>OY292506.1:7147842-8371592 GCA_958496325.1 Nomophila noctuella | reverse complement strand
CAGAGACAGGATAAATTAAATGCTTCGGCAAATAACGATAAACTCGTCGACTCAAGGCCTGATCAACCAAGAGTAGTGGGTATCGTAAAAAGACCTAGAAGCTTAATAGAGTTAATTTTGTCGGAAAAAGGGGTAAATATAGGAAAATTAGAGAAAAATTGTCGAGGAACAACTAATTCCAAATATTTTGTCTATGTGCCCAATTTTAATTGTATTTACTTAAAGAACTTTTCCCGATCGTTACTAACGCGAGACGTATTAGCGAGGGATTTAAGTTACTTATGTAATATGCTAAAAATCGAAGAAATATGCATAGTGAAAAATGATGAAAATAAAGAATTGTTAGAAAAGTTAATAAGTATAATAAATAAGTACCAAAAATGGTCTGGGCCACGGATATGTGTTTTACGAAATGTACAAAGAATAAGTAATGTTGAGAATAGAAAAGTTATTTTGAATGATTTTCACATTTTACCGACAAGTGGTCATGCAGGTACTAGGAGAATGACCAATAACATTAAGAGGTTTTACTATTGGTCTAGTATGGACAAAGACATTAAAGACTTTGTATCAAAATGTGTGCAGTGTCAGAAACAAAAGCACCACACAAATACTAAACAACCAATGGAAATCACGTCTACTGCTCACTATGCATTCGAAAAAGTTTATTTAGACGTGGTCGGTCCATTACCTAAAGACGATAGGGGCAACATTTACGTACTCACCCTACAATGTGAGTTATCAAAATACGTAGAAGCCTATCCTTTACAAAATAAGGACACAGTAAGCGTTGCACGCTCCTTTGTTGAGAACTTCATTTTAAGGTATGGTATACCTCGTGTGATAGCTACGGATCGTGGCACAGAGTTTATATCAAGCACCATGAAACAGGTATGTGACTTGTTACAAATCCAACAGCTGACCTCAACGGCGTATCACCACGAGTCTATAGGCGCTTTGGAGAACAGTCACAAGACTATGGGTGCGTATCTTAGGATAAGCTCTGAGAATAAGCCAAGCAACTGGAGTTGCTGGGTACCATATTGGACATTTGCGTATAATAATACAGTTCACAGCGAGACAAAGTACACGCCACATGAACTTGTATTTGGTAAGTCCTGTATTTTACCTAATAACTTGTCTAGCAATATCGATCCTTTGTATAACTATGACAGTTATCCTTTAGAGATGAAATACAGACTACAGCTCGCTCAAAAAGACGCAAGGGAAAATTTGTTGTTTAGTAAACATAAAAGAAAAGAAGTTTACGATAGCAAAATAAATCCTATTATATATAGTAAGAATGATTATTTGTTAGTTAAGAACCCTAATGGTAATAAAATAGATAATATTTATATGGGCCCATATTTAGTATTAGATGATTTAGGAACTAATGTTAAAATCTTAAAAAACGGTAAAGACGAAATTATTCATAAGAATAGGACGAAACGTTTTATAGTTTAAATATATTTTATTCTATTTTAATAATATAAGAAAATGTACCAATGTTTCTTAGAATAACTGTACATGTACTTGATAAGTGATGAAATATGATAGGATTGTTATGTAGACACGATGATGTAACTAGTTACAGGTCAGTGACTTATCGATTGTTTGAATTGTGTCAACTTCTCAAATTATTGTTAAAATAATTAATATAAGTAATGTAGTTTAGAAAAAAAATGTATACAACTTTTTTTTTTCTTTTAATACGGGGAGGATGTGGTGTAGTAATAAGGTACGCTATGTTTACGTGTTGTAACCAATATATAAATCAACGATTAACCTAATTAAACACAGTCTTAAGACAGCACTCTGACTTTCATTACGCTCCTCCTAATACACCCCATACAAATTACACATGCAGGCGCAACCAGTGTTTTGCTCTTGGAGTTCATAACAAAATAGTAAGAGCACAAGCCACTAAAAAAAATATAAAAATCATAATATCAACGCATCTTCAGTAAAATGTAAACCAAAACATCGTTCGCATATTCTTACTAAAATACAATTCGTATAAAAATTCAAAATAAGCAATTCTACTGACAAAGAATAGCTTACGAAAAAACATTCGTCTTGACAAAGGGGGAATTAAAAATAGCTATATATTATGGTAAGAAACGACAGATTTATATGAGTATAGCTTCGCATATATCCCGTCGCAATGTGCCGCCGAGGAAGCGTATTCTGTGAGAAGAGATAGAGAAATGTGGACTCGACTTCTGCTAATAATTTTTATTATGCAAGAAATGTATATCGTAACTGTTGTGTACCTTGCAAGGACGTCATATCACAACTGTTGTGCTCTGTCCAGTAAGCACGCATTTAATAATTTGCTGTGCTAATTCCTGTCAACCTTACAAACATTGACATTACAGGAAAGAGCACTTTCGGGAAGGACATGTACTTGTAAGGGGTAAGTACCGCTTTTCCAAACTTTATACTCGTATAGTCTTGGAACATAGGCAACAGTGATTTACTTATCCATCAATCAAGTACAAGCATCTTCCTCTTTTACTCCTACTAAAATAATGGTATAAAAAAAATTCACAATAATCTTTTGTCTGCTGCTGTTTGTACATACGTAGTGTAATGCCTATGTGTAGTTTTTGTGCCAATTTAGAGCACAGCTCTCGGAATTGTCACTGACGAAGAAAAAAATAGAAAGTTACCTATATTCTTTTATTAGATATGGCGATTTCCTTATTTTTAAAATTATTAATGTTGGGAAACAAATAATTAGAATATAACTTTAAATAACTTGGTTCAAACTTATCAGAAAACACAAAAAAGAAAACAACTACACAAATTAAGACGACGAAAAAATAAAGCTAAGGTCACAGCAACCCGAATGATGGTAAAATAGCATTGCATAATAAAAGAGGGCACGTCCTCCCTATTCCAACAGATCTACGTCAGACATTACCGCCCAAGCATGATTTATACGTCTCACAGAATTATAACTCATTGTACAATATTTCTGCGCGTTAACAGAATATTAGCGGAAAAGGAGAAAATAATGCCGGCCGAATACGCTGTAGTTACATTTCTTTATTGCAAGCCTTTATTAAAAATAAAATAAAAAAATAAAAAATAATGTTTATTGGCTTTAACAAAAGTTGTCTCTTGAACTAGTAACCTCGGTATCCCCTATTAAGTCTACATAGACCTGTGTCAGGGAGATACCGCTCTTCCTTCTTGTTCTTTATTGTGTTTACAGATAAGTTTCACAACCATCCTCTTAGCGTTTATCCCGTTTCTGTGCGGGGTCTGCTTTGAACATGATCCAGGATTTGGCGAGTCTGGTTATTACAGTGAAGCGACTGTCAACCGACCTTCGTAAACCTTAGAGGGGAACCAGACAGATTGGATCATGGTTACACATTCAGATCTAACTGAACTAAAGTCAGAAACAATCTGAATGTGCAGGTTTCCTCACGGTGTTTCCCTCACCGCCGAGCTAATGGCACAAATCCACAAATAGATTTCGAAAAATCCCGAGGCATGGGCCCGGATTCGAACCACGGACCTCACAGTGAGGTTTGTACCACTAGGCCACCATCGCTCTTACCAATAAATTACTAGTACCTACATATGGATTTAAAAAAGGTCCCACTAATCAAGTAAAAATTGAATTTTGTTATTATTTCGATGTGTAAAAGCAGACTAATACCCATAAACTCGTTTCTTTCTTGTAGTGCTTAACTTAAGAAATTTACTAAAGTGATTCAAGTCACTGCTTCAAGCACAACGCTAGATTTATTAGATAACATAAATTATTCGACGGAAATAGGTCAGATCCAGGAAAAAATATGTAGTTCTTAGATTCTAGTTGTTGAACTATTAGGAAAAATAAGCTCTTCTATTTTTATGAAATGATGCTATATCTATTAGTGTCATTATGTATTATTTTTCCCTTAAATGAGATTGATTTTATATTTGGAAATTAGATATTTTAACCCCTTCTGTAAGAAAGACGCTTTCATGGTTGGTTCATATTATAAATAAAGGCAACATCCTCTTAGGTACTTAAAAAATAAATCTCCCTCCCACGCATCTGGGGAACCATAAAAATGGTCGGAACTTATTTAACAAAGGCTCAATAATAATTTTCTGCGTACCCCGAAGCCGGCTGAATTCGCCAAGTTTAAATTAGAGGCGTCACGGTACGTAATTCGATTCCCGGCGAATTTATCGTGTTTTAATTGATTTCGTGACCTTGGGATGAGTTTTTTAACTTTGATAATTGTGGGGAGGGATGGAAAGATTTGATATGTCCTACTGGGGAATGGTATAATTGTCAAGCTGATATAATGCGAAATCTACAAACTTCGGTAGCGGCGTGGCTAACCTCACATTGATTACGTCCAAATTTTATTACAAGTAGGTAGTAAGTTGGGTACAAGTACTAGTACGTTTTGTTTCATTACCAGGTAACAAAACGCTTTTGCTTCCTCTAAAATAATAAGACTAAGACTTATTTGAAGAAGAAAGGAAACCATGTCAATAGTGAGCAGGCAGGAAAATTGTTGACACCTGAAAATACTGATAAATTAATGATTAAGATTTCCAACAACGTGACTGAATTATGTATGAAATGAATCAGTCCCTAAAAATACGCCTGTCTTTATTCTTCATACATTTTATACTCGCGTAAACGTTGCTATATTTTTTTGTAGGCGTTAATGACGTTTTAAATATGTAGCAGTCATTTGACTTTAGATGTACATACATTATATTATAATGATGAAATATCATTTAAACCTAAAAATCATTATCATGCATGATTCATCAACATTCTTGTGACGTTAATTCAAAGACCTCTCTAATATAGCCATGGACTCCCATGTGACCGCTGAAAACATTTCGAGTCATCCAATCCAAACTTTTAAAATTAAAAGGAGGGTCCTTTTGTGAATATGTTACAGGTTTGTTATATGTGTTTGATATTCAAAGGTAGAATAATTAAATATAATATATGTACATAATTATATACCCGTTTAGGTAAATTGAGCGAGTTTTTATAAATGTGAAATATCGTACAAATCCATCAGAAAAAGGAAATTAAAAATCAGAGCAGACATCAACGAGGGATGAGTGACTGCAAGATTTATATCCGCTCAAAATATCACGAACAACGACAAGATACATAAAGCTCAAATTTCCTACATAAATGTATACTTACATAATAAAGCTCAAGAGTTCGTTTGTTTCTTTGAACTCGCTAATCACAGGAATTGCTAGTTCGAATTGAAAAAATATTTTTGTGTTAGATAGGTAGTCCATTTGTCAAGGAAGGCTAAAATTAAGCTATCGGCGACAGAGTCGCGTAGGTAAGTTTTTATAGGACACTAAAGTAGTTGATATGGGCGATCTGTCAAATATCTGCTATCAGAAGGCTGCATGTCGAGAACTTATTTGAAAGTCGCGAATCGACGGATAAACCCAATACCAAAGATTCAATAAACTAAATTAATAACAAATACATACGACAGCCCCCCGACCAATGCGGTCGTTTAAAAGTTTTAGAAGCAGATCTATCGCTTTCTTTCTTGTCATAAACGAACACAATTTGTAACCGACCCCGGGGGCCGCAACTCGAAAGTCCATTCCCACTTTAATACCGTTTTCCAATTGCAACAGCGACTTCAGATATTGGTTATTACAAGTTCGGCGAGTTTTCTAGGCATTTTTGAACAACGGACTGTGGGGAGGGAATATAAGATTCTTTGAAAAGAAGGCATTTTTAGGGTTCCGTATAAATAAAGTAGCCAAAAACGGAACCCTTATACCTATGACATGTCCGTCTGTCAGATTATTCGACATGCCTATCCAATCAGTCCGTCCGCCAGTATGTCATCGTACTTCCAAAATCTTTGATGTCATCTCAGCCACTTTTATCCGGAACTACCTATTACATAGAACTTTACTGTTGAAACTTGTTATATAGTAGATGTATTCTGTGTAAAAACATTAACATTTTCACACGAAAATAATAAAAATAAATTAAAAATTTGTGATTCCTCATTGTAAGAACTTAAACCCATATTTTACCTAAACATGAGGGCTATCTATCTAGAGATAAAATATTCTGTGTGCCCACTATGGTCAAACAATTAAATAAATAATAATAAATTTTTTGGACTTAAATACCAATTGCTTGGCCCCCTACTAAGCCCAAAGCTTATACAATGCAAGCCAGGCAATGTATAGGCAAACTTACATACTTTTACCAACATCCAAGACCGGAACAAATGCCAATGTTCATCACACAAACACTTGCCCCTAGCGTCATTCAAACCTGTGACCCTTGGTTTTGTAGTTCTCTGATGAATTATAAGACAATTTTTTTCTCAATAATATAAAACCCATACCTGTAACCCCAAAAACCGAAAACATTTTATGGGATGTTCCTGTTTATATTTAACATTTACCGGTAGTGACCGGGAAATTTTCCCCACATAGCCTTCAAGGTGGGCCATTGTGCGTGAGTTTATTTGACTTTGAGCTGATACAGATTCAAACCTGCCCTGAGTAATAAAAGATGCCAGAATCATACATTGAAAAAAAAAATTAAACATCAGCCTCTTGTGCCACAAAGTCATATTTGTTTTATTTTTATTTAAGATAGGCTTGCATTTGACCTCGATCACACCTGATTGAAAGTGTAGATGAGGCCTAAGATGGAGCACGCTTGCCTAGTAGATACCTGTTCACTCTAGTCTTGAAGACAGCCAGATTATAACGTTCGGGAAACACAGAACACAGCAGAGAGTTTTTCCTGATTTTCCTTTCCACCCACACCTATCAGCAGTTAACTCCAACTTCATTCCTTTCATGTCCATGTCATACTTCTCGCAATCCATCCATATTGTTTAGTTTTTCCTTTGCTTGTTTCTCCATCTATAAGCTTAATGTCGGTTAAGCAATTTTAATAAAAATACAGATGCACTTAAGTCACTTCTGGCTAACATGAAATTTTTTGGTAAAGGCGGTTACGACATTTTTGCTGTAAAAAAATAAATCCATTTGGGCTCAAGCGACAAAAAACACTCTTAAATGAATGATTTTTAATACTTTAATGAATACATCTTGTAGAGAAATATATTTTACATTTACACCTAAAATTTGGAATCTTAGGAAGCAAAACCCGGCAACATATGATTTTTTTTCGAAATTTTTCATCTTTAATCCTCTCTCCTGTAAAGTTTGGTAAATGGCGGTTAGGCCTTTTTGGCCGTTAGGCATCGATATAATGATGAAATATCATTTAAACCTAAAAATCATTATCATGCATGATTATAGTTGTAAAAAACCCGTTAGCTACCGTTAAATAACCAAATTTTTGGTTAGCTACCGATAAAATGCAGTTGTTAACGGTTAGTTATCTGACAGTGACAGCTAAAAAGGGTATAGTTTTTTTCCTTTGTGAAGAGAAAATCGATATTCAAAAGATAAATAAAATTCATTTTAGATGTTATCCTACTACCTAATCCTACTAAGATTATAAATGCGAAAGTTTGTAAGAATAGATGGATGGATAGATGTCTGTTACTCTTTCACGCAAATACTACGAAACGTAAATGTTAAATTATATGTCGCTTTAATTTATAATTGCGTCTAATATACAATATATTACTATTATTATTATACAAACACTTATTTACATCTAGCGGAATCTAGTGGAATTTAACCGTAAAATGCATAAAATGCGGGTTATTAACCGTTTCTAACGAAAAATGCATATTTACCCGCACGGTTAAAATCGTTAATAACCGGCGTCGCATCTATATGCATGATTCATCAACATTCTTGTGACGTTAATTCAAAGACCTCTCTAATATAGCCATGGACTCCCATGTGACCGCTGAAAACATTTCGAGTCATCCAATCCAAACTTTTAAAATTAAAAGGAGGGTCCTTTTGTGAATATGTTACAGGTTTGTTATATGTGTTTGAAATTCAAAGGTAGAATAATCCAATATACCTACCCGTTTAGTTAAATTGACCCAGTTTTTTTATGAATGTAAAATAGCGTACAAATCCATCAGAAAAAGGAAATTAAAAATCAGAGCAGACATCAACAAGGGATGAGTGACTGCAAGATTTATATCTGCCCAAAATATCACGAACAACGACAAGATACATAAAACTCTCATTTCCAACATAAATCAGACTATTAAATAGCTTCTTCCAGGGAAGGCTGTATTTTATAAATAAGTTCTTAGTTAGCTATAGCACAGATAGGTTATATAAAAGAAGCTGTAGGATAGGACAATAAACTTATTATTGTCTGTACTGTACTGTTTTCTAAGACTATTGTTTGTTGCACTGTGAGATTGTTAAAACCGTTTATATTCCAACAAATAAATAATATATAGGTATACCTGTCACAGAGATCTTCTTAGATGGAATGGACTATCTAGCGGCCGCATGTCGAGAACTTATTTGAAAGCCGTGAATCGACGGATAAACACAATACCAAAGATTCAATAAACTAAACAAATACTCACGATACCCCCGCGACCAACGTCGTTTAAAAGTTTTAGAAGCAGATCTATCGCTTTCTTTCGTGTCATAAACGAACACAATTTGTAACCGACCCCGGGGGCCGCAACTCGAAAGTCCATTCCCACTTTAATACCGTTTTCCAATTGCAACAGCGACTTCAGATATTGGTTATTACAAGTTTTGTGAGTTTTCTAGGCATTTTTGTACAACGGACTGTGGGGGGGAATATAAGATTCTTTGAAAAGAAGGCATTTTTAGGGTTTCGTAGCCAAATGACAAAAAATAGAACCTTTATTGATTCAACATGTCTGTAGACTCTGTCTGTCTGTCCGCCAGCATGTCATCACAGCAACTTTTTTCAACTATTAGAACTTTGCTGTTGAAACTTGGAAAGTAGATGTATTCAGTGAACCGCATTAAAATTTTCATATAAAATTTAATAAAAAATATTTTAAATTTTTTGGTTCCACATTGTTAGAACTAAAACCTATATTATACTTATCCATGAGGGCTATCTATTTATGGATAGGTCTTCTTAAATGATATGTATTGGGATTTCTCACATATTTTTTTCCTAAAGTGAATAGTTTGCGCAAATGAAATGATATCTTGGTTTATGCCGGATGGATGGAAGGAGAAGAGACTCATTCCATCCATCTGTCATAAACCAAGATAGAACCTGAAAGGATTCTCATAGTAGTTCCAAGTTTAGGATTAAAATAAAGTATTCTGTGTGTCCACTATGGTCAAATACTTAAAAAAAAAACTGTGGACTTAACCACCAATTGCTTGGCCTCAAACTAAGCTCAAAGCTGGTACAATGCAAGCCAGGAAACATATAGGCATACTTTAATACTTTTATAAACATCCGATGTTCATCACACAAACAATTGCCCCTAGTGGGATTCAAACCTGCGACTATTGGTTTTGTAGCCAAAGTCTCTGATAGATGAATAAGACAAATTTTCCTCAAAAATAAAAATCCATATTAAGCTGCAACTAAAAACATTTTTTAAAACATTCCCCTTTATGTTTGACTTTTCGGTGAACGGGGATTTACCGCACATAGCATCCAAGTTGGGCCATTGTGCATGAGTTTATTTGACTTTGAGCTGATACAGATTTAAACCTGCTCTGAGTAATAAAAGATGCCAGAATCATACATTGAAAAAACATATACATAAACGTAGGACTACTGTGCCACAAAGTCATGTTTTTCCTTTCCACCCACACCTATCAGCAGTTAACTCCAACTTCATTCCTTTCATGTCCATGTCATACTTCTTGCAATCCATCCACCTTGTTTAGGTTTTTTCTTTTTACTCCAACTACAATCAAAATTATCAACCCTTTGGTGTACGAATTAAAAAAGGCAAACATAAAAACATGGATTTTATTATACAAAGTTATGAAGGAATATATTATTAAGAAAAAACTTAATGTGCAAATGGTAAGCAGAGCCTCAATCACATACAAAGCTAAATAGTTTTTCAGATTTCTAAAAGTTTATTAATTTAATAATAATAATTATATCATTGGTAAGTGTATAAAATTGTACTGGGCAATTTGTTTATAAAATACATCTGATCTTATAAAAATCATCCTACTGGTAAACTTAGGTATAATTTACTTTACCATTGGAACAAGAATATAAAGGTTGACAATGAAATGTATGGAGTGGATAGATGTGAGCTTTTAGAAATAAATAAATTAAACTTATTTACTTTTGAACGAGAGCAAGAATGCATGTATCACTGATTCATTAAATCCTCATTCAAACTGTAGAGAAATCTTAACTTAAAACCCAGGTTCAAAATTCACATTCATTTCCAGGCGTCTACAAGACTAATAATTTAAGTCGTCCACAAGGTTTCACTTGGAAATATGTTTTACTTACTTTATTCTTTGTACAAACCTACATTCTCAACATCATTTATCAATTGAAGGTTTCAAAATCTTCGAACAATAAATAAACAAAAAAGCTTGATTACCAAAACGAAAGCGACGAAAGCTTCCTTCAGTGTATTTGACATTCAATCGCCGCCAGTGCTGCCATATAAAAACGCTCAGTAACTTCTATTGACTAAATATAAACATGACAAACTAAAAATAACAAAAATCAAAAGCACACAAAATAACCTAGTAATAAAAAAAACTGTATTAAACTTCTTGGATTATTAAAATTGAGACAGATTTTTCAAACTGATCCCAAAATTAAATATCAATCAAAAAGATTTCATAAGTAAAACTACTCATAAACTCATTGTAAAAAGATGCTTGTTTTAAAAATATATAATCATATCCAACAGTAGGACACAAAAAGTTTTAAATCGTAGAAAAACTTTGTGTATGACAACATTGCATTCCTGCTAGTGTTGCTACAAGACAAATGTAGTTTAAACTATGCTTGAGGATTTCAGTTTGACTTTTTGAGCTTCTTCTCATATTATTTATTGCAAAATGGCTTATCTAAAATTAGAATAACGTGTACATTTATTGATTTTTCTAAGTAAAAGTTAACTACCATTAGAAGCTTTTATAAGTTTGGAATGGACTGGCTTGTAGCGCCCTCTGGTTACAATAACCTCAAACTTCGCGTTGGCGGAAGATGGCCGTCGCGTGCCGTGTGTTGCTCTGATTGTTTACGGTGATTTTTAAAGTTTTTACCGTGTATTTTCGCCTAATTTGTTAAATAACAAGTATAGAAGTGATTTAGTTGACTGTTGTAGTGATTTTAAGTGAGTTTTTAGTGTGTTTCGTGGAATTTTTCACTCAAAAAGTGCGCCGACAATAGTGTGAGTGAAGCTACTAGTTTTCGAATGAGTGTTTTTTAGGAATGTTGTGAATCTAAGTGGATTGTGTCTTCTTACTGGAGTTTTGGACTTGGGACCGCTGCGTACATCATATAAGGTGGGTGTTTTGAAGATTTATAAACTTTTGGAAACTTCAAGTTTGTTTACTTCCTACCGCGCATGATCAGTAAAGTTTTGGTAGACTTTCATTCACTGAATCCGAAGTTCAAACTTGTTTTTGTTAAGACTTGTTTGGGATTGATCACATTCTAAGTATTTCTGAGTCCTATAGTCCATTTAGGACTAATTGTAACATCAAATTGGTTCCAGTAATTATTGTAATCCACGTAGGTAGGTAGATGTTTAATTTAAGAGTAGGTAAGCCATTGAGAAGTCTACTCAAAACTACTTAGAATAAAATCTATTACCTATAAAAAAAATCTTGATAGATTGTACAAAAACTTAACCTAGTCAGTCTCGAGTCTCGAGGCATGTGTACGGTATAGGTACCTACCTACTTGCTGTACAGACAGGTATCTCCCGACGATATCGTTTTTGTTTTTTTTCGATGGTCATTGAACTACAGTCGTGAATCAAACAGCCTCCGTGTCTTGCTTGAAGGAATCATTCCGATTGTATTACACACATTCCATTGTTTTCTAATTAGAATATTGTGTTCTTATAGTCTGTGTTGAGAGTAACAGCGTTATTTTATAAAACTTAGATGTAGGTATAACTTTAACTGTGTCTCCATTATTTTAAATTGATCGTCGATCGAAGGTCGTATTTTAAAAAGGTCGCGACTGGGAAACCATTAGGTATTATGACACACATCGACTCATATTAATAGGTATTCAGAAATACCTATATGATTGTCTAAAAAGTGATCTGTTGTTTTCCCGCCAAACTGTCGTAAGATTATGCAAATTTTAACTTTCTATTAAATCGTTATGTTAATTTTCTTATAAAGTATTAAATAACTTTATGGACCTGTCTGACTAGTTACTGACGGAACATTTAGACTTCTTACCTAGGTTTTTAAGTTTTTGGTTATAATATATATGAATCGTTCCTTGGAGCTTCAGTTGTTACCTACTTAAACTGACTAACTGAATTTTCTTTATTATTTTAGGCTCAGAAATCTTATGAAGCGTCAAATTATCAAGGTTACAGAAAAGAAATACTGGCGACTTCGGAAAGCGGTTCCCTATCCAACCTAATCAATCGAGAAGATACCTACGGCGTGAAACTCGATTTCCAGTTGCTGTATTAAAATCGCCAACTTTTACCTATTTGTTGAATGTTCAAACTTCCTAAAATTCATAACTTAGTCGTACAGTCCCTTCTGTTTATGAGATATATGAACTCTATCTTTACCTAAAGCTAACTATTTATTTATGTAAATATGTAATCCTTTTATTATTAAAATAAACGTATTTCTATTTAGAACTTTAGTACACGCATCTATGACAAAAAATACCGTACCTATTTGAGGTCTGACCTCCACGCAGTCTTGTCATTCTGACCATCCAATTGGCAAAATCATTCGCTAAAATGGAGGCTAGTTAGGTACGACCTTAATGACAAAGCTGTGATGCCAATCAGGCCCCGTATAGTGAAACTATCAGATCGGCTTAACACTTAAGGGCGATATTTGCTTGCAGGGATGTTTAGTTTTCGAAAGCATAGATTTAAATTCTTAGAGATGCCCCGAGCTTATAAAGCTGTGTCATTATTTTGACTCACGTGACGTCCTACGTTGTTTACTTAGATTACTACGCGGTTAGAAGCGATCGTCGCTTCACATTACAGGGCCTGATTCTGAGCAGGTCTAAGTAGGTATGCCGAGGGCACAGTTTATACATATTTGCCTGAATGCCTAAATATGATTTGTGCGCTTTCTAAACATTAATAAAACCTAATTATTATGTTATTATGAGGTATAACCAACCATTTAAGCTTCGGAATATCTTTACGATCTCTGTACAGAGAGTTTATGTCATTAAATACAAGTAATTAACATTTAGTTCAATAAAACAACCATAATACTCGCATAAATCGCATTTTAAGATTGAATTTAATTACTGGTGGCCACGTAAACATTATAAACTATACGACTTAGTGACTACGAGTAGAATAATCACGATGTTAACAACTCCATTGGTCTTAACTGAATATGATGTGAAATTATGTTTATTCCTGACGATTACAATTCTGGAAGCTTTGGAGGTAAAATAGGAATAAATAAGATATGTTTTCTTTTAAATATAAGCACGGTATATTGGCTCCACTGATCCTGATGGTAAGCACAAGAGAAGCACTTATTGCCATGGCAATGGATGCGGTCCCAAAGTGGTATCCTTTCCGCTGGCATATCGGACCGCAATATACTTCTTCACGCCTCTCTTGAAGGAATCCAGGGTATTATAGGAAGGAGGAAATACGCACGCTGGTATAACGCATACCATCGCTAAAAAGTTCTGCAATGTAATTAAATTTTCGCCTCGATGGTCTAGTCATTTATGGTCTCGAAGTCCTGGGTTAGATTACCGGTCCGGGCAAAATTTGAGTTGATTTTTCTGAACACTATCCCGCATATGGTAAGCGTGGTGATTAAGCCCAAACACATCTTTGTAACGAAAACATGATCTAAAATGATGGAGGCCTTTGTCTTGCAGTGTCCTGATAGGTACTTTACTTTACAACATCCGTAAGTCCTTACACCGTTCGTCATTAGCCTACAAATCCTGTCATCGATGAGTATTCCTATGACGCATTGTACACAGAATGCATCTACTTATTCACTGTTTGCATTGGTGAATGCAATAAATAAGTGCACAATGAAAACAAAACACAGTTGCGGTGAATGCGTCTATATTGGAATTGTAAAACTGTTCTACCTACCCTATTGTTTTCGTTGACTTGCAAATTTAACGCTTTAAATGCGTCCTGAGTTCAATCTTTTAACGTGATTCTTTTTTTAAAACACCCTTGGTTATTTGGACGATGCAATATTGTTGCTGCAAACAAATTTTTCATTTTTGTTTTCCTACTTTGACTAAGAAATCAATAGCTTATATGACTGGATCAAAATGTGACTAGGTTTACACAATTATCATTAGACTAGCGGCCACCCCCGACTACGTCCGCCTGGAATTCTGTTTCTGCACCCATAGGTAAGTACTATAGCATAAAGACTTCCCCGTCACATGGCCTTTACAACACAAAATATTTCTTTTTTAATTCGACTTAGTAAGTTCGGAGATAAGCGCGTTTAAACAAACCTACAAACTAACTATGTATATGTAGATATATCTAACCTATTACTTTTACAGTACCTAACATATCGTTAAAAGAATTTAATTAATTACAAACTATAATGACACAAAATAAAATTAACCAGAAATTCCACCAATTATCCATATTCAATATTCAAGAATTAAAGTTAATTGGAACAAATTTTGCGTAGCATTTTCAACATTGCCTTTCTGTTTAAACTGCTACTGTTTCATTGTGCTCGGTAAATTGTTTACGGTTAAACATTTAATTTGTCACGTGTTTACTTAATTGGAAATGTGCCATTTCATAATAATACACGTAGGTGTACTATTTATTAAACAAAGGAGGTAGGTACATAGCTATTTTTGCCAGTGTTTTGTTGGGAATGAGTAATGACAAACGGGAGGTGAATTTTTAATGCTTCACAAAGTAACTACATATGCGGTTCTCTTGATGACTAAAGTTTATTTTTATTCTAGTCATATAATCTTCAGGCTTTAAGTATAAGGGTCTTAAGTACTAATAAAGTACATGTATAGTAAGTTAGCAAGAAGCATTAGATCTGTTATGATATTTGTTACTACCTACTTACTGCTTGACGTTTTAGTTGCCTTACAACAACTGTGGTCGCAAGCCGAGTCCGCTTGAATACAAATATTATATAGTAATGCAAAGCGAAAGTCTTAAATCTCATATTATCTCTGTTAGTTGTATGAATAAATAACACTAGAAATCATACAACAAATTGTTTAATTTTACATTGAAACTCGTTTTATTTCAGCTTTCATTAAACATGTGGTTTCTACAGGTGCATTGTTCCTCAGAAATGTTAATACATTTTGCGTAATCCCTCGATCAAATTCAGAAGTGAATTTAAAACCCACGTTTCATTTATAAAGCAGAGAATCAAGCGGCGTTCGCAAATACATTTATTTTAAAGTGACCATGGGCGAGGTGGAGACTCAATTGAGAGTTCCGTCTCTCAAATAGTTATGGGTTATGATACCTATAACATTGTAAAACAAACTAGGAGACGGTTTATACGATCTATATATATAGAAGCTGACAGACGTAGTCAATGCTACTTTATCTGTTGAGAGACATTTGTGTATAATATAAAGCAGTTAAATACATAGTAAAATAGTTTTTTGGCCATGGCGGCTGACCTTTATGAACAACCAGGTACGTAGGATATATTATAGTGCACGAGTGAGTGCACAAATACAGATGCACTCACTATTCCCTCACTCTCATTGTTCGGTGGGTCAGAAATCTGACACGACCGTAGAGAGATCAGGCGCAGGACCAAACGGCTTAACGTGCCTTCCGAAGCACGGAGGAACTCGAGATGTAATTTTTAAAGAGTGGTCTCTGTTAAAGTTGCTTTACTTATGAAATTCAAGCCGAGCACGCTAGCCACTGCGCCATCGAGCTCCTCAATTAATGGAAGATGAAAGTCTAAAATCTTAAAATATTTTCGGGTCATTGCGGGGTTTTAATATTATTGCAATGGGATCCCTAAAGTTGTCATGAAAATGTCAGTTAGCGCATCGGAGTGGGCTGTGGGCTGATATCAGTATTCGACGCCGTATTTCATAGTAATTGGCCATGCATGGACGGGCGGTGACTACTATTAACGTTATTGGAGGATTATCGGAACACTTTTCCATCAAATGTTCTCGGAGTCGGAATTGGGAAGGTTCGCTTGAATTCGGTTATAGCCGTATCTGAATAATGATTAGCTTTTAGTTGGAAGTACTTGTTATTTGCATTGCAGTATATGAATGTCCCAACTCCCAACCAATCGTATGCAAATGAATACTATAAGTATACCTTTATGCCGGATCAAGCTATGCTATAAGCGAATTAGCGGAATGCATATTTTGTTGTGAATTTCATTAAATATAAATTCATGACTGAACTCGGGATCCGGGTAGAACTAGTCATGTGATACCAATACGCATTTGGCAAGCGTGGTGATTATGTTGGTGCCAAACCCACCCCATCTTTGTAAGGAAAACATGATTTCAAATGATGGAGGCTTTTGCCTTGCAGTGGGACATTAATAGGCTGATAGGTACACTTAACTTCTTTTACTGGGATCACATTGTAGGTAAATGTATTTTTTAAATTTGTCTATCCGTTCCCAAGCATCCATAGTACAAGCTTCGAGCTTAGTTTGGGGCTAGGCAATTGGTGTGTTAGTCCAATAAATTTATTTATTATTTACTAGCTGCCCGCCCCGGCTTCGCCCGTGGTACTTACTTACATGTATTATACATACAAACCTTCCTTAAGAATCACTCTATCTATTAAAAAAAAACCGCGTCAAAATCCGTTGCGTAGTTTTAAAGATCTAAGCATACATACGGACATACAGCGAAAGCGACTTTGTTTTATACATACTATGTATTGATTTATCGTCCCAAACTTATTTTCCCAAAAGTCTCCACATGTCAGCGAAGGATGGAGTCTCTCGCATCACTGTTGATTGCTTAATTTTTATGCGTGGCTGCATACCCGCCGCGATCATCTTTTGTTGAGCGATCGTAGTGAATCATTTCAATATTGTAAGCCGTGCGTTGCTTTAATATTATGCTGCCTTTATTGTCCGGGGAAATAGTTGTGCCTGTAAGGTGGAATATGGACGTGTGGGTTTAAAACAGTTGTGATAATGTCTTTCTGAATATAATATAGGTACGAGTATGTGCCATTAATATTATTGATTAGTTTTGGATTGTGATGTTTCCAATAGAAATTTTATAATTATTGGAGACTTGAGGTTAATGAAAGTAGTAAAATACTAGTATTAGTGATAGTTCTAAGTAAGTAATGTATCTAAAACCATACCTATAGATTAATTTTGGGAGAATAGGAACCAAAATATTTTTTTTTAAAAAAATCTTGTATTCTAATAATGTATTGGGTAAAAAATAAATAGAAAACAATTTTTTTTCTTCTTTTAAATACCTACTTAGGTACGTTTGATAGCTTAGTCAGCTTACATTCGATTATGGACATTTGATCATTAGTCATTACATCTTACCCATATTCACCCGATCCCATAACGCTTATGATTTTTTATTGAAGACTTATGAGCACACAATTTCAATTTCCATCCATGTTTTACAAGCAACAATAATAGCTAACCATGCCAGCATGTTATTTTTTTTTTTTTTTTTTTATAATTAGCCCGACAAATGACCCCTCTCCACCTGATGTTAAGTGGCGAGAAGTCCAGACGCGAGGGCAACTGGTGCAACAGCATCAGTCACCCTCACTCTGCCGGCCCACAAAGTGCCTCTTCACGCCTCGTTTGAAGGACCCTATGTCATAGGAAGGAGGGAACACGTGCGCAGGGAGATTATTCCATTTTTTGGAGGTGCGACAAAGAAACGAGTCACCGAATTTCTTTGTGCGCGATGGAATATCGGAAACTCGAAATTGGTGACTCCGGACAGCAGCGCGCGTACTCCTGTGGAGGAAGGGAGAAGGAGGGATGAGGTCAAAGAGCTCTTCAGAGCATTCGCCATGATATAGCCGATAAAAGACGCTTAGTGACGCAATATCTCTACGCAATTGCAAAGGCTCGAGATTGTTAGTGGCCTCTGTATTGCCGATAATACGCACAGCGCGGCGCTGCAATCTGTCCAAGGCATCGAGAAGGTACTTTGCGGAGCCGTCCCAGAGGTGAGAGCAATACTCCACGGATGACCGCACCTGTGTCTTATACAATAGACACAATTGGTTATTGCTTAATCTTTATGCGTTTGGCGTGTCCGTCTTTTGTTAAGCGATAGTGATTCATTTTAATATTGGACGCTGACTGCATATTACATTAGTTTTATTGTCGGCAATACTTACCTTAATGGCTGCTTTGTTATTCATTGATGTGTCTAATAAAGCTTTATGTGAGATAGCAAGAATTTTTGCTTTGATTTATTTGTATACCTATGTTCAATTATTTCTTAACACACTATATGTAATGAAATATGTGATTGATGCAGGTAATAAATGTGTGTGAATGACATCTTCTTTTAACAAATTAAGTAAGGAGTCAGCTTAACAATGAATTAGACTATCTGTCGCAGATGAAAAAGTCTGTGATATGTTACGAGAAGTTCTATTTGAAAAACTTAGATAAAAATAAGCATTTATAGAGCAAGCTTTAACTAACCTAGTTTACTTTGGGCCTATTCGGGGCTGTGTGAATAATGTTCAAGGCTCTTCTCAATAGTGTGGCCCAGAGAAGTCAGTTGAAATGTCAGTAATATAATGCAACAGCTAGGTAAATTATGGGTAAATTTCTCAATGCAAACTGTATCAGTTGCTACGATAAAGATACTGTATTTGTATCTATACAACTACTCTTAATTTAATTTCGTGGGAACTACTAACAGAGGGTTTAACCCCAATGTAATGTGATTAAGAAGTTACAATTAGGGACTTGTTATCTAATAAAATACTAGCGGAACGTCCCGGCTTCGCACGCATACACAAAATTGTACTAAACTTAGTCTATGTTACTCAGTCACCTATATCAGCTTTCAAGCAAAATATGAAGTTTTGAAATCGATCCAGTAGGTTTTTAGTTTATTCCTTACATTTTATACCTGCAAATCTTTCCTCTGTAATCTTTATACTCGTAATAAAAAAATATGCATAGATAAGTAGATCTACATTATACTCGATTGCTAGCTCTTGTTGACTCTGACAGTTGTTAACAGTATGTTTTATTTATTATTTAGCTATTTTGTCAATATAGTTGGCTCACCTCAATTGAATCAAGTTTACTTCAGAAATATTAACTTAGTAGGTATGGAGGCTAGAAATTTGGACAAATGGAAGCAAAATTGTAATATTTAGTATCACCTAAGTCATCCTATAACCTGCCTGTTTATCAAAGATCGTCAAAATCCGTTTGTCAATTTTGTCAATAACAAAACCAATTATATTTTAGGTACTTACCTACCTTTGTAGTAATTTTATGGTACTAACCTACATTCTAAATGGTTTTGATTTGGACGTGGGCACTCAAAAGAAACTGTCGAATTCCTGTCGCCATACTGCTACAAAGCACACTGTGGCCGCATTTTTAATTCAATTAAGTACTTCACTATGGAGGTGCGTGAGAACGAAGCCCGCATTCATTAGACTCTAACTAATTGTGTAATAACCGACTAATCACGATTTGTAAGCGATACCGTGATAGCGCAGGAGAACTGTCTTTAACTTTTTCTGTATTTTTGTGTGTAATTAGAGAGAAGTGTGAACTTTTTAGGTGTAGGTACTGTAGATGTAAGTGTTGTGTTTAAATTATTATTGTTTTTTTTTAAATAGCTCAATTCTTTTATTTTAAATATAGGGGTCGTTTTTGCACACATAGGATAATATAGCGTAGCGTTTCTCGTCAAATGGACTATCTAAAATATTTTTTTTTTTTAAATCGGAACTGAGATAAGCGCGTTCAAACAGATAAACAAAGAAACTCTTGAGCCTTTTCATATATTAGTATAGATTATCTTATAAAATACGTTAAACAGATAGTAAGCCAATATTTTATTTGAAAGCATAAAGTTTGTGTACCTAGGTATTAGGTATAATATGCTTTAATCCTAATGACCTCGTGACCCGCATTTTTGATATAACTATTATTGGTAACGAAGCGGCTCCTGGACGATGTAGGAAGAGTTAAATTATTTTCCTAAAAATAAGCTGTTTTTCAATACCACATTACGAACAAGCGAATATCATCGTTTATCAGGCTAGGAATCCAGTATCATCATCATTATCCTGAAATACTATTGGATGTAAGCGTTTTTCCACAAAATTCCTGAACACTCAACCTGTTGCCGGGTTAACCCCATTCTCAACTCATAAACTTACTGAGCTTGACTTCCAAACTCTTCGCATCTCGATCCACAGTCGCGGGGATGGCGGTGAAAATATTATAATAATTTGTGTTTTAATTATTTATCACGGAGAAAAAGTGCTTAGGTACTATAGGATTATATCTAGGGATTGCAATTGCTGGATCCAGCATCCAGCAATCCAGCTGGATCCAGCGCCTTTTTAAACATGCTGGATCCAGCAAATGTATGCTGGATCCAGCATGCGGATCCGCAAACGTCTCAATTTCTACTGTTTAGTTTTTAGCCGCCTTACTCGAAACGTCGCGGCAACCTTGGCACGTGCCGCATGAAAGGCCACGCTGATAATACCCAACAGTGGACTATTTAGTTAGGTACTTAAAAGTGTATGTTGTTGCTATTAAACAATATTGCTAAAATGCACAATTTTTATTGGAAAAACCTATGCTATTTGTAAAAAGATAGGTTTTTATAGTTTTTCCTCCTAGCCGAATTCGGCCACGGCGGCCAATCTTACGATTAGCCAAGTACGCAGGATATATTATATCATATATACCAAACCATTAGCCCTCTCGTAACCACAGTGCAGTGCTTGCATAGTGCCAAAATATAGGAAATAAACAAAAGGAAGTTTTATGAACATGAGGTTATTTATGTTTATTGTTTTATTTATGTTAACTATTGTGATCTCAAATGATCAACAAACTAAAGCAAGTAAATATAAGATACTAGCAGCTGCCCGCGACTCCGTTCGCTTGGGTTTCGGTTTCTGCACTCAGGTTTACTCACTATAGATAGCTTAAAACATTCCTCGACAAATGGTAAGTAGACTATCCAACACACAAGATTTTGTCAATTCGAACCAGTAGTTCCTAAAATAAGCGCGTTCAAACCAATCTAGATCAGAAGTTACACGTGTTATTGTGAGTCACCCATAAAACATAGACATAATGATGTAGTGGGATATTTTCTAGGCAATTTTATGTAGAATATTTCCGACATAAATTATTTCTTTATAACTTTAACCATTAAGACAGCACACGTGACAGAAGCTTAAAAAATGGAGTAATTTCTCCCGTTTTCCCAACGTTTCCCATAACAATGCTTCTCCTATTGATTGTAGCGTGATGAATGAAAAGTCCTATAATCTGCCCAGGAGTATGAAGATTAATTGTACCAAGTTTTGTCAAAATCCGTCGAGTAGGTTTTGTTTCTATAAGAAACATACAGACAGACAGATAGACAAAAATGTTACTGGTTGGCTTTTTGCCGTCAGTATCGATCACTAATCGCCCTCTGATAGTTTATTTTGAAAATATATTTCATGTACAGAATTGACCTTTCCACGGATTGTTTATAAGTATAGATGAGTGGAATAAGTGAAAGATTTCAAAGATAGTAAAAAGGACAATTTAATTAGAAAAAGCCTTAAAATTTCGCTTTTTTACTTTCGGTCCACGTTTTGCTGGATCCGCGCTGGATCCAGCTGGATTCAGGTCAATCCAGCTGGATTGAAAACGCTGCTGGATTGCAATGCAATCCCTAATTATATCTTCGTCGAATCGAATTGTATCGAAAGAAGATTTATCTACTACCTAAACTTATAAATGTAAATGTTTGTTTGTTTTGATGTTGTTGTTTCCGTAAGTCACGCTGAAACTACTGAACTATTGAACTACTTAACTAGGTGATGCTATTTATCCCGATTAAATGCTTCCATGGGATCTGGATAAAGCGGGCAAAGCCGCAGGTAAAAAGGAATACCTAATTAATATGTCACGTATAAAAATCTTTGAGTAAAGTTCAATTTAATTTCAATAAGACTAGCTTGATATCATGCAATGGATGGATAGACTCTGTTTATAAACAACTGACTACAAAGGCCGATGTTTATCTCACAAATATTTGCCCCCAGCGGGATTCGAACCCGCGACCCTTGGTTTTTTAGCTAGGGTCCCTGACCACTAGACCAACGGGCCTGTCAATTGATTTGCCCTCGCCATACTTCGAAATTGGCACTAAGATAAGCAAATCTAAGGATTTGAAATTTAAATCTATGGGTACTTCCTAAAGCTTTAGCAGACGTATTTCACTGCATCTCATCAAATTGTGGTCGCTCTCGGCATTGTTTGAGTGCCGTAGATTGGTTGTTTTTGTAAGCAAACACTCGCCGTTGTTTGCCTATCTCGAGTGGCGTTTAAGATTGTTTACACAACTTCCCATGGTGACGCCTCGTTTGATTCCCAGACATGTTGTGGTCGAGATATTTTCGTGTTAAGTAATAGTTTTCGGATGTTTTTCCTGTGTTTAGAAGTTTTATAAAGCCGGAGATGGAATGTCCGCAACTCCGTTTCACGATTTGTGTTATACTAGCGGATGCTTGCGACTTCTTCCGCGTGGATTTCAGTTCCCTTTTTTCGGCAATAAAAGGTGGCCCATGTCCTTTTTCTCGCTAGGAGAGAGCTAGTAAAGGCCCATGTCCAGCAGTGGACTGCGATAGGCTGTTGATGATAATGATGATGATGATGTCCCTTCTCAGAGACTAAATATTGAATGTGCCAGATTTCATTGATTTAAGCGGGAAAGGGTAACAGACAGACACAGAGTAACTTTCGACATTTATTAATATTAATAGAATTAATAGGGATTTCCCGCGTGTAAACTCCTAAACAAAACCTCAAATGGAGAAGGCATTTTTAATCGAGTAACATACGAGTAAGCCGTTGTTAAATTCTAGTTACTGACTAAGATTCGCAGGCGAGCTATTACTCTGTATCAATCTCTGTACCTAAATAAAAGTCTTAATAAATGTAACACATTTTTATCGACGGAGCTAAATAATTAAAAATATCTCATCAAACTTCAACGCATGACTGACTTTTAATCAAACTTATATTAATTCGTAACTCACGATGCCCATAATGAATACCAAAGCATTAATGTATTTCGAAGCCAAAAAAACCTAGAACAAATTGCTATTAATTAATCGGACATTGAACACGATACAATTTTCATACATTGTTTGTTGAAGCTTGTATTATTACTGCAAATTAGGAATAACACTGGCCTGTGTTTATTGCGAACAAATTGTACTAATATTTAAATTTTTCATTTGGCAATTTATATCAGCTGTGTGTGTAATTAATTATCCAAATATGAACATGAATCGCCCTGAAGCAATAATTTTAACCACAAAGATACCTTCTTCCTAGCGTTTATCCCGTTTCTATACGGGGTCCGCTTTGACCATGATCCAGAATTTGGCAAGTCTGGTTATTCCAGTGAAGCGACTGCCATCAGACCTTCGTAACATCGTAACCGATAGAGGGGAACCAGACAGATTGGATCATGGTACTATAATAAACAGTATTTTAAAACAAAGTCTAGAAATCAGTCCCGTCTCAAAGAGAAGAGTCATGTAGGTAATGTAATTTAATTTAATTAGATTAGTGTTAGCAGAACTTTTGCATGCCAGGTTCTGGTGAATTATGCGATCGGTGATATAAATCCGAAATCTGATATTAACCACTTTTCATGCTAATAAATGGATTTGATTAGATATCATCATAGGAAGAATTCCAGAAATGTCCTGCTTATCTATCTATATCTATCTATACTTATAATAAATCTGTAGAGAGGTCAATTCTGTACATTAAATATTTTTCCAAAATAACTATCAGGGGGTGTTTAGTGATCGATACTGATACCAAAAATGCAATCAGTAAAATTTTTGTCTGTCTGTCTGTCTGTCTGTCTGTATGTTCCTTATAGAAACAAAAACTACTGGACGGATTTTGACGAAACTTGGTACCATTATTCTTCATACTCCTGGGCATATTATAGGATACTTTTCATCACGCTACAATCAACAGGAGGAGCGTAGTGAAGGGTAATGTGGGGAAAACGGGAGAATTTACTCCATTTCTTAAGCTTCAGTCGCGTGTGCAGCCTTAATGGTTAAAGTCACATAGAAATCATGTATGACGGAAATATTTTACATAAAATTTCCTAAAAAATATTCCCCAACAGCATATGTCTATCTTTTATGGTTGACTCACAATAACACGTGCAACTCAAGATCCAAATTGGTTTGAACGCGCTAAGCTCAGGAACTACTGGTTCGAATTGACAAAACATTTTGTGTTGGATAGTCCACTTACCACTTACCATTTGTCGAGGTAGGCTTTAAGCTATTGTATATTCCTTTATTTTATCATTGTAAATTGTGCTAGCGAACTATTTAGTTCTAAAATGTGCCGATAGATGGCGCACCTCGCTAGAGGCGCGGCCGCGGATCTGAATCGCGGTGAACAGATGATTTCTCAAATGTATAAGGTCTCCAGATTATTGTAAACAATGATAAGCGTTTTCCGTCACTTAATTTAACTATTATTCCTATACTGAGTAATTATTTAGTATAGTCCCATAAAAGTGAAAAAGTGTGCAAGTTGACTGCATGCATGCATATAGGCCGTTGTTTTATTCAGCTATTTTTAGTAAGACTGTGTGCGGAAATCGTAACCCACGCGGGCGGAGTCGCTGGCGGCCGCTAGTGAGTAAATAAAAATGTTTCTTTTTACTTATTGTAAAATAGAAGTAAGTATGTACCTAAATGACCAATGAAACATTATTTTCCTTAGTCATAATGTCATACATTTCTCTTTGACATATTGCTTGTTCTTGTGAGAGCATAACTAGAATCAATCAATGCCGAATGCAAACATCTTTCAACCCTTGCACGCCATATTAGCGACGTTATTTGTAACAAGCAAACCCAATCTATTAGAAAAATAACCAATCCCCCTTTCAGGAACCGCGGGGCCCGCGACTGATTGGCTCCCGGTTTCTGTGTTGCCATGTGCTGTTGTTGAGTTTGCATTAAAAATAAATTGGAAACCTTTAATATGATAATGTATTTTTTTTTAATTTACCAATATTGCCCCACTGCTGGGCAAAGGTCTCTCCTAAATTTCTCCGCAACAATAACGTTTTAAAATGGTTGATTAGATTATGATGCCAAATAAATGACAATAAATAGGTGCATTACGATAAAATAAATTAAACCTAAGTAAATACCGTTTTTGAAATTTACTTTCAAAGTTTTTTCTGTATACGTACGTACTAAAATGTTTTGGTTATATATTTATTTGTTCATTGCGTTCTTAAAAATTTTAAGGTTAAAAAAGCAGCCATGGAAAACTTACTTTTATGCTACAACAAAAGGAAGGAGGATAAGTCGTTGCTGAGGTAAATTTTTCCTTTTAAATTAATTAGGTATTGAATTATAAACAAAATGCCCTTAAATTTTCTTTGAAGATCAACAGTTACTGCACCAGTAGATTTGACGTTGACTGAGACTTAATTTCCAAAATGTCTTGTTAAAGCTAAAGAACACAACACAAGCGTGAAAGTTGTACACCATTTCCTTTCATGTTGAAACAAATAAACTCTTACCTTCACCGTCCGTCAAACAGACTCCTGGCAACACCGACAAGTTGAAGAGGCACGATGTTTGCCCTCCCAACAAGTCGACCGTTCAAACAAGGGGCCCGCCCCAAGTCCGGTGCCGTCGTATGGTAATCCGGACACCTGACTGATGTGGAGTCATTGCGAGAGATAAAGGCTATTGTGCTCTGTTTATTGATAAATAGACTTGGTTTTAGATTGATCACTTCCTCTCATTAGCGAGGTTTTTAAAGGGTGTTGACTGTGTAGGTTAACTTGAGTTTCGTTTTACTGACTGGTCAATACTCGTATGTTACTCCTAGAAGTTATCTTGAACATGATAAGGCAAATAAACGTCTCCAGCTATGTCTAGCAACTTTTATAGCTTTAATACGGTCGTATCGGTATGCCAACATCGGTGCCAATTACTCGTAGCAATTTTTTAAGATATGTGACATATTTTAATGAAAGACGCATTTTGCCACAAAACTTTGGAAAGTTAGAAATATTTACGTCACAAAGTCAGAGCTTTAATAGCAGTGTTTTATTTTAAATATGGTTACTAGAGTTCCTAAGGGACTACCTTAAATAGAAGAGCAGCTAGCCGGTGAAATGCTATCATTCTATTACGAGGGCAGTTCAATAATTACTTAGCCTAAATATGAAAAAAACATATTTTTAAGAAAGTTTAGATTTATTTTACAACACTGTCTCCTTTCAAATCGATACACTTGGCACCGCGATGCTGCAACCATTTTAACCCATCCAAAAAATACAATTTCCCGAGGCCTCCAAAATAGGTCTCTGGGGCGGCGATGACCGCATCATTCGACCCAAATCTTTTTATGGCGAGCGATTTTTTCGAAATTGGGAATAAGAAGAAATCACAAGAAGCCAAAATTAGGGATTACGATGGATGGAGCAACAATTTGTAGCTCAATTCTACCAATTTGGCCATGACACCTACGAAGGAGTTAGCCGCCGCGTTGTCGTGGTGGAGCAGCACTTTTTGCTTTTCCTAATGCGGGTCTTTTTTTTTCAATTTGTCATCTAATTGGCCTGGTAAGTCAGAATAGTGGAGCCCCATAGTTGTTTTACCCTTCTCGATGTAATCGATGTGGATCTTACCCCGTGAATATAAAAAAACAGCGGCCATTGCCTTTCCGGCCGATTTAACAGTCTTCGCCTTCCTTGGAGCACATTTGCCGGGAAAAATCCTCTGTTTCGACTGTTCCCTGGGTTTGGTGTGTACCAGCGAACTCACGCTTTGTTGACGGTCATAAAACGCTGAAAGAACTGCACTGGATAGCGTTGCAACAGGGTCAAACATGTTGCCGATGTTGTCTTACGGTTGCGCTTGTTGTCTGGTGGGAGCAAACGCGGCAGCCTCCGCGCCAACAACTTTTACACACCCAATTCATAGTGCAGAATATGATGCAGTGTTCTTTTTGCAATGCCCACAGTCTCAGCTATCTCGTGAATCTTCAATCGCCGGGCTGCCACCACGATAACTTGGATTTTTTTTACCTTTTCCTCCGTAGAAGCCGTTTTTAGCTTGGGTTGGCTTCGCTCATCAAAAACCGACGTGTGGCTTCGATCAAATTGATTAAACCAATTTTTGTCCGTCAACATGGAAGGAGAAGAGTCATCTTTCACAGCATTCAAGCGCTCTTTGATATCCATGCGCATTTTCTCTTCCAAAAACAAGAATCTAATCACTGAACGATTTTGTTGCTTTCCATTTTTGTAAAAACCGACCGACAAGCTCACTTCCATAGGCTGTCAAAATAAAACAAATGAAGGGAATAGACTGAAAAGTCCTCAGTATACTTCAAAACGTTTTTACTGCACGATAGTAAAACATTTTTGAAATAATAGCAGCATCTGGCAGCGAGGCTAAGTACTTATTGAACGGCCTAGGTATATTCATCAGCCATAGAAAGGCCGAAAAAATCAAGTGTGTACTTTTTTTAGTATGTTTCATAATAATACAGCCAATTTCATACAAGTGTGTGAAATGGAGAAGGCAATGTCAAACCACTCCATAAAACCGTAATCTATGCGAATACAGAAAAGTCACCAAGTCGAAGCTGTTCAAAGTTGACCTCCGTCATCTTACTATTGAGTTGATCTCGCGGCTCTGAAGTAAGATGTAGTTCTAAATGAAGCCGGGCCATCTGAGCTCGCCGGCGACTGGTGAGTCAACATTTGCTGAAGACAGGGTTGACGGTTTGATCTATATTTTAAAGCTTCTTTATCAACTTATTCAACTAACTGTACGGGGTATTCAATTGGAAGAGCGAGGCATTCCCTACACAAGTATCATCTGATTACTTTCTGGGAAGCCCCAGCAATGTTTTGTAAATGATTTACTGAAATAAAGCATATTTTATTTATTTATTTTAATTGTAGTCGTATGCTTGCCTTCTTCTGCTTGCTTGATTATTGTCTGGACCCATTGTTTAAAACTTTATGACTTTTTTTAGTTTACTACTTGATTACCGTACCGTGTCCACTATTCCATCAAGAACCCATAAGTTCGGCAATTTATTTCTTTGCCAAACTATTAAGCGATGAAATGCGCTGCCAGCGTGCTGCCAAGCGTGTTTTCTCCTTCATATCTGGATTCCTTCAAGAGAAGCGTGAAAAAGCATCTTGCTGGCCGGTTTAGAGATGCCAACGGATAGGATACCATTTTGGTACCACATCCGTTGTCATGGCAGATAGGGCTCCACTTTTGCTTACCATCAGGTAGAGAGGAGCCAATATACCGTGCTAATAAACAAAAAATCGTGTAGGTTGGGTGTTACTTCATATAAAACTCAAAGGTGACTGACTGATTGACTGACTGATTACATAGTGATCTTGAACTTTGCATACATTATGCTACTACGGTGCAGGCCCACGCTATGAAACGATTTTGATAAATACAACTCCTAAGGTGATAAAATAGGGGATAAAAGTTTATATGAAACTGAGTAAATTTTAATCCTATCGGGCAGATTCTTTGCATGCAAAAAGCTACCGTGGTGACGTAGGCATCCCCTAAGAAATTATTTTGATAATATAGGGATAAAGTAAGTGATAAAAGTTTGCATGAAACCTAAATCCACCCGGACGAAGTCGCGGGCACCCGCTAGTTATTCATATAAGACTTGATATACCTACTTTTTAGAACATTTTGTGCCTAGAACTTACTTCAAAGAGTCCTCTATCTTAAATCGTAGGTGGAAATAGACAAGGACGGAATAGGTCGCAACCTTTTCTCACCTTTAAATTAGAGCCAGGTGATCGGTAAAGCTATTTCGAAATTGATTCTTCTAAATCCTATCAGTCTGGCTGTATTGTTCATGAGAAATGGGCTATGGGTGTTCTTATTATTAGGTTCGCTAGGCTCTAGGTATTTTTTGATTTCGTTACGTTTTTTTTACTAGTCGAAGGATTTGTGCAGTTTTCTTATTACTGCTGTTTATGGGAATAAAATCAATCTTTATAAATTAATTATTCATACGTCTGACCTCCCAGTAGACTTAAAAAGAAGTGGCGGGATGAGCTCCAATCGTTTAATACTAACTGGCACACCATTACCCAAGACTGCAAAAGGTGGAAAGAGGATAGGGAGGCGATTGCCCTACAGGGGCACACTACAGACTTTTAATAAGTTTTACAAAGGTGTCTTAAATACCAATATAAAAAGTCCATTTTCATCGTACGGTTTTAAGGTTTTTCTCTGCACTAACCAGTTTGTCTTCCATACCTATGGTACCTTAAACAATACATTGTTTATGGAATAGGGCATGCTGATCGTGCCTTCCTGCAAGCGACATTTATTTATTTTATTTACATTTAAGTACCTAGGTCACTTTCTTTTTAAGTTCTTGCGTTACCGGTAGAGGGAGGCTTGTAGGGATTCCTTGCTGGAACAGATGTTTTGATCGTTCCAAAGTTCCATTAAAAGTCTTTATTTGAGTATGAACGATTACCGATAACTACCCGAAAAGCTATCTAATACTAAAAAGTCTAAAATTAAGGCATCTTGTTAGCGATCTCCTTCAATGTCCTCTAAATATTTCAACCCTAGCAGCGGCTATTCGGTTATGTTTGTCCGCGCACTCATTAGACAGATTCTCTCCACATGTCGATCTGGAGTCATGGATGTTTATAAGCATCTAAGTATGTATGTCTATCCGTACCCTAGCATCCGTGGTACAATCTTTGAGCTTAGTTTGGGGCTAGGCAATTGATGTGTTAGTCCAATGAATTAATTATTGTCTATTGTCTACAACCTATCTGTGAGATGAAACTAGTCATATATATTAAACATTTATGATCTGAGTAAGTTCCGTTTCTCTAAGTCTTTCAACCCTAGCAGCGGCTATTCGGTTATGTTTGTCCGCGCACTCATTAGACAGATTCTCTCCGCAGTTTGTTTGCGACGGGCAAGTGTCGCGCCATTCATGCGGAGTTTCTGTTGCGACTTTGCTTGATGTGTGTGAAGTTTTGCCATAACATTTTTACTTTGGTACATTATGATTCTTTAGTTTTTCTCAGCGGGCAAGTTGGTCACCTTATGTGGCCAATGGATGTTAATAACGCCTCAAAGGTCACTGATGCGTTTCATGCCTTTACCGTTTCATTTCATATCTTTAGTTTGAATATAGAATATGAAATGTTGTTTGCGAGAAGTTTTTCTGATTGATCCAAAGTTCACGTCATAGTGATAATGATCATAAACTCCCCATCTGGTAGCGGCCTATGTCCAGCAGTAGACGATGATGATTAGAAGGTTCTGTATCATTTACGAGTATTACAACTATCAACTTTATGGTCTATTTTGATGTTTTATCAATATACAAATACTATACTTACCTAAGATACACTTAACATTGCCTTTGGTTACGCCCTCAAGTAACTGAGTTTCTCAAAGCCTGAATCGAGATACGAGACATATCAGTTTGTCTCTGATGACCTTTTTAGAGCTACTGCTCGTCTTATCTCATCCGATTTATCCGATTTGACGTGAAAGGGTATTCGAATGAAAATGTTTTACCAGTCTCTTTCACGTGGGACACATACTTTCACATTTAAATAATATTTTTAAAGGGATAACTTGGTCATACTATACAGAATAATCGTTCGTGTGATGTACATTTTCTTAATTAGGTAATATAAGTGGAGACTATTTTTAGCTAAAATTTTTTCGCCATTAATCGTAAGAATGCGTTTTGATTTCATCTTTGCCACAGACCCTTTGATGTAACAATGATTGATGTTAAAACATATGAGATCAAAAATTTTACAGTTAGTGAAATGGGATTTAACAAATAACCTCAAAACGACTCTATAAAGACAACATAAAGCATTAAACTCGCTCACGAACTACTTAAAACACCGATACTCCATTAACATAAACCAAATGCAATTATAATAATATTAAATACGTCGAGAGCAACGCAGACCAAATAACAACCTTAACCAATTGCATTAAAATCTTAAATCAAATACAGCCGTACTTCCCGTAATAAAATTACTAACATCCATCAAAGATATGGGTCGAGTGAAGAGTTCTTTCAAACTTAACGAAACGTACTGTTGAATGGGGTTACAGCGAAACTGACCTTAATACGGTGGAGTAGACTTCATAATCGGTTGCTTTGTACGTCTAGCGGTATCGGCTGGCCTATGACCTACGCTAGTCGAGCAACGATGGCTAAGATAAGAACATCGGCTGCTAATAACTTTGGGATAATATCGGTATGTGAGGGTCCCTTTATCTCGTAACTTGTACTAAGGAAGTCTTTTCTGTTTTATAGGTATTGAAGTTCGTTTAACAGAACGGGTGCCTTAACTCTTCCGGGATGAAGTTGGTTCGAGAATGTTAGTGCCTAGACGTTTTCTAGTTTGTTACAGTTTCAACTTTTTAGTCGGCACTATTACTTTGGTGAATTTGTATCGTATTCCTACTTTTAACATGAAATGAAATGTATGCAAACCCATTTTTTTATTCAATTTGATTAATTGCTTTATTATTAAAAATAACAGCCCTTACATAGGCCGCCTTATCGTTTATAATATTTGGTTGAATAGTGGTGGCATTTTATCTTCATAGTCTTTGTTCACGTCATTTTAATTATTGTTTGAAGTTTGCCTAATAGATGTCGTCAATATATCGCGAAGCGTAAACTCGCCTGAGCCGCGGTGACGAGATTTTTCTTTGAATGTACAAAGGATTTTTGTGACAGTTAATATACATGCTTGGTCCACCTGATTTGTTTGTTTCATTTATTGTTTCAAACCCAAAGTGCGCTCGGAGTCTTTTCATGGTCCTTTCGATTGCCGGATCTATGGAGTGAGTGAAGTGCAGTTCCATTTGGGCACTAGTCCTAGTGCAGGCTGAGTGCATTTTTGGAGGAGGTGACGTCCTGGACAGTGGTTCGCTGTCGCAACCAGGACGTAGGAGCAGCTGGTCCAGGGAGACCAGTTGGACAGCGGAGCGGACGGGAGCAGCTGTCAGACCGAGCATCGGTTGAGGAGTCGGGAGCAGCGGAGCTGTCTGGTGGTGGCGACCAGCAGCTGGTGAGGAGTTCGCCAAGGAACAGTGAAGTGTGAGTGAGACAGGAAACTGTGAGTACATTTGTTTATATTGTGAATAGCCAGTGAGCAGCGGAGAAAATTAGACTCTATTATACTGGACAATTTAACTTTAAATATATGTGTGGTAATTTTAGGACTTAGAATAATTTTAGACTAGTTAGGACTTAGAATAATTTTAAGGTAGATTTAGGAACTTAGAATAGTTTTCTAAAAACGGTTGAAACGAGGAGTCTATGCCCGATTTTTGAAAAATATTTACTCTCCTCTACAACTTAGAAAATTTTTGTAAATAATTTATTTGGAAATTAGGTTAAAAATGGAAGGCTTCATAGATTTCCAGACAGAGTTGTTTGAGCGGATTATCAAAGCTCGGGCTAACTATAAAAAGAGCCCTAAAGATCGCATCACAAAAGAGTATGTAGAAGGGCGCTTAGAACTAGTTAATCAGTTATGGCAGAAATTTCTAGCAGGGCATGAAGAGTTGAGGCGTACTGTAGATAGGAAAGCACTCTCGGGTACTGACTACATAAAAAACGAAATTTACGATCAGACCGAGGAGTGTTATTTGGAGTTTACGGAAGAATTGAAGCGATGCCTTAAACAGTTTAATATTGTTAATATTAGAGGAGCTCGATGGCGCAGTGGTTAGCGCACTCGGCCTGCGGTTGCTAAAGTTAAGCAACGTTCGCAGATGCCAGTCATCGGATGGGTGACCGAAAAATTTCATCTCGAGCTCCTCCGTGCTTCGGAAGGCACGTTAAGCCGTTGGTCCTGCGCCTGATCTCTCTACGGTCGTGTCAGACTGCTGTCCCACCGAATTATGAGAGTGAAGGAATAGGGAGTGCACCTGTGCTTGCGCACTCACTTGTGCACTATAATATATCCTGCGTACCTGGCTGATCGTAAGATCGGCCGCCATGGCCGAATACGGCCGGAGGGTATTATTATTATTATTATTGTTAATATTTCAAATAGCCTACCACCATCTGAAATTAATTCTTGTCATATAAAACCTTCATCATCTCACATTAAATTACCTAGGATTAACATACCTACATTCTCTGGCAAATACTCGGAATGGTCCACATTTAGGGACTTGTATACTGATTTGATTCACACCAACGAGGAATTATCCCAAGTGCAAAAGTTACATTATTTAAAGAGTTATTTGGAAGGTGAAGCACAGCAGTATTTAAGACACATTCCAATTGCAAATGAGAACTACGATAGGTGTTGGAAGTTGCTCGAGGAAAGGTTTAACAATAAAAAGTATAAGGTCGGGGAAAAGTCTTTTCGTATTTTATATGAAAAATCAAAATCATTTTTTTTTACTTTCTTTATATTCAATTATAATATATATGTACCATTTTGTTCAACAACTTGTTGCCATCTTACAGGCAGAGACATGATCCCGTTGCTATAGAAATTTTGGGACTTTTGAGCAAAAAACTGCAACAAGTAGTTTTGACAATCCTTTCTTGATGTTAACCTGACACTACCTAGAGAGTTCTGAAGAGACCGAAACAGGTGGAAATCTGATGGTGCGAGGTCAGGGCTATACGGCGGATGGATCAAAACTTCCCAGCCAAACTCTCTCAACTTTTGCAAAGTGGCTGAAGATGTGTGTGGTCTAGCATTATCATGATGAAACACCACACCTCTTCGGTTGATCAAATCCGGCCGTTTTAATTGAATTTGTTGCTTTAGTCTCGTTAGCTGTTGGCAGCAGAGCTCCGAATCGATGGTTTTGCCCGGTGGCAAGAGCTCATGATGCACAATACCCTTCCAATCCCATCATACACAGAGCATTACCTTATTGCGCGTTAATCCGGGTTTTGCAACAGTTTGCGGAGCCTGGTCGGTCTTTTTTCACGACCTCTTTCGCACGTTTTTGTCGTACGTGATCCACTTTTCATCACCAGTGATCAACCTTTTCAAAAATGGTTCGGTTACGTTACGTCTTAACAGAGAATCGCAAATGAGTACGCGCGAAAGAACCTTAATGAACGTAGTTCAGTAAGCTCATGTGGGACCCAAATATCGAGATTCTTTTTGTACCTAGCCTTTTTCAATTGGGTCAAAACGGTTTTATGGTCAATCATTAGTTCTTTAGCTATATCATAACTGCTAATATGGCGATCTTGCTCCACTTTTTCAAGAATGGCGTCCATTTGATCCGTAACAGGGCGACCAGAGCGAGCTGCATCTTTGACATCAAAATTCCCGGACTGAAATCGTTCAAACCAATTCTGTGCTACTCGAACTGATACTGCATTAGGTCCATAAACGGTGTAATTTTTTTTTGCGGCTTGCGTTGCTTTCTTTCCTTTTTTGTAATAACATTTCCAAATATACCGAATTTCTTCATTAGATTCACTCATTTTGAGGTCATGAAAAACAAATGAAAGATGGCGGGAAGAATACTTCTTATATATTTTTTCTTTTTTTGAAATGTTACCTTTTTAATGGAACCAAAACCAGCCAGCTACAATTAATACAGCCAAACAGATTTTATTTCAAGTTTGTACATACTAATTGCGAAAAGACTTTTTCCCCGACCTATTATATATGCCAGTTAACTTTGCAAAGATTGTTCAGTCAAGGGAATATGTCACGTGAATCAGCTATAGGTTTAAAAGAGTTAATTGACACCACCAATGATTGTTTGTCAGTCCTAGGAAATATAGGGGTGGATGTCAGTAGCTGGGACGTGATGGTTATTCATATTTTAAGTCTCAAGTTGGACCCAGAAACCAAACGCCAATGGGAGTTTAGATTTAGTGAAAGCTCGGCAGATGAGTTGCCAACGTATGCTGAATTTAGACAATTCCTAACGGACAGATACCGCGCAATGGAATTTCTGGAATCTGGATCAAACTTAGAGGAAAGGGCTTATCACAGTAATGTAAATAAAAATAGGGTTGTAAATAATAAGTGTCCATTTTGTAAATCAGAACATAAATTAAGTAATTGTAAAGATTTTAGAAACGAGTCGGTTGTGGCCCGTCGTAAGTTTTTAGAGAGAAGCAATGCTTGCTTTATTTGTTTAGGGACCAATCACACTGCTAAAAAGTGTTATAGTAATTATTTGTGTCGATTGTGTAGGAGAAGACATCACGTCTTATTGCATCCTAGCGCTCAGGATCCCCAATCTGGGGAGGATGAACTTGTTTCCTGTGCGTCTAGTATAGGGCATAATAGTTGCAACAAAGTTATACTGCCGACAGCTCTTGTAAATACAGAATCTGAAGTTGGTCAGATGTATTCAGTCAATGCCTTGTTAGATCAAGGATCACAGACTTCATTTGTGTCTGAAGAGATTGTAAATAGATTAGGATTAAAAAGGATTCCTGTAGAGAAGCGAATACTGGGTGTAGGTGGTCATGGTCTTACTTCTAAGGCCATGGTAAAAATAAAGGTTACATCACGGATTAACCCAAAGTTTATTATTAATGTTAAGGCTCATGTACTTGAGTCCATTACTTCACTGTCGGCCACTCACAAAATAACCGCAGATAAGTGGAAGCTTTTGGATCATGTGATGCTGGCCGATCCAAGCTACTACACATCTAAGAAAGTCGATTTATTGTTGGGCTCTGAAGTGTGTAGTCAAATAATACAGGATGGTGTAATGAAAGATCCTACTGGTTCATTACTTGCACAGAGTACGTCATTGGGGTGGATTCTTTCTGGAGTTATAAATATGTAGGTCCACTAAGTCTTTTAATGATTAACTTAAGTGGTTTTTGTAGTAAGTTAAGAATGGATAAGTTCTTTTTTGTGAGTTATATTTGTTTGGTGGTTATTTGTTTGGAGTTTAATTTTAAAGAATATGTTATTTTGGTTTTTTATTTGGTTGTGTTTTTTCACGGTGGGCGATCTGTTGGTATTGTTGTTATTTTCTGATGTTCAACAGTTTCGCATATTATTGTTTCCGTAGATTATTATTATTGTCACATTTGTGAAGGACAAAAGTTACTTTGTCCTTGGTGGGCGATGTGTTCACGTCATTTTAATTATTGTTTGAAGTTTGCCTAATAGATGGCGTCAATATATCGCGGAGCGTAAACTCGCCTGAGCCGCGGTGACGAGATTTTTCTTTGAATGTATAAAGGATTTTTGTGACAGTTAATATACATGCTTGGTCCACCTGATTTGTTTGTTTCATTTATTGTTTCAAACCCAAAGTGCGCTCGGAGCCTTTTCAGTCTTAAACCAATCAACTTTAGACATCACTAAAAAATAAAACTATACGCCAATAGAAATAAAACCAAAATGACGTTCACATTTGAGCAAACATTAAAAAAGAAACGACCTACACCGCCTTTTGTATCCATTTGACCTGAGTTCAAAAACAGCACAATAAATAAAATTCCACATCATTTGACACACGACATCCATCTGGTTCTAAATTGAAATAACGAGAATTTTCACCACGCACGGAATGCTTTTTAGGGTTCCGTAGCCAAAATGGCAAAAAAACGGAACCCTTATAGATTCGTCATGTCTGTCTGTCTGTCTGTCTGTCTGTCCGCCAGTCTGTCACAGCCACTTTTTTCCGAAACTATAAGTACTATATTGTTGAAACTTAGTGAGTGGATGTATTCTGTGAACCGCAACAAGGTTTTCACACGAAAATAGAAAAAAAATAAAATAAGTGGGGGGTCCCCATAGTCAGAACTGAGACTCGAAATATTTTTTTTCATTGAACATATACGTGTGGGGTATCTATGGATAGGTCTTTAAAAATTATATTAAGGTTTCTAATATCACTTTTTTCTAAAGTGAATACTTTGCGTGACATATCCTTCCAAAGTGGAAAAAAGTGTGTCCCCCCCTCTAACTTCTAAAATAAGAGGATGATAAAACTGAAATAATTATATAATGTACATTACCATAAAAACTACCAACGAAAATTAGTTCGAACGAAATCTGTTCAGTAGTTTTTTTAATACGTCAAAAATAGAATTTTTACGGAACCCTCAGTGCGGGAGTCCGACTCGCACTTTGCCATTTTTTTATAAATGTAACATTACGTACTCGCATCACTTCTAGTTGAGCACAAATCGCGTAATATTTCACCAGATTTTAATATAACAATATCAAAGCAACTGTTGACATGTCTTTTTCACGATTGAACAAAGAATAAAAGCAATTTATCGCCAAATGTAAACCTAAGTAGATAATTTACGATTCGCCGACAAAAGGGTAACGTGGGGCCAACCGTTCTAACAGCAAATAGTTTCTAAGCCGACATATATAAAGTAGCAAATTGCATTTTTCATTTGGTGTTCATTTCACGCGTGTAAAATGTAATAAGCAACATAAATCTAGGGTCGTCTACGTCACGTATCTAAAGTGTACCTTAGCGTGTAAGTTTTAAAGTTGTAATTGCAGTGGACGATCGGTTCACAATTTCTGGCCATATTATGAATAGAATCAACCCCTGTAGTAGCTAGGGGATTCTGCGTTAGCAAATAGCGTGTTGTAGCCCCATAGCATACAATATTTATTGCACTATCCATCTGAGCTTTGGGGCAAGAGATTATGAAAATGTTAGCAATACAACATGGAATTTATTCAAACATATAAATTATGCACGGTCTGTCTGTAGGGCAGAGTTTGAAGGTTTCAACATTTTCAACATGTTGGAAAGATTAAAGTTACACGAACGTAATAAATAATGCCTAATTAGAAGTTCAGAATGTGCTTGTTTGTAAGAAAGTTTATAATCCACTTCGTTGAGTTACTCCGAAGTTTTTCGTAGGTGAATAAGTTACGCTTATATCGGGCTGATGGGTGAATCTCCAAAAATATTTGTTTTGTTCACATTTCGTCATTATTCTCGACACCAGTTTTTTTTTAATATATGATTTGATAGTTTTATAATTATTATAAGAATCTTAACCTGCATATCATTATGAACAACTTAAAATACCTTTACGGATCATGCAGATTTTTCGAATTCACCAATTTTGTTCAGGCGAAACGAAGAAAAAATTGTGGAGATTCCCCGTAATAGTCTTGAAAGTTCATACTATCTCTTTAGACTGTTTGTTTTAATATCTATGTTATTGTTAGCGTGCAGACCTTTTGGGTGACGAAGGTTGAGACTTTTGACATCGGAGGGTCAATAGTACGTTTTAGTTTTTCGTCGGACCTTTTTTGCGCTGATAAAAGTGAATCGTGGATTTATGTTTTGTTATAGATCTGGTTTAGAATTAAACTTTCATTTTTGAATCCTCTTCTAGAAGTACCTACTCTATGGAAAGTTTTGTTTTTGATTGTATTTAATCCAGTTAAATCTGTTTTTGTAGGTACTTATAATATGCAAACAATTTGTTTAGGTATGTACTTAAAGTTAATTGTGTGATTTCTGGCTACAATTTTAAACTCTTATTATGGTTTTATGAGAAATGTTTTTTTTTTATAATATTCTACTATCATCTTTCTTTGAAAGGCACTCGTGAGTGGAGGGGGGCGACTCGGTTTATAAATTAAAAAGCAGTTTTTCATCTTTCAACTCTGTTTCTAATGCAATCGTCACTTCGTAAGCTTTCATCATAAATCAAGTGGTTTTCTGTTCGAATCCCATTCACCTTTTACGTTTAGCCAGTTCAATTTAAGATAAAATATATTCACGATAAAAATGTATTAAAGTAAATCCAAACTGCTATTCGAAAATTAGATACAGTATTATGCGAAATATCTCAGCTATTTCTTATTGGAAAATTTCGACTCAATAAGGCGAAATCATTTGAAGAAATTTAATCTACGAAATGCGAAATAAGACGTTTGAGATCGGGTAATCATCGATTTCAAAGCGTTCAATGATTACTTACTCTAGGGAAAGTTATAGGCAAAACTTTATATTCGACATCTCAATGAAAAGGCCGGCAACGCATTTGTGACTCCTCTGGTGTTGCGAGTGTCCATGGGCGGCGTTGATTGCTTACCATCAGGCAATACGTCTGCTCGTTTGCTGCCCTATAATATAACCTAAAAAAAACGTGTTATAGTATCATTAAATAAATCACAGATGAGTTTAATAGTTCACCGGTTTACGTATTATTTTAATAAATGATTGGTAGGATTTTTATTCCTGGTAAATTACGCAGTGAGGAGTCTTGCGAATAACGGTGATACATTTCCTTGTTTCAGAAACCAATGTAGGTACGTCTTGTTTCTTACAACAAGGTTTGGTACAAAAATCAGAATACATACTATAAGCATTATTGAAGTCAGTATTCATCACTTTGCCAAATGTCAGGGACCTTTTGTCGTAGCTACCTAAAGTGTGAGTGAATATACTCGTAATATTGCGCAAATTTACTTTCATAGACCATTTCTGGGGGCCCTAGAGAGCCATAGCTTCCGTTCATGGAAACAATCCTTTACCATAAGCGTATTGTTCATACGAAGCCACATAGTAATAAAAATTCATGAGTTGGCAACATTCTTGAACGAACAAACGAAATTCTCTCAACTGAAATAAATCCTTGAAACTGCAGTTTCAACAGCTAAGTTCTAACTTTTAAAGGGCTGAATATAGTTGATAGTTTTAGCGTTGGTCATTGCTTTTCATTCTACCGTGTAAAGTTGTGTCATTTATTCTCTTGCTCATAAATTTCAAATGCCATAAAAGATAGGACAACTTTTAAATGGATATGTTATTTTGTTGTAACATTTCAGTTCTGCGTTTATTCTAATTTTGCTTTTTTTCTGTTTATATTTTTTGTGATCGGAAATTCACATTTGGTGGTAATAAAACAAAATCTTTATCGAAACACTTCTTTATCGATGTGTAAAATCTTGACAGGTTACTCGGTTGTTACTTTCGCCTTAATTCTAATGGCACTTGAAAGAAGAAATAGGACTTGGTTGAACCGTTCGAGTATTGTAAAACGCTTGAATAAACTCGTCAGTATAACTAGTCAAAATAAGTTTACCAAATCGAAATGCCCCGTCCCGGGCTGTCTTAAACCACTTGTCTCGTTAACAAACTCGGACGGCTACTAAGCGTTCCCGTCACTTCGTTACGAGTTTTTAAACTCGCGGACCCGACTGTCCTGAACATCTGCTCAGTGTCAACTCGACAAAGTTTCGAGATCTGTTAGGATTATACGAGAGCGCCTTTATTACTTGATACTCGAGTTGAGACAGCGTAGGTGATTTGGATAAAAAGAAATAGGACTGGTTGAATAGGGATGATGACACCACCAGTCATGTGACTTTCTTTTATCAACAGTCAAAACGATTTCTAATTATGAGAGCGATGGTGGCCTAGTGGTACGGACGGCGCCTCACATACGTGAGGTCCGCGGTTCGAATCCGGGTCCACATCTCTGGATTTTTTGAAATTAATACTGTTGATTTGTGTCATTAGCTCGGCGGTGACGGAATACACCGTGAAGAAACCTGCACATTCAGTGATTTCTGACTTTAGTTCATTTAGATCTGACCATGATCCAAACTGCCTGGTTCCCCTCTATGGATTACGAAGGCCTGATGGCAGTCACTTCACTGTAATAACCAGACTTGCCAATTCCTGGATCATGGGTCAAAGCGGACCCCTCATAGAAACGGGATAAACGCTATGAAGAAGAGTATTGTAAAATTAATAGTCATATAAGTCATCGTTCGTTCGTTACGAGTTTTTAAATTCGCGGACCCGACTGTCCCGAACATCTGCTCAGTGTCAACTCGACAAAGTTTCGAGATCTGTTAGGATTATACGAGTGAGCCGTTATTACTTGATCTCCGAGATGTTGGCATAGGTGATTCCGAAGAACGTTCGTAGTTGACGTTTGTAATGTCAAGTTTAAGAGTTTGATAAGTTGTTTTTCGATTTTCGTTGGTTGGGACTTTTTGATCCACTAGTGATTGGACGTCAAGCCGCTAGAAACTGAGGAGAGAACACAATTTATTTCAAGGAATGTTATACCCAAATATCTATATATGCAGAAAGAGATAAATGTCATAGCTACAAGTCGAAGCTGCTATCTTTTAAAGCTTTCCTCATTAAGCATCCTGCTCTAGATCTTAAATTCAAAGAAGTTAATTACATTTTATACGTCAGATTTTATGATCCAACGAATTAAATTCATAACAAATAACCAGTCTTTTCTGAATCTACAGGTAGGTCTAGAAAATCTCGCGGAAAATCTTACTTTAACCTGTTACGTATGCTTCGTTCGTACCATGTAAACCGTTGTAAGCACTCAATATGAAGTGTCGTGTGTATCACGGAACATTATAAATCCCTCGACTAGAAAATATCGTCAACTTCTACACTTCTACACTGTCTACATCTACACTAATGTTATAAAGGGAAAGATTTGTATTTTTGTATGTCTATAGATACAAATATTATAAAGAGGAAAGGTTTGATTTGTTGTTTGTTTGTTTGTTTGTATGAATTGAATAGGCTCCGAAACTACTTGGCAGATTAGAAAAATTCTTTCACTGTTGGAAAGCTACATTCACCAAGAGTAACATAGGCTATATTTTATCCCGGTACGGGAAGTAGTTCCCCCGGGACGCGGGTGAAACCGCGTGACGGGCCGCTAGTAACAAATAAACTCAAAAGCTACTGGACCGATTTGAATAATTTTGGCAACACTATAGCCCACAGCCCGGTGATCATAGGGTGCTTTTGATACCAGAAATGTGGGGGGAAGACGACCCCCCTTCCCCCTATGTGAAAAAAAAAATTACGCGTGTTTGAAACCGCAGGCGGAAAGGCTAGTGTTATTATATATAAACTGTAACCTGTTAAATGTGCTTCGCTCGAACCATGTAAACCGTTGTAAGCACTCATGTTACAAAATATGAAGTGTTTCGAATCACGGAACATAATAAATCCGTCGGTTCGGGAATGTTTTATTAATACATCGCGAGTTTATTACCTTGTCCGGAAGTGGTGTATTTCCTTACAACTCGTCCGGCCCTTTCGTCCGGATAATTAGTCCTGTCTGACCCGGATGGATAATGTTGGTACGGAAAATTTTATTTTTGAGGGTTCTCTGTGTTTGGTTAATTGTAACCTAAAAGTTGCGAAGAGCGAGTAACCGAGGATCGGGCTGAGTGGAATGCCATAGGAGAGGTTATGTCCAGCAGTGGACTGCGATAGGCTGTTGATGATCAACAAGAATTTGTTTGAAGGTCCTGATGGGAAAAACTTTGCAGATCTTTAAATCCGACTTATAAATGTATGTATATGTATAGCTCTCGGTATAGATAGGCTTCCCAGGGTTTAGTTCTCTAGGTATTTTTATATGGTAAAACATTAAATAAAATAAAGCATTCTAAGTTAGTATCTAACTTTCCCCGGGAGATACATTACTAAAATCGGTCTTAAGGCCATAAATGTCATTTCATTCAAAAGTAAAACTAATAAAACTCTGAATATTATTATGTTGTTGATTCTGCTATTATTATGAAAATGAAAATGAAAATGAAAATATTTATTCAGCAATTTGATTCACTTAGTAAATTCTTTTGCACGTCAAAACTTTTTTCGCCCTACCAGCGCCTCGACGTGAATGGCCTGCTGAGAAGAGACGCCGCAAGAAACTCAGACAGTTTTGCCTTTTTTTTTAAATAAATTTCAATTTTACAATTTTGTCAAATACTTATAATAACTACAAATTAAGTGCGGCTGAGCAGATTAACATGTCCATGCATATTAATTAAACAGAATCCAAAAGGGAAAGCTCACTCACAACTGCATTAAATCTAGTTGGCTACGGGGATCATTCCCCATGCTTGGGGATAGATCACGCCAATGTCATTTTGGTGTAGACACGTGATGTACCAATGAGGAATAGAAGTAATGAAACGAGGGGACGTTTTTATAAAACAATGTTATGCAATCGGATTTGTACCTAATTTTTGAGAATTGAGAATTACTTACCTACGCGGTACTTATTTTGAGTTTGTTTTGTATAAAATACCTAATTAAAGTAAATGAAAAGACAATATTGTTTTACTACGATTCTGGAGTACCACTGAAGCAAAGCAGACCTTTTCCTTTTAAAAGGCCCCTGGATTAAAGCCTGAGGGCGGAATCAAACCTACTGTTCTCGCAAAAAGGTATCAAATAACCCACGGCCGTTCTTAATTACATTAAGTAAAAATATAAACTTTAAATAAATTGTTCCTATTACATATCCATTCTAGGAATATCCTCAAATATTAAAGTAAAGTAGCAAAGATAAATCACCTCGAATTTCAAAAAGCGCATGACCCATATTTTAACTCGAGATCATTAAACAGTCCATTAAGTAGGGAAGACGGGCAGCTAATCTCTCCACCATAAGTGTGTTTTACGTTTTTAAACCGCGTTTGACACATCTGTCGCGTATCGGTAAATAATGGTCGACGCCATTTGTAATGTGTCAAAGCCGTGGTAAGAAAGGAGCGGGGAGAAAATAAGAAGCAATAATAAGTTGTGAGTCTTGAAGCTGTGGAGAAAATAAGAAGGTACATGAAACTGGTTGTAAGAGCGTTTGTGGTGTAATGATTCTGTAGTCAGCTTGGGGAATTGCTGTTTCGATCTGAGGATATTGAACTGACTAGGTATAATCGTTTTATAGTATCCATTGATAAGCAGGGAAGACGGGCAGCTAATATCTCCACCATAAGTGTGTTTTACGTTTTTAAACCGCGTTTGACACATCTGTCGCGTATCGGTAAATAATGGTCGACGCCATTTGTAATGTGTCAAAGCTGTGGTAAGAAAGGAGCGGGGAGAAAAAAAAAGGTATTAGATTTGATTTTGTGATCTACACTCGCGTGCTAAATTTTGGCATCACTTAACTTGAATGTGGTTCTTCTTAATCTTGAGTAGGTATTTACTGCTTTTTTGCACCATAAGTGTGTTTTACGTTTTTAAACCGCGTTTGACACATCTGTCGCGTATCGGTAGTTTATAGCGAATTCGGTAATTGAAACAGAAGTCCAATCTAGGAAACTCTTTATCGCTAATTGTAGAGCCCCTTCTTCACCCGCCCCTGTTTCTAAGTATAAACTAATGTTAGCCTTTGACAGTCGAAATGTTTATTTGTGGGAACAACGTTTAGGGGAATTCCGATTGAAGTAGAAGCTTAAGATACACTGATTTCGCTTGACATTTTTCTTCATTTAACATTAATAATCTTGTGTTGATCCGGAAATGGTAGGGATGACTTTGTTACTGCCAGAAATGTTTGTAAATAATGAAAGAAACTTTTTAACAGAAATAAAATGTGTGTTCACTTTGTAAAATAAGTTATTAAAAGAGTATATCGCAGAGATAATGTGAGAAAAACAGAACTGTTTAGTAACCTTTTATCACAGATTAGTCCAACATGAAGTTTTGTATTGCGTGCCCGACAGGGTCCATAATTGTGTCCATATATATTTTCACAACACCCTTCTGCACATTATGGTTTTGCTATAAACATTTGACTTTGTCTTATAATTATTTAAATAATGAGGAAGTAGCATTTGCGTTAGTATTACCTGTTGTAATAATTAATTAAATGGATCATTTACCTAAACTAAAAAGATATTATAACAAATGATTATAAATGGCAAAATTCATGAATGCAAGAAAGAGATTCGGCTTTGTTTTGGTTGAGTTCATTATGTCCAGTTAGTTACATCAACGATTTTCATATTTGCACTTTCCGATATTCAAAGCGAGTACGGTATCTATCCAATTCGCATAAGTAACCCTTGTCTCTGTATGATACTCTTTAGTTTACCTATACAGTATAAAAGACATTTTCTCAGAATTTATACAAAACGACATACATGATTCATTCAAATATGAACCTTATTACATACATATAAGACCTCCCCCACATATTACTCGTGATTGTACTTTCACAGAACACTGGCCACAAGTCCTTATTTTACGTTAGTGGGCTGTATTTCTGTTTACTCGTTATAATATTATGTTTCATTTCTTTGTTACTTCTTTGTGTAGATTTCTGAATATCCTTGTTAGAATGTATTGTATTGGGTACTTGAATACATCTTTGAGGAGCTCGATGGCACAGTGGTTAGCGCACTCGGCCTGCGGTTGCTAAAGTTAAGCAACGTTCGCAGATGCCAGTCATCGGATGAGTGACCGAAAAATTTCATCTCGAGCTCCTCCGTGCTTCAGAAGGCACGTTAAGCCGTTGGTCCTGCGCCTGATCTCTCTACGGTCGTGTCAGATTGCTGTCCCACCGAATTATGAGAGTGAGGGAATAGGGAGTGCGCCTGTGCTTGCGCACTCACTTGTGCACTATAATATATCCTGCGTACCTGGCTGATCGTAAGGTTGGCCGCCATGGCCGAATACGGCCAGAGGGTATTACGAGGGCGGTTTGATAAGTTCGTGCAAAAATTAAAAGTATGTTACTTTTTGAGGTAAACCTTTTTTATTCTTCGACATAGGCTCCTTAGAGGCTTATACACGTAATTTAACGCTTTTCGAATTAGTTAATCCTTTCCAAATAATAGGATTTGTAAAGGTCTAAAAAATAGCCAAATTTTTCAGCCATTACCTCCTTGTTTGAACAAAATCTTATTCATGCAAATATTTTTTTTTTAAATAAAGCGACAGATTATAGTCAGAGGGAGTCAATTCTGTAGAACAACAGGGATATAAAACAAATTGGGAGCCTATTTCTACTAATTTTGGGACCACAACTTCTGGGGTGTGGGCTGGTACATTTCCATAATAAAAAATGACTTTTTCAGACAGCTTTCTTGTCTCTGAATGTTGGTGAATAATATTATGTACTCGTTGATTCGAGATGTCCATAGCACTAGTAATCTCATGCATCTTCAATTTTCTGTCATCTATCACTATGTCATGGATTTCAACCAACATTACTGCAGTAGTACCCTCTACAGGACGTCCAGATGGCTTTGCATCACTTGGACCCATAAGATCACTGCAATTTTTTTTAAACACTTGATAATGTAAGGTGCAGAGTCTCTATTATGTTTGTCAATTATCACTTTTGTCTCCTGAGGAGTTTTGCTTTTCAGACAGTAATGTGAAATCACCACACGAAATTCTGTTTCACAAAATGTTCTCAAAATCACTCGACTTCCTTTACGCGAATCAATGCCAAACACAAAGACGTGGGTCGATCAAGCTGAAACTTTGCGTATGGTCCTCTAAAAGATGCCAGTAATCAAACATAAACTCAAAACGAAGCAATAGCATAAGCTCTCGGACTTTGCACGAACTTATCAAACCGCCTATGTATTATTACATCTTTGAAAGAGGGAAGGGAATACAATTGTACTCTGCCTGATACCAGATTAAAGGATGTTTATGATCCATTTACTATTTTTACACATGCTCTGTGTGTTGAGAGGTAGAGCTAAGTGGAACTTCCACTCAAATGAGCCGCTCGTCTGGGGAAGTACGTCCAACTTACAGAAGACCACAGTGAAGTAGCACTTCGTAACTGTCGTGCTATGCTTCAGCTGGTAAGTAAGGTCGCCAGAGCTCAGTTGAGGAGGTTATGGGGTCTTAAAGGCAGGCAACGCATCTGCGACCCTTGTGCGGTTGTTTATGTCCATGGGCAGCGGTAATCAGTTATTTATTACTACTTAAAAGGGGCAGTAAGTGTACGTTACTAATACCTACATGCTTCACGATAATTATTTACATTAGTTTGAAGAGATACGTACCATGAACACGCAGGAAAATGTTAAGCTGTGTGCTATGGCGCGTAAAGGCGTTCACCTCCAAAAACAAACGTAGTCACATACCCACAGGTAAAACAACCTAGGCTACCAAATTCCTTTCTAAAAAAATAAACTCAAGTTGTGATCTAAAAATAAAAAACATATTTCACCCGACCCGAGAACCGAACTTTAGACCCCGAGATCACCTCTATTTAAATCACTAAACCGACGATGCGTTATATTTTCGACATCACAAAACGCAACATCATAAGTTATTAGAGGAAAGGAATATAACACACGAATCAAGAACGTTTCGTTTGAAAAACAGAGGTACATATATCACGGCTGATCTTTTGATGTCACATTCCTTTTTTTTGAGAGATTGGTATAAATAGTTCATCTTTCTTGATGCTTCTGCCTATAACATATTTGGTGCCTCGATGTTAGGCAAACGTTTGACAAAAGGAAGGATTATTCCACTTTGCCCCACCAAGGCGCCCCACTGGTGGGGCAAATTCCACTTCTTCACAATTTGCATATGCCCCACTGAATGAATTTATGCGCTAGGGTCAGCACTTAAGATTGTAAGTAGGTTTACTCGTGTTGAATTGTATTCAGTTTCAGTTAACGCACTAGCATTATTTCACATCTAATGCTAAAAGAACATAAAACTTAAATAGAAAAATACACATAATATACAATACGAATAAACCCACTTACACTCATAAGTGCTGACCCTAGTGCATAAATTGATTCAGTGGGGCATAGGTATTCCACTGCAAATTGTGAAGCAGTGGAATTTGCCCCACCAGTGGGGCGCCTTGGTGGGGCAAAGTGGAATAATCCAAAAGGAATGTATTGTACGCTGTCTGTCACTGTCACTCATGGAATAAAACTATCTACTGTTGACAAAAGTATACGTATTTCTTGTACAATTACTTGCACTCAATCATGATAGATGTTATATTTTCAAAACTCAATTTTCGTGCGGAACTTCATCTAAACAGTCTTGAGTCTTCAAAAGCTCATAAAAAAGTTTCATGTTATCGTGTCGTATTCTTATCTTCCTATTTTTAAGTGTTATGAATTACTTTCGACGTTTTGTTACAATTGTATGTGGTTCTCGTACCACATACGTTGTTGACTTACAACATCATACCGACATGCAAGTCAATCACTTCCACTTTCAACTCCATGCTTCGCTGCCTCCACTGATCCACACCCGTGTGCTCAACCTCTAATACAATAGACATGTATGGATACAGACACTACATACAATTGACGTGGGTCATGGATGGATAGAGGTCCTAATTGCAAGGTTTAACAATGACACTAACACTTACATGTATTTTTCAACAATAGTCTTAGGAAACAGTAGCAATAGTTATGGAATACTTATAAACTGGCTGTTTTTTCGTGGATACAGAAATTGTAGAATTTCCAATTGTGGACTTCATGGGTGGATAGAGGTCCTAATTGCAATGTTTAACAATGACACTAACACTTACATGAAAGAAAATAGTAAAACAAGTCTTTAAGGAATCTTAAAAAACCGTCTGGTCTTTGTGGATACAGAAATTACAATTGGGTATTTGACTGCATACGAAATAAATTATGACATTCTAAGATTTAAGACGAAATCAAAAATTAGGCACAATTTTTATCTCACAGTTACTATTGAGCTTTTAACAAATTATTACAGGTAATTGAAGTTAAAAGAGTATTGATTTGACACTACAGCATCGTGACGTCACGATTCAATATTTCATACATTTTTTCCTACAAGGTTACGTTTTTGACATTAAAAAAAGTAGGTGATTTGACCTGTCAGTCAAATACCGTATTGTCATGAGTCCTAATTGCAATGATAACAATAAAACTAACACGCAAGTAAATTGTGCAATGTGACTATTGAGAATTTTAAAAGCCCTGCTGTTTCAGATGCCTCTGTGAATTGTGGATTCTGACATTAAAATCATGAGTCATGGAGTTGGATAGACGTCTTAATTGCAACTATTAACAGCGATACCAACACTCACATGCAATTAATAATGCCATGAGCTTTTAAGGAATCTTAAAATGCCGACAGTGAGTTTGGTTGGCACCCCTAGTATTGCAGATGTCTTCCGCCCATAGACAATTGTCTATGGGCGGGTGGCCATTTATCGTTATGAATGTGCTTGTTTGCCCCTATCGCGTAAAAAAACTAATAAATGATTTATTTTATAGGGTCCATTAATGTAACTAATATCCGTATTTCTAATTAATTTCTTTAATGCCTAATTCGGCGTAAATAATATGAATGATAATGAGTAAAGGCGTTGCGAATTGTTTTCAACATTTGAAACATTCTGGGTAAAGTGTGATCACTGGAATCTCCCCCTTAATCACGGTCGTTTTTTGTCAAAAATTACGCAATCTCTGTCAACAGCCGGCCACAGAGGACCACAGCCTCCGTGACTAACCGCGACTTGTCAAACTAGTTTGACAGCTGTCATAGGGGTCTTATCGCGGTCCACAGATGTTTAAACAATTTTTACTAAGCCCGTTGTTGGCCCGCCTTATCTGTATGAGTCAGGACGGTGATAAAGCTGCTTTTACGGTCATTTTTATAGCAAACGATGTTTTACGATGAAAGTATGGCCGTGTTTAGTGGTCAGTGTTAATCGTTTTGGTTTGGTTTATTATAGTTGAGGGCTTATCAATAATTATATGGACGGAACGGCTCGCTTGACAACTAAGTTTATGATAATACCGCTGAGCATTCCAAATAATTTTATGCAAATATCTTGCGGAAACATCGCTTTGATGAGAATGTTTTATATAATAGCTTTTCTACAAGATAAGTTAATAATTTATGTCCATTAAAAACATGGTTTGTATTTCTTGAAATTCCAAAATACTTAAGTAGGCAAATGATTATGTTTTGCAACTGGGTACTTAACTCGCATTAAATATGGATGTACTGTACCATTAGTAGTAAAGATATAATTTCTTAACGTTTTTAAAAAGAAAAAAATTGTTCGAAATTCGAAACAGACAACCCCACAATGGTAGAATTCCTTCACAACCTGTGGGAAGCCACAGATTGTAAAAATTCTACGGTTCTTTTTTTTAGACTGTATCGGGGCAAAGGCGTAAAATGAGTCGAGTAATGAGAAGTATCGGACAGAAAATTACTGGCTTTAAAGAACACATGTTCTTTAATAATAGATGCCGGCGAACATAAAGGTACGGCAGGTACAGGTTATTTTTTTTAGTTTAGGCGCGTGTTTTTTTAACCTGTGGTTTTACGCGTTTGAATTTAGAATTGGCGTTTTTGATTTGTTTTGATGTTTCAGTTGATTGCTTTATCTGTATTTAACGGTCACGATTTGGACTAAATTTCCGGCATATTTTACTTACGGTATTTGTGCTTGTAATTGCTAAAGCGTATTATAGGCAAATGTGAGTTTCATAGCGGGCTTACAACTTTAACAAGTTAAAGTGAAAGTGGACACACGGTATCCCACGTTCTACTTAGACGATTATGTGTTTAATAAATATCATGATGTCGTGAATATAGACCTAAAATCAGTAACTATTTACATACCACTTTAAAAGTCCTTCCGACATCACAACATATTGTTACATATAATCAAAGAATGAGGCTTGAAAGTCTACTGAGATTTTCTGATCGAAAGGCTTCTAGCACCAATTGAAATAAGTAATAAATTGTATTTTTATTCTTCGTGTAAATTAATGTGAAATTTATATTTAAGTATAACCTATTGGATTATAACCTTATTTCACTAATGTTCTTGATTGTAGGTACCTCGAATTTCATCAACAAGGTTGGATAATTATTATGGGAACTGTCTATTGATATACACATTTTATTTAATGCTTTGGCCAAGACCGTTAACAAACAAATGTTGATGCAGCTCCCTACAGTAATTCCCACAAATGATTATGCGATTTTCTGGTGTAACAGTCAACTCTTTAACTATACACTAAAATAACCCACTAACCGACTTATCTGAATAATCTATCTTCTATCTATATCTATAAAACTCAAAGGTGACTGACTGATTGACTGACTGACTGACTGATTACATAGTGATCTATCAACGCACAGCCCAAACCACTGGACGGATCGGGCTGAAATTTGGTATGCAGGTAGATGTTATGACGTAGGCATCCGCTAAGAAAGGATTTTGATTAATTTAACCCCCAAGGGGGTAAAATAGGGGATGAACGTTAGTTGAAACTTCGTCATTTTTTAACCGATCGGCTTGAGACTTTGCATTCATAAAGCTACTCTGACGTAGGCATCGCCTAATCAATGAGATTGATAAATTTCATCCCCCAAGGGGGTAAAATAGGGGATGAACGGTAGTATGAAACTTTGTTAATTTTAAACCAATCGGGCTGAGACTTTGCATACATAAAGCTACTATGTCGTAGGCATCGCCTAATCAATGAGATTGATAAATTCCATCCCCCCAAGGGGGTAAAATAGGGGATGAACGGTAGTATGAAACTTTGTCAATTTTAAACCTATCGGGCTAAGACTTTGCATACATAAAGCTACTATAACGTAGGCATTGCCTAAGCAGTCATATCGATAATTTCTAACCCCCAAGGGGGTCAAATAGGGAACGAACGTTAGTATGAAACTTTGTCATTTTTTAACCGATCGGGCTGACACTTTGCATTCATAAAGATAATATGACGTAGGCATCCTCTTTTAAAGATTATTTGAAAAATCCACCCATAACGGGAAAAGTAGGTGATAAAGAAACCGAAATCCACGCGGACGAAGTCGCGGGCGCCCGCTAGTGTATAGTATATAATAGTAAAGCATATCATTGAAATGCACCTGTCCGTAAAATAACACATTACGAAAACTTGCCTACCTAAGTTTCGTACCTCTAACCAGTGATACCCGAAAAAGTATCGCTTTGACATGCAAATTTCCTTGTGCCGTCAAATTTAATATACGCCATGCGTTCTATGGGATAAGGGTAGCTTCCTGTGGGATTCGGCACGTGCTCTGAACCCTATAGACTGTGAATTTTTAAACAGGACATTAGCTATTCACGGTAGGAAAGTGTTTTGAAGAATGTTGAGGAGTTTTAGTTCTTTTTGTTTCTTTTAGTGAGCGTAATTAGGGGGTTTGGTTGTTTGAGTTTAAAATAACGATTATGAGTATCCATTGTACGAAATTTGGATTAGTTAGATAGTTAATTAGATGAAATGTGAACCCATCATATCAACAACATCATCAGATTACCATAGATTTTCATATCCAAGTTGTTTTTTATGGTATAGGGTGGCAAATGAACAAGAGTGTCACCTGATAGTAAGTGGACATCAACAACCGCACAAGGGTCGCAGATGCGTTGCCTGCCTTTATGACCCCATACCATCCCAAATTGAGTTCTGGTGACTTTACCCAGAATTATAGCACAACAACAATCATACGTATACCTTGGTGTTCTAATCTCGAACAATGGAGGCTGTGTGGATGAGATCAAGAGGCGCATGGCAATCACCAGGACTGCAATGGATAAGCTGAAGAAATTATGGAGAAATTGTAATCTAACTAAAGCCACTAAGACCAGGCTTGTAAGAACACTAGTTTTTCCCATTTTTCTATATGCATCCGAGACGTGGACATTACGTGAGTTGGAGAAACGGAAAATAGATGCTCTGGAGATGTGGTGCTGGAGGAGGATGCTGGGTGTGTCATGGACGGAATTTCGCACAAACACTTCCATACTTCAAGATGTTGGCATTACGCAGCGTCTGTCCGATTTGGTCCGGGCCAATATTTTAACGTTTTTTGGCCATGTCTCGAGGCGAGGAAATGATTCCATAGAGCGATTGGTAGTCCAGGGAAAAGTTGAAGGAACCAGACCGCGTGGCAGATCGCCTATGCGATGGGCCGATCAGATAAAATCGGCAGTTGGAGATCCCCTACATCGATGCATAAGAATGTCAGCTGACAGAACAACATGGCGACAAATCGTAAGGAAGGTCACAACAGGTACCACCAAGAATGTCGACTCATCATGACCTCGACCGCTCTGACAAGAGAGAAACGACTAAGAAGAAGAAGATAGCACAACGGGAACGAAATGCTACTTCACTGTGGTCTTCTGTAAGGTGTAGGGACCCCAGATGAGCGTCTCATTCGAGTGGAAGTTCCACTAAGCTCTACCTCTATTTGAGATACATCTATGCTATGACATGGTACCCCGCTCTGTACAAATATTATCATAATGTAAGTGAATCCACAACATCAGGCAGTCAGCTAGACGGAAATTAATAACTCAAGGAGGAATAAAAATGCAATAACCGACTTTAAAACCATCAAGCCGAGTATAAAAAACTGGATTAAGTGAAGTTGCGTGAATAAATGAATAAGCCGCGTCGGTGACATGTCACAACCAGTTCTGAAGCTCGCAGACATTAAACCAGGCTATTTTTAGTCTAGACCAGAGCATCTACGACCTAATTGTGTTCGTTTAAGCGTTAAACGTCATCCGGTTAAGTGCGGCATTGTGTTAAATGCAACTGTGTAATGAGTAATTACTCATTACACAGTTGCATTGATGGCATTGATGGCACTTGAATCGCGTATTAGTTTTAGTATGATTGTGAAATGTGAGCTTATAAATTAAAATAAATAAATAAATAAATATTTCACAACATCACATACATTGATCTGACCCCGTGTTAAGTAGCTTAAGCACTTGTGTTACAGACATCAGAATCAACGGTGGTATACATTACAAATATATGTACTTAAATAGAGACATATAACACCCAGACCAAGACAAACAGACATGTTCATGCACACAAATGTTTGTCCTGTGCGGGGATCGAACCCCATTACACCAAGCGGGTCTTCAAAACTGTGTAATGAGTAATGACACTTGGATTGCGTATTAGTTTTAGTATGATTGTGAAATGTGAGCTTTTAACTCGTCGATGCTTAAATGGAGTAGTTATCAATTGTTTTAGGACATCACCTTAACTTGAATAACTTGAATAGCCCCTATAATACGTAAGCCGGATGATTATTTCATAAAAAATGCATCTTCTCCACACATATTTGAAAAAATAAAAAATATATAAAAGTGCAGCCTTATTGAAACTATTTTTAAATGTTTAACAGTCGGCCAATTCATCTGTAGTAGATACTCTACTTGGGACTTCGATAAAGCTCAATTGAAACATTTTTAAATGCCTTGGACTAACACACCAATTGCCTAGCCCCAAACTAAGCTCGAAGCTTGTACTATGGAAGCTGAGGAACGGATAAACATACTTAAATACTTTTTATAAACATCCATGACTCGAGTACAAATTCCAATGTTAATCACACAAACATTTGCTCCTAGCGGGATTCGAACCCGCGACCTTCGGTTTTGTAGTCAGGGTCTCTAGCCACTCGACCAACGGGCCTGTCAAATTGATAAGGACATCAAGTCTCTTGCGACGGATGTTCCTTCGGTGGTGATTTCTTATTAATCGATGACGCTTGCTTCTTTTTCTCCCTGTTACCTACAAAAAATGGGTGTGTCATACTGGCGGACACACAGACAGACAGATAGACAGACAGACAGAAAGACATGAATGATTTATAAGGGTTCCGTTTTATGCCATTTGGCTACAGAGCTACTGAAATAGAGTTTCAAAATCTTTAATGATTGTTACTAGTGCTGTTCTCATAATGTTATGCTCCTTAAATGATTATGACAACTCAATATCGTTTGAAATGGAAGGATCCACTTAGGTAAAGAATGTCGTTGTATACCAAAGCATCATTTAAGTATCGAATGTGTTCTAGATTCCATACCATATTAGAAGATGCCAAGTATGGCAGAGTTATCATTCGACACCTATAAGCGGCCGCGACATACAGATATGACTCATAAGGATTTTATTATGCCGTGCATAAGCACGACACATTAAATAATTATTATTATGAATCCTGTCAACTATGTAGAACATATATATAATGTGATCTAATCCCTCTTGACGAACCGATTTATATGTATAAAAACCAGCAACCGCCAGCGACTTCGTCCGTTAGGATTTCAGATAACTTTTTTTCGCAATAAAATGTAGCCTATGTTATTTCTCAGGGTCTAAATATTGGCTGTGCCAAATTTCATCAAAATCGGTTAAGAGGTTCAAGCGGGAAAGCGTAACAGAAATACAAACATGTTTACTTTCGCAATTAGGTATAATATTAGTAGGTATTTTTTTTAAATGTTACTTCTTTTCTTCTTTACTGCCTTTATCTTTAAGGTACTTCCGCAGACGAGCACTTCTCTTTTATTATAGTCACTAAATCTGATAAGGCAAGAGGCAACACTATCTACTGCAAGTCGGTGTCAGAGTGATCCCAATCGACGTTAGAATGTGTACTTAATCTCTAAAGAAACAAGCAAGATCCTCAATATTGATACACAGTCTAACTTAATAGCGGCGACATTTCACACCGCCCGAATCAATATGCACTCTAGCCCAAAACAAACAGAAACCAATTTAGCATGTATCCCCTTGCACCCCTTAGCACTAACTAAATCAAGGCGGACACGTCTTAACCTGTTCCCGCCGAGGGCTCTGGACATGTCTAAACCTGGTGTAATTGGAACACGGAGGGCCACTTGCCGAGGTTGACAACTTGACAGAACGTGCCTTGAGCCTCAGGCGGAGTGAGGGTTATTCGGGTATATTGTATGTGGAGTAGATTTGGATGGTAAATAGAGTGCGTATGTTTTGGGCCATTATTCGTTTGTTCCTGCTCAGTAAGTGTGTTTGTTTGGTTGATTTGGGATCTCGTTTTGAAGTCATGCGCATAGGCCATCCAAGAAAAATGTAAAGAAAACATTTGAGCTGTTTTCGATATCCCGTTTAAAATAGGTTGGTAGTCCACTTAGAGCACAAAACCGAACAGCACATTATTGAACGGCAGAATTCCTGGTCCGCGAACAGCAAACATTAATATTTTTGCCATGTGATATAAAACCATAATACGTGTGGGTATGTGACGTGGCGGAATACTAATAATTTTCTCCTACCGGAGATTTGGCTATGGCGGCCACTCTGTCCGAGTAAAAAATAATGTGCAACTGCTGTTTCACTCCTTATAACCTGGCGGGTCGGCAATTCGACAAAATTAAAAGAGATGCCTATGCACTACTAACTTTATCAAGTTTCTTGCCACTTTTTCTCGTCTGATGACTGCATTCCGATTCAATCTGTAGTTTTATTGACGATTCATTCCTGTTTTTTTGAGCCCTATTTAAACAAAGATAATTTATAATATTAAGATTTTGATTATCTTTAAATTTCGATAGATGAGGATCATTTACCAAAATTCAACACAACGGTTGGTCGTTTAGCAAAAGTATGTGCCATATCGTACCTCACCATTTTACACAACTTGCCACACGTTAAAATTAATTACCTAATCCCGTGCCTAATCCTACTGACAACACGGTAAACAAAACACCGTCGCCGGCCCTCAAAATGAACGTAATCAAATTCCCACCACAGGAGTGCTCAAGTAATCTAATTACGACGCAATAAAATAATGAAATTACCCGTCAAACACATTTCCAGTGGTACCGCCGGCTGTTTTGCATAATCACGAAATATGCGCGCGATAATTTTGTACTGTCACTTCGTAATCTCTGGTGCCGGAGAAAATGTTTCAAGTCTCACGGAATGGATGGGATTTCGTGTTAGAATTAACATGCAGTTGAAAGTTGGTTTTCTGTACTATATTGTATCTTACTAAACTGTGACGTGCTATCTACTGTCGTTGACCACGTCGTTAATATCTAGCAATGTGTACTGAGCCTTTCGTTTGGATGAAAGCCTGATGTTCATCTATTGGGAAAGCCCGTGTCCCAATATTGGACAAAATCAAAATCAAAATATACTTTATTTATATTATGTATAACTAATATTTTTGACGATTTGTAAGTGCCTCTGCAAGGCACTTATAAATCGTCAATAAAATATTATTACAATAGAATGACTCGACCACCGACTTCGTAATACAGTCCTCTACCGAGAAGAAGCGGCAAGAAACTCAATAATTGCTCTTTTCAATCGCCAATTTTTTCAATTTTTGTCTGTAGAGGACATCATTTCACTATAATGATGATAATCATTTCACTATAATGATGATGATGATGTTGATCAATATGACCTATCTACGGCAGTATATATTATTTTTGCATTGGTGGGTGCATCCCAGGGTACGCTACGACTATGATCCTGAATTGACCAGGCTGAATATTATAATGAAGTGACTGTCGACTTTCGTAGCCCTTACAAGGGAAACCAGGAAATTGTGGGTCATATTCGGGACCAACGCCTTAATGTGCCTTCCGAAGCACGGAATCATCATTATTATCGCAAAATCAGGTTATTTAAGCCTCCAATGTCTTTACCAAACTAGAAAACCAATACAAAGTGAAAGTGTTCCCCGCGGGATTCGAATCAACAACGTCCACGGTTTTAAGCACAGCGCCACACTACTAACTAATCACTACACCACAGAGGCAGTTAAAGATATTAAATTAATTGTTCCCTAAAAATAAACGCGCAAGCTGTTCTTCTATATTTTACGCCCAAGTTACAATGTAATCCAGGGCTAATCCCTATCAAGCTTAGGACTAAAAAGTTTGAGAGCTACTTCCGAAGCACGGAGTGTTAACAACACAACTTTCAATGCCTCGACTGAAAATTAGTGACGAAAATTTCCTCGAAGCTAGAATTTATTGCCTGGGTAGGTACTGGAATTTAATCATAAGTCAGATTTTTATAGCTTAAACACCTAGACTACTAGTTTAGTTTGAAATAAAAACTTTCATCGATGAATCTCAGGCAATTTCGGGTGATGAAAAACTCCAAACTATAAAGGGATGACACTGCACCGCACGAAGCTCCTTAGTTAAAAACAGCGACGGAGCGTAAGCAAACAATACCGCGTTTTAAAAAATGGAACGCTTAAGTGGGTTAAGTGCAGAACTTGGCTGCCTTTTCCCCGTGCCCCCGTTTCTAAATTGCGCACAATTGGAGGTTTGGGAGTGTTGTAACGACGTTTCTTTTGTTTGCACCGTGTTAATCACCGATTGAATGTTTTAACTGAATTCGCGAATTCTACAGCAAATGTTTGTTTGAGAAAATTTCGCGTGCCCTTTGAACGGTTTGTTGGCTGAAATTATGAGGATTCAGTCGAGTGGATGATTTCAGCGTTGTGATCGATTATTCGACGTTTTTATAAGTCTACATCTGTTTAAAGAAGAGGGTGACATATTTGAAAGAATTGAGAAAGAATTTATTAAGAAAAATAAAATATAATTCTTTCCGGTCGTTTTTCGACCATGGCTGCCGATTTTACGATTAGCCAAGTACGCAGGATATATTATAGTGCACAAGTGAGTGCGCAAGCACTGGTGCACTCCCTATTCCCTCACTCTAATAGTTCGGTGGGACAGCAATCTGACACGACCGTAGAGAGATTAGGCGCAGGACCATCGTGCCTTCCGAATCACGGAGGAACTTGATATGACATTTTTCGGTCACCCATCCGATGACTGGCCTCTGAAAAATTATTAAGTGAACTAAGTTTACAAGAACAATAAATTTAAAATAAATTGGCACTAAAAAGCAACTACATATTTGAGGGTTAAAGGTTGGTTCAAGGATTTACACTAATAAGGTGTCTAAAACCAGGCCTTTACTTATGTCCTATTATTTATCAGTTTGTTTATTTATATTATACATACCTACTTTACTTTGACCTTTAAAGGGTATATCTACGTAAGGTCAGACTAGGTATATTTGAAAACCGAGAGAGTAGGTGAGTGGGTAGATGTTACCTCATTTAACAGTTTCAAAATACAAGTTAAACACAAAATTTCATGTAATATGTTAGCGGTAAATATCACGTTGAATTAAATACACTTGGTATCATGTTATGAATGTACCTGTTTATTCAAAATTTGTAGAAGTAATAATGTTGTTGGATTTTGTGTTAGTATTTGTACGTGTCTGTTTAGCTCTAGGGCTTTCTAGAAACGAATTAATTACTGGAATAGATTAAAACATATCCGAAGTGGTAGTGTTGTGTTGTTGGTCTCTCTCGGGGGACGAAATCCAGGTTTCTCGAATTGGTGTTCTAGTAAATTGGTATGCAGAAATACTAACAAGAAATTGTTCAAACAATTTGTAACAATATCTAGTGGAGTTTTAAACCTAGTGGGATTTTCATGTTAATTTATTTTAGAGGCCGCCCGCTACTCTGTCGGCGTGGAATTCGGTTTCGGCACACATAGTGTTATACTATAGCTTAAAACCTTCCTAGACTAAAATACTCTCCGATGTAAAAATATTTTTTCAATTTGGACCAGTACCTAGTTTCTGAGATTAGCGCGTTAAAACAAACAAACAAAATTTTTAAGCTTTATTATACTTGTATTAGGCCAGCTTTCGCAGTGAATAGATTAGTTAGTTAGTTGCAATAAAAAGTGATCCTTGCGCCTAAGATGTTATAAATTCTCTATACTTTAAAAAATCGGGATTAGGAACTTGTAAATGAAAAATAAGCTCTTTGTTTGGATAACGGTAGTTATGCATTTACTTTCTCGTATCAACATTTTTCGGAAATAAAATCTAGGAGAAGATCATATCCTTTCTTAAAGTTAATTTTATATCATTACAAAAGTGACCTTTTGTAATGACTTTTGTAATGAAATACTTTCGGAGGCTTACAAACAACAAATCAAATCTTTCCTTTCTAATAATACACGTATTAGGTAGTTCAGATTTCATATTCAACTACCAAAAATATCTTCAGAGCATAACATCTACCTACGTTGATGATAATCGGGACCTCCCATGAAATGTTACTTCGATACCATCTCCGCACTAGTCTTAACCTCACGAGAGATGGATCTGTCGGAAACATACGAGTATATTTTACGTAGAGTACTTCATAATGCGCCACGTTTTAACTCACTCACTCAAGATGGCATCTCTTTAGGGATGTTATGAACGCACTAATAGAAATGAATTATTAATATGGAAATATTGCGAGGAGGATTACTCGTTTGTTGTAATTAGAGGATTGTGAGATACAGTTTTGAGATATGGCAACATTGAGGGATGGGATTGTCAATTGACATATCTATCAGTTTTCTTTTTAATAATAAATAAATGCCTTGGACTAACCGCAAACTAAGCTCGAAGCATGTATTATGGAAGTTAGGGAACGGATAGATAGAAATACTTTTATATAAATCCATGACTCGAGTACAAATGCCGATTTCGATTCGAACGTTGGTCTAATTGTCAGAGACCCTGGCTGGGACCACTAGACCAACAGGCCCGTTTTATGGGATAGGGAGGCAAACAAACAAGAGGGTCACCTGATGGTAAGTGATCACCGCTGCCGACGGACATCAACAACCGCACAAGGGTCGGTGCAGGGGTGTGTTGGTCCAAAAGCAATACTTATTTAATTTATTTGTCTATGATTCTAATTAAGATTTTCAGCCTCTTCAATACATGATTATGTGTAAGGTACTATAATATGCCACATCATTAAGAGACGTTTCAACAAACACAGTTATTCTACAGGATCGTTGAATTGCCGTATCCACTATACATAGATATTCAGCAATAAGGAAATATGGACAGTTTATGATGCTGTAAACTTGCCACGGAGTCCATAAAACCGCTCGTTGAGTAATGACCAATCCGATGGTATTCTGATAATTGCTAGTCTGCAGATTGAAATGGCTCTTAATGTGTTTGTCCTTGAAAGGGACATTGGAACGTACATCATCGTTTTATACTTATAAGGTGTTATGACAAATATGGTATGGTCTACCCTTTCGGTACTGTTGAGGTGCAGTATTTTATGTGGGTACATACTCTTTCTGACTCAATGTATTTATTACAGTCAAAGTGCAAGATACATAGATTTCTTTTACCTAATCTCTGCCTCGACTAGTCAGGAAAATCTTGTTTAGTTGCAGTAAGTACTTACACAGATCAGCAATAAGTTTGCGCTAATATGGTAGCGAAATATATCAATCAACGCGCTTGTTCGAATCAATAATCTAAATTCAAAACATTTAGTACCTTCATCGATTTTGCCATCACACCAAAATCTTTTACCACTAGATACTTGTAAACAATGCGTTCTAAATTGATCCAAAATAAATAAAATTGATAGGCCCCATTTTCCTAACATCTTTACTACCTTTCAACGCTTTTGTTACCACATTTCGACGAGAATTATCCTTATTTCTTGTAAGAACTCCTGTTCTTACTCCATTGCCATACAAAATTAGAATGATCAACTATCTCTTAGTAACCTCACTCGAAAATTCCTGACGTCGTCGGTAAAATAATCTCTTTGACGGTTGAATCATAGCCTATTAATATCATTAGCGAGAGTCTTCAAGTTGACAGCGTTAGCGACGTATAATTAGGTATTTCCTATTCATATTTGATTTTAATTAACTGTCAGACGATCACACGCGTCGCGGAGTTTAAGTTAGAGTGAACTGATGTGTTAATGCGTCTTCATCAATATTCTGTGTAAGCGTCAATGTGATTGCTGAAATACGCATGGGATTGGATATGCGTCGTCGTAAGATCATTAAAGTTGTTTATGTTAGAAATGTTGTGCATAATTTTTGTTTTGTTTTGTTGGGGAGGGTGTGGGGTATTAAAGGCCGGCAACGCATCGGCGATACCTCTGGTGTTGCAGATGTCCATGGGCGGCGGTGATTGCTTACCATCAGGCGACCTGCTAGCTCGTTTGCCGCCTGCGCCATTAATAAAATATGTATTATTTAAGTAAATTCTTATAGGGAAGAAATTAATATTCTTTCTTTATGTAGCCTTCAGAGCTGGGCTCATAAATCGTCAAAAAAAATATCAAAATACAGTTACATACTATCAACTTCGGAAGGCGGTCTATATGTCGCAAAGAAATCTTTGCGACTCAAAAGTCGCCTAAAATATACTTTAGAGGTTGTTTCATTTTGCCCGAAGGCTAAGTTTTCAAGTAGTATGTAAAGCCCAGAAAAGTTTCGCTTTAAACTGTGTAAAACGCAACGTTGAATATAATTTCGCAAACTAAGTATTTGTGCGCTTCACACGTTTCTATAAAATAGTTCGAGAATAATTTATTGTTTTTCAGCTTCAAACTGAAAGACGCTATTCAATATGTATTTTGAAAATTAAAAAAAAATCGATGACCCCCATGCAGTAACTCGGTGTTGTGCTATTATAGACGTAGGTACCGTTATGTCAAATTCGGCATCAGCAGCCTGAAATACATACTAACTTGGTTTTAAATAAACGAGGTTGCTTGGGGGCGTCGAAATGATACCGCTTTTGCAAAGACGCAAGTTTCCACTAAACGAAAAGACTAAACAAATTGTCTCGCAACTTTACAAAGCGTTAACTAAAACGACGCTTCTCACGAAACAGTTTACAAACCCCTGAATCCCGCGACACATGCATTCACTTACGAAACGATGCCTCTAACTTTAAACCGCAAGAGTTCAATATCTTCGAAACAACTAAGTGCTCTGTTTAAACTGCCTCACGATCGGAAGCGATTCCGTTGAAATTGGAGGTTATTTGCTCTGTGACTAATTCCCACCTCCATTTACTAAGGCTCCCTCCGCGGCTAATTCTGCGATTCAAGCTGTTCACAGGGATGTAACGAGGTTATCTAAGACAGTGAATGCTGACGTGGCATTTTCCGTTATAAATGGCCTGTTTAGTATTTAAGTGTGACAAGTAAAGTTGGCCATCATGTGCGTAACGTTCTTAAGAGAAAGCAGTTATTACCTTTCAGTCAAATACTTTGCTGATGATACCATTTATTTAATTCTTTTTTGTCACGAGGGTCAACTGGTGATAAGTTATCACCGCTGCCCATGGACATCAACAACCGCACAAGATTCGCACATGCATTGCCTGCCTTTTAGACCCTATACCCTCTTCAACTGAGCTCTGGCGATCTTACTCAGCAGAAACATAGCACAACAGTATATTCAATTAAACTAATTGTACGATTATATGTCATGCAATCAAGTTTAATTAAATTGCGGACTTATGCCTCATGGATTTTTTACGAGACAGTTTTAGCAGAAAGTTTACCAGAAAATTTGCATCTTTCGGTGCAGTCATTTCTGCTGTTAAGCATCAATCATAAGTGCAATACTAAGTACAAATTAATTTTCTATTAACATCGCCTGCTCAAACGTATCTTCGTTATATTACATCATTTGAGTAGTCTGTTTTCCCCTAGCCAATCAAAATATTCGTATGTGTACTGCAGCACATACGAATATTTTGATTTATTCACCAAGCCTTCACATACAAATATATTTCGAAGTAAAACTTATTATTCCAAGCAGTTATCCAACCGAGTCTTAGGCAGCCACGTAACAAGAAAATCTGCATAGACATGCATCATTTTGCATGCACGCCTTAAAAAGGTTCTAGATAAGGGCCCACTCCTTAGGCCCTTATAGAGCCCTAACTCCATCCCTGTGTTGAAGTGAATTAATTTTCACAATTTCGCATTCAGTCCACATCGTTGACACTTCACATAGCGACTCCAAAAGGACTGAAATAAAATCACAGCCTAATTTTTGATTCAGACTGCGGTTGAATTGAATTAATAAGTTTAGGTAATAGCCTTTTAAACATGGTTGTCTGGTAACGCCTTTGAAGATCGGCGAAGTTTTGGTTAACGATTAATGATTTTGACAGTTGATTGATTCTGGAATTTAATTGTTAGAACCCTTTGGTTACTTGTTCTAATTGAATGGTAACGTTAGATTTCCTTCGACAGACAAAAATGTTCGGGTATTAGCTTTGAGCATCTTCTTTATAAAACTATTACCTACCTATTCACTTTGTGCGTATTTGAGTTTATTATATACACCTGTAACTCTTGTATAATGTACTAGCGGCCGCCCGCGACTCCGTTCGCGTGGATTTTGATTTCCAATATCCTATGTGTTATTCTGATGTATAAGCTATATTGTGGTAAAGTTTCATTCAAATCCATTCAGTAGTTTTTACGTGAAAGAGTAACAAACATCCATACATCCATACATCCATACATCCACACATACAAACTTTCGCCTTTATAATAGTATATGTAGTAGGATAGGAAGTAGGATTTAAGTTTATAGTTACTCAGTATTGTCTTTTTCTCACGCCAAACCAGAGCGACGAATTGAGTTGATTTTTACAAGCATAAGCTATCCATATAATAAGTTTATTCAGGTCCTATTACATGAAGCCAAAAAAGACAAAACTAATAAATAAATATAAATAAATGAATATATTTCACAACATCACATACATTGATCTGACCCCGTGTTAAGTAGCTTAAGCACTTGTGTTACAGACATCAGAATCAACAGTGGTATTACAAATATACTTAAATAGATATATATAACAAATATATAACAAATATATAACACCCAGACCAGGACAAACAGACATGTTCATGCACACAAATGTTTGTCCTGTGCGGGGATCGAACCCGCGACCTCTTGCGTAATAGGCAACATCTTGACCATTACACCAAGCGGGTCGTCAAAAACGGGTCGTCAAAATTAGTACCTATTACTGCTATTTTGGTAAAGTAAACAACAACAATTGTTAATGTCTGTCTAATATTTACTTCAATATTACTAATCCATGATATATCTATTTGTTACAGGTAATTGGATCCACTATGTTATCAATCGAGATTGGCTTTACATGACAGGTAATGTTAATAGATCGAATTAGATCAATTGATTGTAAATTCGTAAGAACGTGTTTTGTCGATAACTATTCGATTTCAGTACTAATAATAATACACTGAGGCTCTAGGGCTATAAATAGGCAAGCCATCCGTCAATTTCTTAATTTTATAAAATTTATTAATGAAATCATTTATTATCAGGTACCTAAGTTACACCCATAATTCGTAATATATGAATTTTCAATCGAATAATATGAATTTACAATCAAATAATCATAGAAGATAGATAATAGTCAGATTTAACTTTCTTTACGAATATTTGTATATTCTTGCCTGAGATCAGATGAATTTTTATTTGTTCAGCTGCCGCCCGCTCTCTGTTCGAGTTTGTTTATTTGCTTGTTTGTTTGATTGAACGCGCTAATCTTAGGATTTACTGGTTCGAATTAAAAAAAATCTTTTTGTGATAGATAGTTTAGTTGTTGAGGAAGGCTTTAAGCTATATCATGTAAAGGCACCGTGCGTAGCGATGACTCTGCCATCTCGTGACTTATTATCAAAACTTTTAATCTCAATGTCGGTAATTCTTCTTTCAAACTACGGAAAAACACGGTGCCTTATTCTGCCATCTAGTGACTTATATTCGAAACTTTCAAGCTAAATGTCAATTTTTTCTGCACGGTGCCTAAAACACCATGTGTGTGGAAACTGAAATCCACCAGACGGAGTCGTGGATGTAGGCATTGCACACAATGGATTGCAAACACAATAGATTACATACATGTTAAAACATCACTTACTACCAATAAAACAAGTATTTCATTGTAAGGCGAACCCGCGAACATCTGGCGTACAGTCATGGGCACCAACATGCATACAAACACATTCAAATATGAACTTTACTGCTTTGACATAAGAGTCGATGTGTATGACGGTGTGTGTACTTGTTGGTGCTCATGACTGTACAAGTTATTGAATTAATATGAACTATATCTCTAAGAGTCATCGCTTTGTTACTTCACCGGGATTCGGGTGGCAATGGTTCTAGTTTAATTAAGTACAAGTGTACCGCTACGTTTTTAAATTAATGATTTATGTAACGTTGTTAGTGATGAATAAAATAATTTTGATACGTACGGCAACCAGTGTTTTTGTTATCTTAGATAAGAGTGATGAAATAATATTGGCTATTTCAATGCAGACTAAAACCAATACGACAATATTTAGAATTCTGCGATGCTGATCCATTTTGAATACATAACCTACAAAGTGCAAATGTAACTTGCTAAACAATTTTCGTTTATTACATCCATCATTAAAGTACAAAATAAAATAAGCTTTAAACCAAATGTCGGGTTCATTGTAAATATGTGTTTTGTAGTTTTTAGTAAACCACGATTTTGTCCCTTAAAATGTGGTTTTATTTATTAAGCTACAAGCTTAGGGCTAACTCGGGGTTGTCTGGCAGGACTATCCCACTTTCTCACACACCACTGTCACTTTACCCACCAAACCCGTTCCAATATAATCGACGCTCGCAGCTTTTCAATTTTTGATGAGCAGGATAAGGGTAACCGCGTTATTTATTACCGTTGCGTGATCGCGTGGGATTTTGTATGGTTAAATGGGCATCTCGATCATTTTATTAGATCGCCTCTCCTTGTGATTCAGGACAACGTTTTAAAGGTCGTCGGTAGATGGGATTTTTGTTGCTATTTTAGGGGATGTGATTATAGTCCTGTATACTACAGCCCAGGATATAATCTATATCCTGGTAATTTACTAGGTAACCCAAATGCAATATAATTATTGACATGTTAAATTATATAACTTTAAACTTTCGCGTTGCATTATAATTATTCAACTAACTAACGCGACTATACAACGACCTGCATCTAGCTTCTTAATGGCTGAAACATATTTTATACATAATTTAACATTATTTAACTTTACAACGGGACTAAAAGCGATATTATTTTTATGAGTACATGAGTACTTACTGCTTGACGTTTCGGCTGCAATGCTGCAGCCATGATCACAAGCGGACTGGCGGTGCGCGGCGTCGTCAACTTGATTATTTATAAAAATAATATCGCGTTCAGTCCCGTTGTAAAGTTAAATAATGTTAAATTATGTATCAAATATATTTCATCCATTAAGTATCTAGATGAAGGTCCTTGTAAAGCGGGATCTTAGACTATTTCGCGGTAGAGATGCGCCGAGTAGCACTTATATTTTTTCTGACAGAGTATCTAGCCACGTTACTCGGTGCAATCAAATTCCTTTTTGCGCGCTAATACGAGTACAAACATGAAGGTCCATCGTGCTCTGAAAGCCCTGAAACCGAAATCCACGCGGACGGAGTCGCGGGCTGTCAGTTATGTCCTTGGCCCTTGGTTTTGTAGCCAGGGTCTCTGAACACTAGACCAACGGGCCCTTCAAACCTTAGGTATCAGAAGAACATCAAAATGAATCGCATAAAGTATGTACTTCTCGTATTATAATCTCGTATAACGAACATGATAATTAAAATCCTCTCGAAACCAATGATGAGATGGACTCCAAAAAATATACTAATGAGGGTCGAATCGAAAATTTAATCTGCAAAGGATTCCTTTAGGTGGATGATTTAATCAGGGGATAATGAGAGAAAGGTACATTTCAGGAGCCCTTGGTCCCTTCATACGCCAGATGCTCTATAATAAGTATTTCATCTAAAAATTAAGTGGGTCAGGATATGATCACATTGAGATATTTGGAACGAAGTTTTAAATTCTGTTGTAACAACTAAATTAGTAAAAATCTCTGCTTTGCCGTCTGTCTTTCTCTTCTATTCTATGTAGGTAGTTGATTTGAACTTATCATCATCATCAGCCTATCACAGTCCACGCAAAACTGCGGGTAAAAGCTAGTATACTAATGTAAAATGCTGAAGAGTTTGTTTGTTTGAACGCGCTTATCTCAGGAACTACGGGACCAATTTGAAAAAATATTTTTGTGTTGGATAGTCCATTTGACGAGGAAGGCTTAAGGGTATTGGAAATCGAAATCCACGCGGACGGAGTCGCGGGCGGCTGCTAGTCTTTAATTAAAGCCAAACCACAAACTTTTCTCAACGCCGAATCGAATATCTCATTAGCAATAAACAGTTGCCTTTCATTTCCGCCATATCAAATGTACTAATTTAATAATTTCACCTCCGAACTTAATTATACAATTGTAATTTGAAATTGTTTGCGGATCTTATACAGTGTAATTGGTTCGGAGTGTGCCGAAATATCGTTGTTTATTCAGCTACCGATATCGACTGTACTGTGATTGGGCTTTGGTGCACTGTGTGAGAATACAGTGAGGCAAGTGCTGGATAAACTTATTAAAATCATCAGGTCTTGGTAAAGCGGTGTGTTGTTTAGAAGCGCTATATTATCGACGCTAAAACTGCCACGGTGATGTAGTGGTTAGAGCTGTGCTTAAAAACTTCGGAGGTCGTGGGTTCAAATCCTGCGGGGAACCCTTTCACTTTGTGTTGGTTTTCCCAGTTTTCCATACTACCAATATTACTTGCTAAAATGTCGCTAGATCTTATAGAGCTATATATATAAGAGCTATACTGGCTAAACTAGTAATATTTTACTTCAGCAAGTTACCGCTAGAGGCGCATAATTTTTTTAAAGAATTTTTCGAGATCTCTCAATTATAAGTCATAGAAACTAGGTTCTTAGCGTTCGGGAGTAATCTTCCTCTAAGCTCAGTGACTACAAAGAACCTCGTTATCTTCATTTAGTAAACTTGGAAACAAAACATTTCAACTGCTCTAAAATATGTCGCAATAAAATCCTACTACTATTATAAAGGCGAAAGTTTGTATGTATGGATGTATGAATGTCTGTTACTCTTTCACGTAAAAACTACTCAATGGATTTGAATGAAACTTTACCACAATATAGCTTATACATCAGAATATCACATAGGATATTGGAAATCGAAATCCACGCGGACGGAGTCGCTGTTTCTAGTACAGAAATAAATTTCATCAAGTTCACATTTCGGTACTGCTATCATCTGCACTGTATCCAATGTTGCTTTAACAGATATGTTGGATATGAACCAATTTGATAACTACGCTTTTGAAGATTCAATCGAGCTATGCGTGTGTTATGTACATATGAGCTATAAGTCTATTGTTCGGATGGAAATCAATTAGTACTTAATAACAAAGGAGATAGGTAACCAGGAGTATTCAAAATAGGTTATTTGTTTAAGAGATTAATTGTAAATTGATTTGTTGTTGTATGTATGTACTATGCGTTCGGTAACACATTGATTTGATACCCTTTCCGCCAGTTGATTAGATTATTATGTATCACGTACATACATAATGTCACATAATTTAACTTTACAACTCGATGTTTTGACAAAATCTTACTAAGTTGCCATCCTATCCGATTTCGGACGTGTGTGTACAACTTCAAACTCCGAATCAGTTTCTAAAATTCGTGTTTTTGCTACTTTGTATAACTAAACTATGTAGTACTCTATGTACAAACTTCCTTACATAGCAAACTGATGTAGTAAGTCGAGTAATTATATTTTCACTAGCGTCCGCGTGGTTAGAAGATCCCTTGCCTATGTTTTTTTTTCTCAGGGTCTAAAGATTGTCTGTGCCAAATTTCATCAAAAACGGTTAAGAGGTTTAAGATTAAGTGGGAAAGCGTAACGGACATACAGACAGACAGAGTTACTTTCGCATTTATAATATTAGTAGGGATAACACAAACGATTAAATTCGATAGCAGCCCAACCGTTGTCTTGGGATGACATTATCAAGTAATTTGACTCTATTTTCATTCCCGTACGTTGTCGAGTTGCCGTCTATCAGAATTAACATCTCTATGAGTGTCATAGTTTCTCAAAAGTTGAGTTGCTTTTTGACGAACCGCTTGGTTTAATGGTAAAGAAGTTGCCTATTATACCAAAGCTCGCAAGTTCGATCCCCACACAGGAAAAACATTTGTGTGTATGAAAATGTCTGTTTGTCCTAGTCTGGGTGTTAGATTTGTAATTCCACTGTTCAATGTGATAAATGCAACCTAAGGGATATTGTATTAATATTTAAGACTTTTTTTGAATAAAGTAGCAAGAAAAGCTTTAAAGCATCAGTTGCCATTTACAACTTAGCTTATACATTTTTCTTGATTTATATGTGCGTTAACATGACTAGTTTTATCAATTTTTGTGATTAAATTGAGGTTTGTTTGTATCTATGTGGGTAATTTGACGAGCCGTTTGGTGTAATGGTCGAGAATTCGGATATTACACCAAAGGTCGCGGGTTCGATCCCCGCACGGTACAAACATTTGTGTGCATGAACATGTCTGTTTGTATCGGTCTGGGTGTTCTATGTATAATATGTATGTATTTACAAAAAAAAAGTATATAAGTAATGCTTATCCGTTGTCTGGCAACCATAGCACAAACTAATGCTTAGTTTGGGGCTAGATGGCGCTGTGTGAATACTGTCCAGAGATATATTTAAATTCTGAAACATAAAAACAGTCCTTGCATAACATGTAATTATCGGAGAAGTGGACTTAATGCATTATGTGAATGCCATGTCACATAATACCGCCGTGTAAGTGAAGCTAATTGAGGTCTTAATTGTTACAACCGTCACCCATATGTGACTTCCCTTACCCTTTGCACATGTCCATGGACAGCAGTTGTCACATAACTATAGGTAAAGATAATGACCAGCTGTTTAAAAGAATAACTTTTGAATCTACGTGCGTAGAATAGGATTTTATCCTGATTATTGAGGGTCGTGAATTTGTGATCATTGGATCAAATAAGTGTTTTGCTATTGCCTTCTCCATTTCACACACTCACTCGAAGTGTACAGGTTTCCTCACGACGTTTTTCTTCACCTTTAGTATGAATTTCAAACATACTCATTTGTAGATTGTTTTTTTAGGGTTCCGTAGCCAAATGGCAAAAAACGGAACCCTTATAGTTTCGTCATGTCTGTCTGTCTGTCTGTCCTGGCTCGTTCTCCGCCGTTTCTAAACCGATTGCCACGAAAATTGGTGGAGAGATGTATAGTGATAATTCAAGAATTGGTTTTTAAAATAATCGAAAAATAATTATTTTTACCCCCCCCCCCTCCCATACAGCGAAAAGTAAATGCGGATTTCTGTAAAATGGATATTCTTTATTATATCTCTGTGCTATTTACCACTACGCCACCGAGCCGTTTTACAACTGTGGTAGGGTCGTTTCATTTGTAAAGTTTGAGAATCACCGACGTAAGAATAATTAGAAGACAATCGTACATAACGCTTCGTTGGGAGTGAATTATGAAATTACAGCGAAAACTGTTTTACCAGAACGGGATCGTATCCAGTAATTGTAATTTAAATTTTAAATTCCTACGCTTAAACTTGTTTGCATACTTTTAAATGTAGTGAGGGTGTCCTAAATTGAATTTCGCGCGAACTGTTTAGTAAAACTGCATCTTTTATTTCGTGTCAGATTGCAAGCCCTATAATTTTGTTATGTAATAAAGCATTATCCATTATTAGCAAGCGTTGTCAATTAATTCATACCAGTTTTGTCATTAAGTTCAAGTTAAAACGACGCGTTTTATTTCTAACGCGATTAATTTTATTATTTATGAATAGGCGGAAAATTACTTTTCTCGGAATATTATGTTATTTAGTTTTGTGGCTTTATGGATTTGATATTAAAAATGCATTATAATATCTCTCTAAGTGAGCTATTTTTATAAAGGCCTTTATAAAAATAGCTCACTTAGAGAGAATTAAACACTTTTACCGAGTCTTATTGAGGCGAGTTCAAGACAATTTTCCTTCTCAATCTAACAGTTTTCCTGTTTATAGCAATAAGCGTTACCGAGTCGAGTTTCCAAATGAACATAAAGTTGAGTAGGTAAATTAAGTGTTGTTTGTTCGATTTAATTTCAAAACATTTGAAGACTTAAGTATCTTTTTAATAATTCCATTTGAGGTTCATTCATTGGTTACACCTTCTTACATAAACTATCAGGCAGCCCACAGTTTTAAGAGAGGTAGAGGATAAAGAAACTTCTACTCAAATGAGCCGCTTATCTGGGAAGTAATTCTACCTTACAGATGTCCACAGTGAAGTAGCACTTCGTAACTGTTGTGCTTTGTTTCTGCTGGTGAGTAAGGTCGCCAGAGCTCTGTGAAGGAAGGTATGGGGTTTAAAAGACAGGCAACACATCTGCGATACTTGTGCGGTTGTTGATATCCGGCAGTGATCACTTAACATCAGGTGACCCTCATATTTTTTTGCCTTCTATAACATAATAAAAAACCGGCCAAGAGCGTGTCGGACACGCCCATGGAAGGGTTCCGTAGCTAAAAGATGGCCCGACCGCTTAAGACACCATTTAATAAGGGCAACTGCACTTCATAAGTTGGTCGAGTTGTATGAAAATAACTATGTATGATACAGAGTTTGCTATAGTTTTCGTTGAAAGAACTTACTTGGATGTATACAGGACATTTTTTTCAGAATTATTGTAATAGTATTTCAAAAGTTAAAGGGGGGGGGGGACGCTCTAATTTTAACTTTGTAATAATATATCTCGAGACTGGGGTGTTTGATCCACATGGTTTCAATGCAAGTTTTATTGTATTTAAAAATACCTGTTTAACGATACCCCACACGATGGGGAAAGTCGATATTTTTTTTTCGAATTTACTTTTCGCTGTATGGGAGGGGGGGTAAAAATAATTATTTTTCGATTATTTTAAAAACCAATTCTTGAATTATCACTATGCATCTCTCCACCAATTTTCGTGGCAATCGGTTCAGAAACGGCGGAGAACGAGCCAGGACAGACAGACAGACAGACAGACAGACAGACAGACAGACATGACGAAACTATAAGGGTTCCGTTTTTTGCCATTTGGCTACGGAACCCTAAAAACAGATTTTGACAGAATTATTTCCCTATCAGTTTAAAACCCCACATCAACGTCTTCAAAAATAGACATTTGATGCGATTCACTGCAATGAAATATCCTTGCTTGCCAATTCTTGCATCGTGGTCCGTGCTTCGAATAGAACGGGAAAATGAAAATGTATTTCAAAATATTTTATAAAATAGAAAGATGATTTTAAAATAGGAAGACTTATACCATCGGTTTTTTTATTATCTGGCATCCGTTCAAAGGATTCACAACGGTTTTACGGCCCGAAGATTGGAACATGCTAGTTTGAGAGTCGGTGACTTTATTATTTTTCGTATGGGAATGTATTTCAAACTTTTATCGCCTGTTTTATGGCACGGTCAATAGGACGCGAAACTGCTTTTATTTTGTTTTGACTTCTTAAACAGCTTTTGTATGCTGTTAAATCGTTGTCTGTAAGTTGCACGGAATAGAACTTAAAATTGATTGTCTTTTGTTAATTTGTGTACATAACTTTGTAAAACGGCAAAAGATGATTATGGCTTGGATTTTTTTAAAAAATAATCAGATATAGCCTGTAAGAAAGAACAAAAAAACGGAAAATAAAGCCTTTTAAGCAAAAAACTGTTTAATATTTTGTGAAGTTTATTCTTATTTGGCATTTGGGTAAACGCTATTTGAGTTTTTTATTAAGTCTAATCCATTTCATATTTATAATTTCTCTATGTCACACCATTTTCAAATTTGCCAAAATGCGGAACAGACGATTTCTTTTGTTTTTTGTTTTTTATAAGTACCAGAGTAATGACACTTGCAGAGTACAAATTGAACTAAAAAAGTGGCCTACGTGAGCCATCATATATGATGACTCGCTTATTAACGATTGAATTCCTCTAAAACCAAATATTCCATCCCTTCCGAATGGAGGAAGACGTAACGTGTTTTGAATGTTCTCTCATCAAATAGGAGACGAAAACTACTTACTACCTCTATCTTTTACAGATAGGAACACACATGTTATTAAATAAGTAATTTTGCGATCATCTAAAACATGTCATATGATTTCGATGACGCAGGTGCTTAGATGTTTACCCTTCCTCAGAACTGTCTTATGCTCGATATTAAATCCAACTTAATACCTGTCTTTGCGAAAAGGGTCGTGACAGATAAACAGAAAATGAAAAATTGCCTTCCTTTTTCCTTTATTGTTTGGGAAACATAAATAATACTTATTTCTGCTGTATTGTCTTTACATAATTACAGAATTAAAAAAAAGTAGGCAATCTCATTATAGATTCATGACAAACGAACTACCTGATCTCCCATTTTGTGTAGTAAACGTTCATTTAACACTGGTAACATACATTTCCAATTTAACAAATTGTCTAGCGAAAATGATTCTAAAATCTATTGATTACTTAGAGCAATTAGGTATAGTATCTTCTTGCACTCATGTCTGCATTTTTTCTTTAGAAAGATGCCCTTATGCTTTATTTTCAAGCGTAGGCGTGAACTGCAGTATTTTGTACATATTAAGACCAAGTTATTTTGGACACCTATAAATAGTATCAAGATAAAGTTAAAACACTTAAAAAATGAGACATCTTGCCAGTGGTATGTAAGTATATTTACAAATATCTTTCAAAAGTCGCTTAATGTCTGTTAAACTGGAATCTCGAAATAAACGACAGTTCAGCACATAAACAATTTGACTCAGAGTTATACAGAGCTGTCGTGAAAGAATGTCCAAGATATTCGTTTTTCTAACAAGAGACTGAAGATAAAAGAATACGAAATTCCCTTTTGATACACATATTTATCCGAACAAAGACTTACCCGTTCTGCAAATTAAAATAATGTATTGCGGAGGACTGTTTACAAAGTAATTCAGCTCGGGATAAAGTTGAACCACAGATATATCTTGGTTTTAACATCGCTAACATTGTATTACCCATATGAGACGGGACAAAAGAAGTACTTGCGTGCTTCGTGAGCATTTTAAAGTACTTCGTTGAATTTAGTAGTACTGTGATGTAGTGCCTTTACAAACTTTGAACAAAGTAGTTGGATGAAAGTGGACTGATGTGTGTCTCATTTGGTTTCAAATTTATTTTTATTGGTCGTGTACACATCTTTTAATGTAAAGCAATTTGTATGGGGTTCCACACTCGATTTGAATTGAAAATTTTAATTGTTATTAAATATTTACGTACGAAAACATCAAATTTCTCTAAACTTTTTTGTTGTACATTTAGACGTAACATAAAAATAAAATAAATAAATAAATGCCTTGGACTAACACACCAATTGCCTAGCCCCAAACTAAGCTCGAAGCTTGTACTATGGAAGCTAGGGAACGGATAGACATACTTAAATACTTTTATAAACATCCATGACTCGAGTACAAATGCCGATGTTCATCACACAAACATTTGCCCCTAGCGGGATTCGAACCCGCGACCCTTGGTTTTGTAGCCAGGGTCTCTAGCCACTCGACCAACGGGCCTGTCAAACAGTCAAACATAAGTCATTTGCCATTCATATACTGCTAAGTGGATATTATCATAAGTATTTAGTAGAAGTCGCACTCGCCTCGATGGTCTAGTGGTTTAAGTATTGGACCTTGGTTTCGAAGTCCTGGTTCGATTGCCAGGTTGGGCAAACTTTGTGTCACCGAATATAGCCCGGATTTGTGATCATCAACTCGCATTGGACTAGCGTGGTGATTAAACCGAAACCAGTTTTTGTAACGAAATCATGATTTCAAATTATGGAGGCCTTTGCTCTGCAGTGGGACATTAAAAAGCTTTACTTTTTAGAAGCCGCACAGAAGTCACTTGACTATCATGGATTTTCATCCAAAGGATACGCATTACAGTTCATGCTAAGAATAACAAGATACTAACATTAAATTGCGAGTATATAATAATGTGAAACTTTACTTGAACAAACAACATAATAAAGGCTTGTAAAATGCAACTTCCATTTTCGTCCTTGAACTATTGAAATGAACTTTATGAATGGAGCACCATCCAAGTACTAGGCACTTCTAAACTCAACAGCAGGTCAACAACACGTTAATGAAAAATATATTTCTCCAGTAAAACTTACAAGGCTCCATAAAATAAACAATAATAGTGTCTCTCGAATTGAAGTAAAGAATACTAGAATATTCTCTATATGAGCGTTTAACTCATTAAACTTTGAATACCTAACGAATACGACTTGGAAATACTCTTAAATGTGACTCTTATGTGTTAGGAATACGGTTTGAAATTGCTTTTAGAAAAGCGTGTTGGTTGTACACTCGTAAAGGTGGCGGGACAGTTTATTCTCAATTTTACGGCCTTCTTTACGATAGTCTGGAGGGTAGAGTAAATTTGCAGGTTGTATTCGAAAGTGTTGCCATGTATGAGTGTATTTACCTCTCAACTTGAAATAAATCGTAGGGAATTTGCTGGCAATGGCTTTTTGACTCGCAGAAAGAAACATCGTTGAATAATTTCGATCCCTTCAAGCTAAATGTGTCTATGGATGTTCATTTGCCATTTAATTTATCTTATCTTCTTCTTAATATATCAAAATAAGTGGCATTTTTCGTTGTCACTTTATAATTCAAGAACCTATCTAACGAAATTTCCAGTGTTTGTTCGGACTTTTTAGTAGACGGTTTATGTAAAGTTTGCACAATATCGGTCGAGTGGTTCTTCATTTACCACATGTAGCGAAGCAAGTATCGGGCCGCTAGTTAAATGTATAATTATATCCCGGCTTGCATTATATTATTTTAATGTAAAAAAAAGCATAAGAGTAGGGGTGTCATCTGATAGTAAGTTATCACCGCCGCCCATGGATATCAACAACCCCACAGGGTCGCTGAAGCGCTGCCTGCCTTATTTGAAAAGTGCCAACTGGCCTGATCGGACGAGTTTTTTTCGGGCGAGATGGCGAACAACTCTTAAAACCCCATTTCCCCTCCAACTGAGCATTCATTACATTCGATTTTCAAGTAAAAAGCAAACAATAGCTTTAAAAGTTAGTCTAGGAACACACTTTGCGAAAAATACGCGTCCTAATTGACACGGCTGAGTTTACGGTCAATTCGTTTTTATGACACGTTTAAATGGGAGATGACACACTATGCCGAAATAACGACGCGTAATTTTGAGTAAAAAATGCATTGCCGCCTAACTTCGGTAGCGTAATTTTAGCCTAGTGTGTTCCTACACTTATCCTTTATATCTGTCATAGAGAGGTAAAAACTTACCCTGATCACCGTCAAAGTCAAAGCGTTTTTTTGCAACTTTATTTACACTAAAATTCTTGTGCACGTCATATATTTTTTTACCCTACTAGCTTATCATAATTATAGGCTTTCTTATCATTATTACACTAAGCTAAGACAAATGGTTTCTAACCTTTTTCTAATTCTTGTACACTTTTTATCTGGTAACATTCCCCGCCGTTCTTTAGGCCGTCAGGTAGAGATTTTTACGGTATAGTTGAACGGGAATCGCCGAGGTTTACACGAATAACTCCCTTTTTATCGCGAGGTCGGTTATGTGCCACTTTAGTGCCTTTAGTGCCACTTTCCGTGATTGCTGGCAAATTTGGGGTCGAATGTGCAAGGGTGTTGATTGTATGTTCCGCGGAATTGCTTATATGGTGGGGTTTTGTGATGTAGTGTTGGTATGGTGGGTTGTAATGGTTCGGTTAGTGGAAGCGGTGGTTTGGGATAGTTTTTTTAATTGAAATAACTAACATGGCAGTGAACCGTACATGGCATAATGATGATTATGAAGTAAAAATTGGAAGTTGATCTTTACTTACGTTTTGTTCTCTGATCGATCGAACTGTTCTAGAAAATATACAATTACATCTGGTTAAGTACTACTAATAGTTGGAGACAAAATAGTTCGTGTAGCTAATTGGTTTAGTTGTTTTAGCATTGCAAAGTATGGAAATAAAATGATGATGCGTTCGATTAAAGGATTGTACAAACATCATAAATGAACTGTAATCCACTCTTCTCGTTGTAAAAAACATTCTAAATTCAATATTGGGACTGCTGTTAAAAAGCTTCTCAGTGCTGAATCCGGTTCGCGAACATAAAACAAATTGCAAAAGTAATTTTGTACAAAAAACCTATGAACACGTATCTGTCATAGACAGCGAAACACTTGGGAACTTCTTAAATCCGTCAATGTCACTCAACATGACATACAAGCTACCGATTCGCCTAAACAATCACAAGCCATTACAATGTGAACCTTATCCTGTTGACTTAAGGATCACTCGCCTCTCAAAATGTTTATACAGGGTTTTCTAAAGTTTGTTTTGAAATACAAACGGAGGCAAATTGTGGGAAACAAAACAAAGGTGTTGGTATAATTATGTGGACGTATGCGGTTTACAAATTACTTATTTCGTTGTTGCCGCTACCGTGAAAAATGCATAACTACTCCGGGATGGGTTTATGCACTAACAAGCGGGGTTATTTAAAAATACATTAACTATTTATGTCGCTTGATGAGAAATTGCTGGACTCTATTTTTTAGACGTATTTTAATATACATACGTACGTAGTCGCATGAACAACAACACAATAAAAGCTTGTAATGCAACTTCTATTTTCGTCTTAAAACTATTGTAATGAACTGTATAAATGGAGCACGATCCATCTCAAAGTAATAGGCACTTCTGAATTCAACAGCAGGTCAACAACACGTTAATGAAGAATATTTTTACCTTTAGTAGGCACTTATGCCAGCAATTATAAAAGTTGCAAATACGAATACAAAGCTAGCTTGCGAATCCTTCGTTAAAGTTTAGGATTAAACTTTTGTGTCGCTGATCGGTCCGAAGGTAAACAGTTTTCACATTTCAGTTCCGTAGTTCCGAATGAATAAATAACAGAACACATCAATAAGAATAATATTATCCCCTCCGGCTGTTTTCGACCATGAAGGCCGGTCTTACAATCAGCTAGGGCCCAAGCACAGGTGCACTTCTTCCCTCCCTAAATACTCTCATAGTTCGGTTGGAGAGCAATCTGACGCAATCGTAGAGAGTTCAGGCGCAGGACCAATTGCTTACCGTGCTCTCCGAAGCCCGGTAGATGTTTTTTTTTCAGTCACCCATCCGAATTAAATTCTCAGTCAAATGTAAGGATACGTTTTGAATGCCGCATAACGCGATTCTTCACTAATGTATGCCTCCGAATCTACTAGCTAATAACCCGCGAGTAATCTAAAGCCCGATGGTGCCATTACGGTTGTTTTTACGTCGACTCTTTGTTTGGACCGGAAACCTGCGCCGGCGCATTCGTCAGAACGAGATGTATTAGTGAGATATTCAAGCGTTGTTAGTGAGTCGTAAGGCTCGTGTTAATAAATCGCTCTCAATTCTGAGATCGATCTTGCGAGCGAACTTGAGATAAGGTTAGTGTCGGAACACTATGCTGAAATAACGCTAGTGAAGCTCAGCAGCCATGCATTTTCTTTACGAAATTGCGTGACGTAATTTCGGAATAGTGTGTATCTCTTAATCTAAAAGTATGTTACATCATGAAAATTGAAATGGCGAAATAATTTTAAAATCGGTCCATTACAACCAAACAAAGTTCTCCTATAGTAAAGTACATATACATATCTTTCAAACTTGAAAATATTGATGGTGAGAACGATGTGTACATTGGCTAAGACTTAATTACCTAACCGAAATCGGCGGTCTATTTTTACGAAATGAAAATAAACCAATTATTTTTATATTTTGCTACCCGTTATTCTTTCTAGACTATCCCAAGCCAAAACACTCATTGCGGAGATCCAAATCTTGGATACTCCATTCCTATTTTAAGAAACAAAGTAAGTATAGTAACTTCAATATTTATGTTAATGCTCAAAACGTCTCAGGCGCATATCTAATATCTTCATCAGGTATCAAAACGCCCAAATAATCAAAAAACACAAAAGTAATGACGCATTGCCTTATGCGAGTCGCGCTATCATGGAAGCTCAACGTTATCTTACAAAATCATCTTTTTGTTAATAAACCAGACCTAATCTATATATAATGGGTTCACATGTCTGCTTGTAATTACCTTCGGTTACAGTTTTCGACCATATTTTATGGTACAGTGGTTTTGTTTGGGATAAGATGTGAGAGAAAGCGATTCAGACACTGTTGGCTAAAGTAGTTCAGAGTGACACGATTTATGTGTTTTGATTATTTAAATGATTTTTTTTATTTCTGTTTTGACATATCTACTACATATGTCAGTGGTTTTTCTTACCTTATTTAAATAGAGAGAAAGTTACACGTTAATGATCAGTAGAACAAAAATTAAAGAGGCATTGATTTTTATAAGGCTTTACTTGTCTGCCATTTATTTTTAAAGTTTTTCATTGTAGGTACCTAAAAAAGAATAAGTTATTATCACAAAAACATAAATGATCAAATTTTGCAAGGTTTTGCAATATAATTATTAGAAATTACCAGACTCATCAATTCAGGATCCTGTACCCTGGGCTCCAATGCAAGGACTGAGAACGCAACCGTGATGCTAAGAGGATGAATTAAAAGAAATAATCATCTAAGCACAACAGACACGAATAAAATCAACCAAAAATGATACTAAAAAAAACCCTGTATCAAATAATATTAATATTCTAAGACGTACAAACATTCCTTCTCAAATCTTGGACCAATACCCGCGTAGGCGGAGCGGCCGCACATAGATGTAGGGGCGTTACGAACGCTACTTTTGATTAGATTTCTTTAGATTGGCTATTTTTTCCACCTACACCATTAGTCATTGAGGTTTTATAGTCACCATGGAATTGCTTTTCCTATTTGCCACTCATTTTGGGATTCCTCTGGCGCATATAAAAGGCAGTAAATCAGTATTAACTTTTGGATTAGTAAAGTTTTTCTGCATCATAATTTAAACTGCAAATACTGCAATGATACGAGTATAATTATCATTGTGGCTAAATGAAAATCTAAAGGAGTAGCCTAGTCTAGAGCAAATGCTTATTTTCTTTCAATAGAAACCGCTACGTAGTTTTTGAAGTTAAGACTCTTGCCGTTTACTAATTAAATCATAACCTTTATTAACTGATTAACAAGTCGTAAAATGTTACAATGCCAAACGTGTTTGGATGAAGTAAATCAGCATTGCAAATTACATTTTACCACAAAATGAGAAAAGTAACGTAAATAATATATTAAAAAAATAAGTAATGTGATACTTTAAAAGCAAACTTTTTGGAGTCTTATACAGTCTGTTTTAAGATATACACATATATAGGTCTATAAAATAAACATGTAAAAAAGTTAGAAGAACCTATTTCGATCTCCGTCGATACACTCTTGACCGTAACCGACTGAAATTATTTCTTGTCTCCATCTAGCATAATCATCTTTCAAATTATTTTTGTTTGTTAAACTAATCTACATAGATATTGGTGGTAAGGTAATATTTGTATTAAACATTAGATGTTATGTGGGACATATCATGATCGTGTAGAATACATTATTATTAATATGTAGCGCCCACGCTTCTTAAAGTTATATCATTGAACTGCTGAATACGCTACTAAGTTTTATTCAATTCACTTAATTCCAAAGTATTTGATCGGTTTAGTTATTTTTTCCCACGCCTTTTGAGATAAACATTGCTGGGAGAAAAATTAAATGATTTAATTTCTAAAGCAATTTAGGTAAAATTACTTATATGGTACTGTTCAATAACAGAACTAAACAGAATTAAAAAAAACTTTAACGTTCCATTTTTTTAGAGCATCCAATAATGTATATACTACTTTCCTATTTTTATGTATTTTAAATTACAATTAATAATCTTTTAAACTAACGAAAAACAAACACACATAATTATACTGTCACGTACTTCTATTTTAAATTAAAGCGTCTTATATTAATGAAATGGTGTAATAAAGTGAATAGTGTAATATTTCAACATCGCTATTATCATGCATTTTATTACAAACTAACGAAGTTCTTGTTCTCTTGTTTCAGGTAAAACTGGATATGTATAAATTAAGGCAGTAATAAAATATGGCGATTCAACATGAGCTTGCGAGGCTTCCGGCAACTGACCCCGCAACAAACTGGACCCGCGGTGCCAGTTGCCGGATTTATTAAATTCTTATATTTTCCTCCGGCGAGTGGCCCCACTCATATATGTATATGAAAATCTATTGTTCGAGCTAAACGAGTACAGTCAATCGAAAAATTGTTTAAAGTTGAAATCAAGAAAAAACCTTTGGTTTTAAAATATCATTTATTTATAGAATAAGATACACGATAAAAGAACAACGAAAAATAATCAACAATTGACATACAAATATTAACTAGTAAGTTATCTATCACAAAATCATCCTTAACGATGTTAAAATGTAATAAAGGTATACACATAAATCAACGGAATATATAGTCTATGATCACAGATAAAAAATATAAAAAAATACCGTCATATAGCTTCACATAATCAGTCTTAATGATTTTTGTTATCTAACTCTCTTATTTAAAATACATATGTACTTACAAAATTAACAGGCAACAATCACAATTACTTGTAATTTCAATTATCGACTGACTGCTGGTTTATTATTTAAAAAATAATAGAAATATAATCAACATCAGCTAATTATTAAAAGTCAACTTAGCAAATAAAACAATTTTACGTACGTTCAGGATAGTGTTCATCGTAGTCTGTCCAAATATTGCTTACACAGATATAAAAACTGACACAAGTTATAATAACAAATAATCAACATATTGAATACAAAACTAAGAAAACTTATACTTTGTAACACTATTTCAAACACTTTTTCGCTTGACAGTACTGGTCTTGGCTTGAACAATAGATATTTTATTATTAATATATGGGTGGGTCCAGTCGCCGGAGGAAAATATAAGAATTTAATAAATCCGGCAAGTGGCACCGCGGGTCCAGTTTGTTGTGGGGTCAGTCGCCGGGAACCTCGAGCTTGCGAGCTTGAATTCCTTGAAGTAGAGGAATCTATCTATTTTTGGCGACAAGTGGGAAGAAGCTAGGTACAGTAAGTTAATATTTAATTGGACTGTTGATAATGATGAAATGCTTCTGTTTGACTTTTAGTAAAAGGTGATATTTTAGGTGTAATAAACCAATCTAATTATAGGTATAAAATTATAATAAGATTTAATTGGTATAAGTTTATACTTACACCAATATAACGTTACTACGCTTATATCTACCGTTTTATTGTTAGGTGTAATAGTGAGGTAGGTAATGTAGGTTTTTTAAAATAACATAAGTTCTCATATATTAACGACCTTGAGGAGCCACCAGTGGCCTTAATAAGACTTCGTACAGTGTCAATCTTAAAATAGGCAAGCACTATTTTTTATTATGTATCAAGTGCCAAGTACTTACAATGAAAATAATACTATTAATTTAGTGATTGAACTTGGTACTAAAATACGCACTCGAAAATATTTTCAATACCAACCTTAAATTAAATCTTTAACAAAACTCAAGTGGCACAGCCAAGCAACAAGTAAAGATAGATAACTGACTCGGGCATCGAACTCGCACCCCAACCACGCCTATGATGAGGGTGTGATGTGGGCAGGCTATAAACGCCATTACAGTGACTAATAGAAGTAAAATATTGCCGTTATAAAATTAGAGGTTTAATTTAATAAAGATAAGGATAGGGAAGAAGCAGAGTTAATTATAGAAGGTCAAGTGCTTTGCTTAGGGTTCCTTGAAGTTGACGTATATTGTCCATTAACAAAGGAAAAGTATCAAAATTTTTCTGTTATGAGGGCCTGAATCAAAAGCTACATGTTTTCTGTTATGAAGGCATTCGTCAAAAGCTTACTTGATTTAGGGCTGGGCAGCGCAAGGCAGTAGTAACGAGGAATTTATCATTATTTAAAAAGGTATTGGTCAATATGTTTACTACATTATATATTATATGTAAAAAACATCTTGTGTTCTTCAAACCTGTTATTCAAAACATAACGACTTTCAGCCACATTAACATTTCTGAACATTATGGCGTCAACTTCACTCGTAGGGGTCCGTCCTGATATAGTTTCTCCACGACCTATATTTAATCTTAGTAGGTATCTTACATGCTTTAAAAATGTTTGTGTCCTAACGATGTAAATAATAAAACACTAGTTTTTATATTTCTATAAAAAAATTAAGTCATAATGGAAGAAGCCCTGTGTATGTCTCATACATTTGCTAATTCTTAATTGTCAACATAATCTGTAAAACAATCTTCGTGTCATTAATTTCATTGAACTAGCTACAACAATAGCACAAGTATACTCAGACAGTTAACCTATCCTCGCAAGTTCACTTGACTTTAGCTCCGAGAAAGTTCAATAAAAGAGATAATCGAAAACTCTTTAAAAAGCGAGAGAACTCAAAAGCACTCAAGTATTATTTAATTCAACGTCGCTGTCTCGAAATTGTTGACAAATTAGACGGTCTTTCGGTTGAAAAGTGAAATATTTGAAGGTGTTTTCGAAGTTTAATTGCTGTTCATGTCTATAAAATGTCAGAGTTTTTATTGTTTGGAAACAGGGGATGTGTTTAGAAGTGCTTTTATTGTTTGGAGAACTGTATATGAATGAGTATATGTTGTGTTAGATTGTATGTGAATGAGATGAGTCTACGTTGTGTGTTTATACGTTAAGTATTCTGTTAACGTATACCATAGAATTTTCCCTTACCGAGGATACTCAGTAAAACTCAATGAGTCTCTTTAGATTATATGTAGTAGTAGAGGTTTGTATAATTTTTTCTTTTTTTTACCAATGACGTCTAAGGTTCAATGATTATTAAAAACACCAACGTTGGCAATGTTGTGCGGTTGTTGATGTCCATGGGCAGCGATGATCACCAGGTGACCCGCTTGTTCTTTTGCTTTCCTATAACATTAAAACAAAACACACAAAACTTCTTCAAATTGTTCACTCGTTTCTTAATTAAATGTCACCAAAATCACCCCTATGAGCAATGAAAAAACTAGAACTAAAGCTAAACCAAATAGTTTGACTGACAGGTAAGTAAATTGTTCACTTGAAACATTGGTACGATTAACTTACAAGTTACAACATTCACTCGACATCGTCACCTGTCAATTACGCGTTTGACACGCGTCGAGTTTAACTCAAGCTTGCACTTAAATTGTTCCGTCTGCCTCCATGCCATGGTGTAGTGGTTAGAGCGCTGTGCTCAAAACCTAGGAGGTCGTGGGCACGTATCCCGCTGGGAACTTTTTCACTTTATGTTGTCTTCCCAGTTTGGTTTGGACATTGCAGGCGTGAATCGCCTGATTATTTGATAAGAATCCTGAAGCCCGGCACGTTGAGCTGTTGGTCCCGTCTATGATCAAAATGGTCTGGTTTTCTTTTTATTTTAGGTATTAACCAGACTGGTCGATTGGGTATCATAATCTTAGAATACTCTGGGGTCTGAGGTAATGACCGAGGATGCAACAGGGAGAGGCGCTAGAATGATGATGATTTGAATTACCTGATTATTACGCGTTTCACAAAGCACGCGTCAACTTCGAATCCGCACTTAAATCGTTCCAACTTATCGCACTTAAATTGGTGCAACTAAGATTTTCAGTGTTCATCTATTATGCACGTATTATACACATAAATCTTCCGCTTGAACCGCTTTACCTGATGAAAAACAATCAAAATCTGTCGCGCAGTTCTAAAGATTCAAGCATCATCGGGACCGACAGTAGAAACCGACTTTAAAACATCGTCACCTGTTAATTAAGCGTTTAACACGCACGCGTCAACTGCTACCTGCGAAACTCACACTCAAAATGTTCCGTCTCGAAAAGGAACAAAATTGGAACAAAATTGGAACGCAAAGGCGGAACACGAATCCCATAACAGGTGCGTTCCGTAGCCCCTGTGCTGTCAAACGCGATATCCGGTGACAGGAGCAACATGCCGTTGTGTTGGCGATATAAATGGATTTGGGCGTTTGACAGGTGATGTTGTTTTGTTTTTGTTTTTGCGTGTTTGGCGAACTGGGTATAGGTAGTGTGTTGTTAGAGAGAGACTAGTAAGAGATTGGATGACCAGACTTAGGCTTTGAAAATGAAGTCTGTCTTTATTGGGCAACAAAGAAGTAGGTTTCATTTATTTTAGAAGTATCACTACACATTAATAGCTAAATTTATGATAACTTACTTATTCGGTGACAGGGGGCAACATGCCGTTGTGTTGGCGATATAAATGGATTTGGGCGTTTGACAGGAGATGTTGCTTTGTTTTTGATTTTGCGTGTTTGGCGAACTGGGTAAGGGTGTAGAGTTGTGCTGTTTGTGAGTTAGGGACAAAGTCTAGTCAAGTTTTTGAGGGTCAATTCAAACCTTGTTCAGATTGGGAAAATATGCAGACTTGCTTACACGTTTTAATAGCTGTTTTTCTATTAAGAGGTTTCACTTTACTGCTTAAGTGGATTATGCATTGACTTACTTACACTTCAAAATTTACTTATTACAAGACCATATGTAAGTAGCACTCTGTTCATTTGTTATCAGAATGTTGAATGAGCTGATAAGAATCACAATTTTAACTGTAGCTTACGATTTGGAAGAGATGTTTTAATAGAAAATAATATCCTAAAGCCATAAAATTAAACGCCAAATATACATTCATAAGCGTAATACACAAGATATGCTCAACATCCGGAATTGCAGACGCCTTAAGCTACAGACGCGAACCAAATCTATTCCAAACGATTCCATCAGCGACCCTCGCAAATTCAATCCTAAAATAATTTCAAACCGGCATCAAGATTTAAATTCCGACACCAGACGCCGAAAAGGTAAAAAAAAAACTTATTTCCTCTATTAGGTCCAATCTCACCTTCCTCAGACTTCGCCCCAAGAATAATTCAATTGAGAAGGAGAAAAAAACCCGATACTTCGATTTGTATTCCCCTTACCGCTGGGGCTTCCGTTGTTTTTTTACATTCTGCCTTCCCTTCTTTCCTAATACGACGGTGGGGGGTGGTCCAAGCGCTGAAATGTTAGATGAAAGCCTGTAATATGTCACAAGACACGTACGTCGTACGTCGTACGCACGTACGTACGTCGTTTGCTGCCCTATAATATAAAAAAAAACAAGATTCAAATAATTGTAAGAAAATACTCAATCTCAGTTGGGGAGGGTTTGGGGTCTTAAAGGCCGGTAACGCACAGATGTTCGCCGCCTCTGACATAAACAAAAATACATGAAAATTTCATATTAATTAAGGAAACGGCTTTGACACCTGCTAAAACCAATTACATGTACATATAGTCAAGGTAAAAAAAAAGAAAACCATTAAGATTCCTAATGGCTACGTTTACAGGCCCAGACTTACGTATATTGTCGTCACCAATTTAAGGATGTATCGGTAAATTGTTTTACGGAATAGCCTGCGTTTTATTTTTTATAATTTTAAAATATACAATTTTCATTTATATTTCTATATTCACGTATTATGTATGCTCAAAATGCCTAAAGGGAGACTTGTCTCGAAAATCAATTGTCTATCAGAGTGAGTTCCATACTGCCCAATTCGATAAAGTTACACACAGCGAATGTAAAAATCACATAATCCCAAAACCGCTTCCTCACACTTCTTAGACCAATCAACAAATCTTCCTCGGTCAATGTTTATAGAGGAAAAACGGGGTTTCTCCGAGCCATCCCGACGGTAAATAAGAACCGAACCGATAGTTTGGATCGCGAATTGCACTATCCAGCTTGTAAATATGCTCCCTTGTATGGTGCCGGAGTTTTTGTGAGGTTAATGAAATAGTTTTGCGGATAATCCTGAAGAGATCTCGCTATTGTCACGTACACGGTTGGGTGGGATGGTTTTAACAATATTTTAACAATTAAAACAACGTTCTTGTCCCAGTATGAAAAAGTAGGCATCAACCTACGCATAGATACGTACGTAATTATCGTCGATCCTAGTGTCTAAAGAAAAAGTCTTTAATTTTTGTCCTGCCCGCCGTGGTATATGGAGCTGAAACGTGCACACTTACGGCGCGACTGGTCTATTAGAGTCAAGAATAATTTACTTAATGTACTGGACCTATGTAAATAGGAACCGAACCGATAGTTTGGATCGCGAATTGCACTATCGAGCTTGTAAATATGCTCCCTTGTATGGAGCCGGAGTTTTTGTGAGGTTAATGAAATAGTTTTGCGGATAATCTGGAAGGCCTCGTGCTATTGTCACGTACACGGTTGAGTTGGGTGGTTTTTAATAATGTTTTAACACTTAAAACAACGTACTTGTCCCAGTATGAAAAAGTAGGCATAAGCCTACCCATAGAAGTAGTTATCGTCGATCCCACAGTGTCTCAAGACAAAAGTCTTCAATCAGTGCGTCCTGCCCGCCGTGGCATATTGAGCTGAAACGTGGACACTTACGACGACACGTCTGGTCTGCATGTCTTAAGACTGATTGATTTGTTTAACTTGAATCATGTAAACAAGAATTGAACCGATAGTGTGGATCGCGAATTGCACTATCGAGCTTGTAAATATGCTCCCTTGTATGGTGCCGGAGTTTTTGTGAGGTTAATTTTTATTTTTATTTATTTATTTATTTATTTCATACACACAACACATTACAATCATAGAAAGACAAAGTACAAGCATTACAGTTTTAAACAAGATTGCAATACAGAACAATGTGTACATTTAAAAGTTGCAATTAAATTGTCGAACAAACAGCGAAAAACAAAATGAAAAAAAAAACAGGTAACATCAGCTAATGAACAGAACAAAAAATAATATATTTATGCTAAGTAAGTTTAACAATTGTCTTGGGTCATCTCCGATGCTGATCAGATCCAGCATCGTCCCTTGGCGCATTAGGTGTCGAATAGAGGATATCTTTCAAGTTTCTAATATATTTAGACAGATTTGGTGTAAAAATATCAAGGTCTACATTCGATTTAACTATTTCATTGTACTGTCGAGCCATTCTAACCAGGGGGCTGTAATATGATGTATTATTTTTATGAGTCTGCAAGGCAAAGACATTTGTTTTATTGGATCTGCGTGCGCTTATTTTGGTGTTCAGAGACATTTCAGAAAGCAATGTAGGTGTATCAATAAGAGAGTTCATCAATTTGTAAAGATAGACGAAATCAAAATATTTGCGACGAGTTTCCAGTTTCTCTACATTGAATTTTGATAGCCTAGATTCGTAGTCGAGGCCAATACGTCCAAGATGTTGGCGGAAGCACAACATACGCAAACACTTCCTCTGCACTCTTTCCAAATCATCAATGTGTACTTTATAGTAAGGTGACCACACAGGACTGCCATACTCCAAGCCACTTCTGACAAGAGTAAAGAATAAATATAACAAAGACCCAGGATTCTTAAAACCTTTTGACGATCTGAACACAAAACCGAGAAGTTGATTAGCCTTGGTAGTTATATGTTGATAGTGTGCGCGGAATGAAAGTTTGTGGTCAAAAAAGACTCCTAAATCCTTCGCCACACTAGACCTAGAAATATTTTGGCCATCAATTGTATAATTGTTAACTATCCAGGAGCGTTTATTGGTAAAAGAGATAACAAAGCATTTGTTTATATTCAAGTACATGCAGTTAGCTTTACACCAGTCTGAGATGTTATTCAAATCTCTTTGCAAACAATGGCCGTCAAATTCCGAAGTTATGGTTCTAAAAACTTTTAAATCGTCAGCATATAATAGACATTCGCAAGATAATCTCATAACAAGATCGTTTATAAAAACAATAAACAAAAGCGGTCCTAAATGTGATCCCTGTGGGACACCAGAAGTCACTGAGACTGGAGCGGAGAAAAAACCTTTAAGAGCAACAAGTTGACTTCTATTGCTCAGATAAGAAGTAATCCACCGATACAAACTACCATGAATTCCATAGGTTGCTAGTTTTTCGCAGAGTAGCCTGTGATTGACTTTGTCAAACGCCTTCGAAAAGTCTGTATAAACAGAGTCAACCTGACCACCCATGGCGAAACTCTTACACAGATAATCTTTGTATTCCAAGAGATTCGTGACGGTAGACCTACATTTAATGAAGCCGTGTTGTTTGAGTGAGAGAATAGGCTTCACATGACTATATAGCACATCATACACTAAGGACTCAAATAACTTAGCAAAGCAGGATAAAATACTGATTGGCCTATAGTTTTCACATTTAGACTTATCTCCATTTTTAAAGATAGGAATTATATGAGCAGTTTTCCATCGCTTGGGAAAAATCCCGCAGATTAATGATTTATTAAAGATTATTTCTAACGGAATACTAAGCTCCTCGCAACATGCCTTGACAAATAACGGGGGAATCAGGTCTGGTCCAGCGCCTTTGCTTTTATCGAGGTGTCTAATTTTTTTCTCAATTTCTTTTACGGTGATTCTCATGTCTGACAGCGTACCAAATGATGGCTGAGATACCGAAGAGAAATTTGAATGAGACAATATGTTCATTTGGGTATCTGCCTCATAAACTGATGCAAAATATCTTGAAAAAAGCTCACAGACACCTTGACCATTAGATGACACAGAGTTATCAAATTTCATCACCTGTGGAAATGAAACATGACCCTTTCTATTCTTCACAAAAGACCAAAAAAGTTTAATATTATCTTTCATTGATTCCTCAGTCATATTAACATATCTTTTGTAGCACTGACTGGCCATTTTCTTAAATCTATTACGTAGTAATGAAAATGTATCGTAATCGCGAGGGTTATTATATTTTTTATAAAGTTTATGAAATTTGTTTTTTTCCTCGTTACATTTTATTAAAGATTTACTGTACCAAATAGGATATTTATTAGACTTAATTGTTGTAAGTGGAGTATGTTTTTTTATTATCTGGTTCAATGTATTATAGAAAATATCAGTGCATTCATCTATATCAGAGCTTGACAATATCAAGTGCCAATCCAATAAGTTTAGATCCTTCCTAACTTCCTCAAAGTTACACCTATGAAAATTTAAGCGTTTTTTATTAAGCGGATTATTCAAACATCTTACTTTCGGAAATATACGGGGAAACTCAAATTCAAGTGCAGGGTGATGGCAATCCACCAAACTGAGAGGAATAGCCTCCGTAACTGTCAAGGGAGTGATTGTCGACAAAACCAAGTCAAGAGTGCGACCATTCTCGTTAATGATGTTGTTACATTGATGTAGTTGACATATTGAAATAAGTTCACGCAGCAGCAATAATTTTCTATTGCCAGAGGGACGCATTGAATTGATTGTATCTAGCGAGTTGGGACAGAAATCTGGGGTGTTGAAATCCCCGATAATTAACCATTTGTTGTTTTCATTGCGAACATTTAACATAACCTTTTGGCAGTTATAATAGAAGTCTTCTAGTTTAGAAATATTGAGATCGGGGGGAAGATAACAAACACATAAGTTTATATTAGGGACATTTATCTGATTGGACTTTATGGTGACCCAGATATCCTCTAAACCACTTTCCCAACATGCCTGACGGATAACTTGAAGTGTTTTTTTTATAGCAATCAAAACACCACCACCTTCGTGTTTTGAAGAGTTAGAATCAAAGCGATCTCTTCTAAATAAATTGTACCGCGCGTCTACAATTTCTCCGTCGAAGATACTAGCATTCAAATTCGTTTCCGTCAGACATATTATATCATAATTGGAATTTAGCAAGTTGAGATAAAATTCAGGCAATTTGGATCGAAATCTATTGACATTTTGATAGTATACACTTAACATAAAAATAACTTGTTAAAACCGAGCAATAAAGCAGAATAAAGTGACGTTAGCATTTAATTTTACTAAGAAAATCGATGTTTTTGACAAGTATGGGTGGGCTTTCTTCATTCTTCCGGATGTAAATTTTACCAAAGCGCACCCATACGAAATTAAACTTATGTTCACTACAGAATTTTCGCACTTCTTTGTGTAACTCTTTCACTTCAGGAGACAAATGCTCCGCAACATAAATCCTTCGAGTTTCGCCCGGAAGTCCGATATGGGTCGATGCGAGTTTGTCGTTAGGATGAGACTTATTAAAGCGAGTCACTGACGACAAAAAGAGATCTCTAAGTCGCTGTGATGATAAGGTAACTAGTATGTTACGTGGTCTCTTAGAGGACGGATCCATTTTTGCGACTCTGCGGCACGCTTTCACCTCACTCTCCGGTATGTTTGCTTGTACACACTCACAGAGAGTCTTAAATAAAGCAGTTAGGTCTTCCTGCTTGTTCTCGGGCACTTCATGTATCTCAACATTCATATCGCGGGAGATCTTCTCGATTATAGATACCTTAGCCTGTAACCTGACAAGTGAGTTCCGCGACTTGAGGAGATCTGATTGTAGCTCTTTAATTTCCGAGTCTCTTTTCTCAATCTCATGCTTCAGCTCACTCTGATTTGCAGCCAAGAAATCCGTTGTACTCGAAAATTCGTCCTTCAAGTTCTCAATAGCTTGATTAACCTGGAGCTTAACTATCTTCTCGATATCTCTATTAAGCGCTGCTCTCATATTTTTCATGATTGAGGAGCCAGGAGCCATCTTCAAGTCAAATAACTTGCTAATGCTCTCCATCGTAACTGCCTCCTTCATTAAACAGGAGTAGGTGGAGTCCGCAGACGCATCTGCCGCACCTCCCGATTCGATATCATGATCAGGCATACTAAAAGACTCATTCGGCGATACCGACCGAACAGCCGCGGTGCGGTTTAAGGAATCATTGTTATTTCTACGCCGAGGACCAGAATTTATATTTACACAGCAAGGGCAATTCAACGATTTTATCTGTTCATTAGTTAATTGCTTGCATTTATCTTCCGTCAGACCCAGGCAAGTAAAGCACAGTTCAGAGCTACAAGTATTGCACTTCAGATATTGGTTAGCCCTCAGGGCCTGTTTACAGCCAAGACAAAGCATTTTTAAACCTTAATAAATAGCAAAAATGCAACTTACAGCCAATGCAACAAAGTACAGTTTTATTTACGTTATCAGCGCAGGCGATGACAGTTCGCGGAAAGCACCAGCGAGGCGGGACAGGGACAGCAGTAGGCACCGTAATTTGTCTCACTCACTACCTCACTCGCACAGCCGCGCAGCTAGCAGTCACTTATTTCGGCCGCAACGCACCCAACTCGTTTGGTCCAGCGGCACAAACCGCACCGATCACGCAAGCGGCCCGCGGTTCGATCCCCGGACCATCGACGCTCCACTGCCGCACGCCGCACACGCACTCCACTTTTCCGTCCAGGCCTGGCGACTCCTACACAGGCTCGAGGGTCCACAAACCGATGGGGCAAAGCCCGGGGGCACTCACAAGTAGAATCAAATTATTAAAAAATTTAAAAATGATGTTGCTAAAGGAATTGTAACACGTCCGCTTTCGACAAGATTCCACGACGAAAAAAAGTCGTGTTAATGAAATAGTTTTGCGGATAATCCTGAAGAGATCTCGCTATTGTCACGTACACAGTTGGGTTGGATCGTTTTAATAATATTTTAACACTTAAAATAACGTACTACGCATAGATACGTAACGTAATCATCGTCGATCCCAGTGTCTAAAGAAAAAGTCTTTAATTTTTGTCCTGCCCGCCGTGGTATATGGAGCTGAAACGTGTACACTTACGGCGCGACTGGTCTATTAGAGTCAAGAATAATTTATTTAATGTACTGGACCTATGTAAATAAGAACCGAACCGATAGTTTGGATCGCGAATTGCACTATCGAGCTTGTAAATATGCTCCCTTGTATGGAGCCTGAGTTTTTTGTGAGGTTAATGAAATAGTTTTGCGGATCATCTGGAAGAGATCTTGCTATTGTCACGTACACGGTTGAGTTGGGTGGTTTCAATAATATTTTAACACTTAAAACAACGTACTTGTCCAAGTATGAAAAATTGGCCAAGTGTGAGTCGGACTGCCGCACAGTGTCTTAAGACAAAAGACTTCAATCTTTGTCCTGCCCGCCTTGGTACATGAAGCTGAAACGTGCGCGGCACGATTGGTCTATTAGAGTCAAGATTAATTTATTTGATGAACTGGACCTATGTAAATAAGACCCTAACTGATAGTTTGGATCGCGAGTTGTAACTATGCTCTGAGGTTAATGAAATAGATCTTCTGGAAGGCCTCATGCTATTGTCACGTACACTGTTGGGTTGGATGGTTTTAATAATATTTTAACTCTTAAAAGATCGATGATTTTGATTGTTTGTGGAAATAATCGCAAAAAGTTGAACTTTGAAAACCATCTGCTCAATGTTTTTAAATTGACTTTACTTCGGCCTTTTAAAGTTAATAATACGTCTCTTATTGTTTCTGTTATAATTTTTCGTATATTTAAAACAGCGGTAATAGCTGTAACAATTATAGTGTAAATAAAAAAAAAGTGATTTTAATGGTAGTCATTTGATGACATTTTTATCTTGTTTCTAAGAATATTATTTTGATTGCAGATGTCAGATAGAACGAACGAATATTTGTTGATATTTTTATCCTGTTTCTTTTATCCAATAATATAATTGTCGGGCGTAATAAGGAATAACGTAAATGAAATACATAATTGGATATTGTTGAATTTGTGTTTCCATTTTGTCGCTTAATTTATTTGTGATTATGAATTGTGTAATTTAAATTAACATGAAAACGGCTATATCGATTAATATTTATCGAAATATTTTCTGATGTCGCTCAATTATCCGCAATGATCACACTCGTGTAACATCAAATGGGCTGGATGTTTTACATTCATGATAATATTTATAAAATAACATATTTATTGATGTCGATCAGTATTCACTAAGTTGAATAATACGACAATATTTATTTAGTAAACATATTTTGTGGTTCTTAAGAAAATAGACTACGAAAGTTAATAATGTGATAACCGTCATAAATATGTTGTTGGTTAAGTCACTATTTTATGTTTATGGCATGAGCACCTTGGCCGGTTTTTGAACAATGTTTATTATATGATCGTCGTTGGTGATCTAATAAAGCAACACAATAATTGTAACAAGAGTGCGACATTGTTAAATAAAGTCACATTATTTATTTATTTCTTGCACCATACATACAATTATATTTGATTAATGTATGGCGTTATATTTCTGATTAAGTTCAAGAGATTTAAAAAAAATCAACAATATACAACCGTTATCCAAACATCGCGAGTGAAATTGATGAATTCACAAACTTATGCACAATTGCACAAATTCAACAACCTCCAACAACATTCCGACAACAAAACACAACGAAACACGGTTTTACGTCGGAAACTTCTGGAAATTTCCCTGCGAAAACCGGCGACGGTACAACGGACTTGTTCTGGTAAAAAAAAAACGCGTAAAGTTTCAACATCAGTTTTATCAGGGCATGTGAGGAGTTGAAACATCACTTCTGCCTGGTGCAAACTGGCTAACTTTCGAGAGGTGGTGTTTGTCATAAGAGGTGGCGGAGATAATTAATCTTGCTTGACATAAATAGAATATTTAGCGTACTAAGTCAGCTGTTTATTTAAAAATGCCATGATATTTAGGCGTCACTGGCGAGTCTGATCAGCATTCTTGATGGAAAGTGATAACCAAATATTCCCTTAAAGAGACGTCACATTATGTCCACACATCACAGAGTACATTTACTTAAGGATAATTTTCTAGAACATTTGCAGTAGTAGAACTGAGGTGCATAAGTAAGGTCGATGGTTATACTACGTTTATATTTTTGATAACAGTATATTTTTTCTTTGATTAGAGATTAACACAAAGGGCTCTTGACAATATCTTAATATTTTTATTATTTATTTGTTTGATATGTAAGCGTTACTTAGGTGAATACTTTTCTTGATCCTTAACTGGCATAATATTATCCTCCCCAACTGAGCTCGCCAGCAACCCATTACTTGCACCAAACCCCAGCTGTCCTGTAAACTTCCATCTAAATCGAATTTACAACACTCTCGCCGGTTCTTTCGCATGCCGCTTATAAAACTGCAAGTTCTATTGCTGCTGCATAAGGTCAATGCACCTGTGACTCCGGTACGGACACAGCATTGGAATGAGTATTCTTTGTTGCATTTTCGTGCTCGCTTTTAAGTTGTGAGGATAGTTGAGTTACGAGTGAATAGGTAGCTTATACTCGTAGGTAACGGTGTAATGTTTTAGACTACATCCAGGGAAGATGTGGTCAAACGTTTACCTATCATACAAATATTATAAGTGTGAAAGTTTGTTTGTTCGTATGTTTGTCCGTCAATCACTGAAACTACTGAACAGATTTTGATGAATTTTAGTTTACAGGCAGGGTATGGGCTGACCTAGGTGATAGGATACTGTTATCCCGACTAAATTCCCATGGAACCATAAATCAGGAATCTAGAAAGGCGAAAGTTTCGTGCCTCTTTATATACAGTGGTCCTTCCTAAAACTGTGATAAGTTAAATAACACCGGTTTCAATGTGTGTCATCGAAATTTTGGCAAACTGTTTCTCCAAGGGACGTCCAACGTCCATGTATTCGATGTAGGAATGATTTCTCCGACATTTTGGTAGATTTTCCGAGATACGAGTTGAATTTCAGATTTCCATCGTATATATACCAACACCTGCTTGCACCCAAGAATACCCTTCATGTGTATCGATATAGTAAGTGATGCATTTCACAAATATCCACTCCACTAATAATATAATCTTATTCTTATGAACAAACATAATCAAAGTGTTTCATTATCATCATCCTCTTGGATCGCGCCTCTCCCGGTTGCATCCTCGGCCATTGCCTCGGAGCCCATTGTACGCTGCGGCTATGATCCTGAATTGACAAGACTGGTAATTTATTACAAGGAGCGACTGTCGTCTGACCTCAGTTACAATTTACAAGGGAGTTCAAACTTTTTGGATCATAGTCGGGACCAAAGGCTTAACGTGCCTTCCAAAGCACGGAATTATCATTCTTATATGACAATCAAGTGATTCAAGCCTGCAATGCCCCAACAAGCTGGGGAAACCGTCACGAAAAGAAAGTGTTCCCCGCGGGATTCGAACCCACGACCACCGAGGTTTTAGAGGACAGCGCTCTAACCACTACTCCACTGTAGGTAGTTAACATAATCCACGTGTTTATTTATGACTACATCAACATGATATTTAGTAAGCAACATACACCTGTGAATGCTATGCAGTTATGAATTATTCACACTACTTTGAAATTTAAAACATTTTTTGTATGCAAAACTGTGGCTTTATAACTCAGATGGTTAAAAAAAGAATTTTCGCTGAGAAACAGACGCATTGCTATAAATTATTTCGCTTGAAAGTAACACGACAGTAAAATCTCGAGTTTAAGTTTAAATAACTTTGTGCAACTTGTCTACTTAAGATTTTAATGTATAGTGAAGTAAAAAAGTTTAAGTGGTAGCTGTTTTGAAGATGTTAAAATACTGTTAGTGATTTTAATTATAACTCTTTATTTGAGTTTTTACGCGTTGTAGTTTTGTCGTTAAGCGTCGTCGCTCCATAGTTTTGAGAACTGTTACTGTTAACGTGCTATTATAAAAATAAACAGTTGTTTTTACGATTACCTTAGGGAAATTCATAATATTTTATACATTAACTAGCGGCCGCCCGCGACTCCGTCCGCGTCGATTTCGATTTCCAATATCCTATGTGTTATTCTGATGTATAAGCTATATTGTGGTAAAGTTTTATTCAAATCCATTCAGTAGTTTTTACGTGAAAGAGTAACAAACATCCATACATCTATACATACAAACTTTCGCCTTTATAATAGTAGTAGAATTAATACTTTTTTTATAAAATTAACTTTATAGTTTAGATACGTTCATATTTATTTAAAGACACTTTTTAACGTATGCAGCTTTTAATTTAATTTAAGTACATATAATCGGCTAAAGTGTCTGACCTCGCAACTTTGAGTTACGAGGTAACTTACACGTTACAGTAACAGATCAACACAAAAAACTTCACCACGAAAGATTTAGTTACAACAAGCCCAAATCACAAAGCCGCATTTGATATATAATATAAAATAAACTATTTAACCCATGACATTTGCATTCGAACAGGCTGCCTCCAAACAAGACATCGCTCCAAAATTCAAGCAACGGCGTAAAACTGGGAACTTCCCAAGAAAACTACAACAATAAAACCTTTGTCCGAACTCGAAGTATAGAATTAGTTGCGAAGAAGTCGGAATGAGCTAAAGATTCCCGTCTACTCAACGGAACTTTCCAAAATGACTGTTTGATTGTGTCGTGGAAGAAACTCCCTTAGGACATCGATGAATTTGCCATGAATCGAGAAAAAGTGGGTCAGATAGGGTGCCCATTCTTACAGAGGGATAATTCTGGGCAATTATTATCGGTTTATCCAGAAAAAGAGGCTAACTAGAACGCTATCCACAATTCTGGCTATATCTCTGCCTTAAAATGAAGTTTTAGTTTGAATTTAAGAAACAGAGCTAAGTGGTGCATTTTTAGTCCAGGAATTTTAGATTTTATCTGCGGAATAATTCCTAGTGAGCTGAATTTTTGTATAGACCTTTATTATGATATTGTAATGATGATGTGAAAAATCGACATTGATATCGTGCCGGCTAAAAAAGTTATAGGGGTCCATACGTCACGAAAATCAGTTTTTCGCAAATATCTCGCGATCTATTGCTCAGAGGTCAATAATGATTTCATAAAAGTTGTTCGTCGTAAAATTGTCTACAAAAAAGGTCTCTTGCATTTTTCTGTAGAATTAACCGTTTTTGAAATAGAGACTAGAACGCACTCACATATAGTATTGTATACCGTACGGCGCATACCAAGGCATAAACCCTATTGTTTGTTTTTTCCCCTTTTTTGTTTGTGTGTTTTTTGTTACTATAATGATCTACATATATAAATATAAAGGACTTGTAATACTAGCACAGTCAGGAAAATAGGAATATCAACTATAAAAAACTAAGTGGCAATTTTTTTTTGTCACTTTATAACTCATGAACGGGCTCACGGATCCAAACCAAATTTTCAGGGTTTGTACAAACTACTTAGTAGATGGTTTATGTGAAGTTTGAACAAAATCGGTCGCTTCACTTTATACGTAGCAAGCACGTACCGGGCCGCTAGTAATGATATAGATATGCAATGTGAATTTTAGCAATTTTGATCCACGATCTGCGAAAAAAATCCTAGTAGGCTGAATTTTTGTATACACCTTTACTATGAAATTGTGATGAAGATGTGAAAAATCGACATTGATATCGTGCCGGCTAAAAAAGTTATAGGGGTCCAAACGTCACTGGACATAGCATATCTACATCATTACTAGCGGCCCGGTACGTGCTTGCTACGTATAAAGTGAAGCGACCGATTTTGTTCAAACTTCACATAAACCATCTACTAAGTAGTTTGTACAAACCCTGAAAATTTGGTTTGGATCGGTGAGCCCGTTCTTGAGTTATAAAGTAACAAAAAAAATTGCCACTTAGTTTTTTATAGTTAATATTCCTATTTTCCTTACTGTACTAGTATTACAAGTCCTTTATATTTCTATACGTAGAACATCACACTAACAAAAAACACACAAACAAAAAAGGGAAAAAAACAAACAATAGGGTTTATGCCTTGGTACGCGGCGTTACGGTATACAATACCATATGTGAGTGCATTCTAGTCTCTATTTCAAAAACGGTTAATTCTACAGAAAATTGCAAGAGACCTTTTTTGTAGACAATTTTACGACGAACAACTTTTATGAAACCATTATTGACCTCTGAGCAATAGATCGCGAGATATTTGCGAATAACTGATTTTCGTGACGTTTGGACCCCTATAACTTTTTTAGCCGGCACGATATCAATGTCGATTTTTCACATCATCATTACAATATCATAATAAAGGTGTTTACAAAAATTCAGCTCACTAGGAATTATTCCGCAGATCGTGGATCAAAATTGCTAAAATTACTGGACTATTTTGATTTTTTTATATTTGTTGGCAGAATAGAACAAAAAGTTTGTAGTTTAGTTTAATCCTTGTAAGGAAATAGTTTACATATTCTATTGAATAAAATGTCAAACCTTTTATTTCATATATTCGGGGCATTTGAAAGTGTTTTGGCCCTAGGAAATGCCTATGTCCAGCTGAGGACTGCGATAGGCTGATGACGATTGGGGGTATGTGCGCATTTTAATATTACTTAAGAACAATACTAAGATACATAAAAATTCCAAGTCATGCAGCTTAATAAGAATAACAATTTAATATAAAGTCCTGCAAACCCACAGACATCTGGTGACCCTACAAGAAAGTCTCATAGTTGAATTGTTGCTCAGGCATTGTTTGCATAAACCTTGGTGTTTTCCGCATAAATATGAATGAGATGTGAAAAATTCTTGGATCCGCCGATGTGCCTCCATCGCCCCCTGATTGGGCGTTTTATGTTGGAAAGTTTCTTACATCAGTAGTTTTAGGGTTCCCGGAACCTTGTAAGTCTTGTTATTTCCTTCCTGATGGTATTTAAGAAGCTGTGAGTTTGTCTATTGTTACGATTTAGAGGTCTGTGATAGGGTATGGGGGGGGGGGGGGGTTGTGACCTTTGTGAGACTAAGAGAGGTAGAGCTTAGTCGAACTTCCACTCGAATGAGCCGCTCTTTTGGGGAAGTACCTAATTCCACCTTACAGAAGACCATAGTAAATTAGCAATTCGTAACTGTTGTGCTATGTTTCTGCTGGTAAGTAAGGTCTGGGGGTTATGGTGTCTTAAAGGCAAGGAACGCATCTGCGACTCTTGCGCGGTTTTTGATGTCCATGGCCAGCGTAAGTATGATCACTTTCCATCAGATGAGGTAGTATTGTTTTTGGTGAAATTCTAAATCCCAATCCCAACTAATATTATAAATGCGAAAGTAACTCTGTCTGTCTGTCTGTCTGTCTGTCTGTCTGTCTGTTACGCTTTCCCGCTTAAACCTCGCAACCGATTTTGATGAAATTTGGTATAGACAATCTTTAGACCCTGAGACAGAACATAGGCTACTTTTTATTTCGAAAAAAAGAAATCCACGCGGACGGAGTCGCGGGCGGCCGCTAGTGATATTATAATAATTAATGTTTTCTTAGAGGAGCAACTGTATTAGCGTGATGTAAATACAAACAAAACAAAACAACCCTTTAAGACATATCCAAACGCCGCCCTGTAGAACCCGAAGCACAAATGATCCACATCTGCAACCCTTTGTTAATTAAAACTACCCGCCGTTGTGCCCACGCGCACGGAATACGGAAATTTACATCACGCCAAAGATATAATGGAAATAGCTTTACAAGTGTTGCTACAAACATGGCGGTGGTACGAGTTATAAGCGGGCGAGGGTGGAATATTCTGTGAATGAGCTTGTTGCAGTATATGTAGGTTATTTAAAATAATATGATTTCTTTGTAGTTTATGAACTGCCAAAAAGCACGATCATTTAAAATAGTACTATTTTTTTCCTATAAGCTCCATAGAATGTCCGAAGCATCAACGACTATCTAATCTAAACATATCTCAAGTAAAGTTGACTACTTGGTAAGCATCGCGCCTGATCTCTCCACAGTTGTGTCAGATTGCTGTTCCACCAAACTATGAGAGTGAGGGAATGGGGAGTGCACCTGTGCTTGCGCACTTCCTTGTGTACTTAAATATGTCCTTTTTAACTGGCCGATCGCAAGATCAGTAGCTATGACCGAAAAACTGCTGAAAGGAAGGAGAAGGTTACTTGAAAACTTGATTAAACTTTTCCTGAATTTAAGACAACCTTAAAGAAGCTATGTGGAGGATAAATAATTACAACTCGTAGTTACTTTACGATTTAATATTATTAGCAAATAAGGCGATATTTATATAAAAAATAATACTCGAAAAACCGCGTTCTCTCGCACCCCACCCCTTACGACCCAGCCTGAAGGCAGCCGACCGTCCCACCGTGTAATTCGATTTGGATAGATGTTACAAAGACTCTAACCCGCTCGGGTCGCAAAGGCCAAGTAACTAGTTTACCATTAAACTGTGAGTGAAAAATGAATAGGTAAAGCGGTTAGCGGAAGCGGGTCAGTTTGCTTCGCAAGTGGGAGCTTGGAGCATTCTTGGGCCTGAGGGCTTTGATGTTTCTTGACGGAATATGGAACTTATATTATGTTGCTTTGGGGCTGTTAGTTTTGTAAGTATTGTGTGTAGTTTTTAGATGTTTGGTTAGGTTTTGCCGCATTTCAAGTGACGGACTGCTTGCTTTCGTGAATCTGGTGACACAGTAAGCTGTTCTGCTATGAACGATTGGTAACGTTAAGAGATTTGAATCGTTAGATATGTCGTGACTCCAGAAAACTTTGACATGACATGACGCACGTTTCAACGTGCTGTTACTGCGGTAAGAAGTGACAGTCGCTTTCAATCGTACGTATGTGCGACTCTTGAGTTGTTGATGTCCATGGGCAGCGGTGATCACTTACCATCAGGTTAATAGGTAAAGCGGTTAGCGGAAGCGGGTCAGTTTGCTTCCCGAGGGCTTTGATATTTCTTGACGGAGTACGAAACTTACATGTTGCTTTGAGGTTGTTGGTTTTGTGAGTATTGGGAAGTTTTTGTGATGTTTGCTAGGTTCTTTGTATGGCGGTTGATAAAGTTACACATTTTCGGAGCAAGCAATACAAAGCACATAGGTCTTTGGGTTTGTAAATCGGGTGACATAGCTGTTTTAATAGGAACAGTTAGTTACATTCAGGTATAGTTCAATAATGCAAGTTTCTCATTAAGCCATAAGCTCTGGAAACGATTACTAAAGAAGCGTTTTAGCGGAGAAAGAGCTTCTTCACGATAACTACATGAATAGAAGAAAATTTAATTAAGACTGAACTCAAATAATTTAGAGGCATTTAAAAGTCGGAGTCAGTTTGAATTGCTAGATCAAGATAGAATTCTTAAAATATGCCATATCTCAACTAAGTGGTGAATCACACTTTAAAAGATTCCGCGCATAAAGCAACTGTAAATTTCATAGCACAGTTTATACTTACTTCAAATATTTCATACAATCCTAAACGTTAATCTTGACAATTTTAACACCATAATAAAAATTATCTCTGATCTCTTAAGATGAACTTATTCTAATTCTTAACACATTCGTTGAGGTATGTTGTCACAGTGAAATAGAAAATCAACCGTAAGCTAAGATATAAGATATAAATGAACAACTAGTTTGAGTCATACTAAGTCACTTTTACAATTAATTAACACGCTTGTTTTGTCCGATTATAAGTAAATAGAAATAAAAATAGAAAAATGTTTATTTGGTACATAAATACAATTAAGAATACCCTTACAAATATCAAACAGGATTGAAAAATTAACAAAACACAACATAAGAGAAATCTTTATTATGTAGTTTACCATGAGTAGTGTTTTAACTTTGAATGGCACCATTCAAACTTAAACTGCTTTTTATGTTATATTATTTTAAATACCTACAATAGATTTTTTTACAAGAAAACTCGTTAAAAAAAATCTGGAGTAAACAGTAAGAAAATTTTACCATTACATTAGAAATTGTTACTTTACTGATATTCTCTTAAACGACACCATTCACCACTTGCGATGGAACGTTGCGATCTCGAGATAAGGACTGTTGTGAAACTAACGGTAGTTTTAATAAAGCATTCGGTCGCTTTTGAAGACTTATGATGTGTCTAGGTAGCATTCAATTGATGGAGAATTCCATGAGTGTAGTGTCAATTGTGCACTCACAATTAGTAATTTTAAGAGAGGTAGAGCTTAGTAGAACTTTCAATCGAATGAGCCGCTCGTCTGGGGAAGTACCTCCACCTTACAGAAGACCACAGTGAAGTAGCACTTCGTGACTGTTGTGCTATGTTTCTGCTGGTGAGTAAGTTATCAAGAGCTCAGTTGCGGAGGGTATTGGGTTTTCAAAGGCAGGTTTTTATTAACTTATTGTAATTGTCGCCAGTGCTTACCTGTGCATTCTTCTTTTGACTCACGGCACTTGAATGTGAGATGCACTTTATTATATCCATTGCAAGGAAGGCACGATAAGCCGTTCGTCCTGCTCCTGCTCTCTACGGTCGTGTCAGACTGCTGTCCCACCGAATTATGAGAGTAGGGAATTGAGACTGCACCTGTGCTTGCGCTCTCACTTGTGCGCTATAATATATCCTGCTTACCTTGCTGATCGTAAGATCGGCCGCCATAGTTGAAAAACGGCCGTAAGGGTATTATTATCATCCACTGTCCGTCCATCCATCAATCGATCAAAAACATTTTCTTAGCTTGGAGTTCTACTTAATTAATATTCAAAACACATAATGCAATTTAAAATGGCTTTAACTATTATTATTTACAAAAATATAACTTACCCTACAATTTAACTATTAACTATTCGACAACAGTTAACCCTTTACCGAGATCTATTTTTATTCACCCGTTGCACTTATAGTTTCACCCACTGTTGGCATAGGGTAGAATATTAACAATCCCTATTCAAAAACAAGTTTTAATCCATTGTAAATAGAGATGATAATACAATTTAACGTACTGTATATCTTAAACATCTGGTGTTATTTATTTAAGCCAGCATTATTGTGTGTGAATCAATAGATTTTGGTTTACAATGCGAGCACGGCTTTGCGTTGGCTTATATTTATTTAATTGATTGTGAATAAGTTATAGAGATGAGGTTCGATTAATTTTCGGAATCCAATCTGTTGATTTTGGTGAATTTGCATGCATGAGCCCTCATATTATGTATTTGCTTAAGTAGGGAATATGAAATATATTAGTAAAGAACTGAGTAATTTGTTTAACTGAACACTTTTAAAATATTAAGTTAGCATTGCATAACTTATTAATGGCTTACTGAGTGAATTAAAAGAGTAACTAAGCTTTATGATTATTTCATTTAAGTTAATGCCATCATGAAGAATACGTATGTGCAAGGGGCTTTCCGCAAAAACTCTTTCAAAAGCTATTTACATTAAAACATGCTGAGGGTATGTATTGATTTTAACAAAGATTTTGGTAAGCTCCCTCAAACAATTTTCCATATAAAAATATAAATAAATCTTAAATTGTGTGGTAAATAATGTAATTTGTAAAGGTTAATTATTTATATCTTTAACGTTATCTGAAAACAGCAAAAACATCTCCTAAAAGTCGTAACACGAATAACCATCAAACTGAATAAATTCAATGAACTCTCAAACAAGACAACGTCTCCGAAGGTACTTACCAACTTCCTAACTCGATGAGATTTTTGACTTAACAATACCTACTTACCCGAGAATCCTATGCATTAATAATTTTGAGAACGCGAAAACTCATTAAAAATAACACTTGAAAGTTGTAATCGTTCAAAGCCGGCCTCATAGGCCGCGAACTTTAAATTAGACTTGTCACCCCGGTCGAGGGTTGCTGGACTTGAGAACTTTGGAAGGTTAAGCGTGTTTTGATAAGTAAGACGGGTTCCTTATATGCTTCTTGGACATGCCGTAGGATGTCACTTCATTCCCTCTAAGATGGTTGAGTGAGATGATGGCTGCCACATACGTCATACTTGTGATCAGGTGCCACCATTGGGGCCTGGTCGCCTAGGACGCATACAGTACATAAAATATAAAAATGTTCTATTAGAAAAAAATTGAATTTGAAAGCAACTGTCGAGTTTCTTGCCGATTCTTTTTGCCAGTAACTGCCTTCCAAATCGGCGGTAGTCATTATTTTATAATTTTTTGACGATTTATTAGTGTTTCTATGACCCCTTTTTAATAAAGAATATTTTGAGTTAGGGTTTGGTTTAGGCCTCCCTCGGATGGGTAGTTATGTTTATAGTCACCATGCGCGGCACGGGAAGAAACTACAGGGCGTTCCTAAAACATCATCGTAATCATTTAAAATTACATTTAGGCACTTAAACATTAAATAGACAACGTATGCTAACACCAATTAGATCAAATTTCAAACGACAACACGCCAACGGCACTCAGAAAATATCGCTTCCCATATTGACCTTTCGCACAGTCGATTACTCGAGTTAGATCGCTTGAGGTCGGAACGCCAAATGTCACACAAGTGTGATGGCATACATTGATTTGATTGCAGGCTTGGTAATTGTATGAGAACGATTTGGTGTAATGGGTGAGACGACTAGTGCATGAGAGGTTATAGCAGATTTCTGAACAGTAAAATGATTGTGTCTCATACACACAATCATTTTAACTGCTAAGAAATCTTCTTTCTTTCTTTCTCTGATTCTATCAATGTCTTCGCGTTTCCTATTTACTATTTTAATTAATCAACGCTATCGACCAGCATTGGACTTTGACCTGCTAATTGTAACTAATTACAACTTTCGACAAAAAAATACTCAGATTTGGGACTAGTAGACCTAAAACGCATTGATGGAAGCTTTAACATAGTATTTAATTGAGTAAAACTGTTTTAGGCTTATGTTTGATCTAAATTGACTCCTTCAAAACCCCGCTATTTTAGTACAAACTAGGCTCATTAATTAATTTACATAATAACAAAAGGTTTTTGACGTTGGCAAAGGAATCCTGATTCGTGAAAAAAGTAAGAAGGGTCCTCCGGAGATAATATTATTATGTCTTAATTTTAAACATTACTTTATTTGCCGAGTATTCGTTGGGGTTGATTCATCAAACCCATTTTCAGCCGACTTTGTTTACTCTTTAAATGAAGTCAATTAGATCACTAATGTTTTTTGTACTTCGCAAATTAATGAAGATTCATTACACTTGTTAGATTAGATTAATTAGAAACTATTTTGTAGACTAATTGCGTTATTTGATATGTTTGATAGGTAAGTTAATTATTAAACCGAATTATTTCACGTTAAATAAATACATGTTAGTTGTGAGCTTCGATAGCTTATTACTTACTTCTATGGCGCAGAGACCCAAAGTGAGTCTCGATGTCTTTTTAGAACTGTTTGTTTTTTTTTTATAGTTGCGCGGTTTATTTACTCTACTCTGTCTGATCGTAAGCAAAAGAGGAGCCTTAATTGCTATAACAACAGATGCGGTAACAAATTGGTATCCTATCCGTTGGCATTGCCACGCACCGGTCTTAAAGATACTTCTTCACGCTTTTCTTTAAGGAACCAAGGTAATAGATAAGTAAACGCATTCTATCGCTTAATAGGTAGTTCGCCAAAGAAATGAATTGCCCAACTTCTGAGTTCTCGATCAAAAAGTTTAACGACCTCACAGGAAATTGTCGTTCAAGTAATAATTCACTGTTTTGTCGAATAGGTGAGGCTACCGGATGCCCTAATCCATTAAAGCTGCAATTTACACCCCTGGGGTTGAAATGTCTACCCACTAAGTCATCGGTATAATATGAAGACATTCTGAAGTAATCAGCTAATTGTATTATCGAGGTCTTACCACTTCTTCCCGATATATAACTGCTTTCCGTAACGGTGGTAGAAATCATTTGTATTTAGATATTTTTTTTACTATTTGTATATTTCTGAGGCCTAAATTATTTATTTATTTATATTTATTAATGGTATAATAACGGGAACAGTCTTTTTCTTAGTTAAATTAGTACTATTAACAAGCTGATCAGGCCCGTAGCTCATAAATAGTACACACAACATTCTTGACATGTTCCTAGAATAAAGACTATTTCTTTCTTTTTATCTTTACAACTAGCGGCCGCCCGCGACTCCGTCCGTGTAGTTTTCGGTTTTCACACAGATAGTGTTATACTATGGCTTTCCTCGACAAATGGACCTATCTAACAAAAGAAGCATTTTTCAATTGTTTCCAAGATTAGCGCGTTTAAACAAAGACAAAAACAAGCAAGCATACATACAAACAAACAAATACTTCAGCTTTATAATATAAGTGTAGATCAGTGGCGGCGTTAGGCGTGGGCGACGTGGGCCACCGCCCACGGCCTCGCGGTACAAGGGGCCTCGCGCCTCAAAAAAATATATAAATTATTTGTGTTGGGAAATATATTTTTTTTTTGTCTGACAACATTTGTTAAAGCTCAATTACGAGCAAAAAAAAAAGGGCCTCGCGAAATCTATTTCGCAAACATCAAATTTTGGTCTTGCCCCGCCACTGGTGTAGATAATATTCTAGTAACATAAACGACAGAATTAACGATTAGATACCGACGTAATTTTATAAATAATTATTTGGTACCGACTCGTTCTATTGCAAAAAAATATGTACACATCAAAAGTGAACATCGAACTGTCAAATCGCATTAGCTTCGACCGAACTCAACAATTAACGTACCACGTGTCATTGAATGTGACAATTTGCTACCAGTTTAACGCAGATTGGGGTCCAAATCTAATTTGTCAGTCGGACCAGCGTTACCTGACCTTAGCTTACCGCATATAACCCCCTTATTAGCTTGTGAAGTACTGACGAAGAGGGGCGAGGGGGATCAACGTAATCTGGTGTTGTAATCAATCAATCGCCTCACGTGTAGGTCGTGAATTTGCCTTTAATTGGTTACCGATTGCGGAGTTTTATTGGATGAGTTTGGTGACTGTGATCTGCGGGGTTTGGTAATCCCTACTAATATTATTTATAAAATTTTACAAACTAATATTATAAATGAGATAGTTTGACTGCCTCCGTGGTGTAGTGGTTAGAGCGCTGTGCTCAAAAACCACGAACTCGGAGGTCGTGGGTTCGAATCCCGCGGGGAACACTTTCACTTTGTGTTGGTTTTCCCAGTTTGGTTAGGACATTGCAGGCTTGAATCACCTGATTGTCCGATAAGAAAGATGATTCCGTGCTTCGGAAGGCACGTTAAGCCGTTGGTCCCGACTATGATCCAAATTGTCTGGTTTCCCTTGTGGTTACGGAGGTCAGACGACAGTCGCTCCATTGTAATAACCAAGCTTGTCAATTCAGGATCATAGTCGCAGCGTACCCTGGGCTCCAAGGCAATGGCCGAGGATGCAACCGGGAGAGGCGCTAGGATGATGATGATTATAAATGAGATAGTAACTCTGTCTATCTGATTGGGTACTTTTTTGATGATTAACCATTTTGTTGAAAAATGTAAAGGATGATTTGATCTTATCTTTCTCATAATATGATGATACTTTGTAATTCACTTTGCTTAAGCACTTTGAATCAGAAACACTTCTTGAATTATTAAAATAAAAACTTCAAACAATTGTTGGGCAGTTATGCTTACAAAAGTCTATTTATTTCTCTCTGAAAATACTAACATGCTAATCTGTTGATGTAAAAATCAAAACTGAAATACACTAGATACAAATGAAATATTTTTATAGCTAAAAATAAAATCTAAAAACGTAACTAGGTCGAAGTCAAATAAACACAACATCCCTATTCACGACTAAAACCAATTCAAATTTCAAAAACAAGGGATAACTACACAAAAAACCGTACCATCCATCAAAATGCAATTTGTACCGCAATTAAAAACTCGTCGCGAAACCGATATCCGTTAAAAATATATCAACTAGGACAAAACTTCATTTTGTATGCGAACGGACCGCGGCAATGTTCAGAAATTACCGCTTTATGAGGGACTAGCGACCCGCCCCGGTTTTGCACGGGTTCAACTTACTCATAAATTACCAGTGTTCCTCTCTTCTGCTATATTATGCATATTCCTAGTTATACATGTATAAATGTATAAATAGTACATGAAATTTTTGTGCTATAAGGGGTCTGTCCCGGCTTTGCAGGAAAAAAAAATACTAAGTAACCCTGGCTACGGACGGTCTGTCATTGTCATACATATAAAACATCACCTCAAGTTCGCGCTCAAGTTCGATTTTAGAGTTGAGTGCGATTTATTAATACGAGCTTAAATATGTTAACTCAATGGTATGAAGCTTTCATATTCAAAAATAATTCTTGCAACCGGTCCGGTAGTTTTTGAGTTTTGGACTTTAGTGTCCAAAACTCAAAAACTAAAAAAAATCCTCTGTATAATCTTAATCTTAAACATTTTTCGTTGTCACTTTATAACTCAAGAACGGATTATCACAACCAAGTTTTCAGTGTTTGTTCCGACTACTTAGTAGATGGTTTATGTGAAGTTTTCACAAACTCGGTCGAGTGGTTTTTTAGGGTTCCGTAGCCAAAATGGCAAAAAAACGGAACCCTTATAGATTCGTCATGTCTGTCTGTCTGTCTGTCTGTCTGTCTGTCTGTCCGCCAGTCTGTCACAGCCACTTTTCTCCGAAACTATAAGTACTATACTGTTGAAACTTAGTGAGTGGATGTATTCTGTGAACCGCAACAAGGTTTTTACACGAAAATATAAAAAAAATAAAAAAAGTGGGGGGTCCCCATAGTCAGAACTGAAACTCGAAATATTTTTTTTCATTGAACATATACGTGTGGGGTATCTATGGATAGGTCTTTAAAAAATATATTAAGGTTTCTAATATCACTTTTTTCTAAAGTGAATACTTTGCGTGACAGATCCTTCCAAAGTGGAAAAAAGTGTGTCCCCCCCCTCTAACTTCTAAAATAAGAGAATGATAAAACTGAAATAATTATATAATGTACATTACCATAAAAACTACCAACGAAAATTGGTTTGAACGAAATCTAATCAGTAGTTTTTTTAATACGTCAAAAATAGAATTTGTACGGAACCCTCAGTGCGGGAGTCCGACTCGCACTTGGCCAATTTTCTTTTACCTCACGTAGCGAAGCACGTACCGGGCCGCTAGTATTACTATTAAGTGTATTATGTAGTATATTAGTGTGTCTATTAGTGTATTAGTATGTATATGTATTAGCTCGATGGCGCAGTGCTAGCGCACTTGGTCTACGGTTGCTAAAGTTCAGCAACGTTCGCAGATGCCAGTCATCGGATGGGTGACCGAAAAATTTCATTTCGAATTCCTCCGTGCTTCGGAAGGCACGTTAAGCCGTTGGTCCTGCGCCTGATCTCTCTACGGTCGTGTCAGATTGCTGTCCCACCGAATTATGAGAGTGAGGGAATAGGGAGTGCACCTGTGCTTGCGTACTCACTTGTGCACTATAACATATCCTGCGTACCTGGCTGATCGTAAGGTCGGCCGCCATGGTCGAATACGGCCGGAGGGTATTATTACAATTATTATGTATTAGCATATTAGTAGAGAAAAATACCGCATGAAATCTGTTGCGTAATTATAAAGATTTCAGCATACGTAGTAACAGACAGAAGAAATCGACATTATTTAATACTATGTAGTGATGCGAGCGAGAAATTGCCGCTTTATAAGGGATATAGGCGCAGTCCCTCGGGATATTAAAATATTGAGGGTTTTAGATACTCCTGTGATGGACGGGATATTTGTTGGGAAAGTAGCAAAAGTTGTTATTGCTTGATGTTTGATTGTATGAGAAATAGGTACAGTCAATGCGTACAGCGTATGTATATAGTGAAATTTTGATTTGTGCATTGACGGCCCCTATGGTCTACTGGTCCTCTGGCCACCGTCCGTAGTCAGGGTCACTACATTGGCTACACAACATTGAGTCGCGGGTTCGAATCCCGCTAGTGGCAAACATTTGTGTGATGTATTCGAGTTATGTACATTGTTTCAGAATTTAAGTTTGTCTCCGTTCCCTAGCATTCATAGTACAAACTGCGAGCTTAGTTTGGGTCTAGGCACTGGTGTGTTAGATCAAGGAATTTATTTATTATTTATAACTTTTTCTAGGCTTACTTTAAAAAAAATATTTATTCAGATGATCATACTTAATTTTATTAATGTTAGTTAAGTAGTAACATTGTGAGCATAATACCTGTGTTAGTACATAATTTTAATACAACTCTATTTTTGGTCTGTTAATTTACTTAATCAACTAGGTAATTAATCATCATGAATTGTCTGAATAGAGAAAACTTTTAAGTCGAAATCGCAAACTCATCTACCATATTATTATTTCATTCAACATAACTAATCTATTAGCATTCACCCTTCGCAAAGATTCTATTTAATATTTAATGTATGCAATTAGTAGTGCTTTCTTGTTTCGTTTGTTAATTAATTATCTTTGACTCGTAGTTATTTAAATTCACGCGCACACTTTCGACTTACATATAAAATAGTTATTAATAGTTTTCTATTGTTGGTAACACAATGGCTATGTTAATCATTAGCATTAGCAATGCTTATAAAGTTAATTATGAAAATGTTTTACTTTTTCGGCTTTTTCTCGGATATTTTCCGAACAATACCATACTATTTAATATCGGAGCTTTGAAAAGGAACTTAGTTTTTTGACTGGTAGCAAATTCCTCGAAGTATTAAATCCGCCATATTTGCTTCATATGCTGTGAGATGAATATTCAATTATAATACATACACCTATGACTATGAATGAAGCAAAAGTAAATATTATTGTAAATACATTTGGTTGACTTCGTATTTATTTGAGGAAATAATATCCCTGGACCATTATTAGAAATCTTTCGTCATAATTCATTGGACTAACACACCAAATGCCTAGCCCCAAACTAAACTCGAAGCTTATATTATGGATGCTAGGCAAAGGATAGACATGCTTAAATACTTTTTATACATCCATGACACAAGTACAAATGCCGATGTCCCAAGCATTTGCCCCTAGCGGGATTCGAACCCACGACCCTCGGTTTTGTAGCCAGTCAACGGGCCCGTCAAATTAACATTAATTTATAAATACATTTGGTTTACTTAGTATTTGTTTAAGAAGAGAATTATCCCGTGAACAATATAAGAAATCTTTCGTCATAATTATGAAGTGGGAAGTACGGCGTCACCTTGAATTAGCGCAGTCCTCACTGTGCGCTCTCAATTGGGGTGTAAGGGCCAAAATGCTATTTTCCTGTTCGCCCTTATCGTTACAGTCATCGTGTTTCAGATCCCCGCAATAGATACCATGTTATATTCTATTAATGACTTATTCTCCCTTGCTCATTTCAACCCTCGACGTGCGTTATCACATTGATGCGATCGCATTTGACCCTTAGCTATTTGAGGCATTTCGACGACGATTGTTAGTTTAAGATTGACAGATAAGAGACGAATGGAATGTAATTAAATATGTTTCATTGATTGCCTGTTAAGTTTCGATAATGGTGAATTAATGGTTGTGGGAGATTCATATCGATTTTTATGCAGTTTGGGATGCAGATGTTTATGTAAGAGAATATCAATCGAGTATTTAACGGTCTACCTAAGTTTGCAGTATAATTGTGATGCGAAAATCATTTCAATAAGTTCACGTCGAGGCGCTGGTAGGGCGAAAAAAGTTTTGACGTGCAAAAGAACTTACTGAGTCCAATTGCTGAAAAAATTATTTCATTTTATTTCATTTCAGCAAAATAGTTTTAAGTGTTTCATTAATAAGTCGAGCTGAGCAAATTTGTTTACGATAACCTCACCGCAATAATAGGATCAAAGAATAATTTAACGTGGGCGTTTAAACCCATATTTTGCTCTCAAAATTAAATTTGAACAATATTATGAATTTTGAACGTAAATAAAATATGTTTCGTATTTTTAGAACAACGAAACTGAGATATTTGTTCGCAAAATACGAAAATCGTACAAAATGTTACCAATCTAAAAAATGCTCGTAACAACACAGATAAAATATTTAATAACCGTGCCTTTCCACTGTCAATCATCCCCCGTCATGTTCAAATACGAAAACAGCAACGGGAAATAGTCACTCGAGGCGATTCCGGCATCTGATTGGTCGGATTGTTTTTTGATGTTGCCTCCTTCCTACTCAAGCAGTCTTTATCATCGTATTGTTATGATAGGGAATCTTTGAGTGTTCCCTCCATCGTCGGGGCGGTTCGATGACGTCGTAATCTTAAAAAAACATTTCCAATCGTTTTTGTGTTCATTTTGAGCGAATCCGTTTTGCGTTACGCGAGCGCTGATCTTTATTATGTAATTTAGCCTTTTGATAAAGGAGGAAGACAAAAAGTTTTTCTATAGAAAAGTTACGCTTTTGATCAAACGTTTCAAAGGAATACTTTTCAATCAATTTTGGAGTCATCAAGAATCTTAAGTTGAGTTTCTTTTGTGTCTCTTCAGTTGGTAAACAGGCAGTCAGTTTTGATGGTTTGCGGCAATCAGGGCTTAATCATTGCTCCGATAGATCCGATCCTCTTAAATAGGAGGGTAAATTTTAACAGAATCATTGCTCCGATATGTAATTAAAATGACACGTAATGTGGTTAGTTCGTATTTGCCACTAGCGGCCATTCGGTTTCCTTTCGCTCACCAAGTATTATGCTACAGCTTAAAGTCCTTCTTGACAGTGTATGTAGAGTTGACGGCTTATAGGAGTGAGTGGAAGGAGAAGACATGTTGCGCCGACCCCGCCTAGTGTGGGGGAATAAGGGCAGGTAGATGATGATAGCTTAAAGCCTTCCACGACTTATAGACCATCCATCCGCCCGCGACTCCGTCCGCGTGGATTTTGGTTTCTGCATTCAAAGTGTTATTCTATAGCTGAAAGCCTCATCAAATAGACTATCAACACACATTTTCTTAAATTGCCAATCTCAGCTAATACTTGTTTCTTCTACTAGCGGTTTCAAACAAGCAAACTCTCAGCTTTATTATATCAGTTTAGATATAATAATAAGCTCACATTACATATGTATGTACGTATATATGTAGTGAGTTGGCTTAAGCATTGGTAAACTGACTATTGGCGAAGTACGTATACATGTATAAATAATACGCCAATGCTTTAGTCAACTCGCCACATATAAAAGGACACACAATACCGAATCACCGCTACCTCCTTCGTCCAGTGAGAAGAACGTCCATTCTCCATCTGAATTATGATTATTATCAAGCACAAAGCTAATCTGAAGTAACGTAACTGGAGGCGGGCGTGGGTGATCACCCCGACTTCATTACAATAAAGCGTCTGCACTGAACGGGTGAACAATCCACTGAGATAAAAGGCTTTTCGATCAAGCTTTGATACATAATTCAGGGAACGCACTTGACTCGACACACGGGCGTGGAGAACGGAGAGTGGGGAACTTTAGAGAATGTACTTAAGCAACTTTTGTACTGTGTGCCTCAATCGTTTTGTTATATATTTTCATGGCAGAGGCAGCAAATCGTCGCTCATGGGCATCCGCGATACCAGAGGTATCGCTGATGCGTTGCCGGCCTTTAAGACCCCACACGCCTTCCCAAACTGAGCTCTGGCGACCTTACTCACCAGCAGAAACAGCACAACAGTTACGAAGTGCTATTTAACTGCGGTTGTCTGTAAGGTGAAAGTACTTTCGCCGTCGAGCGGCTCAATCTAGTGGAAGTTCCACTAAGCTCCGCCTCTTTTAAATTCCATATTTAGCCAGGTTTGTGTCCTGATTTTCATCATCATCATCACAGTCCTCTACTGAATATACATAGATAGGCCTCGCCAAGGGCTCTCCTCTCTGCCCGATCGTCGTTGATTGACTTGGTTTTAAAGGCAGAGAACGCATCATCGGTCCTTGTGCGGTTGTTGATGTCCATGGGCAACGGTGATCACTTACCATTAGGTGACCCTTTTGTTCGTTTGCCTCCCTTTAACATAAACTAGAATGAACAAATGAAATCAAATACTTATTAATTAATTTATTTATTTATTTATTTATTTGTTTATTTATTTATTTATTTATTTATTTATTTATTTATTTATTTATTTATTTACTGAAGCAGCGTTGAGAGAACTTATTGTTCGTCTGCTTGAAATCCTCCGATTTCCCCACCACTGTGTCCCGGACCGGGGGAGGCGTAATTATCTACTCCTCTCTTTGAAATTGTTATAGCGCTGCATTAAGAGTCTCATTTTGTAACGTCAAAAACATCTCCCTGGCCGGCGCATCCGACGACCTCTAATGACGTAACGGCAGCCTTTGTTTCAGAGTATGATAAGTGCAAGTTCTTGCTCATGATTCTGTAGGAAATGCCATTATATCGAATAGTCCGTAAAAATATTATATATAAATAAATAAATGCCTTGGACTTACACACCAATTACCTAGCCCCAAACTAAGCTCGAAACTTGTACTATGGAAGCTAGGGAACGGATAGACATACTTAAATACTTTTATAAACATCCATGACTCGAGTACAAATGCCGATGTTCATCACACAAACATTTGCCCCTAGCGGGATTCGAACCCGCGACCCTTGGTTTTGTAGCCAGGGTCTCTAGCCACCTAGACCAACAGGCCCGTCAAAAATATGGATGTAGACTGGCAATATTTTAACGCCTAGCAAAAGATAATGGTATTTTCATCTCCTCCTCCTAGGACCTCTTATGACGTAACGGCAGCCTTTGTTTCAGAGTATGATAAGTGCAGTAAGGAGTTACATCTTCTTGCTCATGATTTTGTGGGAAATTTTGTAGGAAATGCCATTATTTCGAATGGTCCGTTAAAATATATATGGATGTAGTCTGGCAATTTTTTTTACTGCTAGCAGACGATAATGGTATATTGCCCTAGATCTACTGGTTGGTTTGTCTTAGATGGCTCTAGCGTATCTTACGCTACTAACAATTTGTTTGACCACTGCAATTCCTGAGATGAACTTCTAAGCTATCCATGGATTCTCCGTGCGGGTGCCGGGTCCATCGCGTGGAACAGAGAGGAATGTCAGTCGGCGCCTGGGACTTGCGACCCAGCGTGTAGGTTTAAGGGGCCCCTTTAATTAAACGTATTTAAATATGTATTATCTGATTACTCTGTGATATCTTTATTAGTCATCATAAGAGTCTGATTTTAGTACGTCAAAAACATCGCCCTGGCCGGCGCACCCGACGACCTCTAATGACGTAACGGCAGCCTTTGTTTCAGAGTATCATAAGTGCAGTAAGCAGTTACATCTTCTTGCTGATTTTATAGGAGTGACTTATCATTTAGAATGGTTCATCAAATTACGTAGATGTAGCATGATACCATTTTTATGGCTAGCAGACTATTATAAGATCTAAATAAACAATCATCATTGGATGGGTGACAAAACATAATCTGTCGAGCACCATGCTTCGGAAGGCACGTTAAGCCGGTGGACCTGCGCCTGATCTCTCTACGGTCGCGTCAGACTGCTGTCCCACCAAACTATCAGAGCGAAGGAATCGGGAATGCATCTGTGCTTTCAGACTCACTTGTGCACTATATCATTTGTCTTATATAATTTGTGTCAATGACAGGTTTATTTAATTTGGTCGATCAAAAATCCCGGGCTCTTGATAGAATATCGATATCCGGATCACAAAATTGAATTCTTTAAACTAATTAAATGCTTAATTTATATCAGGAACAAAACGGTATATCGTAAAGATACAACATTAGCGATTTATTACTCCGTGGCCGAGAACTATCATAAACACTAGGTACTCTACGGTATTTATTATTACTCTTACATCACAACACGCGATCATAATATACGTTTAGTACTCCAATAACCGATAGTATGTTATGTTCCTCCTATAGTTTTATGATAGCTCTCCCCATTCCTAGAGTATTATCTATAAAAGATACAATGTATGCCGTGGTATGGCGGTGCACGTATTTTTGAGTTACTCTCAGATACCTTGGAATTGGAACGTAGAAGCGAATTTAACACTTCATTTAATTGAAACGTTGAAGTATAGAATCTTTGTTAGCATACTAATACTTAATTGTTATCAAACATATAAAGTTTCTACTACTTATTAGAATTTAAAAACACAGAACACACTTTTTGGTTGTCCCCTCTTCTCTGGGTCTAAGGTTTAAGTTTCTTAAATCGTACATTTTATTAAGGTACAAAAACCATGCTGCTTCTTGAATCTTTGTTAACTAGAGATGAAGAACCTAATGGAAAAAAAAATTAAATCAGTCCAGTAGTTTGAAGCCTTATTCTGTTTAAACGAAGAAAATCAATCAAATCAAATCTGTTCTATAATTTAATAACATAAATAATGAACAAAAAGTTGTAGTCATAGCACTGTTGCTACTGATAGTGATATTTCAGATAATTGAAACCGTGTAACCGCACAGATTACACAGTGTACATTTAATAAACTTTTAACTACAATAATTGGCACATTTGGCCCGGTCCGTATTAACCCCGCGGCGGATAATCCCGCTTGGCAAAGCTTCCGTGCACGCGATCATTTACGGGTTATTTAAGCAAACAATGAAGTTTATTATACTGAATATCTTTTGATTGTGCAGAAAGTGCGATGGAAAATGTTGTTTCTTTGTTTACCTTAATACGGCTTTCTCATATTATAAATGTGACTCTGGCTGTCTGTTATGCTTTTCCGCTTAAACATCTCAACCGATTTTGATGAAAATTGGCACAGACTATCTTTAGACCCTGAGAAAGAACATAGACTAGCTTTTATTGCGAAAAAAGGGATCTGAAATCCACTCGGATATAGTCGCGGTCGGCCGCTAGCATATAGATAATGAAGGCGTTGTTGGTAAGTCATTGAAGTCATCATCATCATCAGCCTGTTGCAGTCCACTGCTAAAGGTCAACCTTTCCCAGGGGGGGGGCGGGGGGGGGGGGTTATGCTTATGCCCCATCGTACCACGTATCGTAGTTTTGACATGTTATAGAAAATCCCTGGCGGCTCATTTCGTGGAATAATTTAAATTTGAAATTTAAATCAATTGCATGCATGTTCACTCTATATTCCTTAGATCTCTATTGCACAACTGGTAAGCTATAAACCTATCTCCATGCAGCTAGCATCACTGTGTCATCAAATCGTTTTTGCCCGCCCAGCTGTATGTGATTATACTCGGGATATTGTTGTTAGAGGTCGACGAAAGACGTTCTTATACCCTCTTGGGGTGTGGAAACTTTCCCAATTTAGAGGTTGACTTGGTTAGAGTGTGAATTTGTTATATGAAAAAGTTGACAATTATAGAATATTTTATTTTGTGTCCATTTCTAGGTTGGGGCTTTATGATTGAAGCTGTAAGAACTTTGATAGCGTTGTTGGTTGTGAGTTTGCCCTATGCGCTGACAGTCGTTTGTCAGAATCACCAAAATACCCCAAGTACTAACGTCCATATAATATTGGTTATTTTGTCCTGTGGTATACTTATAAACTTTACTTCGTCTTTTTGTGTACCTTCATTGTGCCATAACTCCAGTGCTTAAGCTACTTATTTTCAAATCAATCTGTGTGTAAGGTTTTGATTATGTTTATGTGATTTTTTTCATTCACAGATTGATTACAAAGAAAAGCTTATTTGGCCTGTCCCGAATACTTTTCTAAACTGAGATTAAAATTTGACATTGTTAAACCTCTGAACTAATTTTAAAAGGTATTTATACCAGCATAATTATATAATAACATTAAACTTCAAGTCATACATATAATGAAGCCAAAACTCCTTTGCAAAACTAGGCCGGGCTAACTTGGAATAACTTATTTGGATCACATACCCGGTAGCAATTAAAACTTACATCAAAGGGTAGCGGGTTCTAACCCTGGTCGGGTGACAAAGCCCGAGGCACTTCTTATTTGATAACTTCATAGTATTTTGAACTGTGTTGCCAACTTTTAACGGGTTTCCCGTTTAGTTTAAGTTCTAAATATCAATGGGTATTAAATGCTTTTGTGGTTTGCAATTAGGTCTATTCATCATTTACGCGTATTGCCTGATATTCATTGGCCTGGTATGTAAAATGCGGTGTTATTGTTATCACACACAATGCATATGAGTACAAAACACTAATGAAATACCATAAACTAGAAAAATAATTAATTATAACTCGATGGAAGTTTGTTAAATTTTAATTTAAATATTTTTATACATTTCACACAAAATGTTTTATACTATAGCTAAAAGCCTTGCACGTCAAATGGACTATCCGAAACAAAACATATTTTGTCAGTTCGAACCAAGTAGTTCCTGAGATTAGCGCTTACAAACAAACAAATTCTTCAGCTTTATAACATTAGTAAGAATACGAGTAAAGTAAAATAATCTAACACGGTAGGTCAGTTTAATAAACATAGTTTTTATTTTCATAGTAGGTAATTCATTATGTTTATAGTCTGGCAACAAAAAAGTCCATCATAATTTATAACAATCCATTAAGCAATATTTTACTAAAACATATTCTTAACTTCCGTACCAGTACAACCATTCCATATTTCGTTTGTGAAATTATAATGGCGGAATAATTGACCCTCGTTTTAACCCTACGCGTTAAACATCGCAACGGCTCATTTAAATTTCGTAATTAAAAACATCAGTGGGTCGAGTCGACCCCGAGGGGTTGTCCACTTTGACCACCCAGTTTTAGAGCACCGCAACTACACAACTGGTCTAGTTTACTTTACATTGGTTTGATATTATTGGCTGGCCTATTTGATATTTAAACACCGATGTTTAAGTTGTTTAAGTACTGGGCCGTGGTCTCGAGGTCCTGGGTTCGATTTTAGGGTCAGGCAAAATTTGAGTATTATTTTACAAACGGACAGGATTTGTGGGCCCAATCCGCATTTGGCAAGCGTGGTGAGTCAATGATAACCCATCTATGCGACGAAATCGTAACTCCGAAAAATGGATGCCTTTACACGCCACATCACATTTATTGGATATTTTAATGTCATATTTAAAAATATTTTTTGTTGCCACTTTATAACTAACTCAAGCACGGGTTCACCTATCCAAACCAAATTTTCAAGGTTTGGTCAGCCTATTTAGTAGAAGTATGTATGTATGTTTAGTTTGCACGAAATCGGTCGAGCGGTTCTTCATTTACCACGTAGCGGCCCGATACGTGCTTTGCAACGTCCGCTAGTTTTTAATATAAATAGGTGCGCGAAGTGGACTAGATCAGGTGCTCTAGTCACGGGTGCTCAAAGTGGAACACCTCGACCCCGATGGACCATAGTCAACCCCCGCCCGTACGCTCACGGCCCATTGCCCTCGTTGGTCGTTACAACCCGATTTATGACTTCATTTTTAATGGGTCGCCATGCTCTATAGAACTCTATTGTGCGCTCTAAAATATAATACTTTGTAAATATATTTTTGGACCGCTGCCGAGGTAAGGAAACTAGCGTGACTTGTTTCTTAAAGTATCGGAAAATACTGTTCATATTACTTTCCAAGGAAGAAACTGGTTTGATTTTCATTCGATGGATTTTCATAAAAAGAACGTTCCCAAAATAGTATCTAAACTCTACATTTTCTCTTCGTTATTTCAAAAAGTTAAAGCAGCATTTTATTCATAAAAATATTATCTCAAAAATGATTCTCTATAAATATAAAATGGAACCGGTCAAAACAACGGAATCAAATCGTTTTAAGCGATTTAGTTAACGTAACAAAATTTTAATTAATCTCTCCGTAACTTTGTTAAATGTTCACCGAATTTCGGCTTACTGAAAGCTAATAAATTGATCCTTTCGTTTAACATCTGGTAGGAGTTTCGGAGAATTTATATGTATTTACGTCACTTGTATTTTATATGTTTAATTATAATGTTCAGCACTTTAGAAATATAAGGTAGTTAAGCTTTATATCATACTACTAATACTAACGTGACGAGCATATTGTTTGTATTAGCGGTGGGCGATTATGACTGATCGGCATAATCGATTAATTTTGAATTACTAATATTGATAATCGATTATGGAATTAGTAACTAATACAATTTCATAATCGAATGAATTAGTAACTAATTAGTACTACTAATCGTGTTTTCGATTCGAGGCTTCGAATAGCATATAACCGTAAAAAAATAACATTGTATTTGGCGAGGTATTAACAAAGGTGTAAAAAAACCTTGTATAATACATATTTTGATAATATTATTTGCAATATTTTGATTTTGATTAAGTATTAAGTAGGATCATTTTGTGTTTGATCTCCAAATGTTATAGTTGTTATACTATATTAGTGCATTTACATATAGATTTAGATTACATACAAGTTAAGTAAATTTTGTTTGCACTACTCAGCAGTGCTGAAAAGCCTGTAAATAGTGTGAATCGACTTGCAACCGCTCGTGCATGACTGACCATTAACTTCATATTAGTATACTACTAATACTAATTCTAATACGTATTAACTTTAGTTACTTTTACTAATACTACTATTTACAAGTTACTAAATACTAATCTACTATTAGTAGATTGCAAGTTACTAATAGTAAGTCGACTAATAGTAGATTAGTATTAGTAACTACTACAAGTTACTAATACTAATCTACTAATAGTAGATTAGTATTAGTAACTACTACAAGTTACTAATACTAATCTACTATTAGTAGATTAGTATAAGTAACTTGCAACCGCTCGTGCATGAATGACTTCATATAAGTTCTACTAATACGTATAGATGTAATAGTACTAAATTAGTAGATTAGTATTAGTAACTACTAATTGTTATAATCGAGATATCTCGAGACATTTTCATAATCGAATGATTTCGTTAGTATATCTCATAATCGCCCACCGCTAGTTTGTATTATATCATTATCCAATCGTTTATCCCAGTTACATCCAGTTGGGATCCAAGGGTACGCTGCGTCTTTGATCCTGAGTTGACCAGCCCCGATTTTTACTATAGAAAGACTGCCATCTTACTCCCCTAACCCTTACCAAGGACACCGAACAATTTTTGGATCACAGTCGGGACCAACGGCTTACGGAGGTTTTACTCCTCGACAAACCTACATAAAGTGAAACTATTCCCCGTGTGATTTGAACTTATCACTCGTTCCACTACCCAAAGCAGACAGACAGACATTCAGTTATCGAAACATTTTCTCCCAAGGGCGGATCCAGGGGAGGGGAGTCATGGTGTCATCACCCCCCCCCCCCACTGTTTCAGGGCTTAGGTTTTTCAGTATATACTGATTTCACCTCGACTATTTGACCCCCGGCGCCAATCCTAAATCCGCTCTTGTATTTTCCATCAAAAAAAAAAAGAAATCTACCAACTTTGTATAGGACTTTACGTTCCGTGCCGCAGCCCCTTCACCACCGCACAGTGGAACTTTATGGCCCATTGAGTCGGACATGAAATTTATTCCAAATAAAGTATTTTATTTGTAGAACGGCACATTACCTTAATGAGTGCTCAAGTTGCGTGGGGTGTGTCTGTTTTATAATGAAGTTGTCCCTAAGGCCTCTGTTGGAGCGAGGAGCGATTTTGATATTAGGTTTAAGTTTAAGCGTAAATATTTGCGTAAGTTTTGGCTTAAAGATTGTTTATTTTAGTCAAAATTAAGCGTAACTTTTAACTTGCAGGTTGTTCAATCGAAAAAAATAATAATTGAAGCGACGATTTCGATTCAAAAAGCATTTTTTTTCTTTACCTAGCGAAAAGTGTGTTAAATCCCAAAATATTTTGTTACACAAAATCAGTTCAAGGCAGTTGCCTATGCTGTGTCTAAATATTCTCTTAGAGAGTTTGTTTTAAAGAACACCTGTTTCATTAAGTTCTGTGTTGTATACAAGTATCAATTTTTTTCAGGGCATACCTAATTATACAAGTCCATTAACACAAGTCCAAAAAAATCACAAAATGTGTTTCATCGAAGAAGTTAAAAATAGGTTCAGATATCAGTTCAGCTTTCCACTGTTATTCCTTAATCCAACCCAGTATCTCCTGAACATTTACCCAACCTTTATCCAGATATTAGCGGTATAAAGACTACATTAAGGTTGGGATCGGCGACCAGACCCGCAGTTTTGGCACTCCACTGAATTCATTACCTCTCCCTCCTGAATAAGCATCGTAATGTCCGATTTGGAGGTGAATGCACTGTCTTGGGGACATTTTTCCTTATGGATAAAGAGGGGCTGGTTTGAACAGCCGTTGAAATCGATTTTAGGTTAAAAATGTGCGGTTTTTTGAATATACAATTTTGCTAGTGAGAGAACAATTTTTTCAATATTGCGTGAAAAGAGTTATCTTATTCACGAGTCCCGATTTACAATAAAAATAAAACTGAATTACTTTTATCTGTTTCATAAATATACCAACGGATGTGCCGAAAACCTACGAACGAAACGAAAAGTTCCACGTTTAGTTTTCAAACCTTCATGTTTTTATATTCCGAATGACAATAAATTATTTTCACCAAACAGTTTCACTTACAACCTGAATAGCTTATGTGGCAATCCCTACCCTATAATATTTTTACGGTTGCAAAACAAAAATACATCATATACCAAACTAAAAGAATCAAATCTCCAAACGGAATAGCAGCAAAACAAAAACCCATTAAAATACCGTAACTCCTCAAACACAATATTTCTTCCCCTCCCTCCCTCTCAGCCTCACGAGTGTGATGTAATGACGTGTTAACGTCCTTTATGGGACAAGTTTCTTTGCGATAACATATTGTGGTTCGGAAGATGGCGCATAGTTTTGTCTGGTGTTCGCGAAATATCGGCGGCGGATTTTTAAAATGGACAAGTTTGCTCGTTAAAAAGTTTGTGTCTAATGAGGGTTTTCGCAAATGAAAAATCCGGGGCAGTGGGTAGGCCTATGCCTATCTACTGCCATGTAGCCCCTATGGTCTAACTTGTAAGTGAATTTTGACATGACTTTGACATATATGTCAAAATTCACCAATGACATAACAGTAAGACCTCACGCCTACGTATTGCTATTAGCGGATTTGTCAATCGCAAACACCCTCATTCGGTATAAAACCTTCTTTATCAACGGTAATAATAAAAAAAAAAGAACAGTTAATGTCATGTCACATTAGTTCCAGTTGTCTTTCACAGATGATGCTTTTACAGGTTTAAGCAAAGATTTTTTGAAGATCTTTGGTTTTAAGAGTATCTTCTCTGTCGTATATCAGTCAATGTGTGAAGGTTTTTTATTCAGTATGCTATTTCTTCCTTCCTTTCAAAAGCTTATCCGATGTTTTGCGCCCACTATTATTAAGGTGTGAGGTGAACCGCTAAAAATAGTCGAAAGGCAGAATTAATAATGTAGGAAGACATCCAAAACGACTTTAGGAAGTTCTGCAAAAGCGAAATCCATTTGAACTTATGACGGCTAATGTCAAGGATAAAACCTGTCTATATACTATTTCGTGGAAGTTATTTAATCGCGTTTATTTGTAATCTTATCACTTTTCTTTCTATGTATAAAATAGGAAATATACATATTTTCAGCAAAAGTATATGTAAATAGATACAACGGAAATAATTTGTTCCGGAAAATTTCATTCGACATAATGACCAGGATTAACGGAAAAAGATGAGTAAAGTTTTAGAGTGTTTAAGAAATCATTAGTCAAATTGCCACTACAGCGTATAATTTGCCGCTAACATTCCGCGTTAATACCCGTAGATCACGCGAGATGGCGCTGATCAAAACAAACAAATCACGTCAGTCTGGCCGCTGCCGTCGTCCCGAGCGGACGTTATTTATGTCGATCGTACACTTTATTGGGAATTAGCACGCCAGCATCGGTATTTAGTTCGGTGTCGAGACAGTTATTGAGTTATGCGTAAAGATGTTTGTTGTTTAGCGAGATTGCGCAACAACAAGTTATTACTTCTTGTTGGCTTTAGATTACATGTTAAAAGCAATGCACTTGCATTAGATTAAGTTCGTTGGCATAGGTTCTTTGTTGTTGGGGGCAGAAACTTTTTCGAATCAATCTGCCCCTTTTAAGCTTTTCTCTAAGATCATAAAAGCCTGATACGAGTAGGTCAGAACATTATTAAACGCTTCTTCTAAGTGACATTTTTACAGTAATACCTTGTTGTGATTTCTAAAAGTCTGATATTAGACTACTTAATCAAAAAGATATTGCATGGAATCACATGTCTCCGCTTTAGATTGATTCTCTATCAGCGTAGCTAAGTGGTCATATAATATTTGGAGGCTCTTTGTGCACATGTTCTTCTATTGAGTCCTTTGTGATTGCTTAAAATCGGGCTGCTTCCACTATAGATATTGGATTGACACACTTGACCTTACAATAGATATCCCCATTCACACGCACCGAACACCTTCAACGTTTGACAGCCTCTTCAATTACACGCAGTAGTGACGTGTTTTATTATCACATAACCCGTCACGTGATACGGAATCACCGTATTCGCTTGAACTAAAGGTAGAGCTTAGTGTAACTTCCACTCGAATGAGCCGCTAGTCTGGGGAAGTAGCTCCACCTTACAGAAGACCACAGTGAAGTAGCACTTCGTAACTTTTGTGCTATGTTTCTACCGGTGTGTAAGTTTGCCAAAGCTCAGTTGGAGAGTGTTTGGGGTCTTAAAGGCAGGAAACGCATCTGCGACCCTTATGCGGTTGTTGATATCCATGATCAGCGGGGATCACTTAACATCAGGTGACTTTCTTGTTCATTTGCCACCCTTTATAATTTAAAAAAGAATGTTCTTTTTATTGAGACCTTTGTAATTGCTTCAAATTAGGCTGCTGGCACTAACGATATTGGGTTGAGTCACTTGACCCCTCAATAAATTCTATTCACACCTACAGCCTACAGGTATCTATACAACATCCCTCTCGTTTCAATGGTTTGACAGCCTCTTCAATTACACGCAGTAGTGACGTGTTTTATTATCACATAACCCGTCACGTGATACTGAATCACCGTATTCGCTTGAACTAGAGGAAGAGCTTTGTGGAACTTCCACTCGAATGAGCCGCTAGTCTGAGGAAGTGGCTCCACCTTACAGAATACTACAGTGAAGTGCACTTCGTAACTGTTGTGCTATGTTTCTGCTGGTGGGTAAGGTTGCCAAAGCTCAATAGGAGAGTGTATGAGGTCATAAAGGCAGGAAACGCGTATCTGTGACCCTCGTCCGGTTGTTGATGTCCATGGGCAGCGGTGATCACTTACCATCAGGTGACATTCTAGTTTGTTTGCCTCCCTGTATAATAGAAAAAGTTTGTTATTTTTATTGATCGCTTTGTTATTGCCTCAAATTAGGCTACTGGCACTAACGATATTGGGTTGAGTCACTCGAGTCCTCAATAAATTCTATTCACTCCTACAGGTATATGTACAAAATACTTCTCGTTTCAATGGTTTGACAGCCTCTTCAATTACACGCAGTAGTGACGTGTTTTATTATCACATAACCCGTCACGTGATACGGAATCACCGTATTCGCCGTATTGAACTACAGGTAGAGCTTAAAAAAAATATTTTTCCTAATTGCTAAATATCTAATTGCTTCAAATGAGGCTGTAAACTCTAAGGATATTTATGTGATTGACACACTTGACCTTCCAATAGATTCTATGAAAAGGATTTCACACCTAACAGGTATAACATCGCCCTCATTTCAATGGTTTGACAGCCTCTTCAATTACACGCAGTAGTGACGTGTTTTATTATCACATAACCCGTCACGTGATACGGAATCACCGTCGCCTGAGCCAAGTACTCGTAAATTGCGTCGCGAAGGGATCACTTCGCCCCCGGAGTGTCGGATGCGAACATGGCGTCGTTTTACGTACGCTTAATTTGTACCTAAATCTTACAAGATGGCGGCAGTGGGTACAGTGAAGAAGTTAGGATTTTTTAATAATTATTATGGATAGAGGAAAACTAGGGAAAAATCATCTGGCGTCAGGCAGGATTCGAACGCGCATCTCTTGCAAACCAGGCAAGAGCACTAACCAATTTTGCCACCGAGACCCTTACCAGACCCGATTCTTGCTGTTATTTGCTTAACGCTTAATGCTGCGTAAACGATGACGTGGGATGCTGGGTAAACTTACCAAAGCTACATATGTCTGATAGTAGTCATAATGTGCCTACTGTATTGACTAATAAAGGCTGAAGATATTGTCCCCAATAACGTCTACGCGAACATTTTGAATGCGGAGTCAAAAATAAGGCACAATTTAAATAAAATTACAGTTATATAACAGGACTTGATTTCAATTGAACATTGTTGCAAAAGTCCATCATATTTGTTTCAACCAATTACTTACCAAGCGTTATTTCTCAGCGAAAAAGAATGAAAAATTTCCATCATCAAATCATACATGTAATATACATCTACTACACATCATATATACTACTAAGTTAAACATCATGATATATCGGTGTCGCGGATGTCCATGGGCGGCGGTGATTGCTTACCATCAGGCGACCCGCTAGGTCGTTTGCCGTCTCTGACAAAAAAAAATCATCATCCAAATACCAGTAATAAAAAACAATGTAATCTAATTAAACAATTCTTTCCCACACCTACACTTTTATTGGTTAACTCTACTCTACAAGACTCACCCTACTGCCATTCTTCACTACGTTGGCGTGAGTTAAAATGTCGTGCCGGTAGTTAACGACAAGGTCTTAATTTAGCTAAGTCCCTTAGGAAAGAATAAGGATGGAGCCAATCTGATTTCGCTTGGGAAGGGTGTGGCCTAATTGATTTTTGGGTGTAATTGGTGCGGTGAAGTCGTATCAATCAATTGAGAGATATAAAGTTAGGTACTCTAGGATTTGTCTTAGAACAAAGGGAATGATTTGATAAAAGACGAATGTCGGTGGCGATCTGTTCGAAGATGTCACTAGAGATTTGCACTTTGATTTCGTAGGGACGATTGGCGACCTGCTTGGTGTAATGTTTAAGAAGTTGACTATTAAACCAAGAGGTCGCAGGTTCGATCCCCGCACAGGACAAACTTCGTGTGCATGAACAATAAAAACGTCTGTTTATCCGAGTCTGCTTGATAAATGTATCTATTTAAGTATATTTGTAATACCACTGTTGATTCTGAAATCTTTAACACAAGTGCTTACTTTTGACGGCTACTTTTGACGGAGTCAAATCAATGTATGTGATGTTGTGTGATATTTACATAATATTATCTTTATTTATTTGATGCCTGCTCCAGGAGTAGAAATTCTAGGTTGCACTAGAAATAGGCTTTTGCTATTCAGAGATAATTAAGTTATTAAAAATCATATTGAATCCACAACGTTCCGGGCAAAATGCCCGTTGGTCTAGTGGTCAGAGACCCTAGCTACAAAACTAATAGTCTCGGGTTTAGTAACTTGAAAAACATTCGACGATTTCGGCGGCTTGATAATTACCTAATTCGCGACTAAACTAAAAAACTTTACTTATTAAAACTCCTATGGCCGAAAAGAAAAAGAGTCCAAGTAAAAAGTTATAAAAATATATACGAGTATCTCTAGAAAGCTCGAACTCGTAACATTGTCAACTTGACTTATTATATTTCTTTTTTTTTCAGGTAAGCACAGCACTCCTGGAGTTTTAATGAGCACGGGATTAGAACAGGATAATTTCTAGAGGGAACTTGGGTGTGAACCTCATCGCAAGTTATGGTGAGTTTGAATTTAACATGTTGAAACTCGTAGGCGGTGTGATAAAAGTAAGGTAGAAGCTTTTCTCGGCGTTCAGAAAGCTGTAATAAAATTAATGGATCAATCCATTATCAAAAATATGTATAAACTTGAGCTTGTAAACCTAATTATTTTCATAGTTATCTGTTGTCTATTTAAAAGACAAAGCCGAATTTTATAGAAGAAGTGGCGGGCGTCATTCTTTTTTGTCTCGCGTTTGTAAAGAGCTCAAGAATTCTGTATATCACCATGTTAGGTTGTTGTAAGAAAAATGTGCCTTTTTAAAAAGTGACAGGAAAAGGTTACAGTCTTGTAAGATAAACAGATTCAAAACATTCAACTTTTAAATAGGAATTAATCAGTACTCATATACTGGTGCTAAGCTTACCAACAATTATAATTTGAAAAAATTTAATTAACTTCAATCTAACAACTAACTAGTGCATCAACAAATTAGTTCTCCACACAAAACATACCAGTTACCAAAAAGTATTCTCTTGTTTACTAAGTACAGTTTCAGTAGTATTAAAGCTATCTCTATTTGCATACAAAATGTATGCGGGAGGAATTCTCCCTCTGCCCAGTGAGGGAATTAACGATACTCCTCTATTCACGCTAGCGTCAAGACAGGGATATTATTTTGGACGATTGTTTGCGTTTTTGGAATGGAAAGTTTGTAAATGCATTGCGTTTGTCAATTTTGGGTTTTTCGAAAATTTGACTTACGACGGTTCTCGACTTAAGTGCTTCTTGGAGTGCTCTTTAAGATGTCTATGCCCAGAAGTGGACTGCCATAGGTTGGTGATGACAATGATGATTAGAATGAAATACTTAAAAAATACTAGTGTACGCGTTAAGTATAAAAGTGGAAGACCATTCTGGTAATCTGTACTAATATAATAAAGCTGAAGAGTTTGAAACTGAAATCCACGCGGACAGAGTCGCGGGCTAGTAATAAATAAATAAATAAATTTTTGGACACACCAATTGCTTAGCCCCAAACTAAGCTCGAAGCTTAAACAATGGATGCTAGGAAACGGATAGACATACTCTCTTTAAAGTATGTAACTTTTAGAAACATCCATTACTCGAGAATAAATGTCGATGTTCATCACAAACATTTGCCCCTAGCGGGATTCGAACACGCGAACCTTGGTTTTGTAGCCAGGGTCTCTGACCAATAGACCAACGGGCCTGTTCACAAATCTCATAATGTGTAAGTACTACGTAAGTAATCATTTAAAACCTTTTAAGAATGGTAGGTACTTAAAACCGTAGTACGGTAGACTAATTGATTCCCATTAGGACTGTCGATAATTTTAGGCTTGGTCTTTACATACGAAAATGTAAATGGGATTCGACAGACGCCAATGTACAGTCAAGAGCACTAACATGTTTACATGAACTTCACTGCTTTGACATAAGAGTCGATGAGTATGTGTATATATAGGCTGTAACAAAATATAATGCAAAAATTTTAAGGGCGAATTCTTTAGTGGAAATGTAATCAATATCAGATATTAAAAAGTCAAAATTACTGCCCACCAAATTTTGCATTTTCTGCATTGGCCAATTTGCTTTTGGGGCAGGACAAGTGTTGTTGTTGTATTACACTGATAAGACACGACCAGCTGTCTTGCATATGACAAAATTTGTACTTTTCCCAATTATTCACTCAATTTATTTTGTTTATTTTCTCGGAAACTAGCGTATTAACAAAAAAAAAATTACTAGAAAAATTTATTACATTTCCACTTAACGATTCGCCCTTAAAATATTTGCAGTATATTTTGTTACACCTTATATACATGTTGGTGCTCATGACTGTACGTACGTACATACACGTTTGAATTTAACATAACCTTCATTGTCCCGATTACGTAGTAAGGCTAAGGAGCTTATGTACTTGTGTTGTTCGTACTCGGTATTAAGAACTGTTTATGTTATGATTTATGGTTTTGTGATAATAAAGTAAAGCGTATTTCTCGCTTTACTATGTACATTGTACAGATATTACGTAAAGTTCTCCCGAGAACTTAGGATCAAAATGTTCATTGCTGAAAAAATATAATCATATTCACAGAATTAAACAAATATTGGAACTGTGTTATCTTGTTATTAGTCGCGGGTTCGATCCCCGCACCGGACATACATACATTTGTAATATGAATCAATTTAATTATATTTGCATTACAAATGTTGATTCTTATATCTGTAACACAAGTGCTTGAGCAACTTAAAACGAAGTCAGATCAATGTATGTGATGTTGTAAGATATTAATTGATTTTATTAGTTAATACAATTTTGTTCATTTTTTAGCTTTTCATAATGTGGTAAAACTACCGAACTTCTTTGTGGTATTTCCATTCTGGTGCCCATACCCAATTCTCTTAGCTAGCTAGCCAAGTCACTATATGAGATATTGTACGTCACATCTTTACTCTCAGTAGCTTCACGAAATTTATTAAGCATACAAATTCCCTATCTCTACTTCATAACAGCATTTCTCTTTGTTCCCTATTTTCACTAGATTATTATCCAAAAGCAAATAAGGATGAATAGCAATAATTTCAGAGGCTGCCGGGGTTTTTAATTAACGATTATAACCCCCAACTTCCCTGCGGATTTATTCGGTTTAACGATATTTTTCCTGTTATTTTCCTGCTACGCCATATCTTTTATCGTAATTTAATGTTTTTGCTTTTTGCAAAATTTATACAAATTGATTGATTGGTGTTTCCATTGCGTAAAAAAATATCGATATTAGATTTTAGATCTATTCGATTCTAATTTAGTTTAATAAAATAATGCAGCCTAAAATATACGTTTGATTGATTCATGAAAATATTTTACTAAGATTTTAAAATATTTAAAAGATAAATAGGATAATGACACTGAAATATATTTATTTTTTTATTTTAGGCATGCTACCCCTCATGTCACGATCGTACGGGATCGTACGGGTATCTTAAAAATTGCAACCAATTATTCACCTCATTTCTGTAGATAAATTGTAAGTGATATTTTTATTTCTATTTTAACTAAGATCCACCAACGTAATAATATTCGATATTCTCTTATAATCGATTATCTGAAAATATATTTCTGTAGTGGCAACTCTTAACACATACGAGCCCGCCGCGGGTCGGCTCGATACACACGAATTTGAGCTTTACTCCAATGCTGATAGGGCGTAGATAGATTTGTTTACACATAGCTGTCAAAAGGACGCAATTCCGGTGGGGTTAATAAATAGTTGAATTTCTTTTAATTTTTGTTATATTAACCCCAACTTTTAGCGACATACGAATAGCGCGAATAATTAAGAACGAATATTTTAGCTATTTTTATAAAAGTGAACATCGTGTGCACTTCTGGGCCTTATTCCGGCATCCCTCTTTAAATAGAAACCCTTAATGATTGAAACACAGTGTGTAAACCGGTTTGCAATTAGCTAGAATGATAAAGGTAATGTAAAATATTGTACATAGCACTAATTTAAATTTATAAATATTCAATCATAGTTTAAAAGATGAATTTGCGTCGCTATGATGACCGTTTATTAAAGATGGATCATTATTGCACGCCATAAAATAAAAATGATTACCTGTTTCTATCCATGCCGGTTATAACGACCCAAAAATATTTTGTAAAACAAGATTTCCGTGTATTTCTGCGAATTTGTAAAAGGCCCAAATTACTTTTTTTATTGCACATTTACAGTCATTTCAAAAAATTGTGTACGTACAATTCGCTCAAGTATCAATCATAATTACATTTCCTTTTTATAGATACGCTTTTTTATTTCTTTTGGATGGGGGAAGTTGAACTTATTACAGGTAATTTTTACTCAAAATAATGTTGTTTGTTTATATGCTGGATATTTTGAATGTCCCCAAGTCTCTGTTTACACCTAGCATCAAATTTGCCATTACTTTAAAACTGGGGGCGTAATAGGCTCCCTTGGGGGACCCTTGTTCTAAATAATCTCTTGCGCCCTACTCGAGCATAACTTATCCATGCCTAATGAAACGTTTCGTTACGTATTTTTATTAAGAAAATTCCCTTATTTATAGCAACGCTTAAGTGTCTGAAGTTGAGAATCCTGGTGTTACACCAATTGGATATTTATTGCCCTTGAAGGGATGCGAATTAACGTATCTCGATATCGAGAATTTATTTCAACGCCAAATTACAAACTGGGGTTTGACATTAATTTGTTTAGTGCGTTTAGCAATTAAGAGCAATTAAAAAAACCTTTTATTTTAATTGTTTTTTTTTTAATTTTAATCTGCTACTCATACCTAGCAGATTAAAATTAAATTATTTATCAAAAGTTGTAAAATATATTAGGTTAGTATTTATTAGATAAGTATGTGAATTTATTATTAATGATAATAGAAATTTTATAAGCTAGGTACTTATTAAGGGGCACTTTCTTCTCTGTACTATTGAGGATTATCAGCAATGTTTCTTCTCAAGTGTTTGTTTCCTCAAATAAATCCATTTATCGCTGCAACCGCAAAGGTGTCTTTTATTTGTCTTGTATCGATATCGATATCTTCCTGCCCGCCCGTCTCTTCCATGTTTCTTTGTCGTCATACAACACATCCTACCGCTTTGTTTAAAATATCGAGGAGGGTGCGCGAGGTGCATCTTTTCTAATCGCCCTAATGCAACCTAACAGTACCTTAAGGGGCTGGTTTTGTGTTTTCCTCTTTTTTGTTTTTGGCAGCAACGTTTCGCTTCAGTTTTTTACAGCTTGTCTGCATAGCTTATCATTTTGTCACGTATACTTGTGAAGTGAAGTGGGAAATTGTGTTATGCGTTTGTGATTATAAAATCTATACTAATATATAAAGCTGAAGAGTTTGTTTGTTTGTTTGTTTAAACGCGCTAATCTCAGGAGCTAATGGACCGATTTGAAAAAATATTTTTTGTTGGATAGTCCATTTGACCAGGAAGGCTTTAGGCTATTGGAAATTGAAATCCATACGGACGGAGTCGCGGGCGGCCGCTAGTAAAAAGTAAAGAGTTTGTTTACTTTATTTATTTGACGAGCCGTTTGGTGTAATGGTAGAGAAGTCGGCTATTACACCAAAGGTCGCGGGTTCGATCCCCGCACGGTACTAACATTTGTGTGCATGAACATGTCTGTTTGTATAATGATATTTATTAACGGGACTAAACGCGATTTGATTTATGTAGTACATATATACTACTTACTGCTTGACGTTTCGGCTGCGTTACAGCAACCGTGGTCGCAAGCGGACTGTCCGGAGAATAGAGAAGGCTTGTGGGTTCTGTTTTCGGGTAGTATACATATTTGTGTGTCTTATGAGTCTGTATCTACACATACTAATACAAAAAGCTGAAAAGTCTGTTTGTTTGTTTGCTTGAACGCGCTAGACTTTGGAACTAATGGTTCGAATTGAAAAGATCTTTCTTCGTTGGATAGACCCGACTCTAGTATAACAACAGTATTTGTACAAAAACCGAAATATTCGCGGGGGGACTCGCGGCCGGCAGCTAGTAATTAGGTAAATAAATTGAATAATAGATGTTTGATTATGTCTACCTACGTTCACCACGCTGGGCTGACGAGTCCGTGATAAAAAACAAGAGAGAGACGAACTTCTTAGCTATCCATGGATTCTCCGTGCGGGTGCCGGGTCCATCGCGTGGAACAGAGAGGAACGTCAGTCGGCGCCTGGGACTTGCGACCCAGCGTGTAGGTTTAAGGGGCCCCTTTATAGTATACTAACGATCACCTCCACCGATGACATTCCTCTCCCTTCCCAACCATATTTGGTACGAGCCGTGTAAAGCGGCTTTAGTTGCTCTTTCCAGTAAGGAAACACTATTCCTCTATGAGTCGTATTCCGAGTCTTTTTACTGAGGGAAGTGATAATTTTACTCATATGAATGAAAAACATTCAGACTTTCTTGGCATTTCATAAAAGTGAGTGTGTGCCTTTGTCTACTTAATATGTTGCCTACTTTTTTCAAGGTCCCCCTAAGGCATCATACTTTGTATTTAAACGTTTAGCCACAAACAGTAATGACATATCCGGAGCAGCCAACTTACTCTAATCTGGTGATCTGCAAGCAATTTGTACAATCGCGGCGGCATGATAAGCCGACCTAACCGAAATTCAATTATTATAACCGACATTCGGCGTCCCGATACCAGCAGTCCGTGGTTGTCTCCTTGTTAATGTCAAGAAGTACATTAAGGACAGTGACTATGCTTTGTAAGCTATAATTGTTACAAATGGAACATGATGGACTGGGGACACTTAAATAATAATAATAAATATCTCACAACATCACATACATTGATCTGACTCCGTTTTAAGTAGCTTAAGCAGTTGTGTTACAGACATCAGAATGAACAGTGGTATTCAAATACACATAAATGAATACATATAACGCCCAGACCAGGACAAACAGACATGGTCATGCACACAAATGTTTGTCATGTGCAATAATCGACCCCGCGACCTCTTGTATAAAAATTGGCCAAGTGCGAGTCGGACTCCCGCACTGAGGGTTCCGTACAAATTCTATTTTTGACGTATTAAAAAACTACTGAATAGATTTCGTTCGAACCAATTTTCGTTGGTAGTTTTTATGGTAATGTACATTATATATTTATTTCAGATTTATCATCCTCTTACTTTAGAAGTTAGAGGGGGGGGGACACACTTTTTTCCACTTTGGAAGAGTCTGTCACGCAAAGTATTCACTTAAGAAAAAAATGAGCTTAGAAACCTCAATATAATTTTTAAAGACCTATCCATAGATACCACACACGTATATGTTCAATGAAAAAAATTTTTTTCAGTTTCAGTTCTAACTATGGGGACCCCCCATTTTTTTATTTTTTTTTCTATTTTCGTGTAAAAACCTTGTTGCGGTTCACAGAATACATCTACTCACCAAGTTTCAATAGTATAGTACTTATAGTTTCGGAAAAAAGTGGCTGTGACAGACTGGCGGACAGACAGACAGACAGACAGACAGACAGACAGACATGACGAATCTGTAAGGGTTCCGTTTTTTTGCCATTTTGGCTACGGAACCCTAAAAAGCATACACGACAAACATCGTCTTGACCATTACACCAAGGGGGTCGTCTATCGCCGTGATTCATAGTAAGGAGACGAAGGATAGCATAGTTAATTGTCGTTGCATCCATTGATATTAATTAATCTGAAATTACGAAACGGTTACAATTACAAACAATACACATACTCGTAACACAAGTGACGTAACATCCCAACTAATATTATAAATGCGAAAGTAACTCTGTCTGTCTGTCTGTCTGTCTGTTACGCTTTCCCGCTTAAACCTCGCAACCGATTTTGATGAAATTTGGTACAGACAATCTTTAGACCCTGAGACAGAACATAGGCTACTTTTTATTTCGAAAAAAAGAAATCCACGCGGACGGAGTCGCGGGCGGCCGCTAGTAAGTAATAAGTCCTTCATGCTATTGGCATATTGTCCTCAATCTACCAGTTTAACGCATAGTTTTGTATACGCAAGTATGCGAACATTATGAACCCTTACAATTCAGTCCTATTCACTCACAACTACCATACTGATGTTATAATTACAGATTGGAACTTTGCGATCGATTCCATTTTCGTATTACAATGCATATGTTTAGACGTCTTCTTGTAAATTAGGAACATAATGAGGTTTCATTGTATTCGTCTTTCTGGTGACTAAGCGTGATCAAAAGGACATATTTCTTATTAACATAAATATGTGTCTTTAAGATTGACGTAAAAAAATGTACTCGAATATTAAAATTTACATGCTTAGTAAGCTTATACTTAACCAGTTTTCATTAAACTGATTAAAGGAATTAGCTGATGTTTAGGTCTACATCATTATCACAACATAGTAAAAAACAAAGCCGAATTGAAAATTTTATTAGGGTTCCGTAGCCAAAATGGCAAAAAAACGGAACCCTTATAGATTCGTCATGTCTGTGTGTCTGTCTGTCTGTCTGTCTGTCTGTCTGTCTGTCCGCCAGTCTGTCACAGCCACTTTTTTCCGAAACTATAAGTACTATACTGTTGAAACTTAGTGAGTGGATGTATTCTGTGAACCGCAACAAGGTTTTCACACGAAAATAGAAAAAAAATAAAAAAAGTGGGGGGTCCCCATAGTCAAAACTGAAACTCGAAATTTTTTTTTTGATTGAACATAGACGTGTGGGGTATCTATGGATAGGTATTTAAAAATTATATTAAGGTTTCCAATATCACTTTTTTCTAAAGTGAATACTTTGCGTGACAGACCCTTCCAAAGTGGAAAAAGGTGTGTCCCCCCCCTCTAACTTCTAAAATAAGAGGATGATAAAACTGAAATAATTATATAATGTACATTACCATAAAAACTACCAACGAAAATGGTTTTGAACGAAATCTATTCAGTAGTTTTTTTAATACGTCAAAAATAGAATTTGTACGGAACCCTCAGTGCGGGAGTCCGACTCGCACTTGGCCAATTTTTTTTGTTTTGGATAGTCCATTTGGTGAGCAAAGCTCTAAGTTATAGTAAAACGCTATGTGTGCGTAAACCGAAATTCACTCGGACAGAGCCGCGGGTTGCCGCTAGTTCTAGTTAAAACTAGTAAGTTAGGTACTCATGTACTGGTCTAGCATGCGACCTATTTACCTAGATTAGTCCATATTGAAATTAGGCAAGTTCTCTAATGTTTTAAGGTTAATACCGCGTAGTGTGTTTAGTTAGATTAGTTTGTTTAGGTTATGAGCCTCTCTACATAAATGATGTGGCAGCTCTTTTGATATATGACTACTAATTGGAACACATATAATGTATGTTATGTTAGGCCAAGGATAGTGAATTTATCTCCTTTTACGAAATGAGTGTTTTACGTAAGAAGGTTTTGATGGACACACGTATTACGGTAATTTTACACAAGTGGAGATTAATTACCTACTTACTTACAGAATACAAATCAGTTTTGAAGGAGCTCGATAGCGCAGTGGTTAGCGCGTACTTAATTTTATACAAGTTGAGATACATTTTTATGAAGCTAATACTAATCAGTTGTTGAGGAGCTCAATGGCGCAGTGGCGCAGTTAAGCAACTTTCGCAGAGGCCAGTCATCGGATGAGCGACAGAAATTTACATGGGGTCCTCCGTGCTTTGGATGGCACGTTAAGCCGTTGGTCCTGCGCCTGATCTCTCTACGGTCTTGTCAGATTGCTGTCCCACCGAACTATGAGAGTGAGGGAAAGGGGAGTGCCCCTGTGCTTACGCAATCATGCATCATAATATATCCTGCTTACCTGGCTGATCGTAAGACCATCGCCATGGTCGAAAACGGCTGGAAGAGTATTATTCATACTGAGCACTGGTAACGAGATCCTGGCTAAGTTACTATAGCTATTTTAATTATATCGATAAGCTGTAGCAATCACAATTATAAGATTTTAGACTTTCGCATACCAATACCAGGTCGACAGAGTTACTTTCGCCTTAATAATATTAGTAGGGATGGATGAAAGTTACCGTACATAAAAAAAGGAAAAAATACAACATAATTGAAATAACCTTATCACCACACAAATTCTTTGCCCATATCTTCCAATCCATCATTCATTCCCTGGAATATTGATGACCGCCGCAGAGTCGAACCCACGACCCGCGGTCATCGCGCGATTAGCCAGAAATTAACTGAGTATGCGTTTCCGAGCAATTTGCCCGCCATTGTTAGCGGCAGATAAATTGATGACGTTTTAAAACAACGCGATTTCGCGTGTGACGTCATCAGATTGCCTTAATGTTTAATGGGTTGTTTTGATAGGATTATGAGTATGACTGATGGTAGTAATAAATCATAATTTAAGGATATGTTTTTACTGATCTTCCTTCCCGTACTTATTATTATTAGGAGATATTATTATTTAACTAGCCTTCCGCGCGCGACTTCGTCCGCGTCCCGTCCCGTCCCGTTGTCCCATCCCTTTCGAATTTTTGTCACCTTTTAAACCTTCCCTAGACCTCCACGAATAATTCAAGACCAAGATAAGAATCCGAGTTTTAGCCGGACTAAAGAACAGCAATTCATTATATTTATTTATATTATAGATCTGTGATACCTTTTATTTGGAAGACAATAAGATGTTTTCATTTCATAACCAAAGTAAATTATGTGCATAAAAGTAGTCACGATTTTTGCAAAATGGCTGGCAGGCTCTAAATCCAAATAGACGAAGAATAGGCGATAAAAAAGTTAATAAATAAATTAATATCACATAAATTTTCTGACTCCCTGATAGGTAGCTCAATTGTTTCACAGATATCAGAAACAACAGTGGTATCACAAATATACTTGAATAGATACAATAACATCCAAACTAGGACAAACAGACATGTTCATGCACAAAAATACTTGTCCTGTGCGGGGATGGAACCCGTGACCTCTTATATGATAGGCAACATCTTGTCAATTACATAAAACCGGTCGTCAAAATAGTGATAATTACTTATTGTTTACCATCAAAAACCTATCAGAGAGTGTTGAATATCTCCGATTTAAATTTTCCGTGAAATATAAAGTAATAATCGAGATGTAATTAACTCGGTTGTCATTGCGTGGGATGTTTAATTGAACGGAATCTCGTTGCTTCCACTGCACGATATTGGTTCTTTATTTTTAATTGATTTATTCAATGAGAATGCTGCGGGTTTGGTATTGAGGTTTCAGAGAGAGTAAATTCTTCATGGTAAAGGACACAGTTTTTTTTGGGCCCACCAACAATCGGTAACGTTTAAGAGAAAGAGAACTACGTTAAAAATTTAAATGTTTTTTTATGAATTTTGCAATTGAAGTGAATTTCAAACGAAACCGGAGTCATAAAACCAAAATAAAAAGCCTTATTTTGATTATATCCGCGAACTATCTGTCCAAAGATCAGTAAACAATGGCTGACATACAGATAAGTGAAGGAAAAAAGGTTATATCAATAAAATTAAAATAAAACACTTGAAATCGAACATAAAGGAGACGCTATTTACTTTTGGAACGGTTTTCATGCCTATTTTTATCTAAGGCGGTGATTGATAGTGACTTTTAATCATTTAATTAATGAAATAAAATAATACGAATAAACAATACAAAAAAATCCGTATAACGGAACGCAAGTGCTAGTCTATTGCCGGATTTTGATTTTATTTAAAAACTGAATACAAATGTCAGAAACCTTCAGTCTGTCAACTGTCATTAATGGTTTTACTATATAATTTAAAAAAGCTGTAGTTTGTTTGTTTGAACACGCTACTATCAGAAACAGCTGGTTCGATTTGAAAAAATATTTTTGCGTTGGATTATCTATAAGTCGAGCCAGGCTTAAACTAAAAAATGTTAAGCTATAGTTTAAGACTACATATTTTTGCAAAAACCTTATTCTACGCGGACAGAGTCACAGGCGGACACTAGTCATAATAAATTGCTTTTACTTCAGATACGTAGGAAAAACATAATGGAAAATCGCCCTTATGTGTAAGTATTTACGGTTCAGGCGTTGAAAGTCAGGAAAGCAAATAGACAGATTAGTTTATGAGGTTAATATATATTTTCCCATCTTATTTCTAACGATTCCGGTTAAAATATGAAAAAGTAATATCACCACTATAATCTGGAGATTATAAGGAATAAATTGATACCCATTTCGTAAATAAACGCTAAAATTTTATGAGGGCCTAACTCTCCATACAAAAACGATTGTCACCTTTTTAAATTTATTTTAATTGTCTAAGGAATACCAGCTAAATACATAGTTGACATATTATTCGCATATCATGGTGTGTATCATACATATACAGGGTGGAATTTTGAAATCGGTTTTGAAGGGCTACTAGCCCTTTAAATGTACTTAAATTAACCATGTTAGTTACAAGAATACGATGTAAGGCAACCATGCATAACTTTTTAAGATCTTTTGACCTGCATTCACAGACTTTGGAACTCTACATTTTCATATCTTTCCCTTTTTTACTTTTCTTGTATTATGAAAAAAAAACCAACTCATTAGATACCGAAAGGCAATTTTTTTTCTGGTATGTTAAATAAAATAAAAGTTAATATTGGTCATCATTTCATTTGTTGAATGACACCAACGTCAACCATTCTTATTTCATCCGTAGTGGGTGAAGTTATAATAGTGTCTATTAATTTTACAAACAACTGAAGTGAAATTTAGTTCCAAGTTTCGTAAAGACGCAGTCAGACAAAGGGGTTATTTAATAAATCTAGTAATAGTCATTCATTAGTATTTAAACACAGATGCAACTGAACACTTGAAAGCGGGTACAGTTTGTACCCGCCACCTTTTCAACACACAAATGTTTCTAATTAGTATAATTTGCGACGGGGTCTTGTTAGTACCACAGAGGGTACAGTGTAGGGTACTTGCAGTAGGGTTAGTTATGAGTTTTTAGCTAAGCAAGATTTAAATTTTAAAACCGTTGTGTTCATGTGTAGCCGAAAGCATGACTTTACTATTTCTAATTGCATTTTTGGAGAGTGATTGCGGGTTAATTTACACGACTGAAATAGAAAAGAGGCTTATTTTGCCATCATAAAAAAATATCCTTCAAAGGTCAAGGTTTCCCGTTTTCCTACAGATAACATTATTTGAGCAAGTCCAAACAGTAGGTTTAAAAAAAATATTTAAAATTGCCATAATGACACTATAATTATTACTAACTTGGACTAAGCTAAAATGCTCCAAAAAAACTTCAATTGCTCTCCCAAAGAAAGTTTTTTATTAAAAAAAATAAACTCTTTGAACCGGTATACTGTCGTTTACAGCACTGTGGTGTACAGGCGTTGGCGCAAGAACATAAGACAAAAAACACAAAAGAGAAATAAAATGTCGAGCACATTTTTGTGTTAGGGAAACAGGATAATTGTAGTGTAAGTTGGTTTAAAGCGGGGTTAAGGGTTGCGTTAAAAGCATTTGTTGGATAAAAACGGTAACAGAAATAAATTACATTTGCAGCAAAACATTTTACGTACTTTTTTTTACGGTGCGGAAAAATATGTTTGGAATTTCTGGATCGCATTTTCCAGATTACGCGGGCAGTGTATTTTAATCGATTCCGACAGATACATTTATATTTGTTTGTGAGAGGCAATTTAGGTAGATAAATATGACTGCAATATTTAGATTTAAAGTTTTGAAAAAATCTATTTACGAGTATTCAAATGATATTTGTCGTTCGGCACTGCTAGCTCTCTACAAAGTAACTTTTTTTTGATGTGCTGGGCTCATGAAGGTTTTGTTCACGCGACTCACATTTACAAATGTATTCTAAAACAACTTCAAGTTATGTTCGAGTGAAGTTAAACATTTAAATGATGAAGACATTATTTAGTTTAAAACGAATGCATATATGATTCGTTCTGTTGTCTATAGATATTATATGTCATTATTATTATACATATATGTAGATAGAATATCTAAACTGATATAGTAATGCTAGAGTTTATTTATTTGAACGTGCTAATCTCAGGAATTACAGGTTAGATTTGAAGATTTGTTTTTGTTCTAGATGGTCCATTTGTTGAAGAAGGGAGGAGGAAGGCTTTAAGCTATGTGTTACGCTATGTGTTCAGAAACCGAAATCCACGCGACCAGTTGTCGTGGGCGGGCGCTAGTTCAAATGAATATTATTTTATGCAATCTTTTTGTACGATCACGCTCTTCTCTTTTAACTTGCAGCAAGCATAGTACAGAGTTACAATAATTTTATGCAAGGCGCAGCATCTCGGTACGTACTTAAATTATACTTGGAAAAACACTAGCATTAATATGACTTAAGTGCGCGGTCTCTTTGACCGGGTTGAGATTGTGTGCGATAATTACGACTGCGCGTTTAGGGTTGAATGCTGTTTTGTTTGAGATTATGTCTATTATGTTGTTTTTAATTACAAATACTTCATAGTTTAATACAATGTCGCTTGCCTCTGTCTCTCCTCAGAAGGTATGTATGCTTAAATCTTTAAAACTACCCAACCATATTTCATGCGGTTCTTTCATCGGTAAGAGTGATACAACGGAAAGGTTTATGTGGGTAATACATGCATTACATAGTAAAGAAACCGTAGCCGTAGTCGTTAGTGATATTTATAAAGAAAAATAATAATTTACTTTTACGTTTGAGACAGATTGTGATGAATTTTTGTGCTGTTATGAAGTTGATATTAGGAAAACACGTGGGTTACTTTTGAATTTAGCAACACGCGTTGTCATATTTTTATTTTTTGTAAGGAAATATCAGATTATGAGAATAGATTCAAACTTGTTCTCCGTAAAATTAAGATGCTGTTTGAGTACCAGCATTTAATGGACTTAAATCGTGATCGACGTTTCAAAGACGGGACGTTACAATGTTTTTTATGTGCTCTAAAAACCTTTGTGGGCAAGTACTTTGTAATTCACATAAATAAACTTTTTACGTTATATTAAATGGCGCTTATACTAAAAATTTTGTTTTATGAATGAATGCTTCAACGTTTAAGTTACTTAGGTAGCGCAAATTGATAGAAAAATGTGTACCTTCTTTAGACGGACTCTTATGAATATTAAATGAATTAACATAATATTAAAGTCACTCGTATAGTTAAAAATATTGATTCTATCATTGAGTTCGGAATATGGACCTACATTTTCGCCAGCGGCAGTGAATGGGTGATTTATAATTAAAAATGTATGATCAACAGAAATCACGTGTGGAAACTGAACAGTTACCCGCTGTTTCAATGAAAGAAATTAATGAATGGTGCAACTAGTGGGTGGTAGTAATGCAAAGTAAACGAATTTTATAAATATTTCCATTCTCATATTATGATTGACTAGCGGCTCGTCCCGGCTTCGCACGGGACCTAAACATGATATTTTAACACCATTTAAAAAAAAAACTATTTTAGCCTATGTTACTCGGGGCTAATGTTTTTGTCAAATCGGTGGTAGTGGTAGTGTTTATGCCTATTCATTATATCCAAGGAAACATAGTTTCTCTATTTATAATATTAACTGGCGGCCGCTCGCGACTCCGTCCTCGTGGTTTTCGGTTATAGGTACTTTAGCCTAAAGCCTTCCTCGTCACATGGACTGGGTAGTTTCTGAGATTAGCGCGTTCAAACAAACAAACTCTTCAGCTTTATTAGTATAGTTTATTATATTAGTATAGATATGTATGATGACTTGATGATTAAGCTACTGGATGATGATTGAGAACATAATATTCCCGATCATCATCCCTTATTCAAACTTCTCATCCAAGTATGTCCACTGAAATATTACTGCACATAATTGCACACGAACTTTAACATTTCACAGTCTAAACATCAAGCTTGCCTCCGAAATAATGCATATCACAAAATAAAATGCTAATTTCACTAACTCAAATATGCAGCACGGAATACGGGGTTAGTTATATTTTTTCATCTCACCCAGTACAATTTTAAGCTTATTGTGGAAAAAAGGCACAAAACAGCAAAATTGCATTGTCAAACTGACCGTCCAGAGAGAAATTTTCACGGTAAAAACCGGCCAAGTGCGAGTAGTACTCGCGCATCGAGGGTTCCGTACAAATGCTATTTATGACGTACTTTCCGCCCGCGGCTTCGCCCGCGTGGAATCCGGTTATTTAGCAAGCAATATGTTTGTTTTCCCTCGGGATTTTTCTGGGATAAGAAGTACCTTATTGTTATGTCTGCAAAATTTCAAAGCAATCGGTTCAGTAGTTACGGCTTGAAAGCGGAATATGTAAACAAGCAAACTCACTTTCAGAGTTATAATATTAGTAAGGTTTAAAAAACTACTTACTAGATCTCGCTCAAACCAATTTTCGGTGGAAGTTTGCATGGTGATGTATATTACAATTAAAACTTACATGACTAACCATTTTACTAGTTTTACATGATTCTCTATATTGAACAAGGTACGTCGACTTGACTGCGCATCTCTGGACGGGCTATATTCGTAACGAAATTGTAAATTTTTAAAGCACACATCGTGATCGTGAGTCGGCTTCGACATCTTCTATATTTGCCAAGAATCTTAACAGAACGATGTCAATTGCTTTCTCAAACATGTTTCAATATAACGCGAAGTAAAATTGGGATTGAACCGATAGTATCTATTCGATTATCTTAAAACTACCTAGGGTTCAGGTGAACTGTGATACCTACTGTGAATTAAAAGGGCTATGTTTTACCATCTCCTAATAACTCCCTATATTTAGAAGATAAATTGACTGATTATGAATTTAAAGTTATGTCCATCATCTCATCATCATCGAGGGAGTGGCGCTAGCCTCGAAGTACTTATCAAAACACCTAATTTTAGTATTACAACACAAAGCAAAAGCAAATCCTACTACTATTATAAAGGCAAAAGTTTGTATGTATGGATGTTTGTTACTCTTTCACGAAAAACTACTGAATGGATTTGAATGAAACTTTACCACAATATAGCTTATACATCAGAATAACACATAGGATATTGGAAATCGAAATCCACGCGGACGGAGTCGCGGGCGGCCGCTAGTTCCTAAATAAATCCTCATACTCCTACATAGTTATAAAACTTCAAAGTATAATATTGTCTCGACTGGTGCACATTGCAACTTTATTGCAATTTTCGTGGCTCGCTTAATTAGCTGCCATGCAAACAAAGTTAAAAGTGCATGACGATGTTAATTTATTTAACAGGTTGATTTATTTTAATGTTTTAGTGTATTTCGGTCCAACTTCGAAATGACTCGCGATATTAATATTTAATTAACAGTTTACTATGTGCGGTCGGAATAATAACGTGTTTTATTTAAAAACTAGTTTTTATCTGCAGCCTTGCTTGCGTGCGTTCTAAAGATTTCTGATTTATCGTATGGGGGAATTTAATTGGGATAAAAAATATCATTTCAACTAAGTCAGCCCATACCTACCCTGCCTGTATCAAAATACGTTTAGTAGTTTCAGCGTCAAACAAACAAGCTTTCACATTTATAGTACATATTAGTATGATATATTTTGGAAACAATGTAAAGTTAAAAAAATAACTTAAATCAATTAGCATAGTTAGGGAGATGAATCGAACAACTAGAATAACGGTTTGTTTGTACTGTGAACATTATTTAGGTATTTGTAAAATTCAATAAATTATTTGTTATTTTCTCTGTATTTCAGAGAAAACTGTAATTGGATGATATATTCGTCGTAACATAACAATGAACATAATGATTGATGTTATTATTTTCGTTTCTTGTGAACGTTTTCTTGAAAACAAGCCTTATAAATTGAAATATTGAATGATTTCGGTAATAGATACATTATACTTACCTACAATATTTATTTTCACATGTTTCACGTTATTCGTTCAACTGTCATAATGCTACACTTGAGCACTTGAATTGTTACGGCAATTTTTCATTATCAATAGGCTGAAATAACGCTACCGAAGTTCGGCAGCAATGCAATTTCTATACTAAATTATGCGACGAATTTTCGGCATAGTGTTTCTGTCATCTTCCATTTAAAATACATTGCAGTATATATTCTATACTTACACTTAATTAAATTGACGAAATATCCCATTGTTGAGAATATATATTCTTTAGCGTGAAATAAAAGCACACCGTTTTTCTCAATTCTGTTATATTCTGACATGCATAAAAACCATAGCAACTTACATAGACAATATCTCAAAAAGTATGTAACACTCCCGGCAAAAGGGACCGGAGGTCTACAATTCCTCAAACTAAATATTTATCTATTTATTACTATATATTATCTTACAAGTCAGGTCAGTCAAAGTAGTCAAGTCCCCGTCATGTATCTCGTCGGTCTTTTTATAACTCTGCCAGATCTCGTCCTTTCCAGCGTCTCATTCCCTGTCGACGTCGCCTCTCTTATTGGAGGAACCGGGATGTTGAGCGACGAAACTTCAAGCGGGTACAGACGCTGAAAAGGACGAACCTTTTCACCGGAAGACGTGCGTACCTTTGCCACTCGTGAGGTCTCATCTCTCCCCTTCATGATCTCCACAACCACCCCAAGGGGCCAGTTCACGCGCCGACGATCCTCGGTTTCAATGAGAACAACTTCGCCCATCTTGAGATCTCGTGATTGAAGCCTACTGTGTGGCAGCACGAGAGTACTTAAATACTCATTCCTGAACCGTTGACGAAACCCTTCACGCAATGCCTGACAATGTTTTACTCTAACATTGAGGGACCTTCCATCCAACTGATCCAGATCCGAGACGTCATGACAGACCAATGGTTGAATAAACATAGCCGGTGTCAAGGGACGTAAACCATCGACCGTAGAGTCCAAATAACTGAGAGGACGACTGTTTATAATAGCCTCACAGTCGCATAGTACAGTCATCAGTTCCATCATGTTGACCGACGCCCGACCTAAAATTCGACGAAGCATTGCCTTGACGACACCAATCAGACGCTCGTAAAATCCACCCCACCAGGGTGCGCTGGGAGGCAAAAAATTCCACTTGATTCGACTTACAGATGAAAAACATAGAATCTGGTTCCAGTCCAACGTGCTCAATGCATTATCAAGGCCGCGAAAATTGGTTGCGTTATCGCTGTACAAGCTCACGACTCTACCCCTCCTCGCAATAAAACGCCGCAAAGCCATAATGAATTCAGCTGTTGACAATGACTCTACAACTTCCAAATGTATTGCGCGGTAGGTGGCGCATGTAAAAAGTACAATCCACGCCTTGCTACCAGTCTTCAGTAGAAGAGGACCAGCTAGATCCACACCTGTGACTTCAAACGCCGAGCTCGATTCCATGCGACCTGTAGGTAGACTGCCTGTAGGTGGCTGGCAGGACTTGGCTTTGAAACGCTTACATTTTACACAAACGCCAACTGCTTTCCTACATAACCTGCGTAAACCCACGATCCAGAACCGCTCGCGAAGATTACACATCAGTGTCTGGACACCTGCATGCTGCAAAATCAAGTGACGTTCAAGCACCAACCTCTGCACTATCGGTTCACTTCCTGGTAAAACAATGGGGAATTTAAAATCTGTAGTTTCATTGCCTAGACCTAATTTAGTTTTGAGCCGTACTATACCCTCACTATCAACGAAGGTTTGGTAGTTGTTACCTAACATTTTGTCACCATAACTCCGTTGTATGACTCTTATAAGAGTCTTTTCGGCTCGCTCGAACTCATCATAAACAAGCTCCTTAATAATTGGTTTCGACTTTGACGTGAATCTCAAAATCCAACCTATTGTTCTCACTATCTTCGTGTAGGATGAAAAATAACGAAGTCTTCCTAAGAATGAATCGCACTCAGTAACCATGACAGAAGTTTTCTTACCTCGCTCTAACTCTACTTCATTAAGGTCTGCCTCGAAGTCCGCAATTGGCCAGTCTTGCTCATCTGACCTCAACCAGTCAGGGCCCACCCACCAACGGCTACTAAGGAAAGCTTCGGGGCTTACTCCTCTTGAGGGTAGATCCGCTGGATTTAGGTTACCTGGAACGTGCCGCCATTGCCCTGGATTAGTAGAGGACTTGATTTCATTAACCCTGTTTGTGACGAATACACTCCAATCACCGCTCCCCTTGATCCACGTCAGCACGACACTCGAATCTGTCCAATAAACAACCGGGCACTCCAAATCTAAAGACTGGATAACCGTGCTCGCCAGCCTAGAACCCAACGTCGCTGCTATCAACTCGAGTCGCGGAATGGAAATGTTAGTCATCTTTTTCATAGGCGTCACCCTAGACTTGGCTAGAACCAAGCCCAGCTCAACGTGGTCACCGCATTTTACCCTTAAAAATATACAAACCGCATATGCGACCTTGCTTGCGTCACAAAAAACGTGCAGCGAGGTCTCGCTGCCCGCAAGAGAGAAGGAGGCTAGACGGCGCGGGATTGTGACTTCGTTAAGCAGGTGAGCTTGATTCAGCCACGATTTAAATTCTGCAGCAACGTCCGTGGGTAAACACTCATCCCAGGACAGCTTGATGGACCACGTTTTTTGAAGTATGATCTTAGGAACTATTGAGGTAGGACATAAAAACCCAATAGGATCGAAAACTCTTTGCATTACGGATAATAAGGTCCTCTTGGTTAATTTGCTATCAGGAGTTTTTAGAGTGTCAGCATTGCAACGAAGAGAATCTTCCTCAACATTCCAAATCAACCCTAACACAGAGCAAGATTTGGTTTGCTCACAAACCCTAACTGGACTCGAAACCCAACCTCTTAAATCAAACTTCCCGTTCTGCATTATTTCTTTCGATTCGTTTACAAATCTATTCAAATCCTCTTCTGATCCTACACTAGTAACACAATTGTCCACATAAAATGATCGCTTTAATTTCATTGCAGTCTCCTTGTAATCCTTTTGTCTGTCTAAATGATAATTGATTGTCGCGATTAAATGAAAGGGACTCGAAGCTACCCCAAACACTACTCGTTTATGCCGATAAGTAACAGTCCCCTTGCTAGGGTCCTCTGCGTCCGACCACCATAGAAACCGCAAGTAATCTCTATCACTGGGCGACAAAGAGATCTGCAAAAAAGCTTTCGCGATATCGGAAGTTACACCTATAGCTTCTTTCCTAAAATTGATCAAAAGCTGAGGAATTCGTTCTAATAAGTTAACCCCCTTTTCTAGACAGGAATTCAAAGATATGCCATTATAATCCCTGGCCGAAGCGTCAAACACGGGCCTTATTTTTGTCGTTAAGCTGGCCTCCTTTATTACAGCATGGTGGGGCATGTAATGACCTTTGACCCCTTGGTCTGAAGCTACCTCTATGATGCCTAACTCAAGCCATTGTTGTAATACTTCGTTATATTGAAACGTCTTACCCAACTGCCGAAGACGGTTAGTAGTTGAACTGAGTCGACCTTTCGCTAAATTGAAGTTAGATTGCGGGCGCGGTACATCGCACCACGGCAAAGATACCTCATATCGACCTTCCTCATCCACTTTGATTGACTTTTCAAAATTCCGTAGTAACTCGGCATCACGGAGACTTTTGGTAGTTTGCTCTGCAGGGTCATTTATGCCTATCTTCTCTAACTCCCACAAATCTGAAATATTAATTTGGGAAAGACAATGAAATGTGGACGTCGTGTTAGATAAAGAGCTGTATATTCCAGTCACCGGGCCTTGTAAGGTCCAGCCTAGTCGCGTTCTGATTGCAGTCAAAGTATCAGTTACCTGGACAAAATCGCTAGTCAAAAGTAAACTCGAGAAGTCAGCACCAATTAACAATGTTATGTCGTCAGATGAGTCGGACATGTCGGTTAGAAAAATGTTTGCCTTCTGTAATTTTTGTACTACGTTACTGGAATTGCTAACTTTTGGAATATAATTACATATTTTCTCTTGCTCAACAACAGACATTTTCATAACAAAATCAGATGACAAACTTTTGACAGAAATGTCATAGATCTGACGTTGCTCTGTGCTCTCTTCTTTTCCGCCAAACAAATAATGAGTCAGAATCTCTTTTCTTACTGGTTTTAATTCTAGCTCTTTCGTGAGGTCTTTTGAGATGTACGACCTTTGGGCTCCACTATCTATGAGCGCACGCGAGCGAACGGACTTCCTTCCATTGTATGACAGAATCTGCACCACCAAGGTTTGGAGAAATGTGGTTGACTGCATCTGGCAGTGCAAGTTGTTGGCCTGTTCCGTCGCTTCTGATTTGCCCTTGCTCGCCGATCCTTCACCGTCGTTGTCGAGGTTGGGGCACATCATTGTGGAGTGTCGTCTTTTACAAAGTAGGCACTTGGGCGAACTTCTGCATCTTTTGGCAGCGTGGCCGACTCGAAGGCAGATAAAACATGCCTTCTTGGCTTTGACGTGCTCCCTCTTCTGCGCAAGCGTCATTTTAGCTGCCTTGAGGCATTCCACGCTGCAGTGTGAGTCCTTTTCGCACCAAATGCACGTCACGGCGGTAGGCTTACGGTTCTCCGAGCTCGTTCCGGCGACAAAACAACAAGTCGGCGATTTCGGATCGGTAGAGCTGGTACTTGCATAAGCAAGTTGTATCCTTTCTTCCGACTCGACTTCTAATCTTAGAAAGTCGACTAGGTTTGACAGCTCGTTCTTGTTCTTGTCAGTAGCTCGGTACCTATTCCAAGCGCGGAGTACGTCATCTGGGAGCGCCGACTCAACCATGGGGAATAAGATGGAAGCGTATTTGTCCTTCGTCACGCCCAGTGTGTCGAGAGCTTGGAGATGTGTTTGCAAGCTGTCGTACAACGTCGACAAATCTTGCGCACTAGACGGTACTTGTCTTTTCTCCTGCATCAAAGCTATCAGACCTCTCACATAGGTTTCTATCAATACATCATCCCGTGCATACCTAGATTTGAGGGCTTCTAGTGCCTTTTTATAATTTTCGCTACAAGGCGGATAGCTTTCTACAAGTTGCCTAGGTTTTGTATTGAGTTCCATCGATTGGAGTAGATATTGGTACTTATCTGAGTCATTGATGTCATTATCTTCGTCGATCTTTGAAAATTGACCCCAGAACAGCAGCCATCTCTTGATTTCTCCATTGAACTTCGTTATTTCTAACTTAGGCACTTTTACCTTGCGCTGATTTGAAGAAGATTTTGCCGATTTCAGCGAACTGCTTGAGTCTTCTTCGAATTTAGTGTCCTTGTTGAAGTTTCTATACCGTGCTTTCAACTGCGACCATCGACTTTTGTACAGAGCAGCCTTCTCCTGGTCAGCCTCGAACGATTTCTCGTCGAAGTCCTTTAGACTACACCACAAGTCGCGGATGGACACCTCACATGCAAACAGCTCCTCGGCGCAGTCGGAGAGCCGGGAATAGTAGCCCTCCACGGAGGCGACCTCTTCCTGATCGCTCTGGCGGCACTCTTTCAGTGAATATTCCAGAACGTCAGCGGCCTTCGTGAAGTCTTTACGCAATTGCGTTCTCTTCCTCTTCGACTCTTCCATATTATTATTCTACGCCGCGGTTTTATTTTCTGTTTCCGATTATTTTAACGATTTTTCACGGTCGCCACTTATGTTGAGAATATATATTCTTTAGCGTGAAATAAAAGCACACCGTTTTTCTCAATTCTGTTATATTCTGACATGCATAAAAACCATAGCAACTTACATAGACAATATCTCAAAAAGTATGTAACACCCATAAACTTTAGCACTTAACAAGAGTTGTCCGTAAAAGTTTTACGAACGCATAACCTTAAACTACTCGGCATACAAAATAATTAGTTAGTTGCTAGCACCGCGCTTGTAAGCTCCGCAAAGTCTGAGTGAGAGAACACTGTAAGTGGATAATCCCATGTTTTTAAATTGGCCATTTGCGATTATAATAGAAGTTGAGACATGTACATTGTACATATATTCTTGAGGTCATTTCATACTATTTTTTCTAAGGCAGTATTGCTATAAACTCATTCTTTACTGAGGAAGATAGCCTAGATTTTTTTGCATCGTACATTTTTCTATGGGAGTGTACTAATTCTTGCCTGTCTCACTCAGCTCGGACTGAGTTTACACCTGAACTGCCTTAGCAAATATCGTTCGTAATGCCTTCAAGAATTTAAACTACCATGTTTGGTTGATGGACGCAAGGAAAAAATAGTCTCAAAAATCGGCATTGTCTTTTTTTTTATGTCAGAGGCGGCAAACGAGCAAGCGGGTCGCCTGATGGTAAGCAATCACCGCCGCCCATGGACATCCGCGACACCAGAGGTAGAGTTGATGTGTTGCCGGCCTTAACCCCATACCCTCCCTAACTGAGCTCTGTCTTTTCAAACTCCGGACTGTAACTAAAACTGTTGGCATACAAAATAATTAGTTAGTTGCTAGAACCACGGTGTGTAAGCTCTGCAAAGCCTGAGTGAGACTAGGAACACTAAGCGGATCATCCCGTGTTATTAAACTGGAGTTTTTGAGGTTTTAATAACAGTTGAGTTGAGACTTCTATTGCTGAATTTTTCAATGTAGTTTAAGGCTTTGAAGTTCGTTTTTGACATGGTTTTGCAGATGCATTAACAATAACTCGCATAATATGTTTTTTTTCAACAAGGATTTATGAAAACAATTTTTACACAAAATTTGTAACATGCACTACTAGGATTTTTGTATATCAATGACTACTAGTCATTCTTTTAACAGTCATACAAAAACGGGTTAAATTTTTAGAAACAATTGCCTTGCTTTATTAATTAAATAATGTATTCCCATTATCACAACGAAATACTGGCCCGAATTTACTAGATCTTATTACAGTAATAAGCGAATTCATATTAATAAACTTTTGCCAATATCTTTTACAAAATACTAGACTAAATTCGCAACATACTCCGAGGAAGAGAGAAACCGAACACGCCAACGTACACTCGCGGTCAACAAAAGTAAACACAAAAAGTATTACAAAACCGCTCGGCCGAAGTTAACCCTAAACGGGTGTGCGGCCTGTACCGGCCAACTTTTAGAGCACACATTAAACCTGATAAACCCTTAATGCAAATTGAAAGCGTGCGGCCGACTCGCTCGGACGAGAATGGTGCGAGTTTTGCATCCGGCACGAAGGACCGATTAGTTAGAGTTGGATGCCGTACATAAATTATTTGTTAGGTGAGGCATTTCGAGTGTTTTAGTAAAATTGTACAGAGTTGTTCAGTTTATAGGAGAGCATCAATAATGAAATCTTACGAAGCAGTAAGATTTCATTATTGCTTTGGGTGGCATAAAGGATGCTAAAATCGACTGAATCTGATAATAAACACAAAAACTGGAATTCTATTCTATTCCTGAAGCACCTAGGCAAGGCAAGGCAATTGGTTTAAATATTGTAATGTAAACCCTTCAGGTATTTTTTTATAATCGGACAAAACTTGGTCCTTCAAGCGTAATGTTTTTAAATAACCGCACTGTAACTTACCGCTCGTCATATAAGGCTAAGCGTTACCCCACAAAAGATCAGTATGCACACAGCGAAGTCTTGTGAATATTCGGGACAGGCCACTTAGCGAAATACACTCCGGTAACACAGTTTGACGGGTAATGTTGCAGATTAGGCGAGTTTTTGAAGATTTAGAGGTTAATTACTTATAACAAACAAAACAATACGTTTCCAAAGTTGGGCATGTCACACGAAGCAGGCAATTTTCGAGGAGCATTTAAAGATCAGACAAAATATTGGTCCTTCGAGCCGGATTGTTTTTTTTAAACTCCATTAAATTATGTTTTGAGTAGTATCAGGCTAAGCGTTCCCCAACTAAAGGTTATTATGCACACAGCGAGGCCTCGCGAATATTCGGGCAGGCCACTTAGCGAGATACTGCGGCGTCGGTTAATGCACTGCGCTAACACACTTTGACGGGTAATGTTCAGATTAGGCGAATGTTGGCGGATTATCAGTACCTAAAACAAACAAAACAATGTTTTCAGAGTTAGGTTTGTAACAGCAAGCAGGTAATTTGCTAGGGGCTTTTAAAGAGCTGCCAAAAACTTGGTCGTTTAAGCCAGATCTTTTTTTTTCTAAATATTTTAATAGCAAGGCGTCCAATGTTTTATTACAATGATGCTCATCATATAAGTTGTATGATATACTTTTAATATTTTGTTCAAAGTGCAAATATTCAACGATGTCAATAAAGAAGCTAAGTCAATAAGTCAAGCTGTTTACCTTGCATGACATTCGTGAAAGGTTCGTAGGTTGGGAAGAGATTAAAAAAAAAACACTTTTTTAGGTAAAAATAAACAAAAAAACCTTGTAAATAGCGGCTCTTTGTTAAAAGCTGGATATCATAAAACCCTTTTAGCAAGCTTGGCCAGTTTCCAGCCAATACACCAAGGAACGTAGAATTTAACCACCGTTTGTTATTTGAACTTTGTCCAAAATCTTAAGTATGAAACACGTCAGATTTCTAAGTGATACTTCAATTTATTTTGAGGTTTTCTACTAAGTTTTCTGCAGGGACTAACATGATCATGAATCCAATATTTGAAATAAAGAGCTTCAAACATGTTTGTATAGAAGCTGGCATATCTGCACAGTCCGCCATTTTGAAAAATAAAAAACCAGTTCCAGCGGCTAGTCATGAAACTCGTGTCAATCAACAGAGTAAGTTTATTCAAAATGTCGGATTGTGTAGGTTTGCCAACTTGGTTCTATGCTCTTTGATTCAAAGATGCTAAGTTGTCACCGCTGCCCATGAACATTAACAACTCCAAAAAGGTCGCATATACGTTGCATGCCTTTAAAACCCACACCCTCCCCAATTGAGCTCTGAAGTCATTATACTCCAGGAAAAACATAGCACAACTGTTATGAAGTGCTACTTTGTGGGCTTCTGTAAAGTGGAGATACTTTCCCAGACGACTCATTCGAGTTGAAGTTAAGTAGTATAAGTACCTAAACCTCTCTTTAATTATAGTACTGTATGATACAATTGTAACTTCACCGTCTGCTAAAGAAAAACTAAATTCATCTATAAATCAAACCTAACACGTTAGCCAAACACCTCCGTCAGCTAACCTCGCAAAAATCTTTTTCCCCCAAGATATATCGCGAACACGTTCACATTACACGTTTTAATATGTATGAAGAATGAAAAATGGCGTATTAACTACAAGTAATCTCATGTTTCCGCGCTTGATAGGGGAGGGCGGCTTTATCGCCGCTGCTGTGAATCTACCCTTATTTGCCTAATGGCTGACTTCTGCTTAGTCGTAAGGTGCGTAGTAAAATTGGAGGGAAGTAAGTTATATAGAAGTATGTATATTTATTATATATTTTTTTTTATTTATCAAGAAATAAAATGTCTGATTTGCGTACGCTGTACTACATTTTGAATTGATGTGAAATGCACCCCTCAATATATGAAAATGGGGCATAGGGCAATAAAATACATAAAGAAGGTGCTAGGTGCATTCCCTAAAAACTCGTACGTTTACCCATTTAAATAAAAAAACGGATTTATCATCTACAAGTCACTGAAAGCTTCTACACTCTTAATTTGATCAGTGATCACATTGAGGTCACCAACAACCCGTGTAGTGACTGGGTATGACTACTATTTTTCCCTTAACAACCTTATGTCATCTAACGCTTCTAAATACCTACATAAGACAAATAGTATATGTGCGATGCAGGTAATGATCGTGAAGTTCAGCAAGTTCTTCCATGTACCAAGGCACGCTGGGCATGTGGATTGCCGACAACAGTATGATACACGATAAAGCACAAAGGAACGCTGTTGTCTATCCCCTGAATTGTCTCATAGCCGCTTCTTAAGACACACTATATTGGGCTGCCACTTATTGGCACTATTTTTCCCTCAACGACCTAATGTCATTCAACACTTCCATACACCTTCATAAGACTCATAGTAAATGTTCGATGTTACCAGACTAGGCCGGTACTACTTGGCACTTTTTTCCCTCAACAACCTAATGTCATCTAACGCTTCCATACCTACATAAAACATAGTACATGTTTGATGCAGGTAATGATCGTGAAGTTCAGCAAGCTAGCATATTAAGCGACGGCTGCATAAGTTACGGTCGTACGCGCGTAATGGCGAACGGTTTATTTATCGCCGACGCGTGAGTTCGGGTGGGACGATGTTCATGAGCGCAGCGGGATAGATGGTAGAAAAAACTAAAAAAAATATATAATCGGTACTCGAATAGTTGTTACTTTGAGTTCGGGTGGGACGATGTTCATGAGCGCAGCGGGATAGATGGAAGAGAAAACTAAAAAACATATTAATCTGTTCTCTAAAATTGTTACTTCTTAATAATATGTTTTGAGAGAGGTAGAGCCAAGTGGAACTTCCACTGCTCGTCTGGGAAAGTACCTCCACTTTACAGAAGAACACAGTGAAGTAGCAAGCGAATTAGCTTCGTAACTTTTGTGCAATGTTTTTTCTGGTGAGTAAGGTCGCCAGAGCTCAGTTGGGGAGTGTATGGGATAAGACAGGCAATGTATATCTGACCTTTGTACGGTTTTCGATGTACATAGGTAGCGGTGACCACTTACCATAAGATAACCCTCTAGATCGTTTTCGTTTGCCTCCTTATGACATAAAAAGATGGCTCAGGACAGACCGAGGTGGTTATCAGAGGCCAAGACTCGTTTTGCGTCGCTGCTTTAATGCAGTAAGTAAGTATCTTCTTCTTTAGGTGCCGCTTCATCACTGAAGGTTGGCCATCAGCTCCTCCAAGTAAGTATGTAGGGTGTTCAATGTTCATAAACAAGTATTGGAATTAAAGAACTTCTCCCAAGACTTGTCGCAAGAAACGACTAGAAACATATACGGTACGAAAACGAACGGTAAGAAAAAGTATTTCGCTAAGTTTAACACTAAAGGTTCACGTCAAAAAGAGAGTAAGACCTAAGTCTAGAGTCGTGTTAATTGCGCCACTCTCGTGCATAATACTTATAGATGGCTTTTTCGAAAAAGATACTTTTAGTTTTTACTACCGGCCGCCCGCGACTTCGTCCGCGTAGATTTCCGTTTCCGGACACATTCTTACTTACTAATATTATAAGTCGGAAAGAGAGTTTGTTTATTTGTTTGTTCCGCCATCACACCGCAACTACTGAACCAATTGCTTTAAAATAATAATATAAGTATTATTAACCAATCAAATAGGATATAAATCACAGTAGCAACTAAAATATGTAAATTAGTTAATATAATCCCGGGCGTGGATTGTCTACATCTCGAACTATCGAAAGATATACATAAGTATACAATACATAGCGACGATTAACATTGACATTGACTTTGTATCTTAGGCTTATAAATACGCATAGATTGGAGTACCTACAGAAGGATTTTGTGTATTCCATCCTAACGCTATTTATTTTAACTTGCTATAATTAAAATTCTTAAAGGGTTAGAAAAATAACCCCATACATTCTTGTTAAATGGATACATACATATAAACACCCAGACCAGAACCAACAGACATGTTCGTTCATGCAGTCTGTATGTAGATGTAGTCTCCAGTCTATTTAGTCTTTCATCATTTAATTTGATATTGCTGCGTATTTTGTTCACTGCCTTATTTTCAATGCATTATTATATCTCTTCAATACTAACATAACCTGCGCATGTCACTTCTGAACTTATTAATCTTTGATTTTGCCTTTAGCGCAGCCTTTTTTTATGTATATTATCTAAAGTTAAAAGTTGAAGTTAAGCTACATTTACTGCATTAAATAAAAAAAAAACTCGTCAGTTCTAAAATCGTGTATTTTTGAGGAATTAAACTGAGCTTACAAGCTGGTCTAATCGTTTTAACTTCAATGTCACACGATATTATAACTTCTGTAAGTTCTGTACTTTCCTTAATCTCTGACCCTGCCTATAGCAGAGCCTATTTGAATTTGTAATGGCGCGACATCCTTGCCTAATGTCGTGGGCGTGGGCTTCTCGGAACCACCGCTGGGAATGCCGTGGGTTCAGCTGGGAATCTATTAAATAACCATTAGCGGAGGCATTCTTGGAGGTCTAGGTATGAATAGGAGATCATATCGACTTAACTTCCTGGTGTTTGAACTGTTTTGACGGCATCGTTGGACTAGTGGACAGAGACCCTGGCTACAAAACCAAGGGTCGCGGGTTCGAATCCCGCTAGGTGCAAATGTTTGAGTGATGAACATCGGCATTTGTTCTCGAGACAGGTGTTTATAAAAGTATTTAAGTATGTCTATCCGTTCCCTAGCTTCCATATACAAGCTTCGAGCTAAGTTTGGGTCTAGGCAATTGGTGTGTGTTAGTCCGAAGAACTTAATCATTTATTTATTTCTAATTTGTATAGTGCAATGAAATGAAATGAAACAATTTATTCAGCTATTTGATTCCCTTAGTAAATTCCTTTGCACGTCAACACATTTTTCGCCCTACCAGCGCTTCGACGTGAATGACCTGCTGAGAAGAGACGCCGTAAGAAACTGAGCAGTTAGTGATTTTGATATTAAGTGCTATTGGTTCGTGTATACGTATGTTTTTATGTACCTTTTTTCGCGATAAAAGGTAGCCTATATTCTTTCTCAGAGTCTAAAGATTGTCTGTGCCAAATTTCATCAAAATCGGTTCAAAGCTTTAAGCGGGAAAGCGTTACAGACAGAAAGAGTAACTTTCGCATTAAAATATTAGTAGGGATTACATTTTAAACAAGTAACATACCAGGAAGCGCAATGCTCGTGACTCGACCCGCGGCCGACTGTACCGGTTATCACTGATTATCAGCGCCGAGTGTACTCATATCGAGTACAGTCGTATATCTCAGTTGTATATCTTGTTAGTGCGGCTGTGTTAAGCACGAAGACGAAGGTCTTTGCATGTTCAATTTAACTGTGTAAAGTGAATTTATTTATTTTATTGTGGTGAAAACTGTCTATGATTACAAGTAAAAAATAAAAAAATATAAATATCTCACAACATTCCATACTTTGTTCTAGCCTAGTGGACCCAGGGAGAGGCAACAAAACCAAGGGTTGTGGGTTTGATTCCCGCTAATGGCAAATGTTTGTGTCATGAACATCGCCATTTGTACTCGATTCATGGATGTTTTAAATGTATTTAATAATGTCTATCCGTTCCCTAGCACCCATCTTAGTTAAGGAGGATACTTAAGGCATTAAGCCTACCTTTTGCACTCCTTCTTAACATAAATAAAAGAATAAAGATTTAAAAATGCACTAAAAAAACCAACCTACAACTTCATTTAACCTAACCTAACGGACTATCCCAGATACAGTTACGTCTAACACGAAACGTTCTACGTCTTTGATGCAGCCGACATAACTGAAGATATCAGGCCTAAGGACAAATACCTCGGTAGATAAAGCCTCTGTCAGATACAGGCACATTGACGGGGTTCGGTGAAATGTACTAGGGCAGGGAAGCATTAATATACAAAAATTGGCCAAGTGCGAGTTGGACTCCCGCACTGAGGGTTCCGTACAAATTCTATTTTTGACGTATTAAAAAAACTACTGAATAGATTTCGTTCGAACTAATTTTCGTTGGTAGTTTTTATGGTAATGTACATTATATAATTATTTCAGATTTATCATCCTCTTATTTTAGAAGTTAGAGGGGGGGGACACACTTTTTTCCACTTTGGAAGGGTCTGTCACGCAAAGTATTCACTTTAGAAAAAAGTGATATTAGAAACCTTAATATAACTTTTAAAGACCTATTCATAGATACCCCACACGTATATGTTCAATGAAAAAAAATATTTCGAGTTTCAGTTCTGACTATGGGGACCCCCCGCTTTTTTTATTTTTTTTTATTTTCGTGTGTAAACCTTGTTGCGGTTCACAGAATACATCCACTCACTAAGTTTCAACAGTATAGTACTTATAGTTTCGGAAAAAAGTGGCTGTGACAGACTGGCGGACAGACATGACGAATCTATAAGGGTTCCGTTTTTTTGCCATTTTGGCTACGGAACCCTAAAAACCCAAGATAATACCCTCCGGCCGTATTCGGCCATGGCGGCCGATCTTACGATCAGCCAGGTACGCAGGATATATTATAGTGCACAAGTGAGTGCGCAAGCAGAAGTGCACTCCCTATTCCTTCACTCTCATAATTCGGTGGGACAGCAGTCTGACACGACCGTAGAGAGATCAGGCGCAGGACCAACGGCTTAACGTGCCTTCCGAAGCACGGAGGAGCTCGATATGAAATTTTTCGGTCACCCATCCGATGACTGGCATCTGCGAACATTGCTTAACTTTAGCAACCGCAGGCCGAGTGCGCTAACCACTGCGCCATCGAGCTCCTCAAAACGCAAAACTCAAAACCCAAGATACACAATCAACGTCTCAAAAAGGTCTGAAAAAAAATAAGTGCAGAATGCATTTATTTCAAACAGTCTTGCGTCACCCCCGTCATCGCGATTTTGAACACTCCCTTGTGAAAACAATCTTAACTAATCTGCATAAGGTTTAATTTGCAATTAATAATGTTCATAGTTAGGCTTTGAGTTTATGGTGACAGTATTGACTGTTACTTTTGTTCGAAACTGTGCATCTTGAACCAATGGCACGATATTTTGGGCACGTTGTCGATCATAAAACATGAGTATAACGGTAGGGAACCAAGTAGGTATGTATTATTTTACAAATAAACAGAAAACTTTTTTTATTTTATTTAAACAAATATACTTAAACATATACATTAGCTGACCCTGGACTCCGAGGCAATGGCCGAGGATGCGACCGGGATAAGCGCTAGGATGATGATACATATTACACCCAGACCAGGACAAACAGACATGTTCGTGCACACAAATGTCTGTCCAGTGTGGGAATCGAACCCGCTCCCTCTTGGTCTAATCAACTTCTTGACCACTACACCAAGCGGGTCGTAACAATCAAGAATCCATTTCGAAATTATTTTCATTCTAGAAACATTCACCGCTTCCCACAAATCATCACTATAACTGTAAGCTCTAGTTCATATCTAAAATCATATCTCAACTAGTTTATTCCGTTACGTCAAGGTATTGGTTCAGTCTTGGTATGGCCTAAGTAGGGCTGAACAATCCCATTCGGCTTTATTAGAAGCATTGCGAACCGTGGGGTACCGTTATTCGAGATAATCATTTGGCCTGCAGCTAAAAACGAGCCTAAGAGCGTATGGTTAGGCTGTGGTCTTGGTACGAGCGGGCGATGCATTCTGTGTCCAACAGAGGGAGACGATAATGCAATGCAAGAATTTAAGGATTAGAGCTTCCGAATTGACGATATCTTCAAACTTAGTGGTTTTCAAGAGATACACAATTTGTAAAAAAATGATGTTATACTTTCATCTATACTTGTTATAATATAGCGGAAGAGTCTGGTTCTTTGTTTGAACGCGCTTATCTCAGGAACTTCTGGTTCGAATTGATAAATATTTATGTGTCAATAGTGCTTTCGTCGAAGAAGACTTTAAGCTTTAATATAACACTATGTTTGTGGAAACCAAAAGCCACAGGAACGAAGTAGCGGGCGGCCGCTATTTTGACAAATAATCTAAAAATATCTGCTCAAAATACTTCTTTGCCGATGTATATTTTATTCTTTATAAAAACTTTGACTCAATTTCACCGGGTACCATGGTCCTATAACCATGTAAAATGGAGAATTTCGACTCTTCAAATAATCATAAAACCTTCAATTAGCTGATCTAACAGTACGCCTTCGTTTGAACACTCTTATTAAACCTAAAGTTTCCTAAAATAGTTTTCTAACTAGCTATACGTCTCAAGAAACATGTATACCAAATAAATTATTTATAGAAAACAAAGTAAACATTTGCACGGGTCAAGGTAACAACAGAGGGAAATACCTCTTAAGTTCGGACTAGGCAGATTTTACTCAACTTGGTTAACTTAGTTAATCATAACTTTGATATTACTTGTTTAGTGGAGGAAAACATCGCGAGAAAACATGATGAGAATTATGTATTAGTCTGTATTCAGCTGATGTGTTCGTTTGACGGAATACAGCCAAAGCTATAATGGCAGCATATTTCACGTTTGATAGCTGACCAGTTCGGGTTGAAAAAGTTTTGCCGCTTACGACTATGTTGGAAAGTGAACCATCATAACACAATCTTATAATAATTCAACGCGTTTGTCAGGATTTTAATTTAACTCTGTATTTTAGTATTGTGCCTTGTGTTTTTACTTAATAGAATAAGACTTCATTCCCGCATTAGTATTTTAAAGAATGTGAACGCTATTTTAATTTTATTTACTTTTGCTAAGAATCGTTTTAATATTTTAAATTGAGAACATCTAATGGAATTATACAGAGTGTCGATAGTTCTATCAAATGCAACCTACATAAAACAAAATTTTTGGTTTTTGTTTATCAATGATCTAAGTAAAATAATTTGAAACCGGAATTTCTATATGGATGCAAGTTATCGCTACTCTAGCAGTAAAACCGCGTCTTTCAAGATATTGTATCTGCTTCGGAGCGACCGCGGGGATCGTGATCGCGACTCAATATTAATGCAACAGATAAACCACCGGTGCATGTCCTGCAACAGATGCAACAAATAGCTTTACCTACTATTGCGAGGTGGAAAAAAAAACATTATCAATATTTTTCTTATATATAAAGCTGAAGAGTTCGTTTGTTTGTTTGAACGCGCTTATCGCAGAAACTACTGGTCCAATTTTGAAAAAATATTTTTGTGTTGGATAGTCCAAATGACGAGGAAGGCTTTAGGCTATAGTATAACCGAAATCCACGCGTACGGAGTCGCGCGCGGCCGCTAGTATGTCTTATAAGTGTAGCATAAGCCAACCGATGGAAAAGCGACGATTTGCGGAAGATGGCTGGAGCTGGATGCAAGTGGCCAAGGATCAGATGAAGGGGACAGAGATTGTAGTAGAATTAGTCTTGGATCCCGCCATACAAGGACCTTCATCGAGCTGGTTATTGGATGAAACATTTTTTATACATAATTTTACATGCCAATAATTATATTGCACTAGCGGCCGCCCGCGACTCCGTCCGCGTGGTTTCCGGTTTCCGCAAACGTAGGTATATACTATACCTATAAAGTTCCATACAAACATTAATCCCCTTTTTCATCCCCTTGGGGTGGAACATACAAAAATCCTTTCTAAGGGGATCTTTATGTCATAGTAGCTTTATGCATGCCAAGTCCCAGCCCAATCGGTTTAAAATTGACAAAGTTTCATACAAACATTAATCCCCTTTTTCATCCCCTTGGGGTGGAACATATAAAAATCCTTTCTAAGGGGATATTTATGTCATAGTAGCTTCATGCATGCCAAGTCCCAGCCCTATCGGTTTAAAATTGACAAAGTTTCATACAAACATTAATCCCCTTTTTCATCCCCTTGGGGTGGAACATATAAAAATCCTTTCTGAAGGGATCTTTATGTCATAGTAGCTTCATGCATGCCAAGTCCCAGCCCGATCGGTTTAAAATTGACAAAGTTTCATACAAACATTAATCCCTTTTTTCATCCCCTTGGGGTGGAACACATAAAAATCCTTTCTAAGGGTATCTTTATGTTAGTAGCTTCATACATGCCAAGTCCCAGCCCGATCGGTTTAAAATTGACAAAGATTCATACAAACATTAATCCCCTTTTTCATCCCCTTGGGGTGGAACATATAAAAATCCTTTCTAAAGGGATCTTTATGTCATAGTAGCTTCATGCATGCCAAGTCCCAGCCCGATCGGTTTAAAATTGACAAAGTTTCATACAAACATTAATCCCCTTTTTCATCCCCTTGGGGTGGAACATATAAAAATCCTTTCTAAGGGGATATTTATGTCATAGTAGCTTCATGCATGCCAAGTCCCAGCCCTATCGGTTTAAAATTGACAAAGTTTCATACAAACATTAATCCCCTTTTTCATCCCCTTGGGGTGGAACATATAAAAATCCTTTCTAAAGGGATATTTATGTCATAGTAGCTTCATGCATGCCAAGTCCCAGCCCGATCGGTTTAAAATTGACAAAGTTTCATACAAACATTAATCCCCTTTTTCATCCCCTTGGGGTGGAACATTTAAAAATCCTTTCTAAGGGGATATTTATGTCATAGTAGCTTCATGCATGCCAAGTCCCAGCCCTATCGGTTTAAAATTGACAAAGATTCATACAAACATTAATCCCCTTTTTCATCCCCTTGGGGTGGAACATATAAAAATCCTTTCTAAAGGGATCCTTATGTCATAGTAGCTTCATGCATGCCAAGTCCCAGCCCGATCGGTTTAAAATTGACAAAGTTTCATACAAACATTAATCCCCTTTTTCATCCCCTTGGGGTGGAACACATAAAAATCCTTTCTAAGGGGATCTTTATGTCATAGTAGCTTTATGCATGCCAAGTCCCAGCCCGATCGGTTTAAAATTGACAAAGTTTCATACAAACATTAATCCCCTTTTTCATCCCCTTGGGGTGGAATATATAAAAATCCTTTTTAAGGGGATCTTTATGACATAGTAGCTTTATGCATGCAAAGTCCCAGCCCAATCGGTTTAAAATTGACAAAGTTTCATACAAACATTAATCCCCTTTTTCATCCCCTTGGGATAAAATAATAGATATATACTATAGCTTATAACCTTCCTCGCCAAATATACTATCCAACACAAAAAGAATTTTTCAAATCGGACCAGTAGTTCCTGAGATTAGCGCGTTCAAACAAACAAACAAACAAACAAACAAACAAACAAACAAACTCTTCAGCTTTATATATTAGTATAGATATGGGTTGCCTAGTAAAGGAGTCAATCGTTTTTGTATGGAGAGTTAGGCCCACATAAAATTTTAGCGTTTATTTACGAAATGGGTATCAATTTATTTCTTATACTCTCCAGATTATAGTGGTAATATTACTTTTTCATATTTTAACCGGAATCGTTAGAAATAAGATGGGAAAATATATATTAACCTCATAAACTAATCTGTCTATTTGCTTTCCTGACTTTCAACGCCTGAACCGTAAATACTTACACATAAGGGCGATTTTCCATTATGCTTTTCCTACGTATCTGAAGTAAAAGCAATTTATTATGACTAGTGTCCGCCTGTGACTCTGTCCGCGTAGAATAAGGTTTTTGCAAAAATATGTAGTCTTAAACTATAGCTTAACATTCTTTAGTTTAAGCCTGGCTCGACTAATAGATAATCCAACGCAAAAATATTTTTTCAATTCGAACCAGCTGTTTCTGATAGTAGCGTGTTCAAACAAACAAACTACAGCTTTTTTAAATTATATAGTAAAACCATTAATGACAGTTGACAGACTGAAGGTTTCTGACATTTGTATTCAGTTTTTAAATAAAATCAAAATCCGGCAATAGACTAGCACTTGCGTTCCGTTTTACGGATTTTTTTGTATTGTTTATTCGTATTATTTTATTTCATTAATTAAATGATTAAAAGTCACTATCAATCACCGCCTTAGATAAAAATAGGCATGAAAACCGTTCCAAAAGTAAATTGCGTCTCCTTTATGTTCGATTTCAAGTGTTTCATTTTAATTCTATTGATAAAAACCTTTTTTCCTTCAGTTATCTGGATGTCAGCCATTGTTTACTAATCTTTGGACAGATATTTCACGGATATAATCAAAATAAGGCTTTTTATTTTGGTTTTATGACTCCGGTTTCGTATTAAATTCACTTCAATAGCAAAATTCATAAAAAAATATATACATTTTTTACATAGTTCTCTTTGTCTTAAACGTTACCGATTGTTGGTGGGCCCAAAAAAAACTGTCACCTTTCAGTCCAGGATAAAAAAAAAATTAAAACAAAAAGTTATTGAATGAAAGTTAAATGAAAATAAAGATTATTTCATTATGAACACGGTGGTACAGGGTTTCCTCCGAAAAATCAGTCCAGAATTAGGGTTGCGCATTTTGAAAAGTGAAATATTGCCGCTATGAAAAAGAGAGTGCGCGTGCTTTTGGAGTAAATAATTACAAAACAGGAAGAATAGTGTTGTAATTATTTTTTGAATTTTTTAAATCCAAATTAATCATATCCTGGACTGAAAATTACTAGGCAACCCATATGCAATACAATAATTGACATGTTAAATTATGTATAAAACGTGTTTCATCCAATAACCAGCTCGATGAAGGTCCTTGTATGGCGGGATCTTATACCAAATAATTCACTGCGTTAGTCTGATGATTGCGTAACGGCTTAAAAAAAAAAATTAAGAATCTGTGAAAGTATCCAAAGCAGTTGCCAGTGAAACAAAACTTTTCAAACTTTTCTATGTCCCGAAGAAATTGTGGCGATGTTTAATGTCGCGTTAATTCAGTCATTATGTATGTTTGTAACTATTATTTCGTTTATATATTTGTTTTAAGTTTACGACACGTACAAGTCAGCTCAAGAAATTCAAATTCAAATTCCACCTTTGAAAACCATTTGCAAGCACTATTATTTCCGCCCCACGGAATTCGTAAACAACTTAATTTAATATAAAATACCCATTTCATAATTGACTTTTCCCCCTCACAGTAGGTGTTAATATGATCCCCTGGGACTTTATCCCGTTAATGGGGTATTCGAGGGATGAAGGGGATGCTTTTCAATTTGGACTTAGTCTGGTTAGATTGACGTCTGAGTGGTTTAGCTTATAGGATCGGTGGCGCGATTGATTTGATTCGACTCCCGTTTGTGAATTTTAGTGGTGAAAACAAAGTTCTGGATTATGAGGGTTTCATTTGTTTGTTGGTTGAGAGTCAAGCAGTAGGTAAGTAGTATACATGTAGTACGTAATTAATATCGCGTTTAGTCCCATGAAAAAATGTAAGGGTAATTTTTTTTATTAGGAAAACAAACAGCAGTTTACAACACATATAACCAACCAAATTAAATAACACATTAGCCAAATAAGTTTCCACGAGTAGGTTATACATTAATTGTATCGTTATAATGCAAGGCCTCGATGGTCTAAAGGTTAAAGAACCAGTCCCTGGTCACGAGGTCCTGGGTTCGATTACCGGGTCGGAGAAAAGTGTTGATTTTTCTAAACACAGTCCAGGTTGGTGATCGCCAACCCGCATTTCGCAATCGCGGTCAAAAAAAGAAATGTAGTCGGAACTACCATAATACCAATGTTATGACATAATAAAATGTAATAAATATACTCGCTCTCAAAATACTTGAAAGTTTGAAGATATACGGACACTCAGAAAGAAATATGACTAAACTCACTTTATAAATCTCCCAACTAATTTAAAATTACATAGCTCATAAATCCTAAAAACCACAAAACAGAGATCAAAATCACACTGAAGTAGAAAGTAAAAAATACTTCCTACTGAGATATGATCTCATAATTCAGTGTTGGCGACTCTTAGAACGGGATAATTACGCGCTTTAACGGAGTTTTTGTAACTTTGGATATTTGTCACTATGATTTTACTAAAATAACACCAGCTTTGTTCATACAAAAAAATAAAGCAATGATTTTGTTTTTCTTGCTAAAGTTAAGAGTTAAAAACACAAAGAAGATTTTATTTACCACCTCATCTTATTTCCTATAGGTATCTTCCACAAAACGGTGTAAGTAAATCATAAAACGAACCAAGATATAATCTAAATCAGACAATAGATAAGTTACTAAGCATTAAAAGACTTGCATGTAAGGTTTAAGCAAGGTAGCGTTTGATTCAAAGTCAAATACATATAATAATAATTACATTCTTTTATAATTATAGGTATTTGTTAAGAAGACTGCGTAATTAGATTTTAAACACTCGAAAGCATTCTCCTTTTGATTTAGTACATTAACCCCATTTTTAAAAACAACAGCCCAAACTTTACTTGTTCCTAAAACCTAAACCAAATACCGCTTAACGATTGCTTAAACTGGCAACACCGAACTCTACTAGCCAGATACGATCTAACGTTCAAATTCTACGATGACAACGCGAGAATTCCTTCGGGCTCAAAAATCAACATTAACTTTTAACATAAATCAAAACGCACACAGGCGGCAGAGTATGTATGGAGACCGGTTTCTGAGGTGCCCGAAGACTGCTTTGTAAAGGTGTTGTTTTGTTGCTTAAGCGATAGCGGAATAGTATTTTTATTTTTACTGATTTTTTTTTATGTACATGTTGAAATTACGCTTCGATGCCCTCTTTCAGCCACATTCAGTCAGATTGCTAAAAAAATTGGCCAAGTGCGAGTCGGACTCCCGCACTGAGGGTGCCGTACAAAATCTATTTTTGACGTATTAAAAAAACTACTGAATAGATTTCGTTCGAACCAATTTTCGTTGGTAGTTGGTATGGTATGGTATTATATGGTAATGTGCATTTTAAAATTATTTCAGTTCTATCATCCTCTTATTTTAGAAGTTAGAGGGGGGGGGGGGACACACACTTTTTTCCACTTTTGAAGGGTCTGTCACGCAAAGTATTGACTTTAGAAAAAAGTGATATTTGAAACCTTAATATAATATTTAAAGACCTATCCATAGATACCCCACACGTATATGTTCAATGAAAAAAAATATTTCGAGTTTCAGTTCCGACTATGGGGACCCCCCACTTTTTTTATTTTTTTTTCTATTTTCGAGTGAAAACCTTGTTGCGGTTTATAGAATACATACATCACTAAGTTTCAACAGTATAATATTAATAGTTTCGGAAAAAAGTGGCTGTGACAGACTGGCGGACAGACAGACAGACATGACGAATCTATAAGGGTTCCGTTTTTTTGCCATTTTGGCTACGGAACCCTAAAAACAACTTGAAATCAATGGGACTGAGCGACTTTCTTTGGGCTCAGAAGTCAACATTAACTATTAACATAAATCAAAGCGCGCCTGTGTGCATTTATGTATCGAGTTCGGTTTGTGAGGTGCTCGAAGATTGCTTTAAATTTTTTATAATTTATGTGAAATTGTACGTCATGCATGACTGAAAATGTGTTAATTCAGTTGGAACATCATCATGACGAACCCCATCTGATTGAATTGGACCCCTAGTTAAGTCTGAAATCCGCAACCCACACAATGGCACTAGATCTTTGTATAAGATCGCAACAACCGCTGTTTTATACTCACTATGGTCTCAGCCGAGGAGCGGTGTCAGCGACACGCGCGCTGCCTGCGCCCGCGCTGTTCTACTGCATTAGTATTATTATTACAGACTAGCGACCCGGCCCAGCTTCGCACGAGTTTCACTAAAACTATTACGAATAATTAATAAATAAATATTTCACAACATCACATACATTGATCTGACCCCGTGTTAAGTAGCTTAAGCACTTGTGTTACAGACATCAGAATCAACAGTGGTATTACAAATATACTTAAATAGATACATATAACACCCAGACCAGGACAAACAGACATGTTCATGCACACAAATGTTTGTCCTGTGCGGGGATCGAACCCGCGACCTCTTGCGTAATAGGCAACATCTTGACCATTACACCAAGCGGGTCGTCAAATATATTATTATGCATTTATTATACACATTAGTTGACGACCCGCTTGGTGTAATGGTCAAGATTTTATACAAGAGGTCACAGGAGAAACATTTGTGTGCATGAACATGTCTGTTTGTCCTGGTCTGAATGTTATATGTATCTAAAACGTTGAGCCCAAAAATCCCGCGGGGAACACAATCACTTTGTGTAGGCTTTCTCAGTTTGGTTAGGACTTCAGACCTGGTTTTCCATTAATAATGATGAAAATCGCTCTTTATAGAATTAATGTAGATAAATTATGAACGTTTATCGTATTCATACCAGATATTTGCCTCCAGCTAAATAAATTGGATGTTTACTAAATGACGGAAGTTCAACGAAAAGCAATCTATGACTTAACTATACTCCTAAGCATACTAAATCAAATGAGATTTACCTCCGAAATTCTGGCTGCATTGCCAAATTGAACGTCCCTGCTTTAATCCTTGTTACAGTGCAGTCAAAGATAATAGTGAAGAAAAGAGTAAAGTTTTTTAAGCATGGAAAATTTAAAGATAGCTATTTTTCCTAAACTAGAAAACTAATAACTATAGCAATGATATTTTTTATTCGGAGCTCGATGGCGCAGTGGTTAGCGCACTCGGCCTGCGGTTGCTAAAGTTAAGCAACGTTCGCAGATGCCAGTCATCGGATGGGTGACCGAAAAATTTCATCTCGAGCTCCTCCGTGCTTCGGAAGGCACGTTAAGCCGTTGGTCCTGCGCCTGATCTCTCTACGGTCGTGTCAGATTGCTGTCCCACCGAATTATGAGAGTGAAGGAATAGGGAGTGCACCTGTGCTTGCGCACTCACTTGTGCACTATAATATATCCTGCGTACCTGGCTGATCGTAAGATCGGCCGCCATGGCCGAATACGGCCGAAGGGTATTATTTTTTATTCACTATTATTTTTTGCAATTTATTATTTGTCATTTATTACACATAGTTTATTTATGTAATGCTATATTACCAAACCACCAGAATGTAACGCGGTGCGTGCAACATTTACGAGTAAAAGGTACTGAAAATCTTCATTTCGATGTCTTCTTGCACTATCTTACAGTTTATGGTAGCGATAAAAGTTAACTTTATTAGAGCAATGCACTTTATTTGAGCTAGAATGTTGCGAGCAGTTTCGCTAATTCTAAATGTATTTAAAAAGTTTAAGTGTTTTCGTGTTTCTCTTTACAATATTATGTAGTTTACATTAGTGTGTCTACACTAATGTATACTACATAATATTGTAAAGAAGAAAACTTTGGTTCTTTGTTTGTAATCAATAGGCTCAAAAACTACGGGACCGATTTAAACAATTATTTCACCATTCGAAAGCTACATAAGCTCCGTGTTATATAGGCACAATTTTATTTTGGAATAAGATAGAGTTCTGGTAGTCTAGCCAAGATGCCACTTATCCGTGTCACACAGATACTTTGTGTGCGGGATAAAGATATAAGTAGCGACGAAACGATAATTCGCGTTCGCTAAAGTGGCATCTTGGTTGCCCATCTGTAGGCTTATATGATGTCGTTACGTGTGTTTCCTTACTGTCCCTTGTCCCACTGCGCTTTACTTAGTGCAGTGCGGTACTGTCCCGCGGGATAATCTGTCCCCCTGTGACGTCATTCCGCGGCACAGTTGAGGTAATAAGTCTTGATGTCGGGATCAACTCCTGGCTGATGCTGGTTCAGGCGGGAATAATGATAGTGCAGCTTCGTTGGCAGGGATCTGGGCTCGTTTGGTCATTATAGTGCTGCTTTGGTATTGATTTTAAGGCAAGTATGTGTAGTAAGTGAGAATTGTCAGTCCAATTCAAGACGACATCATCAGAATAAGCAGCCTATGACAGTCCATTGTACAAGGGTCACCTGATGGTAAGTGATCACCGCTGCCCATGGACATCAACAACCGCACAAGGGTCGCAGATGCGTTGCCTGCCTTTAAGACCCCCATACGCTGCCTATGTTTACACTGTTGTGCTATGTTTCTGCTGGTGAGTAAGGTTGCCAGAGCTCAGTTGGGGAGGGTATGGGGTTAAGGCCGGCAACACATCAACGATACCTCTGGTGTCGCGGATCTCCATGGGCGGCGGTGATTGCTTACCATCAGGCGACACGCTAGGTCGTTTGCCGCCTCTACAAAAAAAAATAACTGAGCTCTGTGTCGGTGAAATGTGTAATCTGAGAATCGTCAATCCTATTTGAGATGGCATCATTATTATGATTGACAGGACGACATCATCGTTTAACTCTGCTGCTCATCCTCCTGGAATGTTCATAGTCTTAGTCTTACGACACCTTTGGTCGAAATGGGATAGTACTTTTCTAAGCTTATGATAGTACTTTGACGGGCCTGTTGGTCGAGTGGCTCCCCTGGCTACAAAACCAAAGGTTGCAGGTTCGAATCCCGCTAGGGGCAAATCTTTGTGTGATGAACATCGGCATTTGTACTCGAGTCATGGATGTTTATAAAAGTATTTAAGTATGTCTATCCGTTTCCTAGCATCCATAGTACAAGCTTCGAGCTTAGTTTGGGGCTAGGCAATTGGTGTGTTAGTCCAATGAATTTATTTATTTATTTATTATTATTTATTTAAGCTGACACTAACACGACAAATGAGCTATTGGTAGGACCGGTCAAAGCATCAAACTGAATAAACTAAACTAAAATTATATTACACGAAACAAATTCTTTACAAGAAGTTTAAAAGCTTTTTTCAAGATATTCATTCACAGAATTTACAACTTTGCTTGTAAGAAATTGACTTACGGCTATTTTTAAAATCACCATTATTTGGTCTCCTAATAATATATCTTTTCAAGAAAGTTCAACGACATAAAACCATTTCAAAAGTTATACTAAAGTTTCTAAGTGTATTTCTAAACTCATATCATTTTATGATTTAAAATTTATTCTATTTAATAAAGTTCTGCTAAAGTTTTTATTTATAGACTTTAGTTTATCATAACTTTGTTTTAATGAAGATTTTATAAAAAAATAACATCTGAATTGTATTAAGTTTTTAAAAATTTATTCTTTCTTTGTTACAGGTCAGTAAGAACAAGTTTGTATAACCAGTGGACTTTTAAGAAGCAAACATTCTTATGTGAGTAGCCCTGTCGGTTCATCCTCATACATAGACCTGACGATTTTGTATCACTTAACTGAAAAAGCTCTTGAGTGGTTCAAATCAACTAAAATTAAAAAATGTTATTGCTCTTCCAAAAAAGGAATAATATTTTATCTTTGTTTTTTTTTTATAATTTTTGTCATAATATCGGTTTATCGAAGACGTTTACCACAACAACGTATAAACAATCTCAACTCCAACCGAAATAAAATGGTTCACTTCTCAACCATTCCCAGATACAGTTCATACAATAACCAAGCTTCAATCCATCTTGCGCGTCGGATTACAACCGACCGTCGGGTCCGGTGATAGGGGTCAGAATCGGTTGCGCGTGAATCGCAAGTCGGATCAATGTCGGAAAGTGATCCCGTGTTGTCGGCCGGACGGCTTAGCCATGTTTATGCGGGGGATGGTTGCATGCAAGAGCGTTAGAAAGCAAATAGATAAAAGGGAGATAATTATAAAATGTTTAAACCTTTGCTTCACATAGTATAAGACAATGCTGGTTCCCGCTATCTGTCCCTTTGTATGTGTTCTTAAATCTTTAAAACTCTGCAAATTTGCTGAGGATAGTGGCATGCAGGAAAATAAGAAGAAGAATGAGGGAAAGCATCTGTTAAATACGGTCCTGAATAAATATTGAAGCAAATCAACACAAAAAGCTTCGAAAGGAAGCGACAAGAAAAATGTATATCGAAGCTTTGCAAAATAAATGTTTGTAATCCTAAGCTATATGCCGAATTCAATGTGGTAAGTTTTACTGTGTTCTACTTAAGTAAGGTTCTTGCGCTTGAATCCATTGCCAGATGTAGAAACCCTATTGCAATAACCACAACTTCTAAGGAATATTAAACTTTTAAATCTGTTCTGCGTAAATCTATTCAACATTCGTAGAAGTGTTTACATTATTCAGTTGACTATCTTTCTTTGTATTATACGAATTCTCTCTTATATCTGAATATTTTAAAATATCTGCTGATGTTGAATCAATAACACAAATACAACAGAACACAACAAAATAAAAACTCAAAAAAGTGTAAAAAACAATTAACATTACAAAATAAGTACTGGTTCTCTCTCGTACGTAACGGCTGGAAAACTCTCCGGTGGGCTGCGTAAGTTTCGTCGATAATTTGGCACAAGTTGTGTACCCCTGGAGCCTCCTAAACGGCCTACCACACGTTTTTTACCCCTGACCTCGATTCCTGCTGCGGTGATACCAGACTTAAGAGTTTGAGCAGTTTGGTTTAGAAATTGCTTTATAAAGTGATAACTTTTAAATGTCTGTCGGAGGGTAAAACAAGATTTCGATACTGAAACCTACAAAAGATACAATAGAAAAATGAAATAGTATCAATAAATTTTTGAATAGACAGTTTTGTCTATTTTAATCAGAGTCTTTTCTCATGGGAGATTGCTTATTATTACTGTGATACTGTTCTAACAGTATTTTTTTGTTAATCTTAAGTGGAAAGCAACTTCGTTCCCGTGAATTTCTGTTTTAGCACAAATTGTGTTGGCGCTATATTATAGTTTAAAATCTTAATGGACAAATGGACTATCCAACACATGAATAAATAATTTTTCAATTCGAACCAGTAATTATTGATATGAGAGTTGAACGCTCTCATACATACAAAAAACTATTCCTCTTTATAATATTAGTATAGATTATTTAGGTAAATATTCCTATACGATGCAATGCGACCTATCTCCATAATGTATCCGATATCCACCACTATTTATCGCCTCAGCAATCAATCTCGTCCCGCCGATCCGTGATTTGCCGGCGGCGTGACCTCGTAAGTCTTGATTAGGTCATTGTATGCGTCCCGTTGGATAAATTGGGACAAAATTATCTAGGAGTTATGGCACTGACGACCCAATAGCTGCATATACTCTTGTATTTATGCCCTAGTATGTGGCTCAACTGCCATTCTAACTGCATATTTCTTTTTCGTTTAATTTATTTCGTTTAATGAATTAAATAAAAAAATTGAAATTGCTGCACTTCAATTAAACGGGTTGCCTACATATTACGCTTACATTTAATGTGCCTTACAATATGTTGTTAAAATAGAAGAGAAGCTTTTGATTGACTACCTAAACGTTGTTTTCTCGCATTCTTTTTTTCTAAATATATTGGTAAATTACTACTATAATACGAAATTGTATACGGAGTGTATTGGCTACTGCGATACAAGCAAATTTTGCTTAGTGCAGAGTCTTTAGATGTAAGTATATAATGTAAACATGTTTTTCGTGTAATAAATAAATAAATAAATAAATAAATAAATAAGAAAATGTTCATCGCTAAAACAAAGTATCACATGTTCATATGATGTCAAACAGATTTTCCATATTCACTCGTGCCAAATCCATGCCATATGTCCGGCGTTGTTTATCGCTTCCAGGGCGCCGACCGCGATCACTCTCGTTCCGCCGGAAAACCGGCGGGCGAGTTAAAATTAGGTATGAGCAGCTTTTGATTGACTAGCTAAACGTTTCTTCCTTTCTACACATATTGAAAAATAACTATAACGAAATGTGGAACGCTAACACAGAGCATCACATTTTAATATGATATCAAACAGATTTTCGATATTCACTCGTGCCAAATCCGTGCCATATGTCCGGCGTTGTTTATCGCTCCAGGGCGCCGACCGCGATCACTCTCGCCACGCCGGAAAACCGGCGGTGTGACCCCGTCTTGATTAGCTCATTGAATGCGCTCTTTGATTTAGGGACTCGAATAAGTAATTAAGGGATTTATAGTTGTTAAGTTATTGAAATGGTCTAGTGGTTTAAGTAACGGGCCATATCACCGAAGACCTATGTTCGATTCCCGGTCGCCGGAATGTGTGTCGGTTGTCTTGAATACAGCTCTTTTGTGATCACCAATTCGGACAAGCTTGGTATTTTTTTCGACCATCTCGGCCGATCTTATGATAAGCCAGATACGCAGTGATGTGGATATTTGCTATTTCTTTAAAAAATACAGATATAATTCTATTGTGCATTTGTGTGTGTGTGTGTGTGTGTGTGTGTGTGTGTGTGTGTGTGTGATATCACCACAATACCCTCACGACAGCGTTGATAATTGACTAATTCCCATTAGTCTCAAGAAGGATTTAAAAGTATTTGAAATAACGTGACCTACAGTTATGTCTGTATTTGGATTCACTGGAATTGGCATTGCCTTTGCCCTCATTTAAGCATTATTTCCCTATAAGGATCACGATAAAGGCTTGAAAGATTTAATGGTTCCCAAGATTCCTTTGTTGTACTTACATGCATTTATGTAAGTAATGCTTACATATGAGGCTTTCTGATGAGGTTGAAAGATGAATATGAGTATAAATATGTTTTAATATCCGGTAGACAAAAAATCTGATGTGTGTAGTATGTTCATACAGGTCATACATCGTAGGTGATTATCGTCAAGTTGGGAATGTCTCTCCAGCAAATTCACTTTAGAACACAATAGGCTATGTATATAAAGATACCCGGCTATAATTTTGGAAGACCTATCCATGGATACACCACGCGTATACTTGTAGGTATTGACAGACAGATAGACAGACATGTCGAATCTAAAAAGGTTCCATTTTTTGCCATTTGGCTACAGAACCCTAAAATTGTAAGTCATAATAGCACAATCGCATCGATTGCCTTTGATTCTTTACTGTTCATTAGTTGTATAAATGTCTTGACAGTTTTATATACTTCAGAGAAATAAATATTAATTTCATTTTAACTTTCGTTGTACTGCTCAAAACATGTAACGGTATAGGAAATGTCACGCGTAAACTTACACCTTGTATAATCTCAACACCTCCATCCAAGCTCATGACGTATCGATGTAACAGCAACACAGCTGTGTGTCATCTAAGCGCTCGAGTCAAACAGAGCGTCACTGTCACTTCACACGCGCAGACGCGGCTGCAGCTGTCAGCGGGTGCGCACGCGCATCTAGGCGTTTACACTGCGGGATCCCTCTGTACTAATATTATAAATGAGAAAATGCGAAAGTAACTCTGTCTGTCGTCTGTAACGCTTTCCCGCTTAAACCTTCGGCCATGGCGGCCCATCTTACGATCAGCCAAGTACGCAGGATATATTATAGTGCAAAAGTGAGTGCGCTCATAATTCGGTGGGACAGCAATCTGACACGACCGTAGACAGATCAAGCGCAGGACCAACGGTTTAACGTGCCTTCCGAAGCACGGAGGAGCTCCAGATGAAATTTTTCAGTCACCCATCAGATGACTGGCATCTGCGAACGTTGCTTAACTTTAGCAACCTGCGCCAACGAGCTCTTCAAAACATGTAACGGTATAGGAAATCTCACACTTACCTTGTATAATCTCAACACCTTCATCCAAGCTTATGACGTATCGATGTAACAGCAACACAGCTGTGTGTCATCTAAGCGCTCGAGTCAAACAGAGCGTCACTGTCACTTCACACGCGCAGACGCGGCTGCAGCTGTCAGCGGGTGCGCACGCGCATCTAGGCTTTTACACGACGTGACTTGGTACTCTCATAATGGTTACTCCTTAATATGTTTTAACAAAGCTTTGTGGAACTTCCACTCGAATGAGACGGTCGCCTGAAGAAGAATCTCCACTTTAAATTCAAATTCAAATTCAAAATGTTTTATTACTACCCATAAAAAGTACAATTTTTCTTAAGCTAAACAAACTTATCTACTTATCGTTTTACTACAAATTACTACAAAACTTATCTTTAACATTGTCTTTAAAGAAGACAACAGTCACGTAGCACTTCGTAAATGTTGTGCTACGAGTATGTTTCTGCTGGTGAGACAGGTCGCCAGAGCTCAGCTGAGGAGGGTACATATCGATACCTTAAATCTCAAATGGCGTAAGCGCCAAATTGGTCAAAATGACTTTTGAATGCAGTTTTATTCAGTTTTTTTTTCTCTATCGATCTGTATATTTAAAATCCTGAAATTCGAAAAAAATGGTCATTACGACCCGATGTTTTTTATAGATTTGAACACTTTTTATAAGGAAAAGAGGTCGTAAGCAGCTATAAATTTAATGCATGAATAACGTCAGGGCGTAACGAGATATTTTAATACATTAATATGGCGTATCACACATAGCCAACTTTATTTGGTGGTTACGCCCTTAGAAATTATTGTAAAGTGAAAAAAAAAGTAAAAACACAAGGGGGTAAGGGACATCATTATTCGGTTTCGGCGTTTACACCACACACAATTTTTATTATTGAAAGGCGTTTACACCCTATAAAAAACACGATTTTTTTTAGATTAAGGTCGTATCTCCCATTAAATTCATAAAAAAATACAAAATAACGGGTATTTACTACATCTTTTATTGAATTTGGTACATTAAACGGGTAAGAGGATTTTAGGAAACAACTTAAAATCTAAAAAAAGCCGAGGCCGAGAGAATAAGAAGGCCTAATTCGATTAAGCAGTGTAGGGGTAGGAAAACGACCCTTATTCTTAGCAACAGTGATTTCTATTTATATTATTATAATATTTACGTAATGATCAACTTTAAAATTCAATTAAAGTCCTAATGGAGTTAGAAAAGATTACAAAAATTGTATTAATTTAAGAATCAATGAATCAAGTAGCTACGTTCAAAAATTAAGAGATTTTAGAAAGCCTTAATTTAAAATAATCAGTCAAAAAAAATTAATTGAAACTATCAAAAACTTATTGTGTAATTTAGTTCTGTGTCTGTTTGTTTTTCCATCTCATTATCGTTAGTCAAACTAGTAATTTTCTTTTTACCCTTCCCGATTCCCGATCCCCTTTTCCTTTCCCTTCTTTTGAATATTTTTTTGACCGAGAGAAACGTGTTCTTCTGAGGCATCTTCTTTCATTGAGTATTTTATTTGAATAGTGTGTGGGTTTTTCTTAATAATAATAGTCATTTATTAATTGCCAAAAAACACTACAAAGTACACATTCACACAATTAGTAAGCAATGAATGCTGAGTGATCTTCTTCTGAAATGTTACGACTCTAATTTCTTTAAGCTTCATAGCCTTTAATGTTAGGGTAAAACATATCATGAAGAATATCACCCGCGATTACCAACAGCAGAAGATGTGCCAGATGTATTACCAGACACTGATGTAGAGGACGGAGATACAGACTCAGAAAAATACTGTTTTTTTTTGTTTGATTGTTTTTGATAGTTTCAATTGAAATTTTTTGACTGATTATTTTAAATTAAGGCTTTCTATCTAAAATCTCTTACTTTTTGAACGTAGCTACTTGATTCATTGATTCTTAAATTAATACAATTTTTGTAATCTTTTCTAACTCTATTAGGACTTTAATTGAAATTTAAAGTTGATTATTACGTAAATATTATATTAATATAAGTAGAAATCATTGTTGCTAAGAATAAGGGTCGTTTTTCTACTACTACACTGCTTAATCGAATTAGGCCTTCTTATTCTCTCGGCCTTGGCTTTTTTCAGATTTTATTTTGTTTCCTAAAATCCTCTTACCCGTTTAATGTACCTAATTCAATAAAAGAAGTAGAAAATACCCATTATTTTGTATTTTTTCATGAATTTAATGGGAGATACGACCTTAATCTCAAAAAAAACGTGTTTTTTATAGGGTGTAAACGCCTTTGTGTCATATTTTCAGAAGTCGTAACCGACTTCTATTTTTTAAAACATAAGATTTAGGTGCAAATAGTTCTAACTGAAGCCTTCATCTCAAAATTCTAAGAAATTTGATGTATAAAACATTTTTATAGTATTAAAACTAGCTCGGGGCGCCCGCTTCGCGGTCGCGCCCAGAGCTAGGTCGCTCCGCGACGGGGCCGCTCCCGGGCTTCGCCCTCCGCGGCGCTCGGCCTTCGGCCTCGCCGTGGCTCGGCCTGCGGCCTCGCAAAATTACATGGCTGGCTTGGACCGTCCGTCAGCGGGTTCCCTGTCTTTTTTTACGCCCTGAGAGCCATCAACTGAGTCCTACTGATTCACTCTATGCCGCTCCGGGCTTCGCCCTCCGCGGCGCTCGGCCTCCGGCCTCGCAGATTTATTTGCTTTACCACCTTTTCTTTCCATTTTCAAAGCAAACTTTGTATGATAATGTCATCAATATAACTAACCAGAAACTCTATATAGCTCCAGTCTGCAATTAAAAACGTTTGAAATATTTCACATTATTATTAAAAATCATGCAAGTAAACGCATAGCAGCCATGGCTTCTGTCACGGCTCCGGCGCTGCGAGGCTCCGGCGGTCCCACGCGATCTTTTTGTCGCAGATGGTTTACGCTCTTCACCGTAACTTCGGCTTGTTGGCCGGCTCTGCCGGCCAGCCTCAGTCGCGGCTTCGAGCTTCCAAACCACCTGCTCCTCAGCTCACGGGCCGCCTCGCCCCTCCGCGCCTACGCGGGCTTATATTGCACTCTAGGGGTAGGGCAAACAAGACTACGTGGAGGCGGTTTTGGCAGCGATTCGTTTCTACAAACCAAACATACCACAAATACAGTCCTAACAGACAATATTTTAGTATACTGAACATTTTTCAAACACTTGTAAAATTTCCATACAAAGTCACCGTGCCCCATATAAATTAGTACAAAATGTATGGGGAAAATCAAAAAACTATTTTTTGATAATTTCAAAGTAGCAAGTAAAATAAATAAAAATATGGCCAAAATAGAAACAAAAGACGACATTTGACAGTTCCTCATACAAATTTTTGCCTGAAAGTTGATACTTCGAGTTTTGACATTTTCCCATAAAATTCGAAAATTACCTTGAAAATGGGGTAAATTATTTTACCACATTGTAGATCAAGGTCTACTCTACAATAAAGGTCGTGCAACATTTTCTCCTATCACGCCTGTATATACCCAAAAAATCAGTTTAAAATATTTCTCAAATAAAACTTTTCACAAAATGGCCGCTAGCCCGTCCGCCATCTTGGTTGGAATTTTTTTCGTATTTTTCCTAGAATTAAATCTAATCTACACAAGTAACCACATTTTGACATTTCCTCTTAGGCCAATGTTGACCCCTCCAGAGATCCTCAAAGACACCCCTTCCGAAAAAGTTTGAGCCGTCGTACCTCCCAGTGTTGCCAGACCACTTTGATGAAAACAGTCAAATGTCATTTGAGACCCTCCAATCTGCCACGCCTTGGGAATGAATTTTGCAAAAAACCGTTATTTCTAGTTTCGACGTTTTCGGGCCTCAGCTCAAAAACTACTAAAATCTTCTAAATTGTTTTTTCACCTGGCAATACCTCACACTAAAACACACAAACGCCTAGTACATTTCAAACCCCCGTTTGGTTCACCAAGTGCCCGAAATTACAAGTTGAAAGTTTTGAAAACGTGAAAATTTCACAAAATGGCCGCCAGAGCATCCGCCATCTTGGTTTTCTGTCGTCCCGTATTTTTCCCGTATACTACATTATATACGGGATCAAACTGCATTTTTACTTTTTTCCTCCGCCGCACCCAGTTGGCCAAACAGGTCTTGGTAGATGACCATGTCGAAAATTTTCTTTTGCTCCTCACGCCCAGTGTTGCCAGGTGATTCTCAATTTTCTACCCTAACGTCACTGGGGACCCTAGATGCCACAATTGCTCATACTTAATTTTCCCCCAAATACCGTATTTCCATTCGACCCATTTTTGGGCCCCTCGGCCAAATCTACCAAAATCTACCAAAATATTTTTCCACCTGGCAATAGTTGGCACTTGTACAAACGTGGCCGCCATACAGTCCAAATCTGTCAGGTGTTGCCAAGGTCGTCAAAAACGGGTTTGAAAATTTCGTAAATTTTTACTTTTTACAAAATGGCCGCTCGCTCGTCCGCCATCTTGAATTTTTGACAGTGCGTATTTTTCCCATAGTCTGGACCATAGACAGCGTCGAACCTCATTTTTACTTTTTTTGTATTATTTATAGAAAGGCCCCGAGAGGTCCGGGAAGTCGACCATGTCCCAAAAAATTCAAAAAATCACCACTCCCAGTGTTGCCAGCGTACAAAGATAAAACTACCAAAAGTTCATTAGACACCCTCCGGACTACGGATTCGTGGCCTCGATTTTTCGCTGAATCAGCTATTTCGATTCGGCCGTTTTTGGGCCCCTGGAGCGAAAACTACCAAAAACTACCAAGATGTTTTTCCAGCTGGCAATACTTCGTACTAAAACTCGCGATGCCGCCATACAACACATTCGCGTAGAGTGTTGCCAACTACCCGAAAAATCAATTTGAATTTTTTCGAAAATTTTTCATTTCACAAAATGGCCGTCTGCTCCTCCGCCATCTTGGATTTTTAACAGGCAATTTTTTTACTGAAACGACATCATATACCACGTCAAATAAAGTTTAAATTTTTTACCCACGTCACACAGTGTTGCCACAGGAATTTTTCAAAGTCACCAAGTCCGAAAAATCGTTTTTTCCCCGCCGCTCCCAGTGTTGCCAGATGATTTCAAAAAAAATACCGAAAGGCCTTTGACCACCAAAGTTGCCACCAAACTGCATACTCGGTTTTCGGCCAGCTGTCAAAAAGTCATTTTCTACTAATTGGACCAAATGTCAAAAATCTACTACGAACGTGGTAGAATGTTTTCCCTTCTGGCAACTCTCAGATAAATACTAAACCAAAACTGTAAAGAACCGAATCTGTCCAGTGTTGCCATCCACCAAAAAAAAGGATTCAAAAAATTGCAAAATTTTTGACACAGACGAAAATGTCTCTACCGGCGCCGCCATCTTGAATTTTTACATCTGGCAACACTGGGTTTAAAATTGACCATATTTCTGACCGAACAGAAAAAAAATCAACAAATTATCTCTGCCCAGTCCAGAGACACGGCCCCGCAAAAAGAGGTCGATTTTCCGATTTTCAAGCCAAGATGGCGGCGCCGCCATTTTGTTTTTCTGACATTTTTCTTTTTAAATCCCAACCATTCCCCACAGACTACGACCCCTGAAAATTTGACAGCTCCAGAGGTAATAGGTTTGGAGATAGCACCACCAACATGGCCGCCATCTTGGATTTTTGAAAAAAAAAAGAATAATTTCCAGATTGATTGGCGATCCGAACAAAACTCCCATACATGTGAATCGAGTCAAAAGCTGGCAACACTGCGAAAAAAGGCCCCGATGAATGAGTGAGTGAGTGGTAATCGAGCTTTATATATTATAGACTAGCTCGGGGCGCCCGCTACGCGGTCGCGCCCAAAGCTAGGTCGCTCCGCGACGGGGCCGCTCCCGGGCTTCGCCCTCCGCGGCGCTCGGCCTTCGGCCTCGCCGTGGCTCGGCCTGCGGCCTCGCAAAATTACATGGCTGGCTTGGACCGTCCGTCAGCGGGTTCCTAGTCCTTTTTCGACGCCCTGAGAGCCATCAACTAAGACCTACTGATTCACTTTATGCCGCTTCGGGCTTCGCCCTCGCGGCGCTCGGCCTCCGGCCTCGCAGATTTATTTGCTTTAACACCTTTTCATTTCATTTTCAAAGCAAACTTTGTATGATAATGTCATCAATATAACTAACCAATAACTCTATACTGCTCCAGTATGCAATTAAAAACGATTGAAATATTTCACATTATTATTTAAAATCATGCAAGTAAACGCATAGCAGCTATGGCTTCTGTCACGGCTCCGGCGCTACGCGGGCTTGGAGTCGGTTTTGGCAAACCAAACATACCTCAAATGCAGTCCTTACAGCGTAAACATACCTCTCCAACCAATATTTCAGTACCACTAAACATTTTTCAAACATTTGAAAAATTTCCATACAAAGTCACAGTGCTGCGTGCCCCATATAAAGCTCGATCCAGTACAAAATGTATGGGGAAAATCAAATAACCATTTTGCATTTTTTTCAAAGTTACAAGTAAAATGAATAAAAATATAGTCAAAATGGAAACAAAAGACGACATTTGACAGTTCCTCATACAAATTTTTGCCCAAAAGTTGATATTTCGAGTTTTGACATTTTCCCCTAGAACTCGAAAATTACCCTGAAAATTGGGTAAATAATTGTACCACATTGTAGACCAAGCCCTACTCTACATTAAAGGTCCTGCAACATTTTCCCCTATCACGCCTGTTTATACCCGAAAAATCAGTTTAAAATATTCCTGAACTACAACTTTTAACAAAATGGCCGCCAGCCCGTCCGCCATTTTGGTTGGAATTTTTTTCGTATTTTTCCAAGAAATAAATCTAATTTACGCAATTAACCGCATTTTCACATTTCCTCTTAGGCCAATGTTGACCCCTCCAGAGATGCTCAAAGACACCCCTTCCGAAAAAGTTTGAGCCTTCGTACCTCCCAGTGTTGCCAGACCACTTTGATCAAAATAGTCAAATGTCATTTTAGACCCTCCAATCTGCCACGCCTTGGGAAAGAATTTCGCAAAAAACCGTTATTTCTATTTTCGACGTTTTCGGGCCACAGCTCAAAAACTACCAAAATCTTCCAAAATATTTTTTCACCTGGCAATACCTCATACCAAAACACACAAACGCCTAGTACATTTCAAACCCCCGTTTGGTTCACCAAGTGCCCGAAATTTCAAGTTGAAAGTTTTGAAAACGTGAAAATTTCACAAAATGGCCACCAGCGCGTCCGCCATCTTGGTTTTCTGTCGTCCCGTATTTTTCCCATATACTACATTATATACCAGATCAAACTGCATTTTTACTTTTTTTCTCCGCCGCACCCAGTTGACCCAACAGGTCTTGGTAGATGACCATGTCGAAAATTTTCTTTTGCTCCTCACGCCCGGTGTTGCCAGGTGATTCTCAATTTTCTACCCTAACGTCATTGAGGACCTTGGATGCCACAATCGCTTATACTTTATTTTTCTCCAAATACCGTATTTCCATTCGACCCATTTTCGGGCCCCTCGGCCAAATCTACCAAAATCTACCAAAACATTTTTCCACCTGGCAATAGTTGGCACTTGTACAAACGTGGCCGCTCTACAAGCCAACTCTGCCAGGTGTTGCCAAGGCCGTCAAAAAGGGGTTTGAAATTTTCGAAAATTTTTACTTTTTACAAAATGGCCGCCCGCTCGTCCGCCATCTTGGATTTTTGACTGCGCGTATTTTTCCCAAATTCTGGACCATAGACAGCGTCGAACCTCATTTTTAATTTTTTTGTATTTTGTATAGTGTGGCCCCCAGAGGTCCGGAAAGAAGACCACGTCCCAAAAAATTCAAAAAATCCTCACTGCCAGTGTTACCAGCAGGAAAAAATAAAACTACCAAAAGGTCATTAGACACCCTCCGGACTACGGATTCGTGGCCTCGATTTTTCCCTGAATTCAGTTTTTCGATTCGACCCTTTTTGGGCCCCTGGAGCGAAAACTACCAAAATCTACCAAGATTTTTTTCCACCTGGCAATACTTCGTACAAAGACTCGCAATGCCGCAGTACAACACATTCGCGTAGGGTGTTGCCAACTACCCAAAAAACTAATTTTAATTTTTTCGAAAATTTTTCATTTCGCAAAATGGCCGCCTGCGCTTCCGCCATCTTGAATTTTTGACAGCCAATTTTTTTAATGTTACTACATCATATACCACGTCAAATGCCGTTTCAATTTCCAACCAACAACGCACAGTGTTGCCACAGGAATTTTTCAAAGTCACCAAGTCCGAAAAAACGATTTTTCCCCGCCGCTCCCAGTGTTGCCAGATGATTTCAAAAAAAATACCCAAAGGTCCTTCACTACCAAAGTTGCCACCAAACTGCATACTCGGATTTCGGCCAGCTGTCAAAAAGTCATTTTCTACTAATTGGACCAAATGTCAAAAATCTACTATGAACGTGGTAGAAGGTTTTCCCTTCTGGCAACACTCGGATAAATACTCTACCAAAACTGCCAAAAACCAAATCTATCCGATGTTGCCAACCACCAAAAAAATGGATTCAAAAAATTGTAAAATTTTTGACATAGACAAAATTCTCTCTACCGGCGCCGCCATCTTGAATTTTTGCACCTGGCAACACTAAGATTAAAATTGACTATATTTGTAAGCAAACAGAAAAAAAAACAACAAATTATCTCTGCCCCGTCCAGAGACACAGCCCCGCAAAAAGGGGTCGATTTTCCGATTTTTAAGCCAAGATGGCGGCGCCGCCATTTTGTTTTTCTGACATTTTTCTTTTTAAACCCCAACCGTTCCCCACAGACTACGACTCCAGAAAATTTGACAGCTCCAGGGTGAATAGTTGCAGAGATGTCACCACCAACATGGCCGCCATCTTGGATTTTTGAAAAAAAAATAAAAATTTCCAGATTGATTGGCGATCCGAACAAAACTCCCATACATCAGTTTCGAGTCTGAAGCTGGCAACACTGCGAAAAAAGGCCCCGATGAATGAGTCAGTGAGTGAGTCAGTGGTAATCGAGCTTTATATAGTATAGACTAGCTCGGGGCCGCCCGCTTCGCGGTCGCGCCCACGAGCTAGGTCGCTCCGCGACGGGGGCCGCTCCCGGGCTTCGCCCTCCGCGGCGCTCGGCCTTCGGCCTCGCCGTGGCTCGGCCTGCGGCCTCGCAAAATTACATGGCTGGCTTGGACCGTCCGTCAGCGGGTTCCTAGTCCTTTTTCGACGCTCTGAGAGCCATCAACTAAGACCTACTTGATTTACTTTATGCCGCTTCGGGCTTCGCCCTCCGCGGCGCTCGGCCTGCGGCCTCGCAGATATTGTTTATTGTTTTCTTAACACCGTAACTTTTCATTTTTAGAGTAGTCCTTGTTATATAATATTGTTTTCGATTACACTAAAATGCTTATTTCTACAATACTTTATTTAAACTTTTATTTACTAATATAATAACGCTGAAAAGTTTGATTGTTTAAATGCGCTTATCTTTGTAATGAAAAACAAATAATAATATAAAATGTTTATTGCTCTCAAACAATTTTGAGTAGAACAAAGTCAATGTGACATAAAATTAAGTAATAAATTATTTTCTAAAGCAAAAAACAGGGGATTTTGGTCCCCTTACATTTAATTTACATTTACATTACTTATTTGCTCTCGACAGTTTTTTTTTTTTAACCAATAAGTCCACTAATCGGCAATGATTGTACGGGGCTAACTATACTTATGTCACATTCTAAATATGTACGTTAGTTCCATTTTCTGGGGGTAATCAACAGAAAAAGAAACGATTTGCAGGGCTCAAAATGGCCTTCGTATTACATGTAACATCAAAGTAACTAACTACAAACCTTATTTTAAGACATTAATTTTATGCATTCAATTTGCATTCTACATATCCATGAAAAAGCTTAGTGTTAATAAATGATAAAAATTTTAAAAGATTTTAAAAAATAAAGAGCAAACGTCTTAAATATAAAGAATGTTTTACATCTTGACATAAAACCGCTTCTTTTTGTTAAAAATGTCACAAGCATAGTACCACGAATATTTAAAAAGTTACCTTATTTACTATCAAAAAATAAGACGTCATCAAATGTTGAAAATATTGAGATTCGTACACATCGATATACAAATACCCAAAATACACAATCAACGTCTCAAAAACGTCCCCAAAAAATAGTGCTGAATGCACTTATTTCAATAAGTCTTGCGTCACCAGCGTCATCGCAATTTTGAACACTCCCTTGTGAAAACAATCTTAACTAATCTGCGTAAGGTTTAATTTGCAAATAATAATGTTCATAGTTTGACTTTGAGTTTTTGGTGACAGGTTACTTTTGTTCGAGACTGTGCATCTATGGTTTTTGTATATCAATGTTCGTACATGAACTATTTCTTCTTGACATTTAAACTATTACATTTGAGAGAAATTTACAGACAAAAAGATAATTTAAATGTTATACATTCTTTTATAATTGGCTAATTATGTGTTATTGTATTGAAACACACATATCGTCGGCAAAAAGTCAAACCTCGTAATTCCATCAGATCAAATTTTACAGGGAGGCACAAAAATCTTCACTACGAATAATTTCGAGACACAAAAGTTTAATTGTTTTTTTTTTATTTGGTGTTACGAGGTCTAACTCTTAAGAAAAGCTAAGTACAAGTTCTTATTTTGATTTCAATTAAAATGAGGTAGACTGGTAAATATAGGCTCAAAATATGGTACTTGAAAGTAATGTCACTTTTAAATTTGGTTTACCCGTTGTCTTAGGTGGGTAACGGGACGGGATGCGACGTGACGTGATGCGAATTATTGCGACCAATACTTTACATGGCGTGACGTACCAATGCCATATGGCGGTACTCATGACAATATTACATAGAAAAGACTATTCGATATTCCGCGTCGCATCGCTTCTCTAGTTTGTCGCCCAGCTAAGTCAACGGGTTAACAGAAATGCCGACTTGCAAGCGAAGCGGTATACCTATTTTTGATGCTGAACAGTATTGAAATAACCCATCTACCTCTTTTTTTATCATGTCATTGAGTAAACCAATGTAATTTTGTTACACATTTTAGGTTAATAATATTAATTTACATATCATTAATGGATGTATAGAATTGATCTTCTTCACGCAGTCTCCATTCAGCAAAATTAGTTTCTTCAATTCGTGGTTACATCTCCATCATAAGCTCATTAATGTTCCCATTGTTGGATAGGGAGATCGAGCATTAAACCACCTCGATGGACCAGTGTGCATTAGTGGTTTGAGCGCAATTGACCAAAGGTATCTGAAACAAAAATAAACACTTTAATAAGGGTGGAAAAATAAAATATATCCCCTCATAATTTAATGAATCAGTCGTGGTCTTGCTCGTTGCAAGTTCAATTTCTAGGTAAACTCTTAAGACATTGACCAGTTTGTGATTGGATTTGTCCAGTTGCATTCAGCAAACATGGCGACGATAAAGCCTTTTTATAAAGATGATATGCCATGATTTCATCAAATCATTAAATTGATGTTGATATAATATTGCAGTTTGGACGCGTGCGAAACAAGAAAGTTAGAAGTTATTTCGATTTAGTCCTGTATTCCTTTCAAGCAATTGGTAAACATTTAAATCACTAACTTTCTAACTAATATTATAATTATTATAAACTTGTGTGAAGTATGTTTTACACAAACTTTATATACCCTAATCGGGTATTATGTGAATTTTCTTTTGAACCAGAAAAAAATAGATTTAAAAATACTTACATAAAAGTCAGGATAGGATAGGCAAGTCGTCGGTTCAAGTAGTTGGTGTAGGGTTTTACAAAAATTTTCTTCTCTCCTGAAAACAAAAAACGATACAATTATTAAAACTTGACATCTTTAAAGGATGTAGTAATTGATGATAGGACATTTCATATCATTAGCAAGCATTCGTTTATTCAATAAAAATAAACATTAATAATAAAATAAGATTTGAATAATTCGTAAATTAAATAGTTTCAAACATTTACACTACAATATCAAATGTAAAATGGTAAATAATTGTGTTTATTTACATACCTTTAAGTTATATTTTTCCATAAATTTTCTGCTTTATTTATTTATATTTATGTATTGTCTTGAATTATAGTTTCAGTAATAATTTCTTCACAATACTTTTAATTCGTCATTCATTCCTTACTCAGTTTGTAAATGTAATGAGTATAATTCTGTAACATAAGAACATCTGTTAATTTCTTGGTAAAGGCATGGAAAGGCAAATAAAAATCATAAGGTACAAAAAACCAGAGCCTCGTCAGTAAGTAGCAGGAAGCACCGCGGGCAGGTGAGGTTGGCACATGGGTTGAGGGAGTGAGTCCAGGGTGGTTACATATATTCTATTTATGGGTAAGATGTTTGATAAACAACAGTTTTATTCCTTGCAAAACTGGACTCACACTGCAGGATTCAATGTTAAAATTAATTTGGCCAATAATTGCCGTGAAGTGAGAAAAACAAAACGAAATAAGATTAAAATAGCAAATAAATTACAAAAATCCTGCATTTAATAAATAATATTCTATTATTTCGTTCGCAAATTATTTAACATAACGTGCGAAAGAAATTTATAAAATACCATTATTACTTGTCATCAGAAAACAACAATCCGAATAATAAAAGTATTAACTATTTTTAATTATTGACTTTATTCGTATTATTGTTTTCTGTGTCATCCCCTTTTGCTTCCCATCTAACTATTGACTATATACTAATACAAGCATAAAAAGCAAGCAAACAAATAAATACAACTAATTATTTAATAGGGTTATTTACAGAAAGAAGAAACTAAAAATACAAAGCAATGTGGTCAGGCATATCTACACCAGCAATTGTTTGCTTAATGTCTCTGAGTGTGTGTGCAAATGGATAAGAAATAAAGAATCCGGATTGAGTCAATTATCAAATAAAATATATTATAATATGACATAAAAAAAATGTATAGTATGAATATGAACCCATGAAAAATATAGTAAAACCACCAAGTATTTATTATTACTTCCCTGAAGAGTGCATCCGTATACCGTAACAACTTGCAAATACCACCCGTCATTGAGTCACGACACAAAACAGGCCTTCGTCAGCCATCCCCGAATGAGGCGGGATCCGTTGGACAGACCTTCCGAGGAACGGGCTGTCGGTGGTTAAGACGAAGAGCCGACACGAGAGTGGTCAGAGAGCGCCAGCAGGTGACGGGAAGAAAGCGGTGCAATCAAAGTAAGGAGCGTAACATCGACATGTCCTATCCCCAAAATCCAAACCAATCCAATCCCCTTCACAATGCCGCAAATAGCAAAAATGCCAAAACACGTGCATAATATGCACAAAACGGACGCCTTAAACTTGGAACACCAAAATTCTTCCAAAATGTACCATTGAAAAGAAAATGGTAGTCATTAAATGTATTTTTTATTCTCATGACATGCCAATGTGACCTCCACCAACAAACTAAAAGCTTCTGTTATGTATGCGAAAAATCTGATTGAAATCAAGGTTTTCTAAGTGGACCACTAAATTTGTGGTAGGTATGCAGTGTAGTGCACTCTAAGTGCAGAAGGGTAAAAAGTCATTATCATCATTGTTGTTTTTATGTGATTTACGCATTTCCATGATGGAAGGGGAAGCTTATTTTATCAAACAATATGCTGAATAAAACGACTTATAACGACAATGGGATTGTGCTCATCATTTAGCATTTTTGATCGGGAAGGAACCAATCGACCCTTCAAAATGTACCTATATAAATAAATTTTAAGATGCTTTATAAGATGAAGAACTTTAAAAAACAATAATCACTTTTGTTTCACATTATGTAATCACCCCAACAATAAAAGAAGTAAATTGCCCCATAGTATACGATTTACGTACATTCAAGTCATTTGGCTTGTAATCTTGCGGTGTTTAAAGTGTATGTACCAAATAGATATTTGTGCTACGACATGGTATAATTATTTACATACTGGCGCTTTGTATGCTTTCTGTGCAGAACATGAGTTTTTCATCCGATGTTGTGTCCAGTTGTTTTGGCGTAGTCAGACCTGTAGGACTTGGATAATTGAGCAGCGTGGTGTATGTACCGGCGTTAAATTTGCGGTAGCGCTGTTACAATGGTCGTCATTATTCTGAATGCTGTATACAGATGGTAGCAACTTGTCTTCTTGGCGACGGCATCTCCGTGTATTTATGCCTTTTGAAATTTCAATCGGTGAGATCCGCTTGTGGAAGGCCGATTGAAATGTGCAATCACGGAGAAACAGTAGATCTCGTCCAGATGGTTCAGATCACGACGGAAAGGTTCTGATCACGTCGGGGTCACCAATTCCACTCTTAGGTTGGTAAGGGAGATGAATCAAACAGCCAGAGCAACGGTGTATGCCGTGGGGCATAATAACGAAGCGCACATTAGAATTATCGTTGCAAGTATTACTGCTACTTGTCGGTAGAATTGTTAATATCTGATGAAAAACGATTATTCGTTGTTCTTTGATGACTTTTCATTAATTGTACTTAAATATAATAATTACAGTGTTTAATCGTCATATTTCTTAAAATTTATTTTTATGCCTTTCTTGGCGTTTAAAATATTTTTTAACTTGGTATCATATAGCAGCAGTTGACAATCAGTGTGTCAGAGGAATGTCGTTAAGCACAGAGCCAGATATAAGAGGAGGTCGGGACTTACAGTATTTGTATTGAAGATATTACGATCAAGACAAATTAACAACGTGAATAATCGGCCGAGTAGAAGCCGAACTTACATACCAAGAGGTCACAAAACATTTATTATATATTATTTTTAAAATTTGTAATAGCTTATGAAAAGCCGACATAATTACATATGATTAAGAAATACATTAATAGTAATTCAGTCAATATCATGAACTTCAGTAGCGAATTTCGTGGAATATTATATTGTTGCACCAATTCGTGTTATTACAATAATTAATTGTTGAATAATATTTATACGACTGTATATTTAAACGCATTGAAATTATTGCCTATGACAATAGTACAAAGGGAAAAGAAAGAGAGCGATGTTAAGGGGAAGGAATCGAAGAAGAAAAGGGTAAATAATAAAAGAAAACGAATTTTCTGACGTCAATGAGAGGTCTATGGTTACTATTACCCTATAGTCGTAAGGTAGAAAAATGAGTTGCAGGTCATTTTTTTTTCTCACGCAGGAAATTGAAGAAATAGAATAGCTATATACAACAGAAATTCCCACTATAATTTGTCATTTAGGGACAACTTCGTTTTTTTTTCCTGGAAATAAAATCACACACAGTTATACACATTTTATGTTCATAAAAGTTTTTTTTTTCATTTTCAAACACTTTTTTATGGAGTTATTAACAAACAGAATTTCAAAGTTATGTTGGATAGTACAAGCCCAATGATAAGAGGAGGTTGGGACTTATAGTATGTATAATTTATGTTTATACCAAATTTTATGTACCACGACCAAAACAAACAAGCGAAAATGGACAATTGAAAGGTGTTGATTGGCGACATCATAAATAAATATGTATATTATTTCTGTATTTTAGTGTTTTTCGCTTCAATTTGAAAACATAACAATTATTAGTTTATTTCAATAAAGCAGCAGCAGGACCATCTGGGATATAGAGAAATGTTGGGTAAGTACAAGCCCTGAGATTAGAGGAAGACGGGACTTACAGTTTAAGATTTACTAACAATTATTAAATTAAAGACCACGACCAACATAACCGGCCAAATGGAAGCCGAATTTGCACACCAATGGTTTATAAATATTTTCATTATTTTTAAATACTTTCACCTGTAAAATCAGTTATCGAGCCGAAATTCATCCAAGAACATTCTACCACACAATAAGCCTATGATGATATTGACTGAAAATACATAATGATATCTTTACAGATTTTTTAAATACGTATGTTTTGTGTTATTTTTGAGTAGAAGATTGCAACAGTTGTAATTCACTTTGTTTCTTCTTTCAGACACATATTAGACACACAGATATACAGAACATATATATTTAGTATTTGCCTTTACACATGATAAAAATACATGGGTCACCAAACGAATTTGAAAGTGAGGTATACGTCTTAGCCAAGTTGATTTATTCAGTACGCCGTCACTTTTGACGCTATGATAAAATAGAGGAGAGGGAGGTTTGCTAGAAGTCACAATCCAGTTCAATATGCAATGCACCGTCACACTCGACTCTATGATGAAATTATAGAGAAGAGGGAGGTTTGCAAAAGTCTCAATCCAGTTCAGTATGCAATGCACCATCACACTCGACTCTATGATGAAATAGAGAAGAGGGAGGTTTGCACAAGTCTCAATCCAGTTCAGTATGCAATGCACCGTCACACTCGACTCTATGATGAAATAGAGAAGAGGGAGGTTTGCACAAGTCTCAATCCAGTTCAGTATGCAATGCACCGTCACACTCGACTCTATGATGAAATAGAGAAGAGGGAGGTTTGCACAAGTCTCAATCCAGTTCAGTATGCAATGCACCGTCACACTCGACTCTATGATGAAATAGAGAAGAGGGAGGTTTGCAGAAGTCTCAATCCGGTTGAATAAGTGACATATCATTAGAGAGAAAATAAAGACTCAATTTTGAAAATATGTATACAACGTTGGACACCGTAACCATAAATAGTTTTGTACATTAATATTTTCCATGTCATTAATCAATTTGTTATTTATTTTAATCAGCATCTAACATTTTTCTGTTTTTCTTTTATTTGGTTTATATTTGCAGAATAATTAGGGACAAACACACCAAAAATATTTGTTAATTAATCAAATAGAAGATTAGTACAAATGACGACGTCTTAGAATTTAAATGTTAAAAACATTTTTCTTGACACAACTTTCAAATGTGTATGTGTGGTTGAGTAACTTTGATCCAATAAACTGCATGAGATACACAATGACGAGTACTCGTATATAGACATAAATCACATCAATTACAGAGGGCAGTAAAATCAAACATCCTGCCGATCGCTTCCACTATTACAAATCCAGTCCAGAACCAATCTCAGCCCCGCCCCGTGACCCCCCACCCCCCCTGTCGACGTTACACTCATCACTCCAATAGCACCATTTTCCCCAGGTTACCCACCAACACCACTCTAACCATTTCCCATGCCGGCCTTTCGCCAAAACCAAACATTACCCATTTCCCGGTGAGCCTGCCCAGCGCGATCCCTCCCCACCGGAAGATAACTGCGAAGGCTTCTGCTCGCATCATGCATCAATGGCAGTGGATTTACTTTCCAAGCGATTACCAATACACCGATTCATTCAACAGTTCGTGTAATAACAATCTTGAATGATCTCAATATATTTGCTCATGAATACATACACAAGCTATACAGATATAATATAAGAAATTCGATACTTAAACCAAGCCCGACTCTTTTATCTAAATCCATTTTGTGTAGAATGTAATATGTCAAGTGTAGTAATAACAAAATAAAAGAAAATAATAATAAAAAAACGCACAATGTATAGGGTTGTGTCGACATGATTTTTTAATTTGATGATGATTTTATTTACATGAAAAATTCCCTTCCGGTGAGGTGAACTATTTTAACCAAAAAGCCGCTGAAAGGTTTCCTACAATAATTGCGGGTACACAATATTGTTGAGCATTATTTTGCCATCAACAACTCTGTCCCGGGACACTAAAATACGTAAACTACTCCTATCTTGAACGCGACCTAACGCTACGTACAACTGCCCGTGACTAAATACGTCCGATCTCAAATCTACGCCTACCCGACTTATCGTCTGTCCCTGACTCTTGTGGATAGTCATCGCGTAACATACTTGCAACGGGAACTGCCTTCGGGTCATCTCGATGGGACTGTTAGGTTCGATCGGAGCTTTAAATAAAATACGCGGTATGACATATTCGACCGATTCGCCTGGCTTCCTAACAGTTATCAGACGCGGTGAAGCCCTAACCACAATAACCTTACTACCGTTCACTAACCTATCACAAAAACTAAGATTACGAATGATCATGCACACGCATCCTACTTTTAAAACTAAATCGTGATCTGGAACACCCTTAATGTGAATTTTATTTAAAGTGTCCGCGCCTAAAAATATTTCATCTGCATTGTCAGTAACCACTTCGTCAATCGAGTAAAAATGTAAAACTTCCTCCGGTAATTTACTTAAAATTAGTGAATTAATTTCTTTAACATTTTGATTATGTGTACTCAGAATGGCTCGATGCGCACATACGTCGGGTTCGTCTATTACAACATGTGGAAAAACAAAATCGATCAGTTCGTTAACTTCTGTAACGAACGATATGGAGGATAATATATCAACTAAATTTAGAATAGATCTATTTACTTTAACTTTGTTAACAGGTAACTGATTAGAACCCAACTTCAATAAAAAATCTGAAAATTCAGAATCGTTCTTACATCTTTGAGATGTATTCAAAGTGAACGATTTAATTTTAGGCCAAATAGGAGACGATTTGACGGAGCAATTAATGACATCTGAACTTGTTTTTGCATTAACTACTACCGGGGGAATCTGACGAAAGTCGCCAGCAAAAATAATTACTTTGCCACCGAATAGCTTGTCTGATTTCATCAAGTCGCGGAGTGAACGATCTAACAAATTAATAAGATATTTATGAGCCATCGGTGCTTCATCATAAATGATGGTATTTGAATGATAAATTAATTCGGCTCGTTGAGAACCGTTTGTGATGTTCCAGTAACCTAAGTCATCTATGGGATTTAAAGGAAACCTAAACATACTATGAGCGGTTGTTCCGCCTTCATAGTTTTGTGCAGCAATCCCCGAACTGGCAGTACATAAAACTATACCATTTAAATCTCCGCGAGCGTGTGCAGTTATCACATTCAGTAATAATGTTTTACCTGTTCCGGCAGGTCCGTCTATGAAGATTGCAGTGTCGTTTGAATCGCGGAAACTCTCGTCGCGTAAGAGTTTGTCAACGTAGTCGTAAACTAACCTCTGTTCGGAAGATAAACGCGGCAGCCACTCGGCGACGTATGCTGCTAAACGGTTCGGGTCGTACTCGATACGTTCGCGACCTACTTCGGTGGTATCGTCTGTGACCTCGGGCAATCCTTGTTCGACAAGTGACGTCCCATGCTTACGCATCAACCTGTCGATACTAATTAAACTTAACGTCAAGGCTTTGGGTTCGTTTTCTGGAAAGCGTTGCAAGATGTCTTGACTAAGCGCATTTTTATATTTCTCCCATAATGACGCGACCCTAATTCCGTTAACAGCTAGAAGTACGAAAAACGACCTAAGGCGTGGACCAGTCAGAAACGTGCTGGCCTCCTCCATTGCTACTTCGTACTCTAGTTCGTCGTTCGCGAGTCCTAAAGCTTTCGCGGCTTCTTGGAAAGTATTACAATTTTGCCCACCAAGTCTATACAAATCCTCGTAACCCCTGCACGGCCGTGACGCTAATAAAAGTCGCAAATAAAATAGTTCACCTCTATTGGGCGCACACCAGAACAAACGCGATACAAGTTCCCCCCTCTGTCGTCTTGTTACGTATTTGCCGTTACCTAAATCGTGAATTTCTACGTTCTTAGTGCTGGGACGACGCGTATGCACTATAAACTGTTCGTAGAAATCCAAATAAGTGAGATTGTCAAATTCCGCGGTGTTTGGACGCCTAAAATACGTTAAAAGATCGGACGTTGCGCGACGCGTTGACTCTACTTCCGTACCAGGTTTAAAAAAAATGGACTGTTGATTTTCGAGGTGGACTGTAAGTTGTTTCACGTTTGGTTCGCGCGCGGTGATGTCAAACTCTAAGATTCGCCATGTTGCCTCGCATGATCCCAGGTAACGCTTGGTGACATACTGTTCGATTTCGTTGTTTTTGTCGCAATCCGCAACGACAGTTACGCGTGATTCGTCCGGTCCCTTAGTCATATACTTAAATAAATACTTAACTATTGCGCGAGCAGAATAAACTAATAAATTAATATGACAATCGTATTTCAAGAGTAAGGCGGCATTGTACGGGACAACCCATAAATCACTAATACTAACATCCCTACCCCGATATTTAATAGTTCCTACATTTTTGCTGTCTCGCTTTAAATGAACAAACCCTCTATCATCACAAAAAGTAGTAGGTGTTTCAAGTTTTGGGAAAAATTTTGTGCATTTATTTTTATCTTTATCCCAACACGGTAAATCCGTTCTATTATTCTGAGGTCCACATGGGCCGTGTATCATATGATCAATCACGGCCTTGCGCAGTCTACCTTGAGCCTCTGATGGATCAGGGAGATCTGCTCTCACGAATGAGTCAATGTCCGTATTTTGGACTGGACCGCCACCTTCTACCCTAAAACAAATGTGCGCGTGTGGCAGCCCACGCTTTTGAAATTCAATGACATGCATAATATAAACACACCTACCGAACCACGCACCTGTCCTTAAATCCCTTAAAAGTTGATTTAATTTTAAATTAAAAACGCGAGCACAAATTAATGGGTTAGGCCTTTGACCTTGTGGAATGGATTGTTGGATCTCGGGCCATTTTGGATTACATGTCATTGTTAAGAAGAAAGAAGGCGTACCTAATCTATTAACTAATGCAATAGCATCCATATATTTTGTTTTCATGTAACGTGGACCTCCTGTAAAAGTGTTTGGCAAGTAAACACGTCCCGGTAGAATGCCACCTTCCCCTTGAATAGTCTCGTCGGTGTTAATCGACTCTAAATTTTGTTGTATTTCCTGCAGCGGTGCAGTTCGAAGAGCAGTATCTGAGGAACGTTGCATGTTACTTAAATAACGCAGCCGTTCCTCAGATATCCTACAAAACATGTCGACTATCCACTCCTCGGATAGCCTACTTGTTTCAGAAAATCGTGGTTCCGAAAGTAACAAGCAGCGCACGTACTTGTTTTGCGTTAATTTTGATCCGTTGTTATCTAGTTTATTTGGTAACCATCCTGGATTACCGTGAGGATAGAGAAGAGGAAACTGAAAACTTTCATACAGTGGATGTAAAATGTCCACAGTATGAGGTTTACGGGCTCCTATTCTCCAAATAACAATTGCCTTTGGTACAAAACGCTCCCGTTCTGTACTCAATATGGCGGCAATTTCTGACCCTACTGGCATGTCACCAAGAATGTTACCATGAGTTCGACGCGATGTATGTTCGAAAATTAGATGAGCTTCTTCGGAAGCTTCCTGACTCAAACGTTTGAAACATTCTATATACGGGTTAACTTCGTGCATATAGTGAGTGATACTACGCACCACCTGCACGTCTAAATGTTGACCCGCCGCGATCCGCTCCCGTTCATCACTATCGTGAATGTACAGGCCAATCGGATTTATTGAATCGGTATAAGCTAAATCAAAAACGCGGTGATAAATACGACCCTGGATTTTTAAAAACGATATTCCAGAGCCTGGGTGTTGAAAACCGTGCGAAACACCCAAAGCACTGAACGCGAATAGATTATTATACGCGCGACTCCTATCTAAAAACGAAGGGTGACTATAAAAGTCTTCAGTGAGCGGCTCGAAATTTTGTACATTGTATGCGCCTGTACCGCAACACCACTTTAAACGAGACTTTTCCTCGACAAAAAGACGCGCGTGGCAATGAGGACAAAGCGATACACTATTACTTAATGTATTTTTTAATGAAAACAATTTAATCTGCTTTAATTGGTCAGAATGCTTCTGGCCAATTAAAGTCTCTGATCTTCGAAGATCAGGTTCAATATTCCGGACTGTGTTGTATCTTTCTGAAGATACTCTATTAACCTCCCTATGTTTTTCCGCGTATCTGTTCACGGCTTCCCTATGGACCTCTGGATTTTTTACAGTATACCTAGCGACGGCTTCCCTATTAATATTAGGATTGTTCTGTGAATACCGTTTCACAGCTTTACGGTGAACTGAAGGGTTATTCCGAGTGTAACGTTGCACGGCCTCGTAATTACGTACTTTTTTATTTTTAGTGTCAATAAGATGGTCTATTTTTTCAAGAACGACAACTGAATTTAATTTTAATTTCGGATCTTTAAATTCCACCTGGTTCTGTACCCGTGATGATGATGATGATCTGATGTCAATTTTTTCTAGGACGACAACTGGATTTAATTTTAATTTGGGGTCAGTATTTTTAGTTTTTCGCGGCGCACTTATATTATTTTTACTAAGAACCACGACCGGTTGCATAGAGAGTTTCGGATCAGAAAATTTGTGTGCGACCGCTGCCGCTGACTTTTTACCCGCCCGAGAATGCCCTACGGTAGACACTATTTTACGCTTCTGAGGCCGGCCTCTTTTTGTAATGAATTTATTAACATCGATTTTTTCAAGAACTACGATGGGTTGGAGATTGTTTAATTTAACGGTATTAACGGCACGCGAGAAGACGGTATCGGGTTCGATTTCTGATCGCGATCCCATATCCGAATGGTCTAAAACCCTAACCTTGTGAATGGAATACTCCGCTCCATCAGAAGGATGATTACAGAAAAGTAATCGTGCCAGGTCTTTTAAACTACTACAACTAAACAATCGGGCTTTATTATTTGATTGATTTACGCGATCAAGACAATTCGCGTGGTCTACCGCGTGGCTATTGAAAGAATAATAATTATCGCCCGATTTCCAAAATGAAACAGTATAATTATGCCCGGTAAAAAGATAATTATCAGAACAATCAAGGTGAGTCGCGTCAAATATAGTATTACCTAACGAAAGCTCCAACTCTAAAACTTTAATGTCTAATTCACGCGAGCCGCTCGGAAACAAACCGTTCAACTTCCAGCTGTCGTCCATTGGTTCAATTTTGGTGGAATATCTACCTACCCGGAATTCAGAGGGCAATTCTTCAGGTAGAAGAAAAATTTCTTGGGCCGGTTTTGAACGCATGTATAAAGCATCACCGCTATATAAAATGACATCTATATCCTGTGGGGTAAAGGTATTTCTACCAATAATCACAGAATACGCGCTCGCGCATGCCGACATAGCCACACATTGTGCGTTATTACCTCTAAACAGGCGGTCCCCTTGATGGGTACTGCCTATTAAACATTGAAAATAAGATAAACAAAACACAGCAAAGCAAATCTGTCACGGCCGTCTGAACATGAAAAACGCTGTTACGAAAATCAAAACTAATTTATCTTTTTTGGACCCGTATCACAAGATTCACAAGTTTCCAAGTGAGTTGAAAACGCTGGCAAATAAAGACTGTCAAATCTATACTTTAATGGCAATCATCAGAAGCTAACATTAAGAGAATCAATGTAAGATAGTTTAAATAGTTTAACTTGACGAAAATTAAAAACTGTAATTTTAAGTAGGCTTAATGATAAGCATTTTAAGCACTTAGAAAATATAACGAACAATAAATTTATATGAAAATAAAAAAAAATACATTAACACCAATAAAAACAAAATGATATGTCCATGCACAGGACAAAAGTAGGTACCGTGCGGGGGTCGAACCCGCGCTCTTTGTGTAAAAGTCAATTTCTTTTCAATTATACTAAATCGGTTGTCAAAGTAGCTTTTAAAGTTTTGATAATTTACACTGTAACTGAAACAAACACATTATTTTATTTAGCCTTTATCTGCCAGATATCATTTAAATTAAAACCAAATAATATATGGAACTTAATCGAATAGGTACAAACCGGTGAAGCGGATCCATTCAACCATACACAGATTCAATATGATCAGTTATAGGTAAATTTTGTAGTTACCTAGTTATTTCATTATTATTATTCATATAGGCAATGTAAATATTTACTGCATTAACTAATTATAACTGTATATAACTGTATTGGCAATCATTATAGAAGTATTTACCAAAAAAACCTACCACATACTTTGAAATTATTGAAAATGTGTCATGTCAAACAATATAAGTAAACCAAAAACAAATTACCTAACTCAAATGTGAAGAAAACAATTATGATTTATCATTTTTCAGCAAATAACTTTGAATACCTATTATGATTTTATAAAGAAGAGGTAATATTAAATCTTGTTCTATGAGTAAATGAGTATTATAATCACATTAAAGTTGAGAGAAAACAAGTTTATATCTAGTAAGCCTAACAAGGAAACACCTCCCCTCATACCTATACCTATATAAAATCATTTACCAATTATGTTTTTATAATATACCTAATATTAATTAAAATAAATTTATGAACTTTGTCTAGAACCAGTGACTATTTTATGCATTTAATAAGTAGGTGCAAATTAAAATATTTAATTCATGGTTGGTAGTACCTAAATCTTTTAGTACTTCTTAATTAATTTTAAGAATTATAATTTAATAAAATATAGTACAAAAAATAATTTCATTACAAATGTTTTACAATATTAAAATTACTAATACAACATTATTAAATCTTTAAAAACTCAATTAAGAAGGACACTTTTACGATGAAGATTTTAAAAAAACTTTTTTTTACCACTGTAATTAATTAGAATTTTACTCAGTAACAACAGCATCTAATAGCAACCAATAAGTTATAAAAGTAATAGTAAGAAGACTTACAAATATTGAAATAATTTAAATTCTTTGTTATAAATAATTAAATTGATTTTTTACTTAGTGACAACAGCAACGGTATCAAAGAAAAACCAATTTACTATAAGTAGCACTATGTATATCTCATTTCACTTGCATTCAAAAAATATGGTACATAAATTAATAAAATTCTAAAACTAATCATTAAATAAAGTATAGAGGAAGGTTTGTTTACTCACAAATATAATACATCTAATGTATCTAGCGCAACTCACATTATTATAATTGTGCTTTTTTTAATACATCAAGGAATTAATAATTTTTCATTTTATTGATTGCAGTAAACATATAGTGTTTAATGAAGATTTGAATGAAATCTATGTCTACCAATAAATTATTGATTGATTAATTAAGATCATAATAAAAAATAATGGTTTAAAATTGACTTTGCCAATCAATGTCCAATATTTTCTACACAAACCTGAGCAGGCCCTGGCTGTACCTAGTATTCTTTATGATAAATAGTTAATGCAGCAAATGTGTATTAATTTATTAATGTATTTATCAAGTGATCCAAAATAGTGAATACTGTTATGGGTACCTATACAAATAAAGATAATTATGATTGCAATGTAAAAATAAAATTTAGTAGGTGGTGGAAAGGTGGCAAACTCCCAATTTGCCACCTGATTATAAGATCTGAATTTTGAAGCAATCGCCATTCTAATAAGAATTTTAAAGGTTTTTAGAAATTGTTAGTAAGAAGGTTCAAAAATGATAAATTAAAATAAAACTTGCTTACATACCTGTTGCAATGCAGTTGAACATGGCGGCCATTTTCTAGAAGATGCTTCTTCGAATCGAAAATCTACAAGAAACAAAAGACAATCAGTTTTCTGAATTAAGGAAAATTTAATGTAATCCTGTAAAAATAAGCATAAGAAATAGAATAGACGTTCAAGATTATAAAGGTGCCTTATGTGCCGTCCTAGAATCCTCCAGTTGGACATTTCTTCCCGCGTGGGTGTTGTGAGGGAATAAAGAATATTACGGCGGGGGATGTGCAGCATTACCTATTATACAAAATACTGCGGTCCCTAATCCGTCCGTAAGCCCAGCGTGGTGACTATGAGCAATCTAAAATCTAAATCAGAAGAAAGCAGGCACAGGCCAACCTCCAGCAGAGTCCTCTTGCCACAAGCCAAGATGATGTTGGTTGATGATGAATTGCATAACAAATACTTTATATTATTATTTAACACTCGATACTTTTGTATTTTAAACACACTTGAGTCAAATCTTATTAGATTAAATTAAAGAAAAACGAAATCACTCACCTTGACAAAACTCGAGATCAGCGGTCGACACAAAAGTGCTGAACTTGCAGAAGCGCGGGAAGGAAGGAAGCGTCGCGGACAGCGTTTCTTTCCACGAATTGTAGTTTTCAAAAGTGTTTTGTAAAAAACGGTTATTTTAAATTTTGTTTTAAATAAAAAATATGAAAGACTATAAAAATTTAATTATAGAAATAATATATTAAAAGCATTCATTTATAACCAAATTAAATATAAATCAACGGCTTTGTTTCAATATTTCTATTTAAAATGTTCCTTTTTAACGATTTCTGCCCATGTTATATAATATGCGTAATATTTTTTAAATAATGTCTTAAATATTTCGTTGACAAAAATTTAGTACAAAATGGTTCATATTTATTTTGGAGTATAAAATAAAACATGAACCAGAACTTGGCATAATACGGCAAACCTTTGCTTAAAAAAGTTCAATTAATTTTGACAACTCATCCGTCAAAATAGTTTGACAACAATGCAAAACTTTCTTTGAAAACAATGTTTCGTTTAAGATTGTGTTTACATTTAATATGTAATATAATAGAGTATTGTTACCTAAAACCTACGATGTGTATAATAATATCATATGTTTCGTATTGAAATATACAGCAAATCCATATTTATGCACCGAATGATGTCTGTTCGTCAATAAAACAAAATACATGCACTGTGGTTATTGAAAGAAATATTAAGGACAACTTATTCACCATGCTGACCCCACTGGGTCCCAGAAGACAGAGAAGACACAAGAAATGCTGGCTTGAAGTGGTAGGGGATGACATGCTTGCCAATGCTTTAAATATTATGTACATCGAAAGCCGACGATCGTGCGATGTGGAGTATAAAATGTGCGAAAGCGAACTCTGGACTGCCAGGAAGCGACCGGGACAAACGCTAAGAAAATGATGATGTTAAAGGACAACTAATTGATAGTTTAGAATAGTGAAAGCTTAAAGTTTATTATTTTTTTAAAGAATATAGTTCTGAATTGGTGGAAAAAGGGTAGGGAGGCCTTTGCCCTGCAGTGGGACACTACAGGCTCTTAATGTAATGTAATGTAGTTCTGAATGTGATTTTGATTGCCTACTTAGTGTGGTGTTTAGGCATTGAACTGTAAAAAATCCTAGGAGGTTTTGAGATTTATCCCCATGAGGAACACTTTAATTTTGTGAAGTCATTTTCAGTTTGGTTTAAACATTGCAATTTTGAATCACCTGATTGTCTGATAATAATAACTAAATTCATTCATTTGGAATGCAAACATTAAGCCCTTGGTCTCGTACTATGATCCAAACCAAGTTCACACAAACGACACTGTTTCCCTCGTAATGTGGGTTATGGAGGTCAGATGACAGTAACTTCTATGTAGTAACCAGCCTGGTCAAATCAAGATCTTATACGTAGTATACTTAGTGTCCACATAGATGTTGGCAGGATAAATGAGAGGATGAAGAAGTTTTGAATGTGATACCTACCTAAATGTGATAAACATGCTGCTAAGAAAATTTTTAAGTCCAATAAATTTTTTGGATAAAGTAAAATTCTCATATTTGAGTTGATTATCTTAAAAAATATCAAAGTATTAGTTCAATTAATAAATAGAAACGTGTTGGGAGTTATGTAGAACATTTATGTTATACGAGCTTGTTTATGTTATATAACCAAAAAAAACCAAGTATTTATAATAAAGAGAAACCCACTTAGATATAACTTTCTGGTATTAACTTATATTAAATTCAAAGTATTTCAGTTTATTTATCATTATTTTTGTGTTTATTTTAATAGTTTATATTTATTTTAGGACCAACGCTGATTAATAAGTGTCCTGAAGATTTGATAGCCTTTCAGTCACTGCTGTCATTTAAAATAAACTGCACTTCATCAAGTTCTGTGAAGTATTTTACTAACTTTTGAATTTTTTTATCTCAAGTACCTACGCATCAAGCCTTCAAAATTTTGTTTTCTTGTTGTTGTTTAATAAATTTGTTCACACTAAAAGTTGTTTCTCTCCTAAACAATTATTAATTGTTACTTTTAACTTTAACTATTGTAGGTGACTACAAAATTATAACACACTTTTACAATATTAATTATTTTTAGAGGGTTCATAGCTTTTGAATTTGATATCCTATAATAAATACATACTCGTATATATTTCTGATTGAACTAAAATGAATTCATTATAGGTGAACTTTTAGTAATGTTATGAGAAAAATAGAGTTATTTTTATTTAAAATCTTAGTGGTTGATTTGAAGACAACATGATTAACATGATAGATAATATATTATATCATGATATACCTATATCATGTGTTATATCTAAGTGTGTCTACCTAGAGAGTTAAAAAACCCATCATAATCAATTTTTACATCACTATTGTTACACATAGGTATAGCAGGTAGTATTCTCTGTTTTTCTTAGTACATATAAAAGTAGTCTTAGATCTTTCAAACTAAGTTTTTTTTTTAATTTATTGGTGCGATATTTTAATAGACAGAATGAAATTATTGAAGAAAAATCTATGTAAAGCTGGGGCGGGTCGCAAATGAATTCACAGCTTACTTAATTTGTTATATGATCAAACCATGGAGAGCTGATTATATACTTTTAGGTAGGTACTATGGTGATTAGAAGATGTACTTGTATTTTATTTTATTTACCTATTTATTAATTAGCAATGCAATGAATCATAACAACTTAAGAATAATAGCTTAATAGGTACCTACCTACTTACCGAAATAATCGCCACGTTGGCAAATTATTGTCAATCGTGTATCATGATTAAGTTTTTTTTACAAATGAATAATGCTATGCCCATATTGTTATATATAATACTAAAATAAGTCGTGAGCATGATAACAATGTCCTTTAATATTGTTTCTATCTATCTATGACTATAAGGAGTGGTGAGACTATGTTGGTAAGATACACTTACCTTATTATAGGTAACCAATCAATGCAAAAAGCTGTAGGTATCAGTATATTGACCCAGGGCAGCCTTTTTATGCTTTTTTTTTTTCATTAAACGTACTGTAGGTACCCTCCTTACTTGGTACGAAACTACGACTTTTAAGTTATCGACACTTGAGTAGCCAGTATGTAAACAAAATCGCTTCCTGCTGTGAAATGGGTGTCTATTATAATAGAACTAACTACCTACAGTTCAAAAACTTGATAAAATTATTGTTCTTAATAACTGTTATCGTATGTCATCGTATCGGAATGTTTCGCGTTATAATTTAACAGCGTGCTAGAAAGCGTGCAGCAACTATAGCTTCTGTCACGGCTCCGTATTGCATTGTATTGCACTCTATAGTCCGGTCAAAATAGACATTCCAGTTTGCATTAATTCCCACACAGCTGGATTTTTGTGCAGGCCTTGAATACGTCATTACAAATGATATGTCAAAATTCCCCATCGATCCCGCTTGTGCGTTGTTTTTTATTCGTGGTCAAAGGGCCCAAATTTGCGTTTTTTTCTTAAATCTCTGAAACTAAAAGAGCTATCGAAAAATGGTTCAGGAAAAGTTTATAGATCGTAAAATTGTCTACCTAAAAGATCTCTACATTTTTCTTCTACAAAGCAGCGCTGTCGAGATATTGTGACTTTAAGCCGCAGGAAAGTCGTATTTTCGAGTAGCCCACATTATGCAATTACAATAAATTGGGTTGAGTAGTTTATCTGGTGCAGGTGGCAATTAAGTATGGATTGGCTCGAAACTATTATTTACCAATTTCCAGCCCCAATTTTCAGGATTTAGTTCATTGAAGTCAAAAAAGACAAAATGACGTATCAAGCTTGCATTCATTCCCACCAAGCGGGACTTTTGTGCAGGCCTTGAATACGTCATTACAAATGATATGTCAAAAGTCCCCATCGATCCCGCTTGTGCGTTGTTTTTTATCTGTACTGAAAATCTTCGGATCCTATTCCTAACCTTTCTGGTAGTCAAACCTCAATGGTCCCCATAGAGACTTTAACTCCTTAGATGAAATAGGATCGATTGGCGAGAAAAAAAAATTTGGTATTTTCAGTACAAAATGTATGGGAAAAGTTTTTTGCGATTCCTGACATTTCTAGTACTCAAACCTCAAATGGTCCCCTAAAGTCTTTTAATCCTAACTTATAATAGGATCGATTGGCATGAAAAAAAAAATTACCTATTTCAGCAATTTGTACTGAAAATTCCAAAATTTTTTTTCGCGCCAATCGATCCTATTTCATCTAAGGAGTAAAAGTCTCTATGGGGACCATTGAGGTTTGACTACCAGAAAGGTTAGGAATAGGATCCGAAGATTTTCAGTACAGATAAAAAACAACGCACAAGCGGGATCGATGGGGACTTTTGACATATCATTTGTAATGACGTATTCAAGTCCTGCACAAAAGTCCCGCTTGTTGGGAATGAATGCAAGCTTGATACGTCATTTTGTCTTTTTTGACTTCAATGAACTTAATCCTAAAAATTGGGGCTGGAAATTGGTAAATAATAGTTTCGAGCCAATCCATACTTAATTGCCACCTGCACCAGATAAACTACTCAACCCAATTTATTGTAATTGCATAATGTGGGCTACTCGAAAATACGACTTTCCTGCGGCTTAAAGTCACAATATCTCGACAGCGCTGCTTTGTAGAAGAAAAATGTAGAGATCTTTTAGGTAGACAATTTTACGATCTATAAACTTTTCCTGAACCATTTTTCGATAGCTCTTTTAGTTTCAGAGATTTAAGAAAAAAACGCAAATTTGGGCCCTTTGACCACGAATAAAAAACAACGCACAAGCGGGATCGATGGGGAATTTTGACATATCATTTGTAATGACGTATTCAAGGCCTGCACAAAAATCCAGCTGTGTGGGAATTAATGCAACCTTGAGTCTTAATTTTGTCTATTTTGACTGGATTATCTAGGGGAAGGGCAAAGAAGACTGCGTGGAGTCGATTTTGACAGCGATTTGTTTTCGTATAATAATATGTTTTTAACAAATTATCTGTGTTCTAACATAACCGAGACTTCTATATTAACTTCCTATTCTTCCATCTATCCAAATCGTAAGGTCGGCCGCCATGGTCGAAAAAATGGAGGAAGGATATTAGGTACCTACCTACTTATTGACATAGAAAGTCACTGTTATATGTTTGTTTAGGTACAGTATAAAAAGGAAAAGAGTTAATTGGAGGTAATTTACATTCATTTATTCTATCCGCTTGGTAAAAGCGATCTTCCTCAGCGGAACAGACAGGTAGTAGTAAGTAATAAGTAGCTCTCGCGGGCCTCGTCAGCCGCTGCTGCCGCGTCTATCATAAAAATTTTAGGGTTAAAAAAAATAAGTTTTTTCCCCTCATATTAATGTTGTACCTATTTACAGCGTAAACATACCTCTCCAACCATAATATTAGTAACACTAACAATTTTTCAAACACCTGTAAAATTCCATACAAAATCACCGTGCCGCGTGCCCCATGTAAAGCTCGATCCAGTACAAAATGTATGGGGAAACTATTTTGCATTTTTTTCAAAGTTACATGTAGAATGAATAAAAGTATGACCAAAATGGAAACAAAAGACGACATTTGACAGATCCTCATACCGAATTTTTCTCTAAAGTTGATATTTCGAGTTTTGACATTTTCCCCTAGAACTCGAAAATTACCCTGAAAATGGGGTAAACTCTTTTACCACATTGTAGATCAAAGTCTACTCTACAATAAAGGTCATGCAATATTTTTCCCTATCACGCCTTTATCTACCCGAAAAATAAGTTTAAAATATTTCTCAACTAAAACTTTTCACAAAATGGCCGCCAGCCCGTCCGCCATCTTGGTTGGAATTTTTTTCGTATTTTTCCTAGAATTAAATCTAATCTACACAAATAACCGCATTTCCACATTTCCTCTAAGGCCAATGTTGGCCCCTCCAGAGATCCTCAAAGACACCCCTGCCGAAAAAGTTTGAGCCGTCGTACCTCCCAGTGTTGCCAGCCCACTTTGATCAAAATAGTCAAATGTCATTTTAGACCCTACAATCTGCCACGCCTTGGGAATGAATTTTGCGAAAAACCGTTATTTCTATTTTCGACGTTTTCGGGCCACAGCTCAAAAACTACCGAAATCTTCCAAAATATTTTTTCACCTGGCAATACCTCATACCAAAACACACAAACGCCTAGTACATTCCAAACTTCCGTTTGCTTCACCAAGTGCCCGAAATTTCAAGTTGAAAGTTTTGAAAACGTGAAAATTTCACAAAATGGCCGCCAGCGCGTCCGCCATCTTGGTTTTCTGTCGTCCCGTATTTTTCCCATATACTACATTATATACCGGATCAAACTGCATTTTTACTTTTTTCCTCCGTCGCACCCATTTGGGCAAACAGGTCTTGGTAGATGACCATGTCGAAAATTTTCTTTTGCTCCTCACGCCTAGTGTTGCCAGGTGATACTCAATTTTCTACCCTAACGTCACTGGGGGCCCTGGATGCCACAATCGCTCATACTTAATTTTCCCTCAAATACCGTATTTCCATTCGACCCATTTTCGGGCCCCTCGGCCAAATCTACCAAAATCTACCAAAACATTTTTCCACCTGGCAATAGTTGGCACTTGTACAAACGTGGCCGCTATACAAGCCAACTCTGTCAGGTGTTGCCAAGGTCGTCAAAAACGGGTTTGAAAATTCCGAAAAATTTTACTTTTTACAAAATGGCCGCCAGCTCATCCGCCATCTTGGACTTTTGACGGCGCGTATTTTTCCCATAGTCTGGACCATAGACAGCGTCGAACGTCATTTTTACTTTTTTTGTATTTTGGATAATGTGGCCCCGAGAGGTCCGGGAAGACGACCATGTCCCAAAAAAATCAAAAAATCCTCACTGCCAGTGTTGCCAGCGTAAAGAGATAAAACTACCAAAATGTCAATAGACAACCTCCGGACTACGGATTCGTGGCCTCGATTTTCCCCTGAATTCCGTATTTCGATTTGATCCTTTTTGGGCCCCTGGAGCAAAAACTACCAAAATCTACCAAGATTTTTTTCCACCTGGCAATACTGGACATTGAGACTGGCAAAGCCGCCATACAACACATTCGCGTAGAGTGTTGCCAACTACCCGAAAAATCAACTTTAATTTTTTCGAAATTTTTTCATTTTGCAAAATGGCCGCCTACGCGTCCGCCATCTTGGATTTTTGACAGCCAATTTTTTTGCTGAAACTACATCATATACCACGTCGAATACCGTTTAAATTTTTAACCTACGTCACACAGTGTTGCCACACGATTTTTTCAAAGTCACCAGGTCCGAAAAATCGTTTTTTCCCTGCCGCTCCCAGTGTTGCCAGATGATTTCAAAAAAAATACCGAAAGTCCTTTAACCACCAAAGTTGCCACCAAACTGCATACTCGGATTTCGGCCAGCTGTCAAAAAGTCATTTTCTACTAATTGGACCAAATGTCAAAATTCTACTACGAACGTGGTAGAATGTTTTCCCTTCTGGCAACTCTCGGATAAATACTCCACCAAAACTGTAAAGAACCAAATCTATCCGATGTTGCCATCCGCCAAAAAAATGGGTTCAAAAAATTGCAAAATTTTTGACACAGACAAAATTCTCTCTGCCGGCGCCGCCATTTTGAATTTTTGCATCTAGCAACACTGAGATTAAAATTGACTATATTTCTGACCAAACAGAAAAAAAATCAACAAATTATCTATTGCCAGTCCAGAGACACGGCCCCGCAAAAAGAGGTCGATTTTCCGATTTTCAAGCCAAGATGGCGGCGCCGCCATTTTGTTTTTTTGACATTTTTCTTTTTAAATCCCAACCGTTCCCCAAAGACTACGACCCCTAAAAATTTGACAGCTCCAGAGGCTATGGCTTTGGAGATACGACCACCAACATGGCCGCCATCTTGGATTTTTGAAAAAAAAAAGAAAAATTTCCAGATTGATTGGCGACCCGAACAAAACTCCCATACATCAGTTTCGAGTCTGAAGCTGGCAACACTGCGAAAAAAGGCCCCGATGAGTCAGTGAGTCAGTGGTAATCGAGCTTTATATATTATAGATATATATATAGTTATAATTTAAACAACATTTTTTTTTTTCGTTTTTTTGCTCACCTGAAAAGTTGTGTTTTGGTGGTTACGCCATTTGAGATTTAAGGTATCGATATGTGGTTTTTCAAGGCAGGCTACGCATCTGCGACCCTTGTACGGCTATTGATGTCCATGGGCAGCGGTGATCACTTAACATCAAGTGACCCGCTCGTTCGTTTGCCTCCCTATCACGAAAAACCGGCCAAGAGCGTGTCGGACACGCCCATGAAAGGGTTCCGTAGCTAAAAGATAGCCCGACCGCTTAAGACAACATTTAGTAAGGGCAACTGCACGTCATAAGTTGGTCGAGTTGTATAAAAATAACTATGTATGATACAGGGTTCGCTATAGTTTTCGTTGAAAGTACTTACTTGGAGGTATACAGGACATTTTTTTCAGAATTATTGTAATAGTATTTCAAAAGTTAAGGGTGGGGGGACGCTCTAATTTTAACTTTGTATTAATATATCTCGAGACTGGGGTGTTTGATCCACATGGTTGCAAGGCGAGTTTTATTGTATTTAAAAATACCTGTTTAACGATACCCTACACGATGGGTTAAGTCGAATTTTTTTTTTAGAATTAACTTTTCGCTGTATGGGAGGGGGGGTAAAAATGATTATTTTTCGATAATTTTAAAAACCAATTCTTGAATTATCACTATACATCTCTCCACCAATTTTCGTGGCAATCGGTTCAGAAACGGCGGAGAACGAACCAGGACAGACAGACAGACAGACAGACAGACATGACGAAACTATAAGGGTTCCGTTTTTGCCATTTGGCTACGGAACCCTAAAAACGAATAAACATTTCGGACGTTAGAGGGTTTGATTGGACTACATGGATATTTTTGATTGAATAGTCGTTGCTTTCATTAATTGATGATTAGTTGAATCATTCCTCTATAAGAAAGAAATAGTTGAATACATATATGAATTGTTACAAATTTCAAAGGTCGTAGTAATCATTAAAAAAAAACTGCTTGAAAGGACTTAAAAAAATTGTTAAATTAAAATCAATATATTGGTAGAGACAGGCATGGTAAGACTTTTTTAAACCCACATACCGCGTCTTGTAAATCCCGCTTCCAGATATATATAGCGTCGTTTACATGGCTAACTACAACTCAAATGCGGCGTACCGAAAGATTTGCGGTCGAATCTCGGGATGTGAACGTTTTTAGATGTTCATGATGTGCAGATGTTTGCCTTAACTTTGCTTTGATTATTTTGTTTTGCTTAGGACATGCAATGGTTCGCGGTTACAGCTTGAGGAAACTCGGATCTGCTTGCACGGCTTAACATGTGGTTGAGTGGCTTAAGAGTCTTTAGGTTTGTGGTCGGGATTCGGATCTCAGGATATAGCTCGAGGTTGTGTTCATTTAACGGTATTAGACAAGGCTGTAATTGTACTTAGTATAGATAAATGCTTATACAAGTGGTTTAAAAAGGTTCACATTTAGGTAGTTACCATTAATTTCTATGTAAATCAAATTGCAAAATAAACTACTTTGACTTTGACTTTGACTTTAATAAAGATATCAAACATGTCACAACATATGGGATTTTTTTTGTGATTAGCGGATTCCCCCATTAGTTAGGAAAAATCGATATTCATATATTTTATGTTTGTACAAACCCCTATCAAAACGGACATAAGAAGGTTCTGTCGACCCTGGTTTTTTTTGAGCCAACTCTTTTCTCTACTAAGAAAATTACTGCACCCAAACAAACGGAGGTCGTCGACATTTTAATTTTCGCTCGAACAAACCTAACCATTAAAGCGTAAAACTCAAATCCAACTACACCATTTGAGAGACAATCGCAATAATCGATTCAGTATAAAGGTGGAAGGAGGAACGCAAGAAACTGGCCTCATTAACCGAAGTATCTCCAGTATTGTACAGCGAAATGAATTTCTCTCTGAAACAGTTCTAGCCATCATTGTTTCTGACTATAGCTCCTCCGTTGCTTCGGCTGTTTGCATTTAGTTTTATGAAAGGGGTTGTGCAGGGTGGCGACTTCGCTCCTCAACTTTAAAGTCATCTTTCAGTTTTTAAACAGTTTGATAGCATTCGTTTCGCAGTCGGGCTTAATTGGAACATGGTTTTTGGACATAAAAGCGAATATTTTACTAATAAGGTAAGCGTCGTTTTATGACAGTTTTCTAAATAACTTTATGGATGGGGTACCACAGGGAATAGACTTAGAGCCAATGCTGTTTTAAAGCTTTTCTAACGTCAATTTATAAAATTTTCTTGAGTAAAATTCTATGAAATACTTCACTTTATGAGAGCTAGCTCTCAAGTATTCTAAAGTGCTGTCTTAAACTTAGTTTATTTTGTTAGCGTTGTAACGAGTTTAGAACTTAAGCAATATTTATTAGGTCAATGAGATACAATAATAATTACAACGAATGATAAAATAATAGACTTAATAAAAACTTACAAAACAACACACGAAAATCTTAAATGTAATTATCGAAAAATAAATCTTCTTATTCAAAGCTACCAACCTAATAAAAACAGCTACAATATATAAACATGGCTAGAGATAAAACAACATCATTTTAATGACGAGAAAAAATTTAATTTCCCAGAAACGGATGATAAAATTTGATTGTATATTTTTTCCTTTAATACCGTAGACAGTTCTTTTATATCCGCTAAGTGGGTATCCTTGCAAATGACATATCCAATCAAAGCGTCTTCAAACTCAGTGGCTTGAGATTTAAGCTCCACTCTGTTTCGTTTTCATCACTTTGGGCTCATTCAAGGGAGAGAATTAAGCGATTTCTGTCAGAAAAAATATAAAGTTATTAAATTACGAGGTGTCTTATTGGAATATTGTGAAGAAAATAATATATTCCATTTCTTTCTTTCTTTAAAATTGTTATTCCTGTATATAGAATAAATAAATATTAAAAATATCACACCATCAACACAAAAATATTTTTTCCATTCCACAGGTAGTTCTTGAGATTAGCGCGTTCAAACAAACAAACAAACTCATCTGCTTTATTATATTAATGTATTATAGTAAAGATTACAAGAAAAAAAATATTAAACTAGTTAATTATGCCCGGCTCAACTTTCAGGTGTCCAATTGTTCCAGTGGATTTGGGACGGCGTCCATGTTACTTAGAAATTCACATCTGAAATCGCCCACGTGTCGTAGATTCCAGAAATGGAAACCCTGGCCGCCTAAATTTAGATGTCTGACATTCAAACATTCGTGTGGTAGTCGATGTCAGTAGGATTACCTTGTACAGCCACTAATTGGGGCTTACGCTGGGTCCTCGTTGCCTAATAATGATACAGTGTGGTCCAGACTTGTTTTGATGTCTGTTAGAATTTGACAGACCCGTTGGTCGAGTGGCTAGGGTCTCTAGCCACTCGACTACAAAACCAAGGGTCGCGGGTTCGAATCCCGCTAGGGGCAAATGTTTGTGTGATGAACATCGGCATTTGTACTCGAGTCATGGATGTTTATAAAAGTATTTAAGTATGTCTATCCGTTCCCTAGCTTCCATAGTACAAGCTTCGAGCTTAGTTTGGGGCTAGGGAATTGGTGTGTTAGTCCAAGGCATTTATTTATTTATTTACTAGCGGCCGCCCGCGACTCCGTCCGCGTGGTTTTCGGTTTCCTCTATTTCAACCCCTTCATCCCTTTTTTTCGAAATAAAAAGTAGCCTATGTTCTGTCTCAGGGTCTAAAGATTGTCTGTACCAAATTTCATCAGAATCGGTTGCGAGGTTTAAGCGGGAAAGCGTAACAGACAGACAGACAGACAGACAGACAGACAGAGTTACTTTCACATTTATAATATAAGTTGGGATTATTTAATGGAAATCTCCCTAAAATTGCTAGTGTTCTAGCCTTTTTTGGCAACGGTGGCCAGTATTTGCTGTCTGTTAGATCGTTTCATTGCGATTGGCATATAGCAACATATGACTACTAATGGCATCTGTATTTTATGTAACGGTACGTTATTATGGAAATCTTACTAATTCTGGTAGCATAATCGTACTTTTATTATGACTGGATATATTTTAGTAGGAAGGCTAAACTGAGCTCGATAGTACAAGTAAACGCATAATTCCTGCACCCTTATCATAGCACCAATAAGGGTGAAAATCCACCAAAGAGCGGAGATGTGCTGTAAGCAGCCATTAGGATTTTGACTTTAACACGTGATCAATCACAGCTCGACATTCTATTGGCTACTTACAACACAGCACACAGTACACATCTTAACTTTGGTGGAGTCTTACTCTAACTCAATGGCACATCCCGACTGTATTGCATCAGTTAGCTGTTGAAAATATGTCCATACAGAAATGAAAATGTTAGTCTAAGAAATTCCAAAGAACTATCAAGCTTTGTGTTGAAAAATGAGTAAGCTGCAGACTGCTGTCAGCTTTAAAATTGCACCAAAAAATAAAAGCGATAGTAAGTTAACCTTGTTTTTGGGGGACGAATTTCGCAGGACGGAACCCCGACAATATTATTAGGGATCCTTTCCGGGGCGCACTGATTGGGAGTCCCCGCTTTCGCGTTAAATAAAATTGTTCTGCGATGCAATAAACTTGATATATTTTAGTTGTTCTTGCTTTTTGAGGAAAATTGAGAGATGGTGCTGCGATTTCTGAGATTTTGTACTTTATTCTCGAAAGGATTTTGTTTTGTTTGCGAGTGTTTGTAGCGATATTGCAGCTGAAAGGAGCTCTCTCGAATTTTAACTTCTTTAGCGAAGCGTGAAGAAGTGTCTCGCGGTATATAGGGTACCCTGATGGTGCCGTATCCATCATGGCAATTAAGACTCCTATTGTGCTTACGAAAACGTGAACAAAAATATACTGAGCCAATATTTAAAAACAATATGTTGAATTTCTCTACTATTAATACCTATCATTTAGAACGTGCTCAATTTAAGTTTAAAGTACTTTCGACCAGACAGCACTGAGTGAAAAATATACAATATCTATATTAAAAGGCGATTAAAGAATCGTTTATAAAAACAATTTACCAAAGAATCGAGAGTCCAAAATAATTTTCATCGGTATTATACATGAGTTTTTTTTTCTTTTTCGCTGATTCATATTGATGAAGATTACAGACAGAATCTGCGGTTTTGTTAAAACGTCGTTTTCATCGAAATGTCATTTTGCGAATTTCGTAGATTTAGCTGATTCGACGGTTTTATCTTGTTCGTCAGTTGTCGCAACGTGAATTTATTCGAAACATCTCGATTTTGCAGATTAGGCTTTTTGAGTGAGATTTGTAATGGAGCTGAATATATAATCGATACTGTCAGTCTATCATGCTAATGTTAACGATGGCTGGCTTAATATTGAGGCATTGATTTTAGTATGAGCAATGGCTAAAACTCAGAGTGTTTTATCATCACCATTATCATCTAAATGTGATTTAGTTCATAATCAACATTATCAATCATTAACCCAAATCCTTTTTTACCATCTTGCTTAGCATTACCTAATTTATAGCTACAATATGACCATGGATGGTCATGGACCAGAACATGCACTGCACATATGAAATTCATTAGTTCATACCACGAACAAATCTCCAAATATCATCATCATCATCATCAGCCTATCGCAGTCCACTGCTGGACATATGCCTCTCCAAGGGCTCTCCAATTAGCCCGATCCCGGCGATTTCTCAGGTTATATTTTTATTTTCAAAAGTTCAACGAAAACCATTACCAAAATCTGAACAAGAGTTGATGAAACAACTTAATTAGACAATACCTAATCTAATCATAACATTTGTTAACTTTTTCAATATAAAGCCGAAACAATTCTAATTTCGCCAGTGGGACATAAAAATTTTAATTAAAAAAAACTGCCGACATCTGCCTTCTTGTGGCAACCTCTGTGGTCCGTTTAGATTTAATTTTACTTTTTCTTAAAAATATAAGTCTGAGAGGAATATAAGTAGGCGAATCAGAGCGCCGGAGATGTTTAAAGTATTGTTAACGTGAGAGTGTCTAAGTAAGTTATAGGTTTTGTAATATTCGTCTTTTTTAGCTGTGCCCTTTATGAATGCCGAAATCGTGTGAATAAATAACTCAAAATTATTTAATAAAAACTTTGTTCTGTTTTTGACTGGTATAATATCAAAGTTTTCGGGACTAAAATAGAAGAAATAAAAAAGTATTTTTTTGCGTATAGATTCTTATACGGATGAACATGGAGGAGAAAATTTGTATTATCAATACTGATATTGTTTCATCATCATCATCATCAGCCTATCGCAGTCCACTGCTGGACATAGGCCTCTCCTAGGGCTCTCCAATTAGCCCGATCCTCGGCGACTCGCATCCAGCTCCTGCCAGCCATCTTGCGCAAATCGTCGCTCCACCTGATATTGTTTAACGGGACTTAACGCGATTTTTAACTATGTAGAAGTTATATACATGTATGTATACTGCCTAACGCTTATCAAACATGGTAACAAAATCATTGGCTTGATATCAGAAATCGGCTCTACCACAGAATATAGTAAATTAAGGTATCAACCCATTAATGTCCAGCTGCAGGCCAAAGGCCACCATAATTTCAAATCATGTTTTTGTTAAAAAGAAAATAATTTAATGTTTTTTCATAGTAAAATACTTCTCATTTACCCAGAAAACTACCGCTTCAAACACTTTAACATCACAAAATAAAACTTCATTGACCAACATTGAAAGTTGAAATTGGAAACGTCAGACGTAACATTGAAAACGAACTTTTTGAACAGCACGTAATAAAATACCGAGCTAAGTGTTCAAAGAATGGGTTACAGGAAAGCAAACCGATCTGAAAAATCGATTTAGACCATAAAGTGTACATTACCGATTCGCTTGCATAATATTTGGCTCCAGTGGAAAGTGGGCGGTGGTCCAAAACTTAACATTTGTTGTCGAGAGGGAATGAATGAAAGTGGACTTCTGTTTAGTGTGACGTAGGTTTTACGGATATAATATGATTTTTGAACTAAGAAGTTTTTAATAAACCTTCATAATAAACGTCATCTCAAGTCAGCTTGATTGTTAACATGAGTGAATCGTCATAAGCCGTGTTCGTGAATCGTCTTGTATACTTGTACTTGTACTGAGTATAGGGGAGAGCAAGAAAGTTCCTTCTTTATACTATGTCTTTAAAGAAAAAAGTTAAATTGAGGCAAACGAACAAGAGGGGCACCTGATGGAACAACCGCACAAAGGTCATAGATGCGTTGCTTTAAAAACCCTATACCCTCCTCAAGCGAGCTCCAGCGACCTTACTCACCAGCAGAAACAAGCCACAACAGTCACGAAGTGCTACTTCACTGTGGTCTTCTGTAAAGTGGAGGTACTTCGCCAGACGAGCGGCTCATTCGATTGAGAGTTCCACTAAGCTCTTCCTCTCTTGTCTTACAATCAAAGAAACAACAAAACAACACATGAACTGGTTTGTCGCCTCGAAATGTGTCTATTATAAGGTATGAAGGTAGCTTTGCCCACTTGAACTCCACGCTACATCTCCTCTCTTAGGCTGGTAAGGAGTCGTAAGTAGCTTAGTGGAAATGGCTGGTGGAGCGATCGCGTCTCGAGAACCATCGATTATACCAGCCTTTACGCTCATTATATGATGTGATATTTATCAGCTCTCTCCTGCCCTTTTTCCACACTAAGTTGGGTTGAAGCTAGTTTTGCTGACTTTAAATTACTCTCTACATTAGGAGGTCCTGTGACGTAAAGGAAGAGCCTATAGCAGTCCATATTCAGACTCCACGATCAAATAGACATCTGGTTAGGATTTCTCACTTTAAATTGCATCCAACTGACTACAATGATATGAATGTAGATCTGTTTATATCTATGCATACTCGACTGATCATGATGATGGTGGGGCCAGATAACGCTGTGATATTTACCATCTTTCTCCTGCCCTTTTTCCCACACTAAGTGGGGTTGAGGCTTGTTTTGCTGACTTTAAATTACGACCTACATTATGAGGTACTGTAACATAAAGGAAGAGCCTATTGCAGTCCATATTCGGACTCCACGATCAAAAAGACATCTGGTTAGCATTTCTCACGTTAAATTGCATCCTACTGACCACAATGATATGAATGTAGATCTGTTTGTATATATGCGGACTCCACGCTACATCTCCTCTATTAGGCGGGTTGTAAGCAGTCGTAAGTGGCTTAGTGGAAATGGCTGGTGGCGCGATAGCACGGAACACGTCGTCTCGAGTCGAGAACCATCGATTATACCAGCCTTTAGATTGCGGGAGGTGCTTTTAATGTTCTGGACGTGGTTTTGGGTTTTCTTGAAGTTTCTTTGGTGAAAAGAGTTCGGGTATAGATAGATGGTGTAATTTTTTTTATATTAGGGTATATATAGGCTTGCTTTTGACCGCTTTTCACCTCATAGTAAGTGATAAGGCGGGCTACTTGTGTTTTTTTTAAGTACGCTTTTGTAATCGTATCTTACTGAACATATATATAAAATAAGTTTTGCTGAAAGTTATATCCCAGCTCAGTAATGGCATTCTAAATTGTTTGTTTATGCCATGAAATAATACAGTCATAGGGATTAAAATTGATAGGTCACGATTTCCATCTTGAGACAGTTCCAACATACTTATTAGGTCATTTTTTTCGTGTGGAGGAGGAGGAGAGGAGACATATATAAAGAAAAAAGAGTAAGTGGCTTCTTTCGTGGTAAATAGTCTGAACATTGCACATTGCGACTGAATCAGATGACGCTTATTTAATCTTCTAAAACGTTACGTTTTATCCAAAATGCTAATTCAATGCGCGAAACAACATTTACTAAGCCAATACCAGATGGAGTCTTAAATACTTTTTTTAGCCAACTGATCGGCTGGATTTAGAGATATTGGCTAAGTAAAATGTATCCTGGAATGGCGTATAGCATAAATTTCGCACACGAAGCCGATTTATAAGCCGTATAGCACCGGGATGGAGTCAGGATGAGGGGTTTTATTTTGTACAACTCCGTCTTACGACGCCTCGATGGTCTAGTGGTTTAAGTACTAGGCCGTGATCTCGAGGTCCTGGGTTCGTTTCCCGGGTCGGTAAAATGTGTGTTGATTTTTCTTTCTAAACACAGCCCGAGTTTGTGATCGCCAACGACACGCATTTGGCAAGCGTGGTGATTAAGCCAAAACCCATCTTTGTGACAAAACCATGATTTCAAATAATGGAGGCCTTTGCCCTGCAGTGGGACATTAATAGGCTGATACCTTTTTTTAAAACTTTTTTCCGTCTTACGATCGATCAGTTTAAGTACCTACGGTCTGTTTTATCGAGATCCGAGAAGTATAAGAGCTTTAAACTATCGCGTCTCTTTTTATAGTAAAAATGAACGTAGTGTGTTGTGATCATGTAGGTGATATTATTTAGTAAAAGACAATTTCGAGAGTGAATAAGATTTGCAACCGATCTCGTGCACACGGTGTGATAATTATTTTGTAATTGTTAACTTCTGTTGGAGTTGATCATATATAAAAATACTTGGCAGTATATAGAATCGTAACTTGAACGACAGAAACATTAAAAGGTTCAAATACTGATGTGTCGATAAAATAAATATCGGAAACCAAAAGTCCCTTTTTATCGCCTGCATACTATAGTAATTTATACATATTTTCCAAAATCATAAATCAAAAATACTGGGCCCGTTCTTCTAATAATAGGGAATACTCCTTCAAACAAAATCCACATTTCCAACAAATAAGAACGTTCACAACACTCCCAACTTCACCATAATTCCCACATGTTGTTAACTAATTTGTCTCGTGATAAATAGCTGAGAAGTCCAACCATTCGCTAGGAGGGAATAAATATAAATCTCCCACGGCAAATCCGGCCCTGCCCAATAAGGCAGCGATCGCCCATCGCCCGATATAAATAAAGTTAAGACAAAACAAAAGGGGCCCGATCGGCTTAATGTCTCAGGTTCGATTCCCGAGAATGTACGATTTATTTTCGCTATACCAATGAAGATAAAATGTTTTGAATGATGGACTCTTCGTTTTGTATTGAGTATGGTAACATGTTTCTGTTTTATTGTCAACTATGAATAGTTTGTGGTAGCGTTTTGTAAATGTTGCCTTTGTTGGGTTTGGATTGAATAAGTACTTTGTAAAGGCTCTTTCAAAGTATCGTTGATAGATAGGTACTTGTTGCAATGAACAGAAATACTCCTATGATGTCGGATGGCCTAGTGGTTTAAGGCCACCGGGTCGTGGTCTTGAGGTCCAGGGTTCGATTCCCGGGTCGGGCAAAATTTCTGTGATTTTTCCGTACACAGCCCGGGCTGGTGATCACAATCCCGCATTTGGTAAGCGTGGTGATTAGGCAAAACCCGTATTTGTAATTAAAACATGATTTCAAATGATGGAAACCTTTGCCCTCCAGTGGGACATTACTATAGTAGGCTGATACTTTTCTGATGTAAAAGCGTGACTCGTAATGCCTTGGTTTTTCAACAATAACTTGCTATTCAAAAGCCTTAGCGCTAATTTGATTAAGCTGAGTTATTATCAAAAAATCAAAATCATCATTTTAACAATCCAAATAATAAATCCAGGACCTTGAGGGTCCTATCCTAACGGTAGATTTCATGCCTAGTCATGATTTATTGTGGAATAGAATTAATGTTCAACTTGAAGGGTGTGACTTTGTAAAACCTTGAATCCATGTGGTGATAATTATTCTAGGTACTAACTAATAACCATGGGCTAAGTTAACGGATATCATGTCTTTTTAAACAGGTTGGGTCTAGTGGTCACAGACACTGGCTACAAAACCAAGAGTCGCGGATTCGAATCCCGCGATGGGCAAATGTTTGAGTGATAGACATACATCGGCATTTGTATTCGAGTCATAAATGTTTACAAAAGTATTTAAGTATGTCCATCTAGAATCTATAGTAAAAGCTTCATTTAGTTTGGGGCTACTTATTTAGTTATCTTTAATGCCTATCTTTCAGCTGCATCAGTGTAAAATGTCTTAACAAAACATGAACCTACATTTGTTTAGAATAATAACGTAAACAGGACTCAAACGTACGACCTCCACTGCAGGAGTATCGTTATAAACTGTGCCAGCAATAAATATGTAAAGTTTAAATTGAAAACTTGGATTAAAGGAGTTGCATAGCTCGAGAGTTACTTAATTGTTATAATATGACTTTTATCATAACGTTAACTTACCGTTATTGCTGTGTTACGTGAAGTGGAAACAAAATGGCGCCTTCTGTGCGGGGTAGGGTTGTCTCGTGTGTTTTCATGTAGAAATTATGAAAAAATAGTGATATTTCACGAGTTATTACGTTAATACCTACTTTTTTTTTAAACAAAAATAATTGTTGGATCGCAGCAGCTTTAGAAAGGTTCGTTTTTTTATTTTTTGCTAGGCATACGGGTCACCTGATGGAAAGTGAGCACCTCTGCCCGTGGACATCAACAACCACAAGAGTCGTATATGCGTGGACTGCCTTTAAGACCCCAAACCCTCCCCAACTAAGCTCTGGCGACCGTACTCACCAGCAGCAACATAGCACAACAGTACGAAGTGCTTCACTATGGTCTTCTGTAAGGTGGAGGTACTTCCAAACGAGCGGCTCATTTGAGTGGAAGTTCCACTAAGCTCTACCTCTCTCAGTCTAAGTTTTATTTAAACAAGTTCGTGTCAGCCCTACAGGAGTTGTAAACAGTGCCGGCGGCGTGTGAAGTTACAGGGAGTTGCAGTCGTGTCGGTGTTTATGATAAACATCACCTGAATTGGGCTGTGCGTTGGAAAAGTGTACGTCAGAAGTTGAATGCTCAAGTATGAGTTGATGGGTTTAGTGCCTACAAGTATAAAATCAATGGCAAAGCGTTTATTTTTCTACTTGATTTGCACTGAAATTCTTTTGCACGTCAAATATTTTTTACTATAGCTTGGGTTACCCCGTAGTTTTTGTAATGCTAATTATCGCTCTCTCACTACTACGGTTGCCTTTACAGTCTGAGTCAAATAGATACACTCAGGGTACTCAAATACATAGACGCAACCAAGCAATCAATTATAACGGTACAAACAATGTTACCATATTGTTGACATCATTATATTCGTTCAAAAACTCGATACATTCAAAATGTAATAAACATTAAAACAGTTCTGTCAAAACGCCTTGGATGTGTTATTTCATATTATGTTTTCAAAAGGTTAACTGATAGCTTGAACTACCCGTAAAAAGCTTATCAGTAACTTAACCGACAGTGATGTTACCGATCACATCGGTAAAAAGAATCACTTGTAAAAAACATTTTATACAATGCAAAATTCAAAACTACTATACCATACTTTACCTATCGTATCCATACCGAACATTGTTTAAAGTATAATTACAAAACGGTCGTTTTTTCGATCGATCTCGCCGTAATTTCAGCGATGGGATCTCTTTAATACGTGGGCTGGGAGTGCAATATTTTCGGCCGGAGATCGGAATATCGAACGTTAAGCGATTCCCGATGGTCAAGTCGAGATTAAGTAATCGGGAGTCGGTCCGACGGCTATTTAATGGATGTGTGTTACACCGTGATTCGGTGGAGAAAAAAGTTGGTTGGAAGATGTGATGAGTCATTATTGTAGTCGTTAAAGGTACGGGCTAGATTTACAATTGATAGATGGCACGTTAGTTGGTGACATGAGTAACAAAGCTTATTTTAATTTGATATTTATGAGATTAAATTCGAAATGTAATAAATGTAATAGCACTATATTTACCTTTTAAGACATCTTGATTTAAATGAAAACAAAACACTTATTGATTGTAAATGTATCGTTAATAGCATTGGTCATCTTAAAACTCAAAAGGGCAACAGCGTTTGTCAATTTGAAAATCTGCAAGAGTTCAAAAACTCCGTTTATTTATCTCAGGATCTTGTGAAAACGTATCGGTTCTTAAGCCACACTAAGCCTTACCAGTGATCTTATTCTCATCTTAAGCTTTACTATTTTTAATTACAGTTTTTATATATATGAAAATATTCGTAACCAATGATCGTCATTCATTACAGCTCGGTGTAACAGTCAGCCTGACAGACGAGCGCTCGCTTCGTCCTTTATTTCTGACTCGTGGAAACGTTTCAAGTAAAACCGTTGATGGCTGTTTACGGCGAATCGACTTTTGCATATCTATCGCATATCGCATCGGTGATCTTAATTGAGGGAATGTGTTGAGGTTGAAAGTTATATTTTAAGATGAATTCTTTGGTGAATAAGTTTTAAGTGGCCCACTGATTTGTGACTGGTGAACTGATAATTTTGGATAATTATTTTAATGGAAGTTACCGTCCTGTTATATTCGTGTTACAGCCTTTTGATATCTCATCTTTGTAATGATACCCTAATTGAAGTATGATAATTAACCGTCAATATTTTTATTTGTTACAGGTAATGTCCAAAACCATCTACACAGGCGAACAAAGACTGGTATCGTATTTACATAAAATGAACAATTTTACCTATAATCGTAAACCGAGATTTTGGGAGTAAATACTCTCGTAATGAAATCTTTGGAATGATACGGAGATCGCCAAGAGATTGGTGGTTTTGTCCCAATTAAGATAGTATCTATATTCTACTCCTCTATCTTCCCAACTTTTTACCTTAATTTTTCATAGCTATCATCAAGCCACCCATTTATCTGTTATCTAGACACAGACAGACTCTTTTCTCCACTGGGCACACTGGCACGTGCCAAGGGCCCCGCTAATCGATTGAGGCCCCCAGACCAGGGTCTAAGGGCCCCATGATTACCAAACAAGAGGTTTAAAGGCTCATGTGCCCAGAGACTCTAATACATAGTGAAAGACGGCCAGACACAGAAAGTTCTTCATAAACAATTTATAAATATAACAGAGTCATACAAAAGCATTGAACGTTCTGCACAAAGTATTGCATTCAAAGAACTTCTCGCAGCTAAGTAGAGAAAAGTGAGTAAATTGCAACCAGAGGGATGGTTTGAAACTTCATTTGACCGCTTTCGGCCAGAAACATAGGGGCAAATAGTGCGTTTGTAGCCGCGGCTAAAGCTGAAAAGTTTTGTTTGTTTGTTTGTTTGAACGCGCTTATCTCAAGAACTTCTAGTTCGAATTGAACAAATATTTTTGTGTTGGATAGTTAATTTGTCGAGGGAGGCTTTAAGCTATAACGTAACATTATGTGTCCGGAAACCAAAATTCACGCGGACGGAGTCGCGGGCGGCCGCTAGTTAAAAATAGAAAACATTAATTATTTGTTTCTTACTGGATCAATTTAGATAAACATTTTTAGCTCTTCATTATAATTATCGCAATGAAATAGGTGAAACATTTGTTAGGGCAGTATTAATTAGTCCCATAAACACTTAAAAGAATCCGGGTAAATGACTGCGTTTACTTCAAACTGTGTTTTATTACATTTTACGACAGAGCACTTCGCGTGACATTCTCGTCGCAAACTAATGTTTTTGTTATGACCATCATAAAGACTCATAGTAGGGTAGGAATAATAGCCTATAAATGTTGTAAAAGGCGAACAAATCTGTCATTAAAATCAAATACCGTGATACGTGTCGTGTACTTATAACAAAAACGTTTTCTCTATTACTTACCTCTCTCTACACTCTATTACTTTATTTATTTTTATTTATAATAAATGTTCGTTTCTCCTGATGTGTTTTCTCCGAAAGACTTTTACAGTGTCTGCCTCAAAAGACCTGGGCAATAATGTTTTCTTTTTCAAAGGAGAAAGTTACAAATGCGTTTTGTTTCTCACGACGGATAGCAAATCAAGATAGTTCAAAAAGTGTTATCAAATAATTAAGAATATTTTTAATGATCCTCAGAATCTCCTAAAAATTTTTACGAAGATCTTAACTTTTTGTGGGGTTTGTAATATTTTATTAAAATCGATTTTGTTGAAAATAAAGCAATCAAAGTTTGTAGCGGCCCCGTCCGTAAATTCCTCACGTGTGTTTTCAACTCCAGAGATAAAATACTAATTATGAATTTCTATCTAGCGAGTAAATATGCGCTGAGTAACTTCTAAAGCTTTTGTTTTTTATCCGTTTAGCGGGGAACGATTACGGGGATTTATTAATTCTTTGCGTTTTCCTTTAACTTATTATAGAGTTAAATCATAAAATGGGAGCAAGCACAGTTTTGAATTAAATGCCTATTCCGATTCAAAGCACATTATTTAGATACTGAAACTCTTCTTATTTTGTTGTTCATTTAACACGGGAATATCTTACTACTATTATAAAGGCGAAAGTTTGTATGTATGGATGTATGGATGTTTGTTACTCTTTCACGTAAAAACTACTGAATGGATTTGAATGAAACTTTACCACAATATAGCTTATACATCAGAATAACTCATAGGATATTGGAAATCGAAGTCCACGCGGACGGAGTCGCGGGCGGCCGCTAGTGAATAATAATAGGGCTCACATTAAGAGCTAAGGTTAATCACGTTCAACTTTTAAAACGTTATAAAGTAGAGAATTTGTCACTTATCCATTTTGGCCGACTCGGACATATAAAAATCTTTAGCCATTAATTGTTTGGACTTGCAATGGAGGATCGCAGACTGTGACTTCGTTTACTTTTAAATTAGAACTTTTTTTTAGCATTCATATGCTTACTATTATTAATGTAGCCTGGTTCGTGGCACGAGGTGGTTTTCTTATTTTATAAAAAGTTATCTGTTTTGGTTTAGGAATATCAAAAATCCGAAAGCTACGCGAACAAAGTCTGTGGCTTTGAAATAAAAAACCGTATTTGAAAATATCCGCGACTACAATATCCATCAAGATATATGGCTGCTCGCATTTCCACTCTCTGACATGCCAGGATCTATATAACCGTAGTTTTTGTCCGTCCCTCCTGTGAACTATACAGGGTTAAACAATACAATGCACCGACAGGTCGTATTAGCAGGAGATACGGTGTTAGGTTACTCTTGAACTGAATAGTGCGTTCGATACAGGGTTAAAGTTTTCATTTATTGTACAAAAAAACATAAAATTTAATGAAAATAACTAGAGGCGTCTACAAAATGACGACCCGCTTGGTGTAATGGTCAAGATGTTGCCTATTACGCAAGAGGTCGCGGGTTCGATCCCCGCACAGGACAAACATTTGTGTGCATGAACATGTCTGTTTGTCCTGGTCTGGGTGTTATATGTATCTATTTAAGTATATTTGTAATACCACTGTTGATTCTGATGTCCGTAACACAAGTGCTTAAGCTACTTAACACGGGGTCAGATCAATGTATGTGATGTTGTGAAATATTTATTTATTATTTATTATTTATTTTTATTATATAAAAGTAATAACATTGAAGTTTAAAAAGTATGAATCTATCAAGAAATGATGATGATGACTGGACCAAATATTTTGCAGTATTTTTTCCCAGTTAAAGTAATGTACTATAAGTAAAGTAATTCAGTAACACGTATTTTGAACCGTAAGACCATACGGCATCTTCAATCAGTGCTTGGGACACCCTGTATGAAAATGGCGACCTTTTCCATATCCTTATTATTTTATAGGCAAGCTAGGTACCTATAGACAATCCCTTTTGTTTTTCACCCTCACTTCGACATTTCACGTCATAACATAATGGATTGTATTCCTTCCTTTATAATGGAGTTGAAGAAAGGCCAAGAAACATTACATAACATTCCTTTATAGAAGTAAATTTCTTTTTGAACTTGAATATCATTTTTGTTGTATCAAAATTAGATAACAACACATTCTACTGAATACGTACTCTAGAGTCCAGACTCTTGAGTATTCAGTAGTAAGTTAAGTTTAAATAATATTGTAACTTTATGATGATTTCCTAGGTCTCAAATTGACGCTTGAAGCTTAAAATACCAACATATTCATGTGTAAAGTAGAAATGAGAGTGACATATTTTAAACATCGATTTTACTGAAATTCTTATACCTAATTGTTCACTCATTAATGAACAACATGCATGAATAAATATATTTAATGTATAAGTCTAATAAAACTTCGTTCTCTGATGAAAGGCCAAGGTTAGAACAATTAAGTACTTAAAATACTTACTTATCAGGCAATCCGTCTGCTTGTGTGCCGTCTATATATATTATTTTATAAAAAAAAACATAGGGGCATCATTCATAACTAACTTTCCGCCATAAAAAATCTATTTAACCCCATCATTCACCGACTACACCCGTTCTCGTCCTTCGGTCGTCCAAATCGCATAACTCAAGATGAACCCAAACGGCGTCCCATCAAAATAAATAAATAATTCATCAACGCTTGCCGCTATACTTTCATCGCGCATTGTCGTAAATAACCGACCTTTATGACGTCAGTGATCGCCGCCAAAAAACAATAATACCGTAGAGATTCTGACGGATCGACAATACTTTTTATTCGCGGTTTTGTTGCTTGAATGCAAACTTATGTAGTTTATTAAATTAACTAGCGGCCGCCCGCGACTCCGTCCGCGTGAATTTTGATTTCCAATAGCCTAAAGCTCGTCAAATGGACTATCCGACACAAAAAGAATGTTTCAAATCGGTCCAACAGTTCCCGAGCTTAGCGCGTTCAAACAAACAAACAAACAAACTCTTCAGCTTTATATATTAGTATAGATAAGTATAAGTAATAAGTAAATAAGTAATAAGTATACGTAATAAGTAATAAGTATAAGTATAAGTATAAGTAAGTATAGAGTATAGATAGTATAGATATAGATAGGGTATTTAGGTATTGTGCTCACCAAGTTTTTACGCTTTACACATCTTCATCATCATCATCATCATCGGCCTATCTCAGTCTACTGCGGGATATAGGCTTTTTTGAAGACATTCCATGTTATTTATGAGAAAGCGATGTAATCACGACCATGCATTGAAATAAAAGGGTTACATCGTTTAATGAGTTTAAAATTAAACTTAGCCAACATTTTGTCGAACACTATTCTTAAATATTGTGTCAAATATAAGTTTAGTGTTTAGTGTGTAATACTCGTAGTGTGGCAAGCAACAATTTAACATTTAAGAAATCTTGTCATCACGCAAGTTTACTGACTATTTGCCCTTTTCGAATATAATTAACTTTTAATTTTAATCAACAACTTAACAAGGGTAGCAGATACGTTGGTTGTCTTTTAAACTACAATATCTCCCCAATCAGCTCTGGAGACCTTATCACCTAAAAGATAAATGGTCTCAAATCGAAATGATCACCCGTGAACATCACATAGAAATGAGCACTCATTCCTTTGTGATTTCAGAGGAGCACTCCTACAAAGTTTGAAATTCCAAAACCCTATTCATTGACAGTTACAATGAAATAAAAACAACTACTTATTTAATGAATCCCTAGTGGTTTTACTTTCCCGGCATAAACAGCTTAAACCAGTCAAAACGGAAGCCGATACGTTCCAACCGACCAAAATACACAAAAGCCATATAATCTAACCGGCGAACGATTCGAGAACTAATATCAGCCACGGTAATACTATAGTTTCCTTTCCTGTGATACATGATACTTACCGCAATATCGACCCAGATCATTCGCCCCTTCATTGTGTTGAGCCGACGGGTAACGTGAACTTGCTATGTTACATAGATTTAAACCATTTTAGATAAGCCTTCGACATACCTTGAGTAGCTCTGAAATTGATACTGACCCATCCGGCCGTTTTTTGGCTATGGCGGCCGATCTTACGATCAGCTAGGTACACAAGTTACGTTTTAGTGCACAAGTGAGTGCGATAGCACAGGTGTACTCCCTATTCCTCACTCTCATAGACCGGTGGGACAGCAATCTGACACGACCGTAGAGATATCTCAGGACCAACGGCTTAACGTGCCTTGCGAAGCACAGAGCAAGCTCGAAAAGAAATTTTCCGGTCACCCATCCCCCGACTGGCCTCTTCGAAAGTTTATTAAATTTGCAATCGCAGGCAAAGCGTGCTAACCACTGCGCCATCGAGCACCTCAAATCGTAGTGACAGCATGTTGAAACGTATGTCATTTGGAACATAATAATATCACAGCTTTTTGATGTCGGGGATATCTGAGAATTTAATTCCTAGCACTAGTAGGTGTAGAACTCAGGCAATGGCTTCACCGATCAAACCCGGGCCCATTGTAAGAACGGTAGAGGGAATTAAGAACGAACTTAAGCGCCAGACGTAACGGCTCGCGTCAAGCCTCGTCAGCTAACCTGCGAATGGTTAGGACGTGGAGCAATTCCAGTCCTGTGCTCAACCTCCCTCTCCCTTCCTATCCAAATCCGATAGGAAGTCTCCAGAGCAGTCTTTGGAGCTATCCATAAATAGATATCGGGGCATATCTTTCAATTTAAATCTGCGCTAGTAACTATTGTGTTTGATTGTTGATTAGCTTTCTGTTAGCTGACTTGGTAAATTGAGAATGTTCAAGGGTTAGTATTAGTCAATAGATGGCGCTACGTGTAATTTGAATGGCAATGGTAGAATTCATACGCTAGGAATAATTCGTGTTTGATTGTTGATTAGCTTTCTGTTAGCTGACTTGGTTAATTGAGAATGTTTAAGGGTCGATATCAACAGATGGTGCAGCGTGTATTTTGAACGGCGATGACTGAATGAATTTCTGACTTTATGAATGGAGTAGTTTGAGTTAGTTCATGTGTTTTGATGTATCAAAAACGTATAGTTAACAATTTTATGGAGTGTTATAGATGGAAGAGATTTTCCGAGACCAAGTGTGAATACGACGCAAGGAGTGAAACATTTTTTATTATTTACGAAATCCTGTTCTGAAATCTAACTCCTCTGTTGACTTACAGTGCAGTTATGCAACGGTCTCACTGCAACTGCACTAATGCACTGTCCTAGTAACTGTCGGCGAGTAGAGCGGACACATGGGCGCTGAAACTGAAATATTGCGCATAAATATGAGAGGCTTAGTACAGAAACGCACTAGGCGGAAAAACGCGACCGAAACGACTGAATTCGGCGGCAATGCATTTATTTTGTATACGAAATTACGCGATATTTCTGCACTAGCGACCGCCCACGACTTCGTCTTCGTGGATTTAAGATCCTATTTTATCGCAATAAAGTAAAAAGTAGCCTATGTTCCTTCTCAGGGTCTAAAGATTGTCTGGTCCAAATTTCATTAAAATCGTAAAAGAGGCGTAAGCGGGAAAGCGAAACAAATACATAGACAGACATACGGAGTAACTTTGACATTTAAAATATTAGTAGGTATATTAATATATTGCAGGATTGGTAACGCCGAATTTCGGTCGCGTAATTTCGGCCTGGTGTGTTTCGGAACTAAAAATCGATATCACTCGTAATATAATAAAGCTGAAGAATATTTTTGGTTGTTTAAACACGCCAACTTCAGGAAGTATTGGTTCAATTTGAAAAAAATATTATTGTTTTGGGTAGTCCATTTGACAAGGAAGGCTTTAAGCCATAGTATAACACTGTGTGCGAAAACCTAACTCCACGCGGACGGAGTCGCGGGCGGTCTACAGTCGCAAAATATTCAAAAAAAGGTCCCTGGCAAATCCCTTGCACCGGCCTTAATAACCGGGATAGTCACGGGAACAATCCCGGAACTGTTGATCCCGGGATAGCGAGTAAGCCGTAGGCTTAGGACGAGCTGTAAGATACGCTTTTGTTATGTTTTTGTTTAAGAATGCGCGTGAAATAAAGTATACGCATAGTTATTGTGTAGACAAGGTTAGATAATAAAATAATAGCATCAGTGTCTAGGATTTCCGTCTAGGTTTTAATGCTACCAAGGTCAAACAACATGAGATAATATATATTTATTTTAAAATCAATTGCCTTGCCCCAAACTAAGCTCGAAGCTTGTACTATGGAAGCTATCGAATGGATAGAAATCTACACTAATATAATAAAGAGAAAATATTTGTATTTTTGTATGTAACGAATAAACTCAAAAACTACTGGACCGATTTGAATAATTCTTTCGCATAATGGTTACACTATCCTTGATGAACATAGGATACTTTTGATCCTGGAAATGTGGGGGGGGGGGGTTTGATATTTGTAAAAAGAAACTACGCGCGCGTGAAACTGCAGGCGGAAGGCTAATACTTAAATACTTTTATAAACATCCATGACTCGAGTAAAAATGACGATGTTCATCCCACAAACATTCGAACCCGCGACCTTTGGTTTTATAGTGAGGGTATCTGACCACTCGACCAACGGGCCCGTCTTGAATAAGAGTGAGTTACTGTTCATTGATCTTAAAGGAGGCTTTTATGGAGCAATATTTGTAGTCTTTTTGGTTAACGCTCGCCTATACCCAATTATTTTCCACGCAAACCCGCGTCGAACAACTAGTCTTCGACAAACAAAAGTCCGACATCGCAATTATATCTCCCACACAAAAAAACACGCGTTCTACAAAAGCGTTTAGAGGCAATAGGCACTTATACAAACAGACGCATCAAATTTCCTTTAATACTCTGAACAATACACCCTTAATCCTTGCTGCTTCACTAGGCTTTATTCTCACATGCCTAAGGTTGAATTCCCTTTGTTCAGCGGTACAGTTACTTTAGCTAGGATCCCTCAAAATACACAATGATTAATCAAAATGGTCATAAAAATATGACGTAGGGTCTACTAACTATTGTGTGCGGACTCTATAGAAAATGCGAGTATGATATTTCGTAAGGGGATGGTTTTTGTGCTGTGAGTGTGGGGAAAATGAAGTTATTGGTGAAAGTGCTGAGGTAAGTTATTTTGAGGGATATTTTGATGCAGTGAATGTAAAATAACATTGTCTTTTCTGAACCGAACTCTTGAAGATAGAAGTTCAATACAAACTCAAAGTTCAAAATGCTATTTTGCTAGATTGGGCACTATCATAACGTATTCATAGTTTGTTGTTAGCTAATTAATAGCAAATATGTTTTAACGTGTGAAGTGCTATGGACTCTAGAAAACGGATAGACGTACTTAAATAAACATCATTGACTCCAGTACAAATACCTATGTTCAACACACAAACACTTGCCTCTTGCGGGATTCGAACCCGTTACCCGGTCTCGTAGCCAGGTCTCTGACCACTAGACAAACGGGCCAGTCAAAATATAGTTATATGAAGCCTGCTCTTGTACCAGATAATTGGAAGACACGACTGGGGAGCGATTCCGCGAGTTTCATGCTTTTATTTTCACTTTCAAAGTGTCCCTGTGTGTTTTGCGGTAGGAATGTTTGAGTTACGACCTACGAAAAATAAACCTACTTCTGCCGAAAGTCAGGAATCGACTCTCACCATAAGATAAGTGAAATATTGCGAATAACGTTAATTTGCCCATTTAACACACTAAAACGACGAAGAAAACATTTGATACAGACATTTTTATACAAGCGAATAGTTTGTCGTTTAATCCTTTTATCGTTGGATTTGACCAAAGCACTACATTATTGGTCAAAAGAGTAACGTTGAATATCGAGAAAATCTTTGCCTGCAAAATCGGGGTATACGGCAAAGATACAATGTATATTTTAAGAGCTTAACGTTTACACTGAGCAGAGATCGTAAACTCTGCTTCTGGGGTACCCAAATCACCAATGCCCTAAATTGACAACAAAAAAGAAATACATAAACTTGATTCAAAATCGTCTCCAAAAATATTTCAAATACCAAAAACGCAGACATGCCCGAAAGAATCAAAGGCAATAAAAATACAGTCGGCTACAAAATTACTTTCCACTTTTATTTTACCGAGTACAAAGGTAGTGTGCGGTGTTATGTTACACTATATAAATAATGATTGGAATTCAAGGCAGAGAAATAAATGTACGGTGGAATTTATCGACCCGTTCCCCGTACTTTAATTGATTAATAAAATAACAAAAGGATTATCTGCACAGTTAAATACGAATGAGAGAACTGTCTTCGATGCTTCCTGAATGGAGTACATTTAAAACATTGCATTGGCCTGCCAAAATCTATTCAAATAAATACCCTTATCATGTCATTTACAATCAGGAAACAAATCATTTTTGAAATCTACTTAAACTAGTGCAGGTTAAACTCAAATATCAGTTATTATTAACAACTCATACATGTCACATTTTAGCAATATCAAAATATAAAATAAATTGTTTTAACTGACTTCGTGATTTGAAATCATTTTAACTGAAAATTATGGTGAGTTAATGGTATAAGGACATGTCCATAAATGTATGGACGAAAAACCCAGAATCGACAGGAATGAAACGTTTACCAGTGGATTGGCATTGAAATGTAATGTAATGTTACCAAGGGGCAATCCTGAAATCGTTATAGTATAGGAGCTAGAAGCAAAATAAAATAAGGAAAAAAATCGTTCAAAACAATAATAAAATAAGTTTACGTCATGTTGTGACTTAATATGATGTTGTTTTAATGTTGTATCACTTGTGATAATTATCATCATCATCTTTTACAAGCAACAGCAACCTAATATCAACATCATATTGAATCAAATCATAACAAACACTCTGTTTTTTGAATATTTTTTTCTTCTGGCCCATAGATACTTCAATCGTTCCAGTACTGTGTGTATTATTGGTAATTATGTGGCTAAAGATTGCAAATATAAAAATAGTTGGTATAGTATAGGAGCAAAGAGCCATGTTGTAGGTGAGAATATTGTTATTATTATGTTGCTGTTGCTTGTGAAATGTGTTGCTGATAATCATCACAAGTGAAACAACATTAAAACAACGTCATATTGAGCCACAACATGACGTAAACTTTGTTTAGAACGATTTTTTTCCTTATTTTATTTTGCTCCTAGCTCCTATACTATAACGATTTCAGGCTTGCCCTCTTGGTAACATTATATTGTATTCCAATGCCAATCCACTGGTATACATTTCATTTCTGTCGAATCTGGGTCATTTTTTGGACATCACCTTTCAGAAAAATAATAATATGTCCTTACGGGCCATATAATTTACTGGATTAACAGTTTAATCTTTAGTACGCGGAGATTTTGTTTGCATCTGAATGTGCGTTGATTCAAGCAAATATATTAAATTTGCTAAATTATTGCGAATAAAAGTTAAGCATCGTGCTCTTTAAAGGGAATTAAGTGTTTAGGAGATGAACGTTCGTAAGGAAGTGAACAGAATATTTTAAGTTATGTTTTTATGTTTTAAAGATACTCTAATCTTGTATCCAATAAAAAGTGTGGCTTACTTTAAATAATAATAAATAAATATTTCACAACATCAAATACATTGATTGATCTGACTCCGTGTTAAGTAGCTTAAGCACTTGTGTTACAGACATCAGAATCAACAGTGGTATTACAAATATACTTAAATAGATTCATATAACAAACACCCAGACCTGGACAAACAGACATGTTTATGCACACAAATGTTTGTCCTGTGCAGGAATCGAACCCGCGACCTCTTGTATAATAGGCAACATCTTTACCATTACACCAAGCGGGTCGCTAAAACTTCTTCTTCTCCTCTTCTTTTCAAATAATTGATCATAACCTAGTGCATATTTGAAAATCTGATATTTTTTCAGAACTAGATATCAGGACCAACAAAGACTTTTCAATGAACTGTTTTAACGAATCAAGTCTTATTGTACCTAATTGTACAATTTATTTTCGTTCCTTATAAAAAACCTCCAAAAATCATAATTCACATTTAGATAATCACTGAATCCTTTGCGAAGTAATCCGAGGCCGAGGTGTCTGTATAAATCATGGTTGTTGCTTATCTCGTTCGTTATTCGGAAGGGAAATAAACCCTGATAATAAACCGCATTTGTTTTAATTATTTACCGTTGGAGGCGTCTTTTGTGCTTGACTGTACTAGGTGAATGAAAGATTTGTTGTTATTCTACCCAGTCGGGTCATAAGTTCTGTCACAAGCTTATATTTTTGATTTTTGAAGACCGGCCATAAATTCTGCTACTTATTTTAAAAATAGAACATTTATACATGTCGGGAATAGAAGAACGAATTATTTTTATACATTATTTGAATATGGAATGGACGAATAAAGACAATAGAGTCAAGGGTTTTCCGTTGCACCGCTGTTGTAACGCATGGAAGGTGATTTTCAATTTCGTACAAAAGTTGAAAAAAGCGTCCTATTTCTTTTATTGTACTATCAATCGATACACTGAAGTCTCAAGATTCCAAAATCGTAAAAGAAGCGGCAGACCTTGCTCTTTTAGGGACACTAGCGGTCATCAGAGCAGTGAAGGCGCCAAACGAAAAAAATCCCGTGTGTAAACAAAAAACGCTAGCTCTCTAGCTGTGGCTATGCAGAACCAAACTAAAAAGAGTGCTAAATGAAAACCTGAGACCACGTGCTTATCGTAAGAAGACCGGATTTTTTCGAATGATCGTATAAAGAAAATTAAGCTAGAAAGATCCCGGTCTCTGTTACGACGGCACGCGAGAAAAAAAACTGCGAAATCATTTTTTTGGATATCTTTTTTTTTACGATAGGTTTAAGATATCACAAAGAAAATGATAAAGTGTATGCCCACATCAGTGAAGAAGCAAACACGTGTATTTCGAGGGACCAGTGCGGTCATCACCCTTCCTCATTCATGATTTGGCTTGGACTCTCGGATTTAGGCATAACTGAGGTGTTTTTCGGTAAAAAAGGGGGAAAATCAAGGTCGTACTATATCAAAATACTGTCCAAACAAGCATAGTACAACCTTTTTCTTAAATAATAATCAAGAACAGACATAGGGCATTCAAACAGTACTCCACACCGACTCATAGGGCCTGAAGCACGAAATACTGGTTGACGGCGCGCGGAATTGACTTCACCGGCATGAACACCGGCTCTCTTTTAGTCCACGTTTAAACCGATGGGATTACAAATTATACCAATATTTAAAGGGGAAAGTCTGTACTTACCCTCACCAGAATTTGGTGTCTGTCCGAGCGTTTCTGGTTAAATCAGCGAAAGAAAGGTGTATGAATGTGGTGCGTGCAGCGATGGATGACTGTCTTCCTAGATTAATGGCAACTGTCCAAAATTCGGGAGGACATTTCGAAAGATGTTGATAAAATTATATTGCAAATTTAATAACCTTTCATTTCATATATAATTTTTATGTATATCTCCAAAGGTGAATCAAGAATTTCTTAAATAGTTTGTGACAGAACTTATGACCCGACTAAGTATTATTAACAAATTCGCATGTAGGAAATATTCGGCAACATATTTTTTTTAAATAGTTGCGCGTTGCAATAAGACAGACTCGCTAACTAGATCTTCATTCGAGTTAGATCGACCATATTTTGGAACAATGTACAAATGGCAAACAGGACTAAGTATATACTACAGACAATTTTCGCTAATATTGCGTGAATTACTCATAGTAATCAAATCGCCCGCGCGCTATTTTTCTTCTAGTGTGTGACATACCTTAATTCAAGCTAGATCGACCATATTTTGAAGCGATCTATAAAATTCAAACAGCAATACTTAAGACAAATTGTCACTACGCTAATATTGCGTGAAGCGTCACGGAGTCGCGGGCAACCGCTTGTCAATCCGGCAACACCATTTTTTACAGCCTTCGCTACACCCGCACAGACTCACTAAAAAGACATTCATTCGAGTTAGTTAAACAGACTTTTGGAACGATATTCGAACGACAAATAGCAACACTTCAGACAATTGTCGCTAATATTGCGTGCAGTAGTAGGTAATCAACTCTCCTGCACGTTATTCTTCTTGGCATTATGCGATAGCTCGCGCGAGTTGAATACTAAGCATTTTGATACAAGACGCACTTATTATCTTTTTGACACTTTCATGTTATTAATTATCATAGGTACACCTCTTGTGGGTTTTGTCAGCTAGAGAAAAAAATCGGGTGAAATTGTACTCCTCCTTGAGTCATATTCCTCACTAGCGGCCGCCAGCGACTCCGTCCGCGTAGGTTACGATTTCCGCACACAGTCTTACTAAAAATAGCTGAATAAAACAACGATCTATAATGCATGCAGTCAACTTGCACAGCACACTTTTACGGGACTAATTACTAAGTATAGAAAAACATAATAGTCTATTTTAGTGACGGAAACCGCTTTTCATTATTAACAATAATCTGGAGACCTTATACATTTGAGAAATCATCTGTTCACCGCGATTCAGATCCGCGGCCGCGCCTCTAGCGAGGTGCTTCATCCATCGGCACATTTTAGAACTAAATAGTTCGCTAGCACAATTTACAATCACTACATAGTATAAAACAAAGTCACTTTCCCTGTCCCTATGTCCCTTTGTATGCTTAAATCTTTGGAACTACGCAACGGATTTTGATGCGGGTATTTTAATAGATAGAGTGATTCAACAGGAAGGTTTTTATGTATAACTAGCGGGCGCCCGCGACTTCGTCCGCGTGGATTTTGGTTTCTATATCAACTTTTTTCCCGTTAGGGGTGGATTTTTGAAATAATCTTTGAAAGGGGATGCCTACGCCATATTATCTTTATGAATGCAAAGTCTCAGCCCGATCGGTTAAAAATGACAAAGTTTCATACTAAATTTCATCCCCTATTTTACCCCCTTGGGGGTTGGAATTTATTAATCTCATTAATTAGGCGATGCCTACGTCATAGTAGCTTAATGAATGCAAAGTCTCAAACCGATCGGTTAAAAAATGACAAAGTTTCATATACTACTGTTCATCCCCTATTTTACCCCCTTGGGGGTTAGAATTTATCAATCTCATTAATTAAGCGATGCCTACGTCATAGTAGCTTTATGTATGCAAAATATCAGCCCGATAGGTTTAAAATTGACAAAGTTTCATACTACCGTTCATCCCCTATTTTAGCCCCTTGGGGGTTGGAATTTATCAATCTCATTGATTAGGCGATGCCTACGTCATAGTAGCTTTATGAACGCAAAGTCTCAAGCCGATCGGTTAAAAAATGACAAAGTTTCATACTACCATTCATCCCCTATTTTACCCCCTTGGGGGTTGGAATTTATCAATCTCATTGATTAGGCGATGCCTACGTCATAGTAGCTTTATGAACGCAAAGTCTCAAGCCGATCGGTTAAAAAATGACAAAGTTTCATACTAACGTTCATCCCCTATTTTACCCCCTTGGGGGTTAGAATTTATCAATATGTTTGCATAAACGATGCCTACGTCATAGTAGCTTTATGTATGCAAAATATCAGCCCGATAGGTTTAAAATTGACAAAGTTTCATACTACCGATCATCCCCTATTTTACCCCCTTGGGGGTTGAATAAATCAAAATCCTTTCTTAGCGGATGCCTACGTCATAACATCTACCTGCATACAAAATTTCAGCCCGATCCGTCCAGTGGTTTGGGCTGTGCGTTGATAGATCACTATGTAATCAGTCAGTCAATCAGTCAGTCACCTTTGAGTTTTATAGATATAGATAGATTTACCCCCTTGGGGGTTGAATAAATCAAAATCCTTTCTTAGCGGATGCCTACGTCATAACATCTACCTGCATACAAAATTTCAGCCCGATCCGTCCAGTGGTTTGGGCTGTGCGTTGATAGATCACTATGTAATCAGTCAGTCAATCAGTCAGTCACCTTTGAGTTTTATAGATATAGATTAGGTACCGTACCTATTCGGTAGATCAAATTAATACAGATAAATCTTCATGAAAAAAAAAATAATAACATCAATAGCTTCATTCAAAAATGTAGAAAAAGAAAGGATTTTCTCTGGTCTGATGAAATTATTTAAAATGCGAATTACATGTAAACCTGAACATTTAAACTACTAAGTATGTCTTCAAATTGTTCAGACACTAAATAAACTATTCCGAAGTTGCTTCATTCCGGCAGCCGTTCATAACTTCGAGATACCTTGAAACAATATTTTCCTATAATAATTTAACGTATTACCGTATAATATTTGATCTGAAGCGTTTAGTAACTTGATAGTACCTTACACCAGCGGATGTAATGAATGATACTTACTTTAACAGTCTATCATTATGAAATATTTACTCGTGATTTTTGGGTTAGCCATCAGGAGAACTTTTAGTGATTCAAGTACCGAGCCGTTCGAGGTCCTGGGTTCGATTCCCGGGTCTGGTTACTGGACACAGCCCTGTTTTGTGCTCACCACCATCTGAATTTGGAAAGCATGGTGGTCAAAAGCTATCAAGATTCAAAAGATGGAAGCCGTTTCCTTGCTGTGTGATACTGATGGGCTGATTCTTACTTTGGTACAATGGGTATTCATTTCTTACTAATAAATTTTGTGGTTGTCTCAATATGATAAATCAGTACAAACCAACATATACGAGCGGACTTAACTTGTCACAGTCGCTAAATATACAACCATAGCCACAGTCCTTCAAATCTTCCCAAGCCTTGTTAACCCAGTAAGTAACACTCATACCGCATACTGTACGAAATCTTAACGTAACGTTAACCCGATAAGAATACGTCTCGTACGTGTCCCGAGTACGTAACTCCGTGGGAACTGCGAGTCTGAATGTGTGAAGGATCTTGTAAATCGGCCGCGTATGTTGGAAGGTGTGAATCGCATCTGCTAAAGGGTGATGAGACTGGATACGATATTTCGTATCTAGGTCTTCGTAAACCGATGCCTTAGACAGATTCTTCGTATTTGACAGGCCCGTTGGTCGAGTGGCTAGAGACCCTGGCTACAAAACCAAAGGTCGCGGGTTCGCATGTCCGCTAGGGGCAAATGTTTGTGTAATGAACATCGAAATTTGTACTCGAGTCATGGATGTTTATAAACGTATTTAAGTATGTCTATCGGTTCCCTAGCTTCCATACTTCAAGCTTCGAGCTTAGTTTGGGGCTAGGCAATTGGTGTGTTAACTAACTAACTAACTATTATGGCTCAACGGCCCAAAGTGTGTTTGTTAGTCCAATGAATTTATTTATTTCCAAAAAATCTCAAACGATAGGACTTTAATTTTTGTACAGAGAAACACTTTGACGTGCTATAACTGCAGTCTAGCTAGACTGCAGTCGTGTGTAGGGCTCGGGACTTCGACTACCTACTAAAACCCTGCGGTTTCCTTATCACCCGTGTGGTGGGAGGGCCTGGTTCACTTCTGGAAGTCGCGTCAGACGTTCAGCTCATTTGAGTTGAGGTTCCACTTAGCTCTACCCCTCATTAAAACTTGTGTTATCTCATGTAACTTGTGTTTCCTTCCTTGGCGCAGACCCTGGAGGGGCGCAGAAATGACCAGACTGGTAGATACTAAGGGTGCAGTCTTGAAAGCTCGCACCGGGCGCATAAAAGGCTAGTTACGGCACTGCTTAGGAAATCTCTTTTTTAAAGTCGGTTAATAAGTGGTAAGCACACTCGCCCCGCTTATCACCATCACCGCTTACCATCTCCCATTCCTAAGCCGAGCACGCGTGTCGCTAAGCGAGTCCTTATTACTGGCCGCCATTTGCAAGTGTGACGTCACTGCAGCCGCCTGAGACCTAAGCACTGTGATTTCAATATAATCAGGCGCGGTATTAAATTATGCGAGGATAATACGTTTTGCTGAGTATATTATATTATCTTCTTCTTAGTCGTTTCACTCTTGTCAGAGTGGTCGTGGTCATGATGAGTCGACATTCTTGGTGGTGCCTGTTGTGACCTTCCTTACGATTTGTCGCCATGTTGTTCTGTCAGCTGACATTCTTATGCATCGATGTAGGGGATCTCCAACTGCCGATTTTATCTGATCGGCCCATCGCATAGGCGATCTGCCACGCGGTCTGGTTCCTTCAACTTTTCCCTGGACTACCAATCGCTCTATCGAATCATTTCCTCGCCTCGAGACATGGCCAAAAAACGTTAAAATATTGGCCCGCACCAAATCGGACAGACGCTGCGTAATGCCAACATCTCGAAGTATGGAAGTGTTTGTGCGAAATTCCGTCCATGACACACCCAGCATCCTCCTCCAGCACCACATCTCCAGAGCATCTATTTTCCGTTTCTCCAACTCACGCAATGTCCACGTCTCGGATGCATATAGAAAAATGGGAAAAACTAGTGTTCTTACAAGCCTGGTCTTAGTGGCTTTAGTTAGATTACGATTTCTCCATAATTTCTTCAGCTTATCCATTGCAGTCCTGGTGATTGCCATGCGCCTCTTGATCTCATCCACACAGCCTCCATTGTTCGAGATTAGAACACCAAGGTATACGTATGATTGGACCACGTCGCAGTTCGCAATCTGAGTCACTTCGGGCGTATTGTTATTGGCGCGGTCTACAATCATCATTTTGGTTTTACTTCTGTTTATCTTCAACCCAAACAATTGGCTTACGCGTTCCATCCTTAAAAGCAAAGCTTCCATCTGGCGAGAATCAGACGCAAACAGGGTGGTGTCATCAGCGTAACGGAGATTTGCGATTTTGTAGCCCCCAACCACAACTCCATCACTCCAGTCCTCCAGGGTCATTCGCATCACAAGTTCCGTGTAGATGTTAAACAAGAGAGGCGATATTATACACCCTTGGCGAACACCTGCCTTGGGATGGAAATTGTCAGAAAGAAGGTTGTCTGTCCGCACTGAAGCTGTTCCATCTTCATAAAGACACCTAAGCAGGTGTACGAGGTGTTTCGGGGTACCCATTTCCAGTAAAGTATTCCACAAAATTGGCCATCTTACAGAATCAAACGCTTTGGAAAAATCAACAAAGCAAATGTAAACCGGCTTGTTAAACTCTCGAGCCTTCTCTATAATCTGGCGAACAATGAGAATCTGCTCACGGGTGCCCTTCCCCTTTACAAATCCAGCCTGTTCGGATGCTATTTCCTTTGACAGATAGGCCTTCAAACGCTCATTGATAATATGCAACATTATTTTGCTAGCGTGACTGATCAGAGCAATAAGGCGGTAGTTGTTACATAACTTTGATGAACCCTTTTTATGTAGAGGAGTGAAAACTGTATGAGCCCATTCATTTGGCCATCTTCCCGTTAACCATATCCTATTGCAGATAGCATGAAAGATCGTTACACCATATTCTCCCAAAGCACTAATGGTCTCAATTGGTATCCCATCTCTGCCCGTTGCTTTGCCTTTCTTAAGGTTTATATTATACCTACCTAATTAATATAGGTTAAGTAATTAAAGAGTTCTCCTCTTCAAGCGAGGTACGCTGGCTGCAAGTTTTGCTCATGGATGATTGGACATTTACTCGTATGTTCGTCTAGTCATAGCATAAATTACATACTGGCCCTTTGCAATTATGTCTTCAACCAAAAATGAAATAGTATATCAAATAAAATGTATGTACGACATGTTTGTAACCATGAAAGGATTTGAAAAGGCTGAGAAATAGGGGTTTTTATGCATGAGATGGAAGGGAAAACGAAAATCTTCTTTAAGGTTACCTAGAGGTTCTTCACAAGACGAGCGGATCATTAGAGAGGAAATGCCACTTAGCTTTGCCTCTCTTAAAAATAATGTTTCTGTATGTTCATTTCATATTAATTATTTTAACTAATTTATTAAATAGGTTTATGTAATGAGCAAGTTCTAAGCTCAGTAATGAATCGATAACAATTTTTTTTTGTACCTTTATTTAAATGTTTGTAACATTCCACTGATGCTGATTGCACGTTTTTGATTTATTCAAAAGGCAAAAATTATGCATGCGTAAATAATGCCGTTATTAATACTCGACAATGTATTTGAAATCATTATGCTAAATATTCACATTAAATTCGTACGTTAGCAAACCGCACTAGTTCATAATGAGTGTGGTTTTATGAATAAATTATTGCTTGAATTATGATGTTCTGTAGTGAGGGAACTAGATTTTAGGATTAAGTTTTGAGTGTTAGTAGTGTAAGGTATAAACCTGTTATTATATCTATACGAATATAATAAAGCTGGATTAAAAGAAAGTTCCCCATCTCATTACCAAAAAGAACAAAGATTTAAGTGATGAACATTTATGTTTGTTTTGCCAATTTTATTCAATTATTTATAAAAAACTTTATTCACCACACAAAAAGTCAAGTACAAAAGGCGGACTGAACGCTAAAACGCATTCTCTACGAGTCAACCTTTCGAAAAAACGAATTTTGAATTTTGAGTTTCATTATGTATTTGTGGTCCTTTTTTCACTGTCCATAACCTTCATAGCTTAAATGATGTCGTGTTGTTTATGCATTATTAAATGAAACAGTACCACGCCTGATAATTAAAGGGCTTTATCAATAAGGCGTTAGGTACGCACTGGTACGTCAAATGTTTCAAACTACGAAATGTTAACTAATATGTTAATCACAAATTAGTAGTTGTTAGCTAGTCTAATTACAGTGTATGTGAGGCCTTACAACTGTCATCTCGTGTATTAGGTAGTTTGGGTACGGGGTGGCTGCACTTGAATAGAATTGATCGATCAGCATTGAATTGAAATATTTTAATAAATTTTACTATACTAACACACCAATTGCCTAGCCTCAAATTAAGCTTGTATTATGAACGCTAGGGAACGGATAGACATACTTAAATACTTTTATAAACATCCATGACTCGAGTTCAAATGCCTATGTTCATCACAGTAGCGAGTAATTATGTCAATTCGAACTCAATTTAACGCGAGTACGGTCATATAATTATTTTAATGTCGATCGATCTGAATTCAATTCAAGGGTAAGCACCCTGGGCAATGCTTAACATTGAGATCTGATGACTTTGAAACTTTCGTATTAGTTTGCTCCCCCCGAAAATCTAAAACCAATAAGGTGTTATCAAGGGTACGTACGTACATATATCGAAATAATAGACGAACTGAATTTTAATTACCCGGTATCTTAATTGTTAATCGGCACCATCAGTCTCGTTAAAGTAGAAGTGAAGTTAATTTAATTCACATACATGAATTTTAAAGGTATACATGGTTTAGCAGACGTTATTAAGTTCTAAAAAAAGGTACTCGTTCATATACAAGGAAAACTAATTTACCAGCATATGTCCTCTAAAACTCGCAAACTTCGTCGAAATAACAAGACCGCATTCATCAAAATGAACGGACGACCGCCAAATTAAAACAGAAATGGCGACGAGACGGCCAATCTAAAAAGGGTGAAAAGTGCAACATTTTTCCAAAAGAGCTGGGTTGTTTTGACGCCCAATAAACTAGGGGAATTGTCGCCTCAAATTGACAAAAGGGCGACCAATTAAAACTGGCACTTCGTTCGGACGAGTCCGGGCAAGTGCGAGTCGCAATTCAATGGATAGGTTCAGTATAACTTATGTATACCTCGTAAGTAATTTAAGCAATACTTTGTCAATGCCATGATTGATGTTCAATTCTGAACAGTAAAATATCTATCTATTCAAAAGAAAAAAAAGCATTGACAAAGGTCTGTTGTAATTATGAGAAGTCTGTATAATTGTAAATGTAGCCAGCCATAGTAATTGTTAAGAAAACATAATTATCTCACACTTCAAACTTACTTACTCACAGTTGCGTTAAAGTATTTGGAATAGTTGTTATAATACCAAAGTCAATGTCATTTAGTATCAAAACCACGTTATTTTTTTATTTATGCTATGTATCTCGTCTTGATGCTTATGCATTTGATTTATCGATGTATTTCTGTACAACACTGTACCTCAATAGTTCACATGTGAGGATCTCCAAAAACAAGTCTAAAAAGTATCTGTCTCGTCGCAAAATGGACAAAAAGAGCGAGCTCTTTGAACCAGCCGGCGGTGTATTAGACCTTATCGACCTATTCTAGCTGCTAGATTGCGTCACAAATGTGTTACAATGTCCTGTTCTTTTTCATCCTTTCGGTTATCCAGGTAGATTCATTGTGGACCCCAGGGTACACTGCGACTGTGACCCTAATTTGAGAAGCCTAATTATTGCATTGGAGCAACTGCTATCTGACCTCCGTAACCCTTACAAGGAAGACCAACTATTTTTGTATCCTTGTCGGAGGCTACAACATAACCTGCCTGCCAAAGCGCATTATTAGACAAAAATTGGCCAAGTGCGAGTCGGACTCCCGCACTGAGGGTTCCGTACAAATTCTATTTTTTAAGTATTAAAAAAACTACTGAATGGATTTCGTTCGAACTAATTTTCGTTGGTAGTTTTTATGGTAATGTACATTATATATTTATTTCAGATTTATCATCCTCTTACTTTAGAAGTTAGAGGGGGGGGGGACACACTTTTTTCCACTTTGGAAGAGTCTGTCACGCAAAGTATTCACTTAAGAAAAAAATGAGCTTAGAAACCTCAATATAATTTTTAAAGACCTATCCATAGATACCTCACACGTATATGTTCAATGAAAAAAAATATTTTCATAAGTCATAAGTCATAAGTCATAAGTCTTTATTTGCTGAATATGGTAACATATAAAGATAACATAGTAGGTACAGATTTCCAACATATTCTATCGTGGCCAGACGATGTGCAAACATTTAATTAAAATTCTAATTATCAAATTAATACATCACAAGTCTATTATTCATTCATTTGCTTAACAATATTTACTGAATTAATGTCACTATATAATAACAGCATGTCCGTAATAAAAAAATATGTCAAATAAATACATCCCATTCTTTATCAGAAAACAATTATGAATATAGAGAATTCCAAAATTAATTACTTAGTCAAATCATTCCATTTAGTTATTAGTCAAAAATTACAAAAGTTGCTCAAATATTAAGATCACCAAGGTATTCATTAATTGTATAATAAGCTTTAAAAATTAAAAGTTTCTTCAGAGCTGATTTAAATTCAATTAGGTTATAAATGATTTTAATGTCATTCGGTAGCTTATTATAAATTTTTGGAGCGATACCATAAATATTATTTCCAAATAAAGCTGTGGTTCTTGGCATTTGACGCAACCTATTAGCATGCCTTTTCGAAGAGAGGGTATCAGAAAGATTTAAATTTGTTTTGACAAAAACGGACACCTCATATATGTACATACACGGCACTGTTAATATTTTTAACTCTTTGAAATAAGGGTAACAAGAGTCAGTAGGGCGAAGATTGCATATTGCTCTAACGCACTTTTTTTGACATTTGAAAACACTCTCTTTGTTAGTAGAATTTCCCCAGAAAAGGATACCGTATCTTAATAACGATGCAACGTAGCCATGATACGCTGTCATTAATGCAGATTTGTTAGAAACTTTTTTAAGCACATATAACGCATATGAAAATTTGTTTAGTTTTTCACGTATATAATTAGTATGAGTATCCCATGACATATTTTTATCTATGTATATGCCTAGAAACTTAGCAGTATCTACTTCTTCAACTTGCTTTCCTGAGTGGTGTATTTTAACATCTATAGTATTTTTACTTTCTCTTTGTTTAAATGTCATTGATTTAGTTTTTTCTATATTAACTACCAAATTATTATTTTGCAGCCATTTAATAACTTTGTCAACATCATTATTTATTTCATTTTCATAGTCAGTTTTATTATTATTACATTCAAATATTATAGTGCTGTCGTCTGCAAATAACACCATCGGGCGTTGTATGCAGCTTGGAAGATCATTGATATATATGATAAAGAGTAATGGTCCTAAAACACTGCCCTGTGGTACGCCACAAGTCGTTATCCTAGATCTAGAAGTGTAAGTTTTTTCAAATTTAGATTGAAAACATAGCTTTTGTATTTGTGTTATTACCCTCCTATTACTGAGATAAGATTTTATTATGTCAAGGGTGTTTCCTCTCACTCCATATTTATACAATTTATCTAAAAGTATACCATGATCAACCATATCGAATGCTTTTGTCATATCCATATACAACCCTGTGACTTGTATTTTTTTATCTAAGCAAGTTATTATTTTATGAACAAATTCAAATATTGCCATATTAATGTTTTTATTCTTACGAAAGCCATGTTGTTCTTCTGCAAATAGATTGTTAGTCTCAAAGTATGAGTAAAGCTTGTAATAAATTGCTTTTTCAAATACTTTTGACAGAACGGGTACCAGAGCTATGGGTCTATAATTAGACATAACTTCCCTGTCACCTTTTTTAAAAAGTGGCTTTACAATAGTTAACTTTAAATTGTCTGGAAAAATTCCCCTTTCAATGCTTAAGTTCAAAATGTGAGTAATTACTGGTGAAATAATGTCATTGACATGTTTCAAGACTCTTGTGTTAATTTCATCATAACCAGTGCTATTAGTATTAGTAAGTGATTTTATAATGTCAAAAATGTCTTGCGGCACCACCGGAGTCATAAACAACGAATTATTATTATATGTCAAAGTATTATTTACTCTTAGATTATTATTTGATGTCAAAGTTTGTTCAATAAAGAAATCATTGAAGTTTTCAGCAGTGAGAGTTGGGTCTGTGACTAACTTATCATTAACCCTGATCTGCTTAATATCCTCTTTAGGTAAATTTCTTTTTGAGCTATTAATAACTTGCCATGTTGCTTTACATTTGTTACTAGAATTATTTATAAGATGCGCATTTTGTGATTTCTGGGTCAATTTTACTATTTTGTTTAAACGCCTACAATATTCTTTTAGCTTACATTTATTTTCTTGAGTAGGATTCCGTCTATAATGTAACAGTAAATGACGTTTCCGTTTACTACATGCTTTAATTCCCTTTGTGACCCATTTAGGTTTTGTAATCGTTGATATTTTTATAATTTTCAGAGGGAAACAAAGTTTATAATATAACAAAAAAGTTTCATGAAACAAGTTAAAAGCGGCGTTCGGACAGTCATTTTCATATATATCATTAAAACTAAGATTTATAATACTGTTTCTAAATATTTTCATATTATCTGCACCATAGTCACGTCGTTTTACGTACCAAAACGGAAAATTGCACAATTTTTTAACTGGACATTTGAGCAGCTGTGCACTGTGATCTGATAAAGATAATTCAATTACTTCAGCTTTAACACCTTTTATATTATGAAAAAAGTTATCTAGACATTTACCACTGGAAGGGCGTGTTGATTCTTTTATGCCTATATTTAAATTGAAACCTTGTATTACGTCAATAAAATCTCTGGTCCTATTATCATTTGTCAAAATATCTATATTAAAATCACCGCACACAATAATTTTATATTTGTCTTTGGAGCAATATTTATGTAAAACATCATTAAATTTCTTTAAAAAAATGTCAATACTACGAACATCGTTACGTGGAGGTCTATAAATACAAATAACAATTATCCTGTGATCTAATAGTTCTATACCGCAACCTTCTATTATTCCAGAAATACTTAATTTTGATATATCTACTACTTCTTTATATTTATGGAAATGTTTAATTAATATACATGATCCACCATGTCGAGTAAACCTGCAAAATTTTGCACCAATAGCAAAACCAGGTAAAGATAATTGCTCTATGTCGGGTTTTATCATGTTGTGTTCTGTAATACAGATTATATCAACATTCTTATTAGAATCAGCTAGTTCAGATAGGCCTACATACAATATGTCAGACTTTCTAATTAGTCCATCTGTATTCTGATGGAGTAAGTATATGTATTCAGACACGAAAAAAGTCAGTTTTATTAGTATTAGGAACTTGAGCCACGGCAGTTTCTATAGTTTCATTAGAAGGTAAATTAAGTTCATTAAAATCTGTCTGAGTACATCTACTTTCAAAACATTTTTGTTCGCCTACATTATTCTGATATGTTTTGACATAATTCTGAAAACCAATTTGATAATTCAAATGTAACAATTCTCTCAACAACCAACGACATAAATTTATAGTAAAATACAATCGGTTTGGAATGTGGCTGCTGTAATATAAATCAATAAACGAAACATTATTATGCTTGCTACACAGATGTTTTAGTTCATAGTTAAGTTTATTTACATATAGGTTTTTGTTGTATGGTACTTCGGTTATTATAATATTTGTATCTTTAATAGAACAAAGCAAATTATTTACAAAACTTTGAGAAACATACGGATTCATTTCATTTGTTCCACCTATTACAATTAGAAAATCATTCTTAGTTAATTTCGCTATTTCATTAATGGCTGGTTTCAATATATCATTGAACCTCGCGCCAGATTTCCAAACACAAAATACTTCATATTTTGATCCTAAAAATTTTTGTAACATTTCTCGGACATTTTTTCCCTGTTGATCGGCTAAGACCATCACTTTTTTCTTCTTAAATTTTTCGAATATTTGGGTTTCTTGTAAAGTATTTTTCCTTGAGTCAGACTTATTTTCTGTCACAGTTTTGGTAAATTGTTCTTGATCTTGCTGCTTTTTTGTGATTGTCCCTTCCTCAATTTCGCTTATCGTGCTAGTATTTTCTTGAATCTCTGTTACGCTTAGTTGACCGTCATCTTTTGTAGTACTATTATCATCATTTAAAACATTTCTTGATCCATTTGGTGTATTGTGAAGATTTATTATATTAGACAGTGTTGATTTTCTCTTCTTTGTTCCTGCTGTAGTAGGCGTTTTCATTATTTCTTTTCCGACTCCCTTGTACAGTTCTATTATTTTTTGACATTGCTTTAGCTCAATCTTCAGCTGATTATTCTCAATATTTAAATTTTCGATTCTATTATTAGCCAATATTAAATCATTCTTTAATTGCTCAACTTGATTTGTCAAATCAGATTGTAATGTATCAGTATCGTCAACTGATGTATCAGGGAGACTCATCATCGTTGCGTCAAATAACGAAGATCTAGACAAATCATCAAGAGAGTTTGAATTCCGTGGCTTCCGCAACGTTATATGCTCCATAGTATTATATCACAATACCCACCTTCAATCAGAATCAAAACTTCCTGCAAAACTCCCAAATGTGGATAAAATTTATAAAGTAGCAACACTTTTACATGTGTCAGGTTGTCGTGTCGGTAAAACAGTCTCGTTCTAATGTCAAACTGACAGATCCATATTGTCATCGATCTTGATCTCTAAGTTGTGTCGGTAAAACAGTCTCGTGTAAAATAACCAACTGACAAATATATAAATTTATGCCAATCTAAATAATAATCACTAGATATCTTGCCTTCACAATACCTTAATTTGTTAGCTCTCCAGTCAAGTACAAAATCTTGCAGCTTATTTTTTCACGGAACTTCTTCCTAAATGATATAATAATAATGAATTACACTTTCACGGATCATATCGATATCTCAGTTATTTGTTGATGTACCACTGTGTTAACATTTATTCTTCTTATTCACAGCAAACAATCGATGTTTCCAAATAATTCCAACAAATTATTGCACTTTTTCAATTTTAATAACATAATATATACGGAGCTGTTGTTGACACGGCTGGGGTTGCCAGCACTCCGTTTTCAGTTTCAGTTTCAGTTCTAACTATGGGGACCCCCCATTTTTTTTTTTTTCTATTTTCGTGTGAAAACCTTGTTGCGGTTCACAGAATACATCTACTCACCAAGTTTCAATAGTATAGTACTTATAGTTTCGGAAAAAAGTGGCTGTGACAGACTGGCGGACAGACAGACAGACAGACAGACAGACATGACGAATCTATAAGGGTTCCGTTTTTTTGCCATTTTGGCTACGGAACCCTAAAAAGGCGATTCAAGTCGTCAATCTTCTAAAAACATTACAGGGTAAAAGTGTTCCCTCCAAGATTTAAACACACGACCTTCCAAACCGAGCTAGGAGGTAGTTCAGATGTAAGGATCTCTAAAACAAGTCTAAAAAGTATCTGTCTCGTCACAAAACGGACAAAAGGAGCGGACTCTTTGAACCAGCCGGCGGTGTATTAGACCTTATCGACCTATTCTAGCTGCTAGATTGCGTCACAAGTTGTGTTACAATGCCCCGAGGAGGAAATATCGTTCAGAAAAGCATGTGTGGATGGTGGACTTTTCAATGGATTGGGTATGATTTAGTTTCTCACGGTTGAAATAAAATTCTCGCGTTTTGGACAAAGATGATAATTTGTTCCTTTTTTGGGGTTCCGTAACCAAATGACAAAAAACGGAACCCTTATAGATTTGTCATGTCTGCCTGTCTGTCCGCCAGTGTACCACAGCAGATTTCGGTTTCCGCACACATAGTGTGATAGCTTAAAGTATTCCTCGTCAAATGGACCAACCAACACTAAAATAATATGTTCAATTCGAACCAGTAGTTCCTAAGAATAGCGCGTTCAAACAAACAATTAAACAAACAAACTCTTCAGCTTTATTTTATTTTATTTTTAACTATTTCAATATCTGGACATGGATTGCTTTCTTAACATGGAGAATCAAGAATCAAGTTACACCAGTCATTATTAAGTTCAAGTAATTTATTAAATTTTTCATCAAATGACTCAACTCAACCTCGATTTTTTCCTACCACCAACACAATAGCGCATTTTAAAAATTACTAATAACGAAACCCAGTCACGGATACTGAGTAAACTCAAAAACCGCCGCAGAATCTATCTTGAAGAATGCCAATCTGTTTTTGTTTGAATACCGATGTCCAGTCGCCGTTGACACATCACCCTTATGAGTCAATATTGGTGTATACGAAGAAATACGTCTGTTGAATCATCGTGTGTGGTCGTTTTGTTTACATTGTGAATGTGATTTTAAAGCAAAAACTAGCTTTAAATTCCCAAATTTGTAATTGGAATCCATCAATGTTAATTATTTAAACAAATTAGGGAATTGGGAGACACCTGTGATTGCGCACTCATTTGTTCACTATAATAAAATCCTGCGTACCTGGCTGATCGTAAGATTTAAAGAAAGCAAGCTGAATGAAGAGCAAAAGAATAATAGGACGTGCAAAAGAACTTCAGTGTAAATCAATTTGCAAAATAAACGCTTTGACTTTGATTGGCCGCCATGGTCAAAAACGTCCGGAAAAGTATTACTATTAGTATGTATGAACTTATTTATTTACGTCAGGGTAGACTGGATGTTCACATAACTTTTAATTATAATTAAGAATAGTTTATAGTTTTGTAGCTTTTTATTTCTGTAAGTTAAAATTGTATCCGAATTTTATGGGTTGTTGAGCCATAATAGTTAGTTAGTTAGTTTTTTTTTATAATTTTATGTCTAAAATGGGCGTAAGGTAATTATTAATTATTATTGACCCCTAGTATAATATAATATGTCTGTGCTGTGCATTCGTTTAATGCGTTCTATTGCTTTCCACCAAGCTTGAAGTAAATAAACCTTTTTTGATACAGTCCTCAACTGGCTTTGAAAAATGCCCTCCCATGCGTCTGGCAACAATAATAACTGCACTCATCCCCTGCGTCGTGTGATGTGCATGCTCCGTTTTGGGATAAGCTTCGTACATGAATATTAAAGTGAAACGCTGCTGACAGGCGTAGTCACACCGATGCGGTTCAATGAGCGAATGTTCGGTTGAAGAGAAGATATCTCTGGACATTATTCACACAGTGCCATCTAGCCCCAAACTAAGCATTAGCTTGTGCTATGGTTGCCAGACACCGGATAAACATTACTTACATACTTTTTTTTGTAAATACATACTAACACCCAGACCGATACAAACAGACATGTTCATGCACACAAATGTTTGTACCGTGCGGGGATCGAACCCGCGACCTTTCGTGTAATAGCCGACTTCTCGACCAATACACCAAACGGCTCGTCAAACTGCGAATGAATGAAGATGCGAACTGCATTGAGAGTACATACTATTGAGACGTAACCGAATTCTAAGACGCTAATTAATAAGGGTATCAGTCTTAGAGCCAGCCTGGAATTGCATTACAACCCCATTTCTCTCCATGGATGTCGAAAATAGAGACCAGTGGACCTTCCGGGCGGTTGGGCAGCAGTGAATTTTAAGCGGTGGAATGAGTTGCCAGCCTGCGTGTTTCCTCCTTCCTATAACTTGGATTCCTTTAAGAGAAGCGTGAAGAAGTATCTTGCGGGCCGGTATGGCGATGCCAACGGATAGGATGCCATTTTGGTACCATATCCGTTGTTATGACGGTTAAGTCTCCTCTTTGGCTTACTATCAGGCAGAGAGGAGACAATGTACCATGCTATTAAAAAAAACTATCCTGACTTCCCAGCTTGGTGCCTAATAGGCATGAGCTCAAATCTTGTGGAGACCTGATGATGAGGCAATGGACTGCACTCATCCCCTGCGTCGTGTGATGTGCATGCTCCGTTTTGGGATAAGCTTCGTACATGAATATTAAAGTGAAACGCTGCTGACAGGCGTAGTCACACCGATGGGGTACAATGATGAGCAAAAAACGGCGAATGTTCGGTTCGGGATAGATGCAAACTGTGATAAAATGTAAGGGACATCGATGTATCGATATCCTAAGATACTACTATAAGGGTGATCATAGTTCAATGTGCTACACAGTGCTGGCCTAGAATATGGCTTCGCATGGGCGTACCTAGGGTGGGGCCTAGTCTTACCGATAAGGCACTGGTGAGCGAATGTTCGGTTGAAGAGAAGATGCGAACTGCGTTGAGAGTACATACTATTGAGACGTAACCGAATTCTAAGACGCTAATTAATAAGGGTATCAGTCCTAGAGCCAGCCTGGAATTGCATTACAACCCCATTTTTTTCCGTGAATGTCGAAAATAGAGACCAGTGGACCTACCGGGCGGTTGCGCAGCAGTGTCTTTTAAGCGGATGAATGAGTTGCCAGCCTGCGTGTTTTCTCCTTCCTATAACTTGGTATCCTTTAAGAGAAGCGTGAAGAAGTATCTTGCGGGCCGGTATCGCGATGCCAACGGATAGGATGCCATTTTGGTACCATATCCGTTGTTATGACGGTTAAGTCTCCTCTTTGGCTTACCATCGGGCAGAGAGAAGCCAAGCTTGGTGCCTATATACTCTTGGGCTCCAATCTGGATGAGGCCTGTATCTAGCAGTGGACTGCACTCATCCCCTGCGTCGTGTGATGTGCATGCTCCGTTTTGGGATAAGCTTCGTACATGAATATTAAAGTGAAACGCTGCTGACAGGCGTAGTCACACCGATACGGTTCAATGAGCGAATGTTCGGTTGAAGAGAAGATGCGAACTGCGTTGAGAGTACATACTATTGAGACGTAACCGAATTCTAAGACGCTAATTAATAAGGGTATCTTTATTTTATTTTTTTATTTTATTTTATTGGTTCACCAACAACATATGCACTAGGACATTACAGCAAGGAACATTAATATATATACATACATAAGTACACTGCCAATTACAGGTAAACACAGCATGCTTTACTAAACACAAGACAAAGACAACAGGAATTACAAATTAAGACTTAAATGTATAATATTTAATTTAATATTTCAAAAATTATCTTTTTGAACATTTGCAATGAGACATGACTGATATCGACCTTATCACTTATTTCGTTATAAAGTTTAGACAGACGACAAATCGGCGAGTGTGATCCCAAGACAGTGCGACGAAGTGGGAGGTAGAGTGGCGTGATTGGCCTCCGTGGAGGCCTTACAGGAACCCTAAAGTTAAACATGCTCAACAACTCGGAGCAGTCTATATTATTCCTAAGTAATTTGAATAGGAATGTCAGGTCGAGAATGTCTCGTCGCTTGGATAATTTTGTCATATTGCATCGCTCAAGACGAGTCTCATAGCTGACAAATCTACTCTGCAAGCCCACAGAATACCCCAAGTGTCGAAGAAAGCGTTTCTGTATCCTCTCAATTCTCAAAGAGTGACTAGAATAATGAGGCCGCCAAATGATACTACCATATTCCATGATACTCCTCACCAAGCTGCAGTATAAAAGTTTCTTTGTTTTGAGATTCCGAAACTCCTTTCCGTTTCTCATTACAAAGCCAGCCATCCTAGATGCCTTTGCAATCATTTGTTCCATATGAGGTAGGAATGTGAGCTTACTGTCGAACAATATGCCCAGGTCGCGTACTACATCTACCTCTTTCAACTTACCGCCTCCTATGGAGTAAGAAGTCTGCACTACATTCTGTTTTCTGGTGAATTTTATATGGGAACATTTATTGGAGTTGAGAAGTAGTCCATTCTGAGCGCACCAGTGCCTGAGATTATCTAAATCCCTTTGCAACAGATGTGAGTCACTGTCTTTCTCTATCACCTTGGCTAATTTGAGGTCATCGGCGAACATAAACGGAGAAGAATGCAGGAAGCAATCCGGCAGGTCATTTATGAAAATGTTGAATAAAATGGGTCCTAAATGTGAGCCCTGCGGTACGCCTGAGGAAATTAAGCATACATTGGATTGGTACCCATTGACAACCACGTAAAACGATCTGTTGCTCAGATACGACCGAAGCCAGGCTAAACAGGATCCCGCAAAACCATAGGCACCTAGTTTATCAATAAGCATGGTATGGCTAACACTGTCAAATGCCTTGCTAAAGTCCGTGTAGACAACATCCACTTGCTTTGAGTTATCAACAGCCTTCATTAGACCTTCTGCGAAGCAGATGAGATTCGTAGAAGTTGATCTGCCCACAACAAATCCATGTTGTTTGTCAGTGATATACTTCTTGAAGTAAACCTGAATCAATGGACATATTATGGCTTCAAATACCTTAGCAAAAACGGGAAGAATAGAAATAGGTCTATAATTACCAATATCTTGGTCATTTTCAGACTTGTAGATCGGCACAACTTTAGCTAGTTTCCATAGCTTAGGGAATATTCCCTGTTTGAGTGAGTGGTTGAAAATCATCCATAGTGGAGTCTGTAAACCATCAGAACAGCTGACTACAAAACAGGGAGGTATGCCATCTGCGCCTGGTCCCTTCGTGATATCCAATGCCTTAAGTTTTTTTGATAATTCATCTTTACTTATCGAGAGAAAAGACATTGAATCCGAGCCACATATTTTGTTTTCCAAGCTATAACCTAAGTGCGCCGGGTGGTCACAATTGGTATAATTGCTCGAGAAGTATCTTGCGAACATGTTGCAGATTTCTGTGCCGTCTGTACTTGTCTCAGAGCCATAGAACATACTTGTAGGGAATGCACTACGGCCGCCTCTTTTTGCTTTAACGTATGACCAGAAGATTTTCGGATTCTCTGCTATGCTTTCCTCAGTGGCTTTAAGGTAATTACTATAACATTCTGATGTAAGCTTTTTACACCGCTTAGAGAGCATACGGAAAGATATTTTATCTAGAGCCAGTCTTAGAGCCAGCCTGGAATTGCATTACAACCCCGTTTCTCTCCATGGATGTCGAAAACAGACACTAGTGGACCTTCCGGGCGGTTCGGTAGCAGTGTCTTTTAAGCGGTGGAATGAGTTGCCAGCCTGCGTGTTTCCTCCTTCCTATAACCTGGATTCCGTTAAGACAGTGGTTCCCAAACTTATTTTTCTCGTGGACCACTTCCAAAATTTTACTGGTTTCGGTGGACCCCCTGCTGCTACATTTCTACGACAATTTTAAAAACGCCAAAAATATAAAACCGGCCAAGAGCGTGTCGGACACGCCCATGAAAGGGTTCCGTAGCTAAAAGATGGCCCGACCGTAGGTTTAGTAAGGGCAACTGCACGTCATAAGTTGGTCGAGTTGTATAAAAATAACTATGTATGATATAGAGTTCGCTATAGTTTTCGTTGAAAGTACTTACTTGGAGGTATACAGGACATTTTTTTCAGAATTTTTGTAATGGTATTTCAAAAGTTAAGGGGGGGGGACGCTCTAATTTTAACTTTGTATTAATATATCTCGAGACTGGGGTGTTTGATCCACATGGTTTCAAGGCAAGTTTTATTTTATTTAAAAATACCTTTTTAACGATACCCCACACGATGGGGTAAGTCGATTTTTTTTTTTCGAATTTACTTTTCGATGTATGGGAGGGGGGTAAAAAATAATTATTTTTCGATTATTTTAAAAACCAATTCTTGAATTATCACTATGCATCTCTCCACCAATTTTCGTGGCAATCGGTTCAGAAACGGCGGAGAACGAGCCAGGACAGACAGACAGACAGACAGACAGACAGACAGACATGACGAAACTATAAGGGTTCCGTTTTTGCCATTTGGCTACGGAACCCTAAAAATTGTGTCGCTTCTGAGTTCTGTCCCTATACAGGGTATATCTGTGATCATTTACAGCCCTACAAACACGTGTTCTAACAACCATTTTGAACAACACTATGTTCTACGGCTTTTCGAAATTCGCATAAAAAAAAAATCAACTTTCATACAAAGTCGGTAACGTATCTTGGTCATTTTGTATGGGGAGTCAAAATTTTTTTTTGACGAACTTTGAAAACTCGTCGAACAAATAATGTTATTCAGAATGGTTGGTAAAACACTTGGTTGACTTAATTTTGACTTTGTCCCCTCGATGAGGCAGAGGGCGTCCACAGTGCGTCGCCATCCCGGTCGGTCTTGACCAACGCGCTTTATTTCGCTCCAGGTCTTGCCTATCTCCTTCACTTCTGCAGCGACAATCCGCCGCCAAGTATCTTTTGGGCGGCCTCGTTTAAGCTTTATTTGAGGATTCCAGTCTAAGGCTTGCCTCGGTATATGTTCCTCGTCCCTTCGGAGGGTGTGGCCAGTCCAGCTCCACTTGCGGCGTTAAATTAGGTGGTCGACCGAAGTTTCGCTGCAGTGCTCCCACAGATTTTGGTTGGAGATCTTCTCGGGCCAGAGTATTCCGAGAATTTGGCGGAGACAGCGGTTCAAAAAGACCTGTAGCCAGCGCGTGATGTCCTTTGTGACCTTTCACGCCTCACACCCATACAGCAATACGGTTTTCACATTAGATCGGAATATCTTAAGCTTAACTATACGTGTCAATTTCCGTGATTGCCATATCAGGCGGAGTTGCGCGAAGGTTGCTCGGGCTTTGGCTATCCTAGAGGTGATGTCCTCTTCTGTTCCTCCAGTTTCTGACACGACGCTGCCGAGGTGATTAAATTTGTGGGCTCACTCCACAGCCTCTGTGCCAATAACAAGCTGCAACGAACTTGTCGCTCCGCACTTCATCTCTTTGGTCTTCCGGATATTAATTATTAGTCCCATCTTCATAGCCTCTCTCTGTAGGTCGTTCATTTGGTCTGCATATTATCTCGAGTATGGCTCAGCAGGCATATGTCATCGGCATAGTCCAGATCTACCAGCACGCTGGACAATACCCACTCTATGCCGCGGCGCGTCGTAGAAATTGCGCGATGCATCACTCGTCGAAGGCGACGAGGAAAAGGAGAGGTGAGAGAAGACATCCCTGGCGCACTCCTGCATGTACTGGTATGTCCTCTGATACGAGGCCGTTGTGCGTCACTCTTCAAGAGTAGTCTCTGTAGATGGCCTTAATGATGTTGACGATCTTTTCGGGGACTTCAATTTCATGCAGGCGGTCCCAGGTGTAAGTCCATCGCAGCGTATCAAAGGCTTTTTCGAAGTCCACAAAGGTCAAGTAAATCTCCCTTTGCCATTCTGATGCCTGTTCCAATATGACGCAGTGTGTTGATTCGTGCACGATCGGTTGGGGCGAAATCCGGCCTGTTCCATGCGGATGGAAGGTTCCACGGCCTTCGACATTCTGTCCAGAATGATCTTGCAGAGCACCTTGGATGGGACCGAAAGCAGGGTAATGCCTCTCGAATTACTCGTACTGCACTCACTAAGATAAAAACACTTGGTTAATGGGATGTAAATGTTCACAGATACACCCTGTTTTCCGATTGGTAAAAAAGAAAAAAGAAAACTGGGGGTACTTTTTATGCATAGGTTTCAGTTTCAGGATTTCACACGGAGCGTGTGAAATCATTGATTTCATAAAATGTTAGTTATCGTTTTAAGGACAATTTTGGGATTTCGAATTATATTTTTTCCTACACAAATACCTATGATCAGTGTTCAATACTGAGTACTCCTATATTTATTTAAACTATGTATTAAAATAAGTGGTTTAAGGACTACTCCCAATGTCCACCTCATAACTTATTCCACTGGTGGACGTTGACACAACTTTTTAGTTTTGGTCTGAACCTTCACCCTAGGGGGGATTTTGGGTCTTAAAATATAATTTAAAAATCTGTAAAGTGCGAGTCGGACTCGCGCACTGAGGGTTCCGTACGAATTCTATTTATGACGTATAACTACTTACTTGTCGTTTAAACCAATTTTTGTTGGTAATTTGTATGGTTATGTACATAATATATATTTTTTTTACTTTTATCCTACTCTAATTTTAGAAGTTAGAGAGGGGGCACACTTATTATACCATTTTGGAAGGGTCTCTACGCAAAGTAATCACTTAAGAAAAAAATTAATTTAGAAACCTCAATATCATTTTTGAAGACCTATCTATAGATACCTCACACGTATATGTTCAATGAAAAATGTTTTAATTATATTTAAGAAATAAAGCGGCCTTGGAATATTTTAATACGATATTTTCAAACGTATTTTACATTCCTCGCACATTGTAGTGGCAACCTAGATTAACAAGCCTAACAATGTAGGTAGGCCCTTATAAAAACAATGCTTACATTTTTGCTCTTTACTATCAAAAGCAGATAAATCTTCGTGGACCCCTATTAACATCTTATGGACCCCCAATTTTTATACGCGGCTTCGTAGACCCCCAGCAAGTCTCCCGTGGACCCCTGGGGGTCCACCTGGACCACTTTGGGAATCACTGCGTTAAGACAAGCGTAAAGAAGTACTTTGCGGGCCGGAATGGCGATGCCAACGGATAGGATGCCATTTTGGTACCGTATCCGTTGCCATGACGGTTAAGGCTTCTCTTTGGCTTACCATCGGGCAGAGAGGAGCCAAGCTTGGTGCCTATATACTCTTGGGCTCCAATCTGGATGAGGCCTGTATCTAGCAGTGGACTGCACTCATCCCCTGCGTCGTGTGATGTGCATGCTCCGTTTTGGGATAAGCTTCGTACATGAATATTAAAGTGAAACGCTGCTGACAGGCGTAGTCACACCGATGTCATTCAATCATGAGCAAAAAACTCCGAATGTTCGGTTCGGGATAGTTGCAAACTATGATAATAGCGACATCCAGGTATTGATATCGTAAGATACTACTGTCATCATCATCATCCTAGCGCCTCTCCCGGTTGCATCCTCGGCCATTGCCTTGGAGCCCATGGGACGCTGCAACCATGATCCTGAATTGACTTGCCTGGTTATAACAATGAAGCGACTGTCGTCTGACCTCCGTAACCGCAAGAGAAACCAGACCAGTAGGATCATAGAGACCAGTAAGATCATAGTAAGACACTACTGTAAGGGTGATAATAGTTCAATGTGCTACACAGTGCTGGCCTAGAATATGGCTTCCCATGGGCGTACCCAGGGTGGGGCGTAGACTCACCGATAAGGCATTGGTGAGCGACTGTTTGGTTGGAGAGAGTTGCAAACAGCGTTGATAATACAATTAAGACATCCCGATATTCCAGCAATGTCTGTGCGTAAGCTATCTATGAAATATAAAAGCCTGGCAACGCATTACTGACCCTTGTACGGTTTGTGATGTCCATGGGCAATAATGGGCATGGGTGATCACTTTTGGCCTTATCACCTCGCTTGCCAAATGCTTGTTGGTGATCACAAACCTGGGCTGTGTTCGGAAAACCAACACAAATTTGCCCGACCCAGGAATTGAACCCAGGTCGTCGAAAGAAGTTAATGTTTTTCCGCTCGTCTCGGTGCAAGTGCTGCCGTTTAAAAGCTGCACGAGCGTGCATCAAATGCAGAACGTCACTTTGCATATCCGCGGGCGTGTTGACTGACGCTCCGGACGGCCGTTGATTTAGTTTTTTCCGCGCGAGACTTCAATTTATGAGCAGTAGTCAAGAGTGTAAACCTTCCACTCGAAAGAGCCGCTCGTCTGGGGAAGTAACTCCCTTACAGAAGACGGTAATTGAAGTGCTATGTTCCAGCTGTAGAGTAAGGTCGCCAGTCGCCATAGCTCAGTTGGGGAGTGTATGGTCTTAAAGGCAGGCAACTCATCTGCGACCCTTGTGCGGTTGTTTGTGTCCATGTACAATTGGACATGGGTGATCACTTTTGGCCTTATCACCTCGCTTGCCAAATGCGGGTAGGTGATTACAAACCCGGGCTGTTTTCGGAGAAACTCGGGAATCGAACCCAGGTCCTCGAAAGAAGTTAATGTTTGTCCGCTCGTCTCGGTGCAAGGGGTGCCGTTTAAAAGCTGCACGAGCGTGCATCAAATGCAGAACGTCACTTTGCATATCCGCGGGCGTGTTGACTGACGCTCCGGACGGCCGTTGATTTAGTTTTTTTCACGCGAAAGGGGGGGGGGGGGGGTATGGACTTCGATTTCGGAGGAATAGATATTGCGAATCGAAAATATGAGTGAACTCACGATTAAGTCGTTCATATTGGATGTTAAAAGTCTGGCAATAGATATAGCGAAACGAAAATATGAATCTGGCGATTAATCTTTCGTATTCTGTGGAAAGAGCTTGATACATCTGGTTTTATGGTTGCAAAGCTATATTTGTTATTAAGATTCCTGTTTGATCACACGGGAGCTTTTAATCGGGATAAAAAGTACCTATCATCTAAGTCAGCCCATACCCTGTCTGTATACCAAATTTTATCAAAATTCGTTCGATTAGGATGGATCTTTAATATGTTTGAGAAAGGACTAACATATGTTGAATATGCCCTAGATCAGTGATTCCCAAAGTGGTCCAGGTGGACCCCCAGGGGTCCACGGGAGACTTGCTGGGGGTCTACGAAGCCGCGTATAAAAATTGGGGGTCCATAAGATGTTAATAGGGGTCCACGAAGATTTATCTGCTTTTGATAGTAAAGAGCAAAAATGTAAGCATTGTTTTTATAAGGGCCTACCTACATTGTTAGGCTTGTTAATCTAGGTTGCCACTACAATGTGCGAGGAATGTAAAATACGTTTGAAAATATCGTATTAAAATATTCCAAGGCCGCTTTATTTCTTAAATATAATTAAAACATTTTTCATTGAACATATACGTGTGAGGTATCTATAGATAGGTCTTCAAAAATGATATTGAGGTTTCTAAATTAATTTTTTTCTTAAGTGATTACTTTGCGTAGAGACCCTTCCAAAATGGTATAATAAGTGTGCCCCCTCTCTAACTTCTAAAATTAGAGTAGGATAAAAGTAAAAAAAATATATATTATGTACATAACCATACAAATTACCAACAAAAATTGGTTTAAACGACAAGTAAGTAGTTATACGTCATAAATAGAATTCGTACGGAACCCTCAGTGCGCGAGTCCGACTCGCACTTTACAGATTTTTAAATTATATTTTAAGACCCAAAATCCCCCCTAGGGTGAAGGTTCAGACCAAAACTAAAAAGTTGTGTCAACGTCCACCAGTGGAATAAGTTATGAGGTGGACATTGGGAGTAGTCCTTAAACCACTTATTTTAATACATAGTTTAAATAAATATAGGAGTACTCAGTATTGAACACTGATCATAGGTATTTGTGTAGGAAAAAATATAATTCGAAATCCCAAAATTGTCCTTAAAACGATAACTAACATTTTATGAAATCAATGATTTCACACGCTCCGTGTGAAATCCTGAAACTGAAACCTATGCATAAAAAGTACCCCCAGTTTTCTTTTTTCTTTTTTACCAATCGGAAAACAGGGTGTATCTGTGAACATTTACATCCCATTAACCAAGTGTTTTTATCTTAGTGAGTGCAGTACGAGTAATTCGAGAGGCATTACCCTGCTTTCGGTCCCATCCAAGGTGCTCTGCAAGATCATTCTGGACAGAATGTCGAAGGCCGTGGAACCTTCCATCCGCATGGAACAGGCCGGATTTCGCCCCAACCGATCGTGCACGAATCAAGTCAACACACTGCGTCATATTGGAACAGGCATCAGAATGGCAAAGGGAGATTTACTTGACCTTTGTGGACTTCGAAAAAGCCTTTGATACGCTGCGATGGACTTACACCTGGGACCGCCTGCATGAAATTGAAGTCCCCGAAAAGATCGTCAACATCATTAAGGCCATCTACAGAGACTACTCTTGAAGAGTGACGCACAACGGCCTCGTATCAGAGGACATACCAGTACATGCAGGAGTGCGCCAGGGATGTCTTCTCTCACCTCTCCTTTTCCTCGTCGCCTTCGACGAGTGATGCATCGCGCAATTTCTACGACGCGCCGCGGCATAGAGTGGGTATTGTCCAGCGTGCTGGTAGATCTGGACTATGCCGATGACATATGCCTGCTGAGCCATACTCGAGATAATATGCAGACCAAATGAACGACCTACAGAGAGAGGCTATGAAGATGGGACTAATAATTAATATCCGGAAGACCAAAGAGATGAAGTGCGGAGCGACAAGTTCGTTGCAGCTTGTTATTGGCACAGAGGCTGTGGAGTGAGCCCACAAATTTAATCACCTCGGCAGCGTCGTGTCAGAAACTGGAGGAACAGAAGAGGACATCACCTCTAGGATAGCCAAAGCCCGAGCAACCTTCGCGCAACTCCGCCTGATATGGCAATCACGGAAATTGACACGTATAGTTAAGCTTAAGATATTCCGATCTAATGTGAAAACCGTATTGCTGTATGGGTGTGAGGCGTGAAAGGTCACAAAGGACATCACGCGCTGGCTACAGGTCTTTTTGAACCGCTGTCTCCGCCAAATTCTCGGAATACTCTGGCCCGAGAAGATCTCCAACCAAAATCTGTGGGAGCACTGCAGCGAAACTTCGGTCGACCACCTAATTTAACGCCGCAAGTGGAGCTGGACTGGCCACACCCTCCGAAGGGACGAGGAACATATACCGAGGCAAGCCTTAGACTGGAATCCTCAAATAAAGCTTAAACGAGGCCGCCCAAAAGATACTTGGCGGCGGATTGTCGCTGCAGAAGTGAAGGAGATAGGCAAGACCTGGAGCGAAATAAAGCGCGTTGGTCAAGACCGACCGGGATGGCGACGCACTGTGGACGCCCTCTGCCTCATCGAGGGGACAAAGTCAAAATTAAGTCAACCAAGTGTTTTACCAACCATTCTGAATAACATTATTTGTTCGACGAGTTTTCAAAGTTCGTCAAAAAAAAATTTTGACTCCCCATACAAAATGACCAAGATACGTTACCGACTTTGTATGAAAGTTGATTTTTTTTTTATGCGAATTTCGAAAAGCCGTAGAACATAGTGTTGTTCAAAATGGTTGTTAGAACACGTGTTTGTAGGGCTGTAAATGATCACAGATATACCCTGTATAGGGACAGAACTCAGAAGCGACACAATTTTTAGGGTTCCGTAGCCAAATGGCAAAAACGGAACCCTTATAGTTTCGTCATGTCTGTCTGTCTGTCTGTCTGTCTGTCTGTCTGTCCTGGCTCGTTCTCCGCCGTTTCTGAACCGATTGCCACGAAAATTGGTGGAGAGATGCATAGTGATAATTCAAGAATTGGTTTTTAAAATAATCGAAAAATAATTATTTTTTACCCCCCTCCCATACATCGAAAAGTAAATTCGAAAAAAAAAAATCGACTTACCCCATCGTGTGGGGTATCGTTAAAAAGGTATTTTTAAATAAAATAAAACTTGCCTTGAAACCATGTGGATCAAACACCCCAGTCTCGAGATATATTAATACAAAGTTAAAATTAGAGCGTCCCCCCCCCTTAACTTTTGAAATACCATTACAAAAATTCTGAAAAAAATGTCCTGTATACCTCCAAGTAAGTACTTTCAACGAAAACTATAGCGAACTCTATATCATACATAGTTATTTTTATACAACTCGACCAACTTATGACGTGCAGTTGCCCTTACTAAACCTACGGTCGGGCCATCTTTTAGCTACGGAACCCTTTCATGGGCGTGTCCGACACGCTCTTGGCCGGTTTTATATTTTTGGCGTTTTTAAAATTGTCGTAGAAATGTAGCAGCAGGGGGTCCACCGAAACCAGTAAAATTTTGGAAGTGGTCCACGAGAAAAATAAGTTTGGGAACCACTGCCCTAGATCAAACTAATCTTGAAAAGTTTATTGTTATTTGATTTACGTAAAACAAAATTTCCCAGATTTCAAAAAACACAAATGAAGTTTCTGCCAGCAGACGTTGAATTGTAGCTCTTAATTAAATCTTTCGTATAATAGATCGCGCTCAAGATATACGGTGGCACTTTATCATTATCTGTCTTATAAGCCATTGTGAAAATTTATCATCATCATCCTAGCGTTTGTCCCGGTCGCATCCTCGGCTGTTGCCTCGGAGTCCAGGGTCCGCCCTGTGAAAATTAACGACAGTCACTCCTATGCTTATTTCATTAATCTCTAAATTGAACATTAAACCGTCTCATTCTTCACAGTATTCATATTTACATAAACTTAGAGATACGTAAACTTTTGAACAACTCCACGAGTCAAATGTAACACGTTCGAGTTATTTCACTTTCATTTTGAACAAAGTTTGGATCCAAAAAGCTGACGTCATGTTATTAATTTACCAGCTGAGTACTGAAGTATGTGAGAGTTTTAATTTGTTGTGTTCGAGGGGAATTTGTTTCGTAAACGTTTTCCTGCTAGGTGATGTTTGCAGATTGCGAAGTTCTTGTTCTTATTATTGTTTATGAGATAAGGTGGGCAAGGAGTATGTTCACTGGATATTCTCGGTTTTAGTCGCATTCTTTATTACTTAGGATCGTGATTGTTGATATAATAGAACATACAGTGACAATGTTGGCAATCATAACAAAGCTTGATTGATGAGCCATTACCATATCTATTTTTAAAAGGCAAACTAAATACTAGTTACCTATTTTGAGGCGCAAGATTAGACTAAAATTAGGAAATTAGATAAAAGGACGGAGCGTTGGTAGCACACGGATTTAATCGGCAGAGAGAGAGAGAGAGGGAGAGAGAGAGAGAGAGGGCGACATCTAGCGCGCACTTGACAAATGTTATGGATGCGATCGATTTAACAATATTAATAAGGTAGGGGCTGCGTTTATATTTCAAAAAAAACATAATCATCTAATAGTTTGAAGGTTTTACAAAAAATAATCATAGGCCATAGCAGAACCAAGCGTGCCAAAAGCGGATCGGTGATCACAAAACCGGCTGTGACCTGAAAAATTTACAAAATAATTTGCTGGAATGGAACCCAGACCTCCCGGCGTCATAAAAAAAGCTAAAAATAATAAAAGAAAATCGAAACCTACTGCTAAACCGGTATTACAATGAACTAAAAAATATATCGGACACCATTCGACACTGCAAAGCCTTGTTCGGGGCCGATATTTTTATTTCGCCTCTAACGAACAGAATCGGAACACAGATGGACACGGGACACAAAGAAAAAATTCTAAAACAAAACATAAAGTGGACGAAACAAAAATCGCCGTAACCGTTGGAAAAATAGCAGATGGAAATGTCGACGGTTGGAATTGGAAATTCCGATCGAATTCGGATATCGACTCCTGTGTTTGTATGGTTTAAGTCGATTCGAATGTATCGATAGTCGCACGTCACTATGTTTGCATTCAACTTCGAAATCTAGTTTGTGATGTTAATAGGTTTGGAAAGGTACTGGTAAAAAAATCAAAATTTGTAGTCACGCGTAGAAATTATTGGTGCAAAGTGCAAAATAGTGCATTTCCCAACCATTCCCTGATATCTAAAAAACCTTTTTCCGTGTGAAAATCTTAATGCGGTCCACAGAATACCATCGTCTTACCAAGTACCAGTTTAATTTTTGAATATTATGGTGCTTATACATAGTTTAGGAAAAAGTGGCTGAGGCATACTGGCGGACAGACAGACAGTCAGACATGACAAATCTATTAGGGTTCCGTTTTTAACGATTTGGCTACGGAACCCTAAAAATACAGTATTGGAAAATTACACACATTGAAATGCTTAAAAGCAGTTATAGAATAGATGAAATCTAACATAACATTATGTTAGAATGACACGTCGCAACTCTAAAAACGTATTCATGAAACGATGCAGTAATTTCTGAATCTACATAAGTAGGTTTAATTCCCTATTAATTGCTAGGAAAGGTATCCAGCAGTGGGGACGAAAAAGATTGATGATGATGATTAATTTTTTTTTCTCAAAAGTTACCCTATCTAAGTGTAAAAAACCACTGGGAAAACAAACATGAATATTAATCTATACTTATAATAAATCTGTAGAAAGGTCAATTCTGTACATTAAAATATATTTTCAAAATAACTATCAGGGGGTGATTAGTGATCGATACTGATGCCAAAAATGCAATCAGTAGAATTTTTGTCTGTCTGTCTGTCTGTCTGTCTGTATGTTCCTTATAGAAACAAAAACTACTGGACGGATTTTGACGAAACTTTGTGCAATTATTCTTTATACTCCTGGGCATATTATAGGATACTTTTCATCACGCTACAATAAATAGAAGCAGAGTAGTGAAGGGAAATATTTGGAAAACGGGAGAATTTACTCCATTTTTTAAGCTTATGTTGCGTGTGCAGCTTTAATGGTTAAAGTTACATAAAAATCATGTACGACGGAAATATTCTTCATAAAATTGCCTAAAAAATATCCCTTAACAGCATATGTCTATCTTTCATGGTTGACTCACAATAACACGTGTAACATCCTGATCCAGATTGGTTTGAACGCGCTAATCTCAGTAACAACTGGTTCGAATTGACAAAATCTTTTGTATTGGATAGTCCACTTACTATTTGTCGAGGAAGATTTTAAGCTATCTATAGTAACACTGTGTACGGAAACGAAACCCATGCGGACGGAGTCGCTGGCGGCCGCTAGTCATTAATAAGACTACACAAAAACCAAATCATGAATACAGATGTCTTCAAAATCAGTAGCTAAAATGTTATTTCTATGGATAATATTTTTTTTAAGAATGTTAGAAATTATTACTTCGCGGCTCTCTAAAGTTCGTAAATATAGTAAATAACATACACATTTGAACCAACAGTAGCAATGCACTCGAACTATACCGACCGGTTAAATCATCACTAACAAGCTAACGGCTATTCCGAATAGCCATCGATTGATGCAGGCTGCAATTGATGCAGGTATCAGTTGCATTGCTGATGACGTCATAAATTAACTGATGTTCTACTTAGACAGAACGGGATTTGGTATTCATGAAACGATGTAGAGATTTCTGATTGAATTTGGCTACTCTTTAATCGTATGAGGGGTCTTTAAAAGTTATCTTCGGTATCCTTCAAAGTAAACGTAGTTTCAGTCAAAGATTGAACGCATAAGGCATATTTAAAACACATTAATTTTGTTTCACTAATATAATTGAAGTTTATTTGTTTTTCTTTAATGGCACTACTACATTATTTTCAAGACGATCAATCAGTTCCATAAAGTCCACCAGGTTTCGATATTAGTTTCAGTTGAATATACCACGTACATATTGGCATGAGATTAAATACACTGACACCACACATGCCACAAAGCCCTATTTTATTTAACGTGTCACAAAGTTGTATAGGTACAGCATTTCTAATATCATTGAATCCGGATTGAAAATGTAAAACGAGCATTCATGCGCTCGTCGGTGCGATGGCGTGTTAAATCACAAAATTCGCTGATTTTTCTCCCGAATACTGTTTCAGTGGTCAACTAGACTACTTGTTAACTTTTACTGATTATACTAGCTTTGAATCTCATATAGTCAGTCTTGGGCGTGCTAAGTATAGTGAACTTTGGGTAGGTGGATCGCAGTTTATCATTATCTTTTGTTCAGGAGCTCCAAACCAGGGCGTAACTAACTTACTCCGGCGCCTTTACGATCCAAAATGACTTGGTCTCTTATCAAATACTATAACTTATGCCACAGCAGGAATTTGACTACTTTTATTTATCACACAAAGCTGTATCTAGAATTTCTAACATCATTGATATCCACGTTTCCTAGCTTTAAAATCACATATACAATCTTGGGCACGTTAAGTATTGTGAATTTTGGGTAGGTGGATCGCAGTTTGCCATTATCTTTCGTACAGGAGCTCCAAACCAGTGCATAACTAATTTACTCCGGCGCCTTGGCGACCCAAAGTTAACTTGGCACTTCTGATAAAATATTTCGACACCTGCCTAATCAGTAATTTAGATGTTTTCATACAGTGCCACACAAAGCTGTCACGCATTTCTAACAGCATTGAATCCTCGCTAAAATGTAAAACGAGCATTCACGCCCACGTTGGTGCGATGGCGTGTTAAATCACAAAATTCGCTGATTTGTCTCCCGAATACTGTTTCAGTGGTCAATTAGATTACTCGTTAACTCTCACTGATTAGACCGAGTTAACTGATTGCACATTTACCGGTACTGTTTCTGTCTAATTTTCCGTTCTGCCGTGACAATTTGACAAATTAACGTGTGTGAACCGTTGACCTGTTTTAATAATGGCTTTGTGTTAATTTGGAATTAAGTAATGGGAGACGCGATACAAAGTTGTGTGACAAATTTTTGTGGCGTACAAACTGTTCAAATGCGATTGGTTCAATAACCCATAGACTTTTTAACAAACAGCGAAAAACGCAACATATATTTTTCGTCTATCCCCTCACAAACCTTTTCTAAACTCAAGTTTTTTTTTGTTTCAGGTAAACGTCTTTAACTCCGAGCACTTTAATCCGATTTGAGCGAAATAATTTGGAGAAACATTTGAACAATGAACAGGACTTTGACGTCATAAGGAAATGATCGGTGAATGGACCCAGTCAGTAAGCTATTTTCATCTTCAAACATTTATTTCAACTGAAGGTATTGGTACCTTTACTGCTCCAGCTAAAATACAACTATTAGTCTCATAATAAATGTTAAAAATCAGCTGCGATGAAATTTAATATATAACGAGTACATTCCCTATACAAATGTTCGGCTTAACTCCGTAAAGATAAAATATTCGATTAAGTCCGTCGTAAAAGCAAATACTCCATCCGCCATTATTATAGCCGGTTTAAAATTCCGTTTCGTGTTTAATTAATTGTCTTTCAGAGAACATAATTAGATTCCTTGCAATAAAAGATCCCGATTCTTGAAAAGGCCAGGACCAAAGGGTACGTTTGCCAGTTCGCCCGCCGGGTTCGGGTTGGGATGTTTTTCCATACATTACAAACAATTGCTAATTAAAACTGTTTGTAATTGATTTAAGTCAGCCATAAAATTAACCCGGCCGAAATAATTACTGCTACATTCCTTTAAGGAGATACTTCAAAATGTTCTTTGCTCACGCTTGCGTAGACCTTGGAATGTTTCAGAATCGGGCATTTATTTGGATGGGACTTTATGACTTTTTAAATATTATTTATTGGCATTATGATTTACATGTACCATTCTTGTAAGAAGATGACTTATTTTTACTTTTTAGCATATTTATGTTATAATACTATGTAGAATGTTATCGTTTTACTCTAAGATTTGTTTAATACTTACCTATTTTTCAAATGTAATTTTCAGCATATTATTTCAAATTCATCAAATATTACAAATATTAGAATCATATTATTAAAACCATGATCAATTGCGTTATTCCTACGTTTGCTTATCACCTAAACATGTAATTGACTGAACTAATTTTCATATTCTTTATATTTTGTTTGTCATTGTCCTTTATGTATCTGTGGTCGAATATACTGTCATTAATTTATTCCATTCGTATCTGTACGTTTATGTGTCTACGTAAATTTTAATTACGCTCACACTCCCGTACCTTTAGGTGATTTATTTGTTTAAAGAACACAAAGTTATATTCATTTTTAATTGCGAAGCCTTTGATGTACAATTGTGGTTAGTATTTATGGTAATAAGGTAATTAAGTGGAGAGAGCGGATCTTACTTGGTTTTCTAATTTATAACCTTTGTGAGTTGTTAATTAATGGTATTTTGCTAATGTATATAATTGCTTTTTCCTTGTTTGAGCTGTAAATTTTCATTGATTTTTCTTCTACGGAATATTATTTTAATGTGACATATTTCTTTAATGTCTTGTTGCCCAAGTCTTCTGTAGCTACAGCAGAAAATCATAACGATCAAGTTTTTTTTCATATATATATATTGTAGGTTGGTAAATAAACAGCAGGGTCACCTGATGGTAAGTGATCACCGCTGCCCATGGACATCAACAAACTCAAGATGCGTTGGCTGCCTATAGGTACCCCATACCCTCCCCAACTGAGCTCTGGCGACCTTACTCACCAGCAAAAACATAGCACAACAGTTACGATGTGATATTTTACAGTGGTCTTGTGTAAAGTGGTCTGGTAAACACGTAAAATAACGAAAGCTTACATAACTGAAACATCTCCAACCCTTTAATGGAACCCAATCAGATTTCAATAATATGTTATCCCACAGGGCTCTGTAATTCGCAAATGCGTATAACAGAATTGAATCTACGTTCCCTGCGGCTAATTAACCGAACTACACAAAACTGGGAAGTCGCTGTCATGTTCTGAGCATGTCAGATGCATTCCCTTAGGATAAGGTTGTACCTTACATCGATCGATAGGACGTAGGTAGATAGCAAGATGATGGAGTCTCTAATTCATGGCAGTGGCAATTCAGTAATAAATTAACATCTATATACCAACCAATTAAATTGCTCAAGAGTTTGTTTGTTTGCTTGTTTGTTAGAACGTGCTAAAAATCTTTTTGTGTTGGAGAATCCATTTGACGGGGAAGGCTTACGACTATGTGTGCGGAAACCGAAATCCACGCGGACGGAGTCGCCGGCGGCCACTATTATTACAATAAGTTGTTTATTTTGTTCATTTGGTTTTGATAAAGTTAATGATTGTGAATGCGGCGGTGTTTTGTGTAATTAGGATTTCTTAATAAAAGAAATGAAATAAATCTTTTTCCGTTATTAATGGATATGAAATAATATTAGCTTGGCTTCGAAATATACCTTAAAAACTTGGCACGACAAGCCATTTTTTTTTGTAATAGTTCATTCTAATAAATGTGATTGATGACTATAAATATGTAGATAGTGTGGCACGCGACAATTTAGTTGTTATAAAAAACAAAGATATTTCAAAATAACGCTACAAAATAAACGCGATTGCCGTCAGGTAATAATGCAACAGGCCCCCCTAGTGACGCGCATCTTATCGATTACCGACGACGAGAATCCTACGATATCCGTCGAGACATCGACATTGCACGGTTCCCTGAATATTAGTGAAGCGGCTCGGAGCATCGATACAATTAAATATTAATTCGTCTTTTCTGGCTTAAAAGTGGCTGTTATGTGTAGGCAGCATACTGCATCATAACTATAATATTTTCCTATAGTAAGGAGCTCGATGGCGCAGTGGTTAGCGCACTCGGCCTACGGTTGCTAAAGTTAAGCAGCGTTCGTGTCAGATAACTGTCCCACCGCACTTTGAGAGTAAGGGAATCGGGAGTGCACCTGTGCTTGCACAGGTGCACTCACTTATGCACTATAATATATCCTGTGCGTACCTGGCTAATCGTAAGATCGTCCGCCATGGCCGAATACGGCCGGAGGGTATTTTTATTATTATTATTTTTTCCTATAAATGAAAATAATGTAAAAAAAAGGATGTATGAATTTTTATTTACATACATATAATATACATTTTTAAAGTTAATATGGTGTTTTAGTTAGTAACTTCATGTAGTTTGTAACACTATTTTGAGTTTGGAGTGTTAGTGCAGTGTGAATATCGGTGAATACATGATAATAATTACCTTGCGTAAGCATAGAATTAATTTAGGAATTAACGCACTAATACCTCAACAATATAGGCATTGTTCAGGTATTACGACCGTCAGCGCGCTCACCGAGTGCTGGCCACGTTGACATTTCCTTTGTATTTCACAACCATATCGATATCGATAACCGATCAATAGTTAACATCACTAATCGTTGAGCACACGACAAAAATAAGACTACGCAACAGGCAGGTAGGTTTTTGTTTTGTTCGAACTAAAGCGTCTAGGCACGATCCCGGGATACTCAAAGCTTCGAACAAATACTGTGCTTAGTTTATTCATAGTTTTTATTTTGTGGTACTTTAGTTAGAGCTGAGATGGTAGTTATCCTAATGCGGGGTTAAGGGATATAGCTTCATATGCTATACTTCACATTCATTCACTTGTACCATGTATGAGAGACATGGAGACCTGAAATACAGGATTTTCCTAGCTTAGGCTCCACTCTATCCAAAGTGTATGTTTTTTCGCTAAGTCTAAGAATTGCAATTGTGATGGAAAATAATATATTTTTTTACACTGTAGGCTTAACCTCACACTTCTCTATTGACTGAAACACTTACTCATAATAATCTTCAGCCTGTAGCAGCCCACTGCAAGACGTATCGGTCGGTGACCGTAGCATGTAAGACGATAGAATATTGGAGAAATCTGCCATTTTATTACGAAGATTCCACCCATTGCAGTATAAGCTAGCTAGACGACTGCATGTTTGGGCCTACCTGTCCATTGAAAATTTGTTTAAAAGTATATTATAGAAAGTGCACTAATTTAATCTAACAGTCATCCGAAGCAATAGTATAGATCAGCTTATCATCTCAGTGCGCTATCAATCGCATAGCAAGCGCATAAGCGTCACATGGAGCCGGCCACGTTTGCGTTAAACGCATTAGCGATCTTATTGGTTGAACTAAATCTTTATACATATACTGGAGATCGCTAAAATTGCTAAAGACGAAATAATTACTAAGAAAGTACACTAATTGAGTGCACACAATCGAACGAAGCAACAGTATAGACCAGCTTATCTTCTCAGTGCGCCATCAATCACATGCGTCTTCAGCGTAGCGCATAAACAATTACGCGCAGTCGCCGCGCGCGAGGAAGCGATGCGTCACACGGAGCCGGCCGCGTTTGCGCTACACGCATTAGCGATATGACTCGTATTAGTTGAATCGCACACATTTGGACAAGAGTGGTTGGATTCTACACAAATGAGATGGTAGGTAATCTGTTACTTTTCCTTGTTGTATGTCAAAATTCGGAATAAAATACTACTCCGAAGCAATGGAGCATTAGATATACTTGGCGCGCCCATTGACCAAGAGGCATCAACAAGTACAGAGATGATCCCTGTAGTAAGCCAGCATCAATCACATGCGTCTTCAGCGTAGCGCATAAACAATTACGCGCAGTCGCCGCGCGCGAGGAAGCGATGCGTCACACGGAGTCGGCCGCATTTGCGCTAAACGCATCAGCGGTATTATTGGTGATACACACTACTAGCTAAGGCATATTGTGAACGATGTAACATAGTTAAACGCTGCGGTCCAACCCCCGGAATGTCCCTTAACTACACTGGATTAATTTCATTACTACGATGACTGCAGATTCCACCCATGGCAGTATTAGCTAGCTAGGCAGATGCATTTATTTTACTACCAGTGCACTGAAACATTGAAAAAGTATTGCGAGAGTGCACTAATTTAATTCACACCGTTGTCAGAAGCACCAGTATAGACCAGCTTACCGTCTCAGTGCGCTATCAATCACATGCGTCTTCAGCGTAGCGCATAAACAATTACGCGCCGTCGCCGCGCGCGAGGAAGCGATGCGTCACGCGGAGTCGGCCGCATTTGCGCTACACGCATTAGCGATATTATTGGTGATACAAACTACTAGCTAAGACATATTTTGTGAACAAGGTTACATAGTTGAACGCCCATCCCCCGGAATGGCCGTTAGTACGATACTGAATTAATTTCATTACTACTATGACTGCAGCTTTCACCCATATAATAAATAAATAAATATTTCACAACATCACATACATTGATCTGACCCCGTGATAAGTAGCTTAAGCACTTGTGTTACGGACATCAGAATCAACAGTGGTATTACAAATATACTTAAATAGATATATATAACACCCAGACCAGGACAAACAGACATGTTCATGCACACAAATGTTTGTCCTGTGCGGGGATCGAACCCGCGACCTCTTGCGTAATGGGCAACATCTTGACCATTAAACCAAGCGGGTCGTCGAACGTCTAGCGTCGAGCGTCTTGACTATTACCCATGGCAGTATTTGCAGGCTTGGTGACTACATGTTTTAGCCTACCTGTCCAGTGAAACATAATTGAAAAAGTATTGAGTAGTAAACAACAGTATAGATTCGATTATCGTCTCAGTGCGCTATCAATCATAATAGTTAGATGTTACAGCAGTCTGACACGAACAACGGCTTAACGTGCCTTCCAAATCACAGAGAATCTCAAGATGAAATGTTTCGGTTACCCATCCGATGACTGGCTTCTGCGAAAGTTGCCGCAAGCCGAGCGCGCTAACCACTGCGCCATCGAGCTCCTCAAGTGGTTCAATAAGTTCATACAATAACTTTTAGCCCAAAGTTCTTGTATGTGATGCAGTTAGAAACCACTACATTACCGCTTCAGAACTAAACTTATCCTCCGTATTTTGAACGTACGCGCCTCCCGCGTCCCATATTAAACCCGCTGACAGATTTATGGTAATATAAGACTTATGGGGGAGGGAATAACGGCGTTATTGGAACTTACGGGCGAAGCCTATTTTCGTACGCCAATTAGGAACTCTGTTTGACAAGCAGTTTGATAAAATTATAGCAGAATGATGTTTGCGACTTGAATTTCAATTGTGAATAAGATAAACTTCTATGTTTAGAATAATGAAATTTTAAATACTAGCATTTCGCCCGCGGCTTCGCCCGAGTGGAATTTTGTTATATTTCAAACAATATTTTTGTTTTCTCGCGGGAATATCAATTTTTCCGGGATAAGAAGTATTATTTAATCCGGACTTCTAACTTTACGTCTGCAAAAATTCAAAGCAATCGGTTTAGTAGTTACGGCGTGAAAGCGGATCAAACGAACTAACTCACTTTCTGAATTATACATAATATTAGTAAGGATAACCCCTTAAATTGGGGGCAAGGAGATATCGGAATTGTGATTTGCTTTAGGAATTGGAGCGTGAGATAAAATTTATTTTTGTTATCAAGGTGATCCCTTTTTGGTTATCACTAGGTAGAACATTTTATTAATGTTTGACGACCGAGAGAATTGATTTAAAGTGGCTGCTTTAGAGGTCGTGGTTATGTTGATGTGCGACCTCTCTGATGTGTCTCTGATGGTAACCTGGACAATACCGCACAGTCTGTTGCAAACTATTGTTTAATTACATTATTATCTTAATATCTCTTCTATTTAAAGTAAGAGGAGCTCGATGGTGCAGTGGTTAGCGCACTCGGCCTGCGGGTGATAAAGTTAAGCTACTGCGGCAGATGCCAGTCATCGGATGGGTGACCGAAAAAATTTCATCTCGTGATTCTCCGTGCTTCGGAAGGCACGTTAAGCCGTTGGTCCTGTGCCCGATCTCTCTACGGACATGTCAGATTGCTGTCCCACCGAATTATGAGGGTGAGGGAATAGGCAGTGCACCTGTGCTTGCGCACTCAATTGTGCACTATAATATGTATATTCTGCGTACCTGGCTAATCGTAATTTCGGATACGGCCGGAGGGGGGTATCATTATTATTGTGTAAAGTAAAAATCATAAAACCTTTCCACGCACAATACTGTCGTTTCCTGACCCGGAAATTGAAGTAATCGAGTTATAAGCACACAATTACCAAACGAGATTGACGTGTACTATTAATAATTAATACCATCGCGTAATTAGATAGGCTTTCGAAAGCGTACTAGTAATAGCTTAAATTTTAACGCAGCATCAAAATACGTGACGGTCCGAACGCTAGCATCGAGTTATTTCATAATATCCGAAATCCCATCTCTTGTCGATTAACCCGAATTACTCTGTGTAAATATTTGGCCTCTCGTTAACACGGGATATTGGGCTTGGAAAAACAACGCCTGTTAAGGGTTAAGCTGTTTTTGTTTCCAAATCTTTCACGAATATACGGGTTTTGAGGATAACAAGGTCATGTTCTGTGTTTGCGGAAAGGATAACAGTATTTTCAAATTATGTGGCAAATACGGGGGGTGGATTCGTCCCCGGTTTTCGGAAGGGTTGAATTTGACTTTTTCTTTTTTATGCTTGTTTGAATTGGTTGGGAATTGTTAGATATTAGTTCTGTTACTGAAGGTGTTATTCTTGTTTCAAGTTGTATTGAACGTTCACATATTAGCCTGTCGCCCCAGTTTTGTAGGGTTTTTGAGGGAGGAAAAATTTTACTTTCGTTACTTTTATGCAAGTATAAATAAGCTTCTATAGGGCAATGGTTCTGTAACTAGAAGTGTTGGATTTGTATTTATATCAAACTTGTTTTTACCCATGGATATTCCCGCTCTAACAATAGGGAGTGCGCCTGTGCTTGCACACTTACTTGTGCACAAGCACAGGTGCAGAATACGATAATATGGTCGGAAAAAGGGTATTATTATTATCCCGTGTTAACATAATAGCTTATCGAAAGCATAAACTCCAGATTTATCATCTGGTCCAAGTATACTAAAAGACTCCCCTCTGCCTCGCTAAATCCTGGATCATGGTCAAAGCGGACCCCGCACAGAAACGGAATAAACGCTAGGAACGCAAACAGACATGTTCATGCACACAAATGTTTGTCCTGTGCGGGGATCGAACCCGCGACCTCTTTTTCTAACAGGCAACTTCTTAACCATAACACCAAGCGTGTCGTCGAAACCCAAAAAAAGGTATCTAACAGACTCTCCCCTGCACATTTTAATTCGGACCACATAAAAACTGCACGTATCTACATGAGCTGTAATCTGTGGCGCTGGTGCCAAGTGACTTGGCAGGGTGCCAACTGGGCCGCTGGGCTGGGCCCTACTGGCAGCGACTGCTAATGCATGATTTTATACATTGGATGGAATCAGTACTGACATGGATGACCTACTCGTATAAATTACTAGCGGCTGCCTGCGACTTCGTCCGCGTGGATTTTGGTTGCCGCACACATCTATACTCTATACTTACTAATATATAAAGCTGAAGAGTTTTTTTGTATGTTTATTTGTTTGTTTGAACGCGCTTATCTCAGGATCTACTGCTCCGATTCACAAAATTATTTTTGTGTTGGATAGCCCATTTGACGAGGAAGGCTTTAGGCTATTGGAAATCGAAATCCACGCGGGCGGAGTCGCGGGCGGCCGCTAGTAGTGTTATATTGTAGCTTAAAACCTTCCTCGACACATGGACTTTCCAACGCAAAAACTCTGCCCTCTTTTAAAGTGAGGTAGAGCTTTGTGAAACTTCCACTCGAATGAGCCGCTCGTCTGAGGAAGTATCTTCACCTTACAGAAGACTCGTGAATTAGCACTTCGTAACTGTTGTGCTATGTTTCTGCTGGTGAGTAAGGTTGCCAGAGCTCAGTTGAGGAGGGTATGGGGTTTAGAAGGCAGGCAACGCATCTGAGACCCTTGTTCGATTGTTGATGTCCATGGGCAGGCGGTGATCATTTGTCATCAGGTGACCCGCTTGTTCGTTTGCTTCCCTATCATGTTATAAATTTAAAAAAATCCAACCAGTAGTTACTGAGATAAGCGCGTAGAAGACATTAATATAGCTACCAACTTTGACGTCGCGACGCCTTTATTTCCAAGACTAGCGGCCGCCCGCGACTCCGTCCGCGTGGATTTCGATTTCCAATATCCTATGTGTTATTCTGATGTATAAGCTATATTGTGGTAAAGTTTCATTCAAATCCATTCAGTAGTTTTTACGTGAAAGAGTAACAAACTTCCATACATTCATACATCCATACATCCACACATCCATACATCCACACATACAAACTTTCGCCTTTATAATAGTAGTAGGATGTGGTAAAGTTTCATTCAAATCCATTCAGTAGTTTTTACGTGAAAGAGTAACAAAACTCCATACATCCATACATCCATACATCCACACATCCATACATCCACACATACAAACTTTCGCCTTTATAATAGTAGTAGGATTTTTACGTGAAAGAGTAACAAACATCCATACATCCATACATCCATACATCCACACATCCATACATCCACACATACAAACTTTCGCCTTTATAATAGTAGTAGGATAGTTTCTTTAGTCTTTATTCATCCCACACGAAGATATTAATAACCTAATACCAACAGTCTCTAAACCTTTAGCTCTAGAGTTAATATCCCGCAGTTGATTCAACCTGACCTAACTTACACGGCTAGGCTCAAAGGGGTGTGTAATCGATCAATGTCATACAGGGTTTCATGTTCGGTCGATCAGATGAAACTTGTTGCTTTGTTAATTGCGTTTGTTTTGTACTGTGCGGTTTAGTTGTGTGGTTTGTGTGACAGTGGGCGGATTGGTCAGGTATAGTTTATTAAGAAGTATTAAATTAATGATAATCCCCACTTATATTAGATATGCGAAAGTATATTTGTCTGTATGTCCGTCTGTCTGTAACGCCTTCCCGCTTTAACCTCCCAACCGATTTGATAAAATTTGGCACAGACAATCTTTGAACCCTTTAAAAGACCATAGACTCCTTTTAATTGCGATAAAAAAAGGATCTGTTATCCACGCGAACGAAGTCGCGGGCAGCCCCTAGAAGGAAATAACTTCGATCTAAAATAGGACTTAAACGATGGGTTCGGCCAGTGGTCAGTTCATTTAATAAATTGTCTTAGCCGGTTTGTGATGATACGTTTGGATATCAATAAAATTACGTTAGTAAAAGGCTACTTCATAGTTTTAAAACTCTGAAAAGTCTGGATGACCCCTAGTGACTCTAAGAGGTCTTAGTGCTAGAAACAGTGCCATTGGAACTTACAAAATTATTTCAACGTCACCGCTGTTGCATCCATCGCATCTTCTTTCCTTAGCGCCGACTTCAGATTCATCAATATTCATCATCAATAAATCATTCTACAAAGTAATATAAAAGCTACGCCAGTCGTCGTATTTCCATACAACTAGTACTATTCAATGTCGCTATGTTTTTATTCTGTATACAAAAGTCCGTTTGAGATGCGTGCACGGACTCAGCCCATGTCAATTAGCTCGACAGTTGAATTATTATGTCGTTGCACGCAAATGCAATCGAATGCATAAAGATTGAAGGGACTATTTTTGGTACGGAGTTGAGGAATTCATTTCGTATTTAAAGTGGTATGGGCGAGTCAGGCAAGGGATTGGTTTTATCAGAAATTGCATACAATTCAGCTGAGTGAAATGTATGTGGAATAAATTAAGGTTGGACAAAATCGTATTTGTCTGCAAAACTTATGCGTTTATTATAACTGGTATTCGATTTTAAAATCTATACTAATGTAATGAAGCCGAAGAGTTTGTTCGTTTGTTTGTTTGAACGCGCTATGTCCAGGAACAACTGGTTCGAATTTAAAATTCTTTATATTTTGGATCATTTGTCGAGGAAGGCTTCTTAAGCCTTCCTCGACAAATGGAAGCCTCGCCAATACGAGTATTGGCGGCCGCTAATGTTTTATTAAATGAGTGTTAAAATGTGATGTTAAACTAATGCAAAACCCCGTTTAATAAATGTTTTCAGTGCCCTAAACAGGGTTATAATAAATCAATACAATTAATATTTTACTATAACAGAGGTCTCTCTGTAGAATTTAATCAAAACGCCTTATAGATGATCTCTCTGGTTGGCGGATTGGTGACCCCATCATGGAGAAGGCTGTAATACAAGGTTACGCTTCTGCCCATCCCCCAGAATCTCCCTTACTCGCTTCTTACGACACCCACGGAAAGAAACGCGATTAGCATATTCACGAAACTTAATCTTTAACTAGCATCAACCATCACATGATGCAATGTTATTTCCATCGATCAACGCAATCTCGCATAAACTCTTCATCCTCTATTTTGAACTCTATCCCGTTGACATAGGAGCTGTAATGTCCTGATGTTCCTGGCTTGAAGCCAGATCGTCGCGGGTACGTCTCGTTCGCGGCTATTTAGATTTTATCGTTGGTTCTGAATTAAATCCGCTGCGGCAAAGGATCATTTACATCTGCCGATGACACTGAAATACAAAAACCCAAGATGCACAATCAACATCTCAAAAACGTCCCCAAAAAATAAGTGCAGAATGGTCTTATTTCAAACAGTCTTGCGTCACCCGCGTCATCGCAATTTTGGACACTCCCTTGTAAAAACAATCTTATCTAATCTGCATAAGGTTTAATTTGCAAATAATAATTTTCATCATTTGACTTGAGTTTTTGGTGACAATATTGACTGTTACTTTTGTTCGAGACTGTGCATCTTGGGTTTTTGTATATCAATGCCGATGTAAAGCTCGTTTGATGTTTTCCGGGATTGCGGTGAATATGAGGCGAATCATTATTTGACGACCCCTTTGGAGTAGTGGTCAAGAAGTTGGCTATTAGACCAAGAAGTCGCGGGTTTGATTCCCGCGCTGTATAAACATTTTTGTGCATGAAGAACATGCCTGTTTGCCCTGGTCTGGGTGTTAAATGTATATAATATATTTAATTAGGTATATTTGCATAGTTAAAAAGTGTTTAATGATGTCTATCCGTTCCATAGCATCCATAGTACGGCTGCTGCAGTGCTTCCTTCCCACAACAAAGCTTCGAGCTTAGTTTAGGGCAAAGCAATTGGTGTTAGTCAAAAGAATGTATTTATTATTCATTATTATTGGCAGCCCTTTCGAGCCAGAGCAATCAGCAGCGCGAATTTACCAAAATTAAAGGCATTAAATTAATATTGTGGTTTAGTTACTACACCAAGGCGGTTTCCTACAAAGCCATTGCATGTTTCTATAACAGAAATCCTACTAAAGTTATGAATGCCAAAAGTTTAAGGGATGTAAGTTGCACAATTTTTATTTGTTGCTCTTTCGCGTAAAACGACTTGTATGATTTTGGATGAATCATGAAAATTTTCAGTTATAAGTAGGCTATAAGTCATATTTTAATAAGTCTAAATAAATAACATTTCTTCAAGAAAAGGATTAAATAAAAATATTATTTCATCAATTTTGTCCCACTGTTACCAATGCAATAGTGAATACCTTTTCTAATACATCGATATTCATTTCAGCTTTGACATGGTGGGTGGACGGGCTCCGATATAAAACGGGAGTTACCCCTTCACCCACCAGTGAGTGAAACCAGTGGGTGAGCGGGGTATCGCCCTTATTTGTACAATATTCTTGGGAAAAGGTTGCTAGTTTCATAAAGTCGCACTAAGAAGTAATCAACGTACTAGTAAAAACAAGCAGCATCGTTTAAAAAACAAATGAATAAAGTTTAAAGAACAAACAACAATTTCAATAACTCCGCCACCCAATCTTAAAAGGCTCTGACCTCAAAACAACGAACATAACTCATATTAAGAGACACACGAAAAAATTAATACGCCAAGTACCCCCCGGGGTAGGAAAACAAAACCAATATTAATATTTCATTAGCTGACTGGAACATGCGAATACTCGTTTCAAGCCGTGCAAAAATGTGTTTTAGCGATAAGAAATCGTGTTTTAAAATGCTACCTCGAGCGTTTTTTATGTGACGATGGAACCAATTTGTTTCATTGGTCCGGCTGATTCAATATTTTTGAGTGCCATTTTTAAATGCCTGCTGCTAAAGGTTCAAAAATGTAAATTCTTTTTCTCGTCTTTTGCTTTGGCGTTTTGTTGAATTGCTTAATAACACCACTCTTATGAAGTTAAAGCATGACGATTAACTTCGTAAGTGCACTGTATAGTTATATTTTCAATAAAAATTTCCTTACCATTTTGGGTAAAAGCGACTTAATACACCAATTGCATAGCACCGAACTAAGCTCGAAACTTGTAATTGGATGCTAGGGAACGGATAGACATACTTAAATACTTTTAAAAACATCCATGACTAGAGCACAAATGCCGATGTTCATCACACAATTATTTGCCCCTAGCGAGATTCGAACCCGCGACCCTTGGTTTTGTAGCCACGGTCTCTAACCACTAGACTAGACCAACGGGCCCGTCAGAATATTAATTGAATGCATTTGATGTTGGAAAATTCACTCTGCTGATTTTTGCTCTGGCTTGAAAGGGCTTTCCATGAACGTGGGTAGACAATATCATCAGGGTTTATTCCCCCTATCTTATAAAACCAGCCGCCACACACTTTCATAATTATATCTAATAACAAAATAATGATAATGATAATGATTTTAAACAGCCAGTATCACCGCAACCATTGGTTCATTCCGTCATTCCACGTGTTACATGTTGCTAAGCTATTTTGGCCTCTTTTCTTGAACCCTTAAGGTTGATAATCCCCCGGCAGTAAGGTTTATTTGCAGGGTAAGTTATTAACTAAACCAACATTGACTTTGGCGGTAATCTTGTGGGTGATGTCAGTCGCCGCTGAAAATTGTTCTGTTGTTGTAAGTTATGTATGAGATAACATATACTTAGGTTGTACATAGTTGTGAATATATTATGTGCGTGGCTGTCTTGTTAATCCGTACCTCTTGTTACCTGGGTGATAAAATTAAATTATATTATTGTTAGTGAAGAGTGAGTCCGGGCTGAGTGGAGAGCCCTAGGAGAGGCCTATGTCCAGCAGTGGACTGCGATAGGCTGTTGATGATGATGATGATGATGATTGTTAGTGAATATAAACGTAAGCTGTAAGCCATTATCATTACATTTACGTTTTTAGTTGAGTCAAAGTTTTAACTAATAAGTCAAAAGCTATGTGTATTTATTTTTAAGCATTTTAAATGCTTACTATTATTTAAGTTCCTTAATAAATCTCCCGCCTGAGATCAGACTTTTTTAAAATTATGACACACTAGCGACCCGCCCCGGCTTTGCACGGGTGAAATTAAATTTATCAGTGCTTCTCTACTATAGTATGCATGTATTATAAATATACACCTGCCTTAAGTATCACTCGATTTATTAAAAAAACCGCATCAAAATCTGTTGAGTAGCTTTACCTAAATATGTAAGCATACATGGGGACAGACAGACGGCGGATATCGACTTAAACACAAGAAGACTTAAAAACAAGATAAAAGAAATAAAAAAAGCAACATATCAAAACGTCACTTCAAACAAACATATTTCAATAACTGAAGCAACATTAAAATTCCTCGTATTTCGAGGTTGAAATGAGTGCGCAAGCCCAGTTGTTACTCCCTGATTGATAGCACTATCATAGATTAATAGGAAACCAATATCCGATACAATTGAAGAGGAAATAAAGCTGCACTATTTCAGTGCAGAGTGTAGTATAATCCCTACTAATATTACAAATGCAAAAGTTACTCTGTCGGTATGAGATTTTAGACTTTCGCGTTGCATTACTATAATGATATTTATTATTAACGGGACTAAACGCGATTTTTAATTATGTAGTACATATATACTACTTACTGCTTGACGTTTCGGCTGCGTTACAACAACCGTGGTCGCAAGCGGACTGGTGATGCGGGGCGTCGTCTGCTCGGGCGCGGTTTTACTCTGTCGGTCTTTCTGTCTGTCTATTACGCTTCACCGCTAAAACCTCTCAACCGATTTAAATGAAATTTGACACAGAAAATCTAGACTTTGGGAAAGCACATAGACTACGTTTTATTGCGAATAAATGGATTTGAAATCCACGCGGACAAATTCTCGGGCGGCCGCTCGTAGAATATACATATTTCTGGTATAAATTGACAAATAATCTCACAACATCACATTCATTGATCTGACTCCATGAAAGGTGGCTTTATTATTATTTATTTCGTGGGAGATGTTGCATCGGTGCATAATCTGCCCTGCGGAGACACATGAAGGTTTCGTGGAGCTCCTGCAGTCAAGTCCTTACCCACTCAAACTTGTTTTCCCAAGTCAGCAAAATAAAAATAAATAATAAATCATGACTTGGACAAACACACCAATTCCCTAGCCCTAAACAAAGCTCGAATACGACTATGAATACTAGGGAACGGATAGATTTTATGTACATCCATGACTCCAGTTCAAATGCCGATGTTAATCACTTAAACATTTGACTCACCGGGATTCGAACCCGCGACCCTTTGTATGTAGCCAGTCTTTGACCACTAGACAAACGGGCCGTTTGTCTAGTGGTCAAAGACTGTCATGTTTCAAAAACACACTAACTTGACAAACCTAATTAATTCTTGGAAATCCTTTGGGACTATTTATAAAGATAAAAGCCATATAAAAGCATATATTTCGCATATTATTTCTCATTTGCAATAATCTCTAATATCCACACTACGATACCCTAAATCTAAGATGCATAATGAATATCAAATTGCCGAAATAATCCTCCCATTATATTAAGTCAAGTGAAAATAAATAATTTATGAAACTTGATCGCTCTGTATTAGGACACTTATTATGCCGATGGACGCAATCAGCCGTTAACATAAAGCAGGCCGATATTGTATTAATATCCATGTTAGAGAACGATTTGTTTTGGCTTAACGTGGATACAATGTCATGATTCTGAACATGCTTTTTAGGGTTCCGTAGCCAAATGGCAAAAAAACGGAACCCTTATAGATTCGTCATGTCTGTCTGTCTGTCCGCCAGTCTGTCACAGCCACTTTTTTCCGAAACTATAAGTACTATACTGTTGAAACTTGGTGAGTAGATGTGTTCTGTAAACCGCAACAAGGTTTAAACACAAAAATAAAAAATAATTGGGGGTCCCCATAGTGGGAACTGAAACTTGAAATATTTTTATTGAACATATGCGTGTAGGGTATCTATGGATGGGTCTTCAAAAACGATATTGAGGTTTCTAATATATTTTTTTTTATAAAGTCAATACTTTGCGTGAGAGACCCTTCCAAAGTGGAAAAGTGTCCCCCCCCCCCTCTAACTTCTAAAATAGGAGGACGATAAAACTAAAATGAATATAAAATGTACATTACCATAAAAACTACCAATGAAAATTGGTTTGAACGAAATCTAGTAAGAAGTTTTGTTAATACGTCAAAAATAGAATTTGTACGGAACCCTCAGTGCGCGAGTCCGACTCGCGCTTTGCCGATTTTTTTATATAATAGGGCAGCAAACGAGCATACGTATTGTCTACGTATGCTTACCATCATTCAAAGCCGCCCATGGATACTCGCAACACCAGAGGAGTCACAAATGCGTTGCATACTTATTAGTAAATCAATTTTATTATAAGAGACCCGAATCAGCATGTGTGACGAGAGATCAAGCGTAGGTACCACCTTGGTAACGTGTCTCAAGACTTCGAGAATTTTCCTACTAAAAGAGGCAACTATAAATTTACCCGATTCAGGGTTAAGGACCTAAATATACTAGTCATACCAGCCGTATGTAAATGCAAAAACATACATCAACGAACCCACAGACATCAAACATCCAACATCATTTATACGGCCACATCGTCCCAGTTTAAAATAAAATAAAGATTGAAACTATCGCCCGCCCTAAACATCACTTCACAAGTAATAAAAGGCGGGTTAATTTTAAAATGGTCCAAAGCAAACTCGTAAAGCGAATCATTATGGCGGATGTGGGGTATCGTTAAATGAGGGCGTGTGTGGTCGCCCTTATAGGTTAGTTGTGAAATGTGATGGATTTTTGTATAGACTGAAATTCGGATTAGTGATTTATTAAAAGGGTTGCGCAAAGGTGACAGAGAGATTTGAATTAATAATTTTGCGATTAATTGTGTAAGATATCTAGCGGCCGCCCGCGACTCGTTATATTGACTATCCAACACAAAAATATTGTTACAAATCGGACCAGTAGTTTCTGAGATAAGCGCGTTCAAACAAACAATTAGTATATAATTATATGTTTATTTTGTACAATTAAACAAAAAAACTAATATGTATAATGAAAATATTGGGAAGTTCACTTGGCGAGGAACGCTCTAAACTATAATATAACACTACCTATGTGTGAGGAATCCGAAATCCATGCGGACGGAGTCGCGGGCGGTCGCTAGGTAAGTAATACTTCTGATGATTCTAATATCCAAAGATGGCTTTTGCACTGATGATAACCTTTGCACCTATTCACTAACTTAAATGCGGTTAAAATTAGTGATGCAAAACCAAGCAGCCGCTAGCCGCCTCAAATGCTTAGGATACTTACGGCAATAACTATTCTAATTTTTTGCCTGCTAAAAGTATCAGCCTATTTAGGTCCCACTGCAGAACAAAGGCCTTTGAAATCATGTTTTCGTTACAAAGATGGGTATTGGCTGAATCACAACGCTTGTCAAATGCGGATTGGTGATTACAAAACCGGGCTGCGTTCGGAAAAATCGACACAAACTTTGCCCGAACCAGGAATCGAACCTAGGACGTCGAGATCAAGGCCATGTATTAAAACCACTAGACCATCGAGACGAGGCGAAACTCGTACTTTTCCATAAATCCAAATCCATACTTTTACAAGTTGAACCACTGAATATTCCAGTTACAAAATTCGAACGGCTATTTCCAGAACCCATGTTACCAACACTTGACCGTCGCCAGCCATGGATCTTGTTGAAACCCGGAATCACCATAAACAGCGGTCGCTGCATACTGATGTGGTCGCAGATGTTTCTACAGGACTGTTTCCGAAGGGAATATGTATAGATTGAGGAGTACTTTTGCTACCAGCTACCAATAATCGATTTCTTAAATGATTCCGCTATTTGACCGTACCAATTCTAACTTCGAACATACTTAATCCATATAGACCTAGAGGATGCACTTATTATTATACACAATAGTAGATTAAAAACACCTTCTAAAAATTCCTGTTCTTTTTTTCACATGGTAGCTGTCGTGTCACAACCTTTTGTGATATATGGTAACTAGCAAACGTAAAACAAACGGTAAACTATGTATTAGATAAAAGATACAAAAGATTGGCACACAAGAGACGTAGGGCTTAGTGGAACTTCTACTCGAATGAGCCGCTCGTCTGGGGAAGAAACTTTACCTTACGAAAGACCACAGTGAAGTAGCATTTCGTAACTGTTGTACTATGTTTCTGCTGGTGAGTAAGGTCGCTCGAGCTCGGTTGGGGAGGGTATGGGGTCTTAAAGGCAGACAACGCATCTTCGGCGGTTTTTGATGTACATGGGCAGCGGTGATTACTTACCATCTGGTGGCTCTCTAGTTCGTTGGTTCTCTATAACCTAAAAAATCCGTGTCGGGATTCGGACCTGCCACTTTTTTGGGTATATAAAACGGAGTTAGTATTAAATACTCCAGCGAGCCGGTCAAAACCATCTCGAGAAAATTTCAAATTACCAATATGCCTCGCCACCTACTATAAAATACCACATGCAGAAAACTTTCTCGCTAGCGCACTCCGGCTTCTTAACCTAAGTGCATTGTGGTGACGTAAACAAATGCAAGCGGCGACAAAAGCACGGGCCGGGAACAAGTTGCGCAGGTTAAGCTGCGACTTAACACTAACTTGTAATCACTACCCGGAACTTGCATAGAGACGCTGGAAGTGATGGGGATATTAGCTGTAGAAACAAGCCTGTGGGGAATGGAACGTTAAAAGAAGTTAATTGTACCCAAAGCAGAATATAGGAATCCTCTAAATAGGATGTTGATGAGATTTGACATCTGAATATTTTTCTCATAGTACTCAGGGACTTCTTACGCGCTCCACTTCTTTCTATCACAAATACGTATTCCAAAAGTACCAAGTCTGACGATATTGAGGAATATTTTAAGCTAATAACTCGTTGAAAACCATATTCATGAAAAAAACCTTAAAATAAAAGGTACGCATAAATATCTGTCATGAAAACATAAAATCAAGAGTGTGCTCCGAAAGAGCTTGGCCCTAAATTGTCGTCTTTTTTTTGCGTCCACCAGCCTAACATCTTAATACATACATATTTTTGAGGTCATATCAAACAATATAATAAACTCTGTCCGTACTGAGTGGAAGAGCCTACACCTTCTTGATTCATACATTTTTGCTTTTAATTTATATTATAGGAAATTAAGACGCCACCTCCCTTACAAAAGTCGGCATTGTCTTTAAACCACTCCTCGACTACAAAAGTTAGATGTAGGAAACACTTCTAGAAATCTAAGTCTATGCCGAAGACCGCTGCAACTTATAATCACGTAATTGGTTTAGAAAGTTCAATCCCTGCAAGTTTGCTTCAAACAGCGTTTTGCCAACCAAATTCTATTTAACTTGTTTTAGTATTGAAGGGAAACTTCTTAAGTGACATGGACGTTTGTTCCATCATGTAAAAGTTGTTACAGTAAGATCTCTTACGGATATACTTATGAAGTACTAGCGGCCGCCCGCGACTCCGTCCGCGTGGATTTCTTTTTTTCGAAATAAAAAGTAGCCTTTGTTCTGTCTCAGGGTCTAAAGATTGTCTGTACCAAATTTCATCTAAATCGGTTGCGAGGTTTAAGCGGGAAAGCGTAACAGACAGACAGACAGACAGACAGACAGACAGAGTTACTTTCGCATTTATAATATTAGTTGGGATGTTAGCAAATAATTAACGCATCTGTTAATTACACTTCTAGCCCTTTTTGGTTAAAGTAGCCTACTGTAATTGGCAAACCAACATTTATACATACATACTAATGTATGTAAGTGAACGTATTTTCTCCATTCAGCTTAATGTTTATACGTAGTACAACTACTCAAAGATGAATACCCAATAACAAAAAAAAATCCACTAGCCTTCCGTTGCGGTTTTACCCGCGCGTAATTTCTTTTTCTAATATTCCTTCTCGCCACATTTTGATCCGGGGATAGTGTAGCTGCCTAGCTACACTATCCCCGGATCAAAATGTGGATTTGAATAATTTTCAAGCGCAGTATGATGACCGTACGATGAACGAACGAATGGAAGCATACAAGGTGAGTAAGGATGTCAGATTGAGAGAGACGACGGATGGCCACGACGCGGTAAAGACGTTATACCATAGAATAAAGCAAATCTATCATTTCTCCCCTCGATCCTACATTAAAAATTATTTAAATCGGTCCAGTAGTTTTTGAGTTCATTCGTTACATTCAAAAATACAAATCTTTTCTCTTTATAATATTAGTGTAGATAATCCATAGATTCTTTAATTTGAATTTTAATACATATATTTTTCAGTATCTAAAACGTCTTTCATATTAACCAGGAATTTAATTAAGATCTGCAATAGTGCAACGCGTTAATAAAAGTCTAATTGCAATGTCGTGTTCGATGCTAATGAGAACCCCGGGGTGAGACCAGTAATGAGATACTAATTCGGGATCGAAGTGATTTGTGAGAATCTAATGAATATACATATATATATGTATATGTCGTAGTAGAAAGTTATAGCCGTAATACATCATCACAAGGGGTATATATTTACCGGAAGATAGTTGTAGAGAGTGATTCATTACAATATAATTCTTGTCTTACTAAACTTGTCCATTGAAATATGTAGTTATAATCGATACTAATATATAAAGCTGAAGAGTTTGTTTGTTTGTTTGTTTGAACGCGCTAAACTCAGAAACTACTGGTCCGATTTGTAAAATTATTTTAGTGTTGGACTCTCCATTTGACGAGGAAGGCTTTAAGGCTATTGGAAATCGGAATCCACGCGGGCGGAGTCGCGGGCGGCCGCTAGTAATATAAATAAATGCACATAAAATATTATTTCCAGTTATGATGTCTGTTGTAGTTAAGCTTTGTCAAATGTATATTATCCTGAAGTCTGTTAACATAATATTACTCAATAAAGATTTTAAAAATCATCAATATATGTCATAAAAATACTTATAAATCACACATGTTACAGTACATATTTTGTCCAATCGTAAAAGCATTTTAAATTATATACTCTCATATACTTCTGGTGACAGTACAAAATTACTTATTCTATTCATATTCTAACTTGTTTTGCTTCAAATTCAAATTATCACGACAATTTAACATTTCAAATTTTAGTTCTACCGCACTCAAAGTTGTGCATTTTCTTTGAACTATGAGCGCATATCACGTATTATTCTGAAACTAGTTTCTACACTGTATGTCGAAAATGTGATTTGAAAATAGTGTACATTTTGCCAAATATGCTTAGAAATGATAGTTCTCAAAATAATTACTTCACATGTATGCGTGTGTGTGTGTATTTGACAAATTATAATTTGAATTTAGAAGTGTTTAGATAAACCGTAAAATTGTCGTAATTTTTTTTGGAACGATTGAGCATCTTAAAATCGAATTAAAATAATTATCAAAAATGTCTTAATGTCGATGAAATGAATGCAGCATCAATGCAATATCCACCTTATCTCCCAGTGGGTGTGTGGTTATTCTCCTTTCTATTTCCCAACACGTCGTCAAATCCCGTCGCAGAAAAAGTTTTGAGCACGTACAAATAAGCTGACACACTATTATTTTAGCCCTTTGTGTCTTTTGTAAATTGGCCAAAAAAAACCGATGAATGCAATATCCACGTCAAAACACCACGCCATACTATCCATATTACAACCTCATGTTTCAGTAGATAGCCACTTGCGTGTGTGGGAGGTTATTATCCTCCCTATTTCCCTATACGTCGTCATATCAATTTGCAGAGGAAGTTTTGAGCACGTTCAACAAAGCTTACACGTTAGTACTTTTTTAACGCTTTGAATCTTTCGTAAATCGACCGAATAATACCGATGAAACATGTAATGAATGCAGTTTCAAAAAGCAATATCCACGTCACGCCACGCCGTACTATCCAACGTGTGTGTGAGGTTATTATCCACTCTATTTCCCAATACGTCGTCATATCCCATCGCAGAGGAAGTTGTGAACACGTACAAAATCTCAATATCACGGTCCGGGCGGGATTAGTTTGACTCCATTAAAGTTTCGCCGGCCATGCAACTAGTTGCCGAATGCTGTTTCCAGTTTGCAGGTCATTGGCGGTCGGTTTTTGAGCTTCTGCATTGTCTAGAAGTTTGATCGATGGAATATTACATCCATAATAACTCGTGTGCTAGTTTTCGTGTTTTGTGTGATTATTAACTGGCTAGCGGCCGCCCGCGACATACGCCTAGATAACACGTACCGAGCTAACCGGCGAGACTATGCTCTCGGTCGAGAACTTGGTACATATAAACATAGCGCAGAGTGCTCGGCTGTTATTTCAAAACGTGTATGAACAGCTACTCTCTTACTACACTGTCTCTGCCGAGAAACATTTTACTGTCTCGCCGGTTTGCTTGGTACGTGTGATCAAGGCATTAGTCTGCATGGATTTTGGTTTTAGACGGGCCCGTTGGTCTAGTGGTCAGAGAGCCTGGCTACAAAACCTAGGGCAAATGTTCATGTGGAACAGCGGCATTTGCTCTCAAGTCATGGATGTTTATAAAAGTATTTAAGTATGTCTAGCCGTTCTTTAGCATCTATAGTGCAAGTTTCGAGCTTGGTTTGGGGCTAGGCAATTGGTGTGTTCGTCCAATTAATAATTTTACTGATTATTTATATAACTAACTCGTGTGGTAGTTTTTGTGTTTTGCCGTTGCCGGTTATATCCTCGGCCATTGTCTTGGAGCCCAGAGGTGGGCTGCCCTGGGCTGGTACGCTTCGACTATGATCCTGAATTGACTAGCCTGGTTATTACATTGGAGCGACTGTTTAGGTTTCGTCACACATACCTAGTGTTTTATAGCTTAAAGTCTTCATAGACAAATGTACTATCCAGCAAAAATATTTTTTTTAATTCTTACTAGTAGTTCCTGACATTAGCGCTCTCACACAAACAAACAATTTCTTCAGCTTTATTATATAATAAAATATAGATTTATAAAGCTTGAATTTGCGAGTCTCGCCTTGTTGTGACTTGTTTATCTCCGAGACAACGTAATTACTCTCGTCAATATGAACTGTTTATCATAAGCAAATACACAACTATACCATTAGTAGTCCCGCGTAATCCCTGCTTCATTAGAATTTAGTTTATTCCTCGTCTTTTGTTTAACGTTTCGATGGTCTAGTGGTTTTAGTACCGGGCCTTGGGTAAGAGGTCCTGGGTTCGATTCCCGAGTCGGGCAAAATTTGTGAATACAGCCCGGATTGGTCAAATCCGGATTTGGCAAGCGTGGTGATTAAGCCAAAACTCATCTTTGTAACGAAAACATGAGTTTAAATTATGGAGGCTTTTGGCCTGCAAGGGAATATTAACAGGCGGACACTTTTTATCTATCGACATTCTTGTCAATAGATCGCATTCTTCATATTTCTCATTTCAAGAGGGCGTTAGTATGATTCTCCTTAATAACTACTTATAATAGTTTTCAATTCGACTTCGTTTCCAACTTTGAAGTAAACAATTACCACGACTTACAATAGTATTGAGGTAAATTTTATCAACCTTTATCCAACTATTCTATTATTCTACCAAAGTCTCCCAAACCTTTACGATACAAGTACACAACAGACTGTTTACCTCCAGAGCCGCAATAATCACCCCTTGTCAATATCACCTGTTTATCATAAACAAATACAGAACAATTCCATTAGTTAGGAGCCATTTGCATTCAGTCTGTACCGCGTCTGTTTGCTCGCTGCTCGAAAAAGCAACTTCTTAATCCACAGCTCCGGTTCGCAAACATGGCTGATTGTTAGATAGAGGTGTAATGTGGTGGTGTTAAATAAGGCCGCTGTTCAGCTTAATGAAACTTCTTTAGAAATGAAAGGCATTATATAAATCGCCACAACTGAAGCTATGTACTACTTCCAAACAAATGCTCGTTAAATAAATTCATTGTGCAATTAATAAATAATAATAATAATAATAAATATCTCTGGACATTATTCACACAGCGCCATCTAGCCCCAAACTAAGCATTAGCTTGTGCTATGGGTGCTAGACAACGGATAAACATTACTTATATACTTTTTTTTTTGTAAATACATACATATTATACATAGAAACACCCAGACCGATACAAACAGACATGTTCATGCACACAAATGTTTGTACCGTGCGGGGATCGAACCCGCGACCTTTGGTGTAATACCCTACTTCTCGACCATTACACTAAACGGCTCGTCGTATTTGGTGTGTTACACCAATTGCCTAAACGCAAACTAAGCTCAAAGCGTGTACGGTGGATGCTGGGGAATGGATAGACATTCGAACCTGAGACCCTTAGTTTTGAAGCCAGGTTATCTGACTTCTAGACCAACTTGCCCGTCAAATCTCAAAATAGGATTCTCACCGTCATAAAAACTCGCTTCGGTGTAACAATCAACAGTTTTGAGAATGATTCCGACTCGGTTACGATCTCGGAGCCGTTCTGAATTATGAAGCGTTTAATGCACCGAACTGCGTTGTTGCGAATGCACCGTTAGCTGCGGAATTATTACGATCACTCCTGTTGCATCCACTGCGGACCTCAGAGTACGCTGCGACTACGATTCAAATTGGACCAGGCTGGTCCTACATTGGAGCGAATGCCATCTGCCGTTAATAACCCGCTATGACAACGGATGTGGTAGCAAGATGGTATCCTATCCGTTGACATCGCTATACAGGCCCGCAAGATACTTCTTCACGCTTTTTTGAAGGTATCCAGGTTATAGGAAGGAGGAAACACGGACGCTGGCAACGCATTCCATCGCTTAATAGTTCGGCAGAGAAATGTAGAAATGCATTTGCTTTCTAAGCTCGCTTCGGTGTGACATCCGTCCTTTTCGTGAATGATTCCGACTCGGTTTCGGTCTCGGAGCCGTTCTGAATTATGAAGCCTTTAATGCACCGAACTGCATTGTTGCGAATGCACCGTTAGCTGCGGAATTATTACGATCACTCCGGTTGCATCCACTGCGGACCTCAGAGTACGCTGCGACTACGATTCAAATTTGACCAGGCTGGTCCTACATTGGAGCGAATGCCATTTGACCTCCGTAACCCTCACAAGGTGCCTCAGATTTTTTTGGATCATAGTTGAAAACGTGCCTTCCGAATTCTGTGATTCGGAATTCAACATTCTTAATCACATACCAGTTAGACCCTACGCCTACCTACTGTCGTCTAGCGGATTTTTCATTTGCGAAAACCCCAATTGAACCTACGACTTCCGAACAAAAAGCTCGCTTCGTTACAGTCAACCGTTTCGCGAATGATTCGGATTGATGATTCGGAAACGTACCTTCCAAAACACAGAATTAACATTCTTAATGGAGAATCAAGTGATACAAGCTTGCAACGTCCTAACCAAACTAGGAAAACGCTCAAACTAAAAGTGTTCCCTGCGACAATTGCTCGCTTCGGTGTGACATCCGTCCTTTTCGTGAATGATTCCGACTCGGTTACGGTCTCGGAGCCGTTCTGAATTATGAAGCCTTTAATGCACCGAACTGCGTTGTTGCGAATGCACCGTTCGCTGCGGAATTATTGCATGCAATTATAGGGACGAATTAGCGCTATTGTTCGAGGGGAAATGAGAGGAAATGGAATGGAAGGGAAAGTGTTTGCAAAGAAGTGAGTTTTTTTTTCTTTTGTAATATTGTATGGGTTACTTAAAGGTTCGACAGCATAGTTAAAACGTTGATTGTTAGTGTTTAAAGTGGGATTATAAATCTTTTAATTCTGTTTAACGAACTTATTAAGGATTTTTTTTATTAAAAGCGATACCAAATGTGCCACTTATAGGGCAACATTATTTACTAGTGATATCCGATCTTATTATTTAAAACTCTAAAAAGCCTATATACAAAATCTCTATATATGTTTTTAAACCTTATACGTCTTTGGAGACAATCTCAAAATAAGCCTAGATTCTTCTTATTATTATTTTCTTTGATTAACTAAGTTTGAATAGAAATTCCTCCCATAATGATCTCATAATATTCCAGAATCGTATTGTATCAAAACAGATAAGAGTAATTCTGATCTGTTAGCAAATGAGTTAGCTTAGTTTAAAACATCTACCTAATTCATGGCCTTCACGATTTAACTGACATTCCACAGTTAACTTGTTCCGTTCAAAAACGTCATTCATGAGTCGAAAACTAAAATTGTATTCGCTTCGAATGAACTCTTAACTTTCCATACGTACAGACAAAAAGGCAGTCATTGTCGCCTCGGATGGAGGTAGCAATTTGGACCTTATTGCTTGACTAGTAAGGTCGGTAGCAGTTTCAAATATTGCTGACAGTGGACAAATTCGTTATTCAGTTAAGCGCGTGTAGTTTCATTAGTAGCGCCGTGGAGTTTGACTGTGAGATGATAGGTTTCTAGAAGTGACTAATCAATTGAGGTTCAAATATTGTTTTCATATCATCATATTTTGACGACCTAATCGGTTTAATGGTCAAAAAGTAGCCTAACAGACCAAGAAGACGCGTTTATGATCCCCGCACAGGACAAACATTTGTGTGCATGAACATGTCTGTTAGTCCTTGTCTGGATGTTGTATGTATCTATTTAAGTATATTTGTAATACCACTGTTGATTCTGATGTCTGTAACACAAGTGCTTAAGCTACTTAACACGGAGTCAGATCAATGTAGTATGTGATGTTGTGAAATATTTATTTTATTTGAAATGTACAGTGGTATTATAAATATGCCTTAATGAATACATATAACACAATATCAGGACAAACAGATATTTTCATCCACACAAATGTTTGTTCTGTGCGGGGATCGAACCCGCGACCTCTTGGTCTTATAGGCAACTTCTTAACCATTAAACCAAGCGGGTCGTAAAATCTGGTAATTGTTTTATATTACATCCGATGACACAGTTAATTTCTTCCGACTCGACGTTTGGGACGAAACACTGAACGAGTATTCATATTTGTCTTTTATTTCCTTGACCTGCTGACGGTACTAAATCTCATTGTGTTATAAGGATAAATTGGTGTGTTTGTCCAAGGCATTTATTTATTTATTTATATTTTTTTTGAATTCAGTGTTTCGTCCCATTGGAACGAACGCAAAGTGGGACGAAACACTGAACGAGTCTTTCTTCCGAGCCGCATCCAGTAATGTTATACTTGTACCCAGTGTTATCTAATTTGTCTGGTCTAGCCTAGGTGGGACTCCTAGGTTGGAGTTTAGGCGACGAATTAAACCGTGTTTTGCAGTGCACTAATCTAGGCAACAAAATTTGTGGCCGCGCCGTCTGTGTGCGCCCGGCCGTACGTTCATTAAGTGTATGCAGCTGTATGCAACTGTATGCAGCTGTATGCAACTGTATGCAGTTGTATGCAACTGTATGCAGTTGTATGCATCTCACTTCAGTAGTGCGATGGCTCCGTTTGGTCACCGAAGGGTATGAAGTAGTTAGTTTCGGCCTAAAATGTACGTGTCACTTGTGGCAATTAAATTAAAGGTTGGAGACCTGCATCACCTGTCTGGTGTTAGGTTGTTTTTATCTACTGCTTATATTTGCATGTTTTACTAAAAACACAGACCTTGGATCGTTATATCTGTTACGGGCCATGTGATAAGCCCGGGCCGTATCAATAATTCCCGGTCTGTATTAATAATTCCCTAATCAATTGGGCAATGTGATAAAAATAGCGAAATTAATCACTTTTCCCGGCCATTATGAATAATTCCCAACCCATATTGGGCAAAGTGATAAAGTTTTTGCTAATTAAATCTTATTAAACTCACAATATTAACATGAAAAGTTAAAGGACACATCAATTGAACATTTAAAAATAAACACTAAAAAAAGCAATTATTGATATAATTAACTTCCTACTTTTATTTAGATAAAAATATTACATAAGATGAAAAGTCGTTACCATGTGTTATGTTCGTGACAAGGGGAATTTTAAAAGGTCATAAAAAAAAATAACCCTAACCTATATCCATCCATTAGTCTTCCGCTTCTTAGGTGGTCTAAAATAGGTTAGGGTTATTTTCTTATCATAATGCCCGGTCCAAGTGATAAATACAAGCCATCTCAAACACTGATTTATTACATGGACCAAGAGGCGTCGGGAATTATTAATACGGGCCGGTCACAGTGATAAATGAATCACTTTGCCCAACGCTCTTGGGAATTATTAATAAAGGCCGGCCCTTATTCATAATTCCCGATTAATCACGTTGCCCGTAACATATCTACTAAAATTTTGCATCAAAACTTATTATGTTATTCATGTAGCTTCTGACTTTAAGACAATTAGATCTGAATGTGTAACCATGATCCAAACTGTCTGGTTCCCCTCGAAGGGTTACGAAGGTTTGATGGCAGTCGCTTCACTGTAATAACCAGACTCGCCGAATTCTGGAACACAGTCAAAGCGAACCCCGCACAGAAACGGGGTAAACGCTAGGAGGAGGATAATCATTACTTGTTATACTTAAAAGATTAATAAATCGTTCAAAAAAATTACATTGGGAAGCGACAAGCGACTTTGTTACATTGATACTGCGTTTACCCAGCCCTACGAGTATTGTATGCAATTGTATGCATGTCACTTCAGTGGTGAAATGACTACTTTTGGTCACCGAGAAGAATGATGTATTTGGAGAGGTTTAAATTCGTGTTAAGGTTGGGTACAGGAATGTGTAAATGTGTACGTCACTTGAGACAATTTAATTAAAGGTTCTGCAGAACTACAGGGTTGATTAAGTGTGAAATATGTTTAGGCATGCTGCCGTTGCAGTGAAGACTAGTAGTTTTTATGTAGCACTTTAAAGCAAAGACTGTTATAAGATCATTGAACCTGACAGAAATATCAACGACTTAGTTTTGTGTTTGCATGCTTTTGACAGTAAGAATCTATTGATTACTTTGTCAGTTTCTTTCTCAGGCACTTCTTTGTTTTGTTAAGCTGTTTAATTTTGTTTGAATGTAACATTGTATTTATATTAGCAGATATATTTTTTCACTTTTCGCATGTGGTGTTAACCTGTAAGAAGATGTACATTCGGCTATTAGAAGTTATATTATTTATATTTTAACATATAAAAATGTAACATCTGTTGGTTGACCAATAAACTCGAAGAAACATTTAAAAAATGATTCGGCATTATCAAATACTTACGACTATTGGTACTTGACCTGAAGTTTCGTTATCGAGTCATGTGACAGAACCAAAGACTAAAATACTACATTAAAAAAAACGAAACACAGTTCGAAAAGAAAAAAAAACTAGCAATTTCACACCAGTGACTAGACGTGACAGTAAATTCTTCAGAAAGCTTAATAAAGTAAAATTTTCCTGCACAAAGCATTCTTCATTAATCCCTTTGCTGAATTGATATCTTAATTCTTTCATTCACGGATTTTCAGGTTGATAATTGGATACTCCTTTCAACGGATTCATCAAATAAAATACAAAAGTGTTAAGGATTATCCGAGTATCGATACGTTTGTGATATTAATTCCACATCCAATTTGATGGCTCTTCTTAAAAAATTACGTCAAGCGTGTGCCGAGTTTTAAATAAACGTCGGGTTTTCTAGTGTGGGTATTATTTACTTTTAGAATGTTGTTATGCGAAGAGAATTTTTCTTTAATTTTGATAGCAAAAAAGGCCTTCTTACAAAAACAAGGGATTTTTCTATCCACTCTATCGCAACCCAAATTCCTACCTTCCTTCGTTTATTCAAGATCGTAAGAAAATTCCTCGGTCAAGGCCAAAATACTTCAATAAATATTTTTATTTGACTTTTTCTTTGCGTTAAATTCTCATTGCCATGTTATACTAAGTACCTTCTTAAATTAGTAGTTGTGTAGATTTGTAGAACAGTGTGTGTGAGTGAGAGAGTTCTCTTTGGCAGAAAGGTTTTCTGGTTGAAAATGCCAAGGCATTTAGTCCGCCTTTTGTACAATTTTTATGCCGGGCAATTAAGGCATTTATGTATATTGTATGTATATATGTATGTATATGTATAGTTATTTAATTTTGATCAGCACTACCTACTTCACTTTCTGATTTGCCCTAAGGTTGGCTGGTAGAGAATGCCATGAGGCATTAAGTCCGCCTTTTGTACAATATTTTGTATTGAAGTACAATAAAGATTAAATAAATAAATAAATAAATAAGGTTGACTAAATAAAATTGAGTTACACCAATCATAATAACAACTCAGAATACAGTTTATCTTGGCAATTATTGATTTTTTTTTTGCGTTCGAATGACACTTTAAATAATTGTAATTTATCTATTTCATTTTCCAAAAATGGCACAAAAGATCTTATAATAATAAATGCGTTTGCTCAAACCCTATAAGAGCAAAGCGATAAAACAAAGACCAAACATTACTAACACAGAACGCACGAACTATGAAACAACTGTTAATAATAAATGATTCTATTTAATTTAGGTAGGTACTTCTTTTATGTGGTAACCGCTCGCTTCGAACAAAGAGTCTTATGAATGTTTTATGGAACCCCAAAAGGCAATTACTCTAGCTTATAATGCAGGCAAGGTTATCTCGTAAAACAAAACAGATTACTGGAAACACAACAATCTATTACCGTAATTGGGTATTACCTAGTGTCATAGCCTATCAGATTTAGGGTTGACAGATAATGTAATAATCTAGGTATTGTTTCTGTTATTTTAAGTTTTAAGGAAGATTGTGTTCTTTTTTCAGGTAAGCGTTGTTTTACTATCTTTTACAGTAGTACAACAAAATAAACAAATAAATTAAACATTTAGAAATAAAATTTTATTAGAAGAAAAAATAATTATGGACACACCAAATGCCTAGCCCCAAACTAAGCTCGAAGCTTGTGCTATGGAAGCTAGGGAACTGAACTTAAAACTTTTATAACATCCATGACTCGAGTACAAATGCCGTTGTTCAACACAGAAATATAATGTATTTGCCCTAGCGGGATTCGAACCAGCGACACTTGGTTTTGTAGCCAGGGTCTCTGACCACTATACTAACGGGCCCTTTCAAAGTTAACGTTAAGTAAGTTAAGTTATTTATTTCATAACTTAACCAACGTATATTCAACATAATGACATACAAAATGTGGGTTTACATTTTTTTGCCACATCAAAGAAGACAAAAGCTAATTTATTGGTAAACAGAAAATGTATTGCGAGAAATTCCTTCGAAAATATATCAGGATACAAAAGCTTTTTAATCTTTTTCCAGTTGGTTAAATTAAACCTTTCCAATCCCAGGAGTATTTTTGTAAAGATTTCACTGATTGCTGGAATAAATATATAATTAATTAACAAAATCAATTCCAGGAGTTCGCTGATTTAATTCAAATGTGAAATAAAACATTTATTCAGAAAATGTTGGAATAAATCGATTTCCACATCTCAGACCCATATAGTAACGACCGAGTTTTATCCTTCTCATTTGCGTCGGGGTTGAAAGGAAAGGATATTTCGTTTTAAAAATACAGAAATACCTATCTACATTCGTTTTTAGATCTACCAACCCTGGTCTGATTGAATTGAATAAACCCCCATATACTAAGTGATTCTTAGGACTTTCAAATCGAAAAGATTTGATTGCTTTTATGGTATCCTAATAGAAGCCCTTAGGCGTCCGCAATAGCTGGCGAAATTATTCAATACTTATCTTGTCAAATGAATTTAGACTCTCCCCCGATGATAATAGGATGCAAACGCTATTGTTTGAACAGGGCATTGGTTTCGGTACAAAAAAAGGCCCTTGCGCAGGTAGATCCAATACAAAGCACGGATCGTGGCACCCCATACCCTCGGAAACAAATTTGTACAGTTCAAAGCAATTTGGATTCAATTTGAAAAGAGATACAGTTGATTTTTGATTGATCTGTTCAATTGTTCCGTTCGAAACGTTTATCGTCGGTCAAATTTTTATGTTTGGAGATGGGGAATAAATTTTTAGGTTAGTTTGGCGGTCTCGGTCGTTTCGTGCGCTGTACTAGTTTATTTTCGGTTGATTTTGTTAAGTTTTAATTAATAAAAGCGCGTTTCGCGTTGTGTTTGTTGTGTTTTGTTGTTGTGTTGTGTTTGTTATTGATTGTGTTGTGTTCTGGATTGCTTTTCATTTGGATTTCGGAGTGATTATTCGAGGTAAACTTAGATTTTGAGGTTATATTTTAATTTCGTTTGGGGGTGGATGCAACTATGCATTTACATCCGTTAGGCTCATGTTTTATTGGTGATTTTACGATTTATCTTACTGCTGTGACTAGTATTGGGAATAATCAAATACAAAAAAATACTGTGTGTTTGCCTTTTGCAGTATACACAATATATTACGAGTATGTTTAAGATCTCATTAATGAAAAACATTAATGTGAGTGTTTGCGTGTATTTTTTATGTTTGGTGCATATTAGAAAGCTTATTAAAGAATAATATTCACAATTTTGTAATAAAATAGTACATTGATCTTATATGTATGTAGGCCCATTATGATACTAATACAATAACTTTTGTATATATTAGTCTAAGTTTGAAGTGTTATATTTGTTTATTTGCTTTGTGTGCTAGTCAATGAATATGTATGTATACTTACTTAGTTACAGTAACCTAAAGATAAATGATTGTCTGTAAATATTTGTATTCTTATCAAACTTACTCATGTAGCATGTTATCAATACTCAAATTATAGTATCAACGAAGTTTTACGTGGTCAAGTTTTCTTATAAATTACTTAGATAAGATATGTACGACTATTTACCACAGCTAATCAATACAAACCATAGGACCTTTGACCTAATTGTTAACAAAGTGATAACATCCCCGCTAATCGTAATCCAAATTTCACATGAATAATGGGATGTCCGATTCGAATTCTCGCTCATACCCGACTTGCTGTTCCATGAATATTAACTGGGCATTTGTGAAATTAACATTGTTAACGTGATGTTTATTCAGAATTTGTTCCGTCGATAATTAGGCCAGCTATTTACTCGTCAGTGATGAAATGTGTTACATTGCATGCTGTCATAATTTCATTCGCGGATTCGCGATAATTTCATTTTGATCCGTTTAAAGTTCTAAAGCAGCTCGATAGCCTAGTGGTAAAAGTACCGCTGTACGGTGAAGTAAAAATCGTAAGGTAACCTACTCACTACGATTTAGTGTGTGAAATTGAGAAGGCGATGGCAAACCACTCCATATTAAAATTGCCAGGAGAGTTGTTGTGTGTAATGAGAAATACGACTCAAGGAAGGAAAGTTATACAGGTTTTGGTGCCAAGAATTTGTTTATGTGCAACCCCACAAAGCCGACTTCGCTGCTATTGTTTTTTTTTCACAAAATATGTGTCAGTATGTTATAGTCCATTTAATATAACTATTTGCTTTCATTTCATAACAGCAAGTAATAAAAAGACTCACAAGTCTGTACAAGTCACGAACCCGAATTCGCGACATTTTACACGACTGCCTAAGGGTCTAGCCACAGCTACGGCGGCGAGCGGCGCGGCGAGCGGCGCGGCGAGGCCGGCGACGGCCGCCCTAGTCGTGGGTATGGCCGCCGCGCGTTCGCTCCGCGCATCTCGCCGCCGTAGCTGTGGCATGCTTCATACAATTTCCTTTATTTGATTTTTTCGCTCGCCACTTTCGCTGGCGCAAGACGCATCGCAAGACGCACCGCTGTGGGCTGTGGCCAGGGTGTATAAGAGGGTAATGTTTCTGCATGTTATATCAATACGACCTTTCTGTTACGACAAGAGTGTCATCAAAACATACAGGGTTGTAACGTTGACGTCCACAAAAACCGGTTGTAAATTGGAACGTGAGACAAACAGGCTAAATAAAGCGCCAATTTCATAAATTACCATTGCTGCTGAATGTTCTAGAAACATAATTATAAAATTAGAACACCTCGAGGGTCTAGTGGTTTAACACCCGGGCCGTGGTCTCGAGGTACTGGGTTCGATTCCCGGGTCGGGAAAAAATTGTGTTGGTTTTTCCGGATACTTACAGGGCTTGTGACTACTAAACCTCATTCTTCAAGCGTGGTGATTAAGCCAGAACCCATTTGTAACGAAAACATGATTTCAAATGATGGACATAGTCCGACAGTGTGACATTAATAGGCTGATACTTTACATTACTTTACTGATAAAATTGGTCTGCAGTGGTCCTATCCTTAAAAGAGAGTCCCATTAAAAGTGGACTTTCTAAAACCTGGGTCATATAGATGCAAAGCACTCGAGTTACCATAGTTACGTATTAACTATCAGATTATCAAGATGATATTTTGCTTCCATATCATGACAACAAGTTAAAAAATGTCCTTTCAATCCCTTCTACATCAATGAACTTTGCGTATAATCAATATGGCATAATAAGAGTCTCATCAAAACATACAGGGTTGTAACGTTGACGTCCACAAAAACCGGCTGTAAATTGGAACGTGAGACAAACGGGCTAAAGGGCCAATATCATAAAGTGAATGGCTCCACCCGTGTTGTATCGCGATGGCTCTTTGCCATAATGGCCTTGCCAAGTTAATTCTAATTTGGATCCCAGTTTAGGTAAAAGCAGTGTGGTGTGTAAGTAATGATCTGGAAGTGTTAGGGTCAGTCTTCCGAGTGGAATCCCTAATCGTTTACTTGACCGAGCTAGCGAAAAATAAAGATATTCCGAGGACTAACACACCGATTTCCTAGTTCTATATTAAGCTCAAAGCTAGATAGACATAATCAAATACTTTTATAAACACCTGCTAGGGGCCAATTTGCCCCTAGCGGGATTAGAACCCGCGACTGTCGGATTTGTAGCCAGGATCTTTGACCGCTAGATCAGAGCGGGCCTATAAATTGGTAGCAAAGAAGTAATTTTTTACGTTTTGGATTTAAGAATTATGGAGGTACTGTAATGCCTCTGTCAATTATTTTGGCGCTGTGATTTAGGAATCGGAAAAAATGTATTATAAAAACCACCCTTAGGTTCTTTCTCACTCATGTTATAATTCTTAAGATTTTGTTTTACTATCAGTTGCATATACATATAATGATGTGAGGGCATATTTTAATGTCTTTTACCTAAACCCAATAATAATAATACAAGAACGTTCGCAGGACAAATCTTTTTTAATCCAGCCATTTGCAATTAAATCGGCTTATTGCATTTGATAAACAAAAGTATCTGAACTGCTGAGAATAACAAACATCGCAAAACCGATCGGATTACTTCACTGCGATATCCAATTCACTGTATCGTTTATAGGGAATGTGCTAATGAATATTGAAGTGGTGTCCTTTGACGCTTTTTATCGCGTTTTAAATTATCTGGGATTAGACTTAACGAGTAGTAGATTGGATTTTCGCTTGTTCTTGTTGTTATGAATAGGACTGGGCTGATCCACATGTGCTTAGGTAATTGATGTGTTTGTACGTGCTTTTTTAGGTATTCGTATCTTCTTTTGTATTTACAGAGATAATGAAACGCAATTCGCTTTTGGTATTCAAACGTTACGATTTAGAGCTGTATTTGCTTGGGTCTTGTCCCTTTTATTAGGGTTCCGTAGCCAAATGGCAAAAAACGGAACCCTTATAGTTTCGTCATGTCTGTCTGTCTGTCTGTCTGTCTGTCCTGGTTCGTTCTCCGCCGTTTCTGAACCGATTGCCACGAAAATTGGTGGAGAGATGTATAGGGATAATTAAAGAATTAGTTTTTAAAATTATCGAAAAATAATCATTTTTTTTTTTGTTACAGACTAGCTAGCTAGTGAGTCAAATCTTGCGACATCCTTTTCATCCAAGGAGGGATAAATGGATTATATTGCTGGATTATAAAAACATTCTTTGGGCTAACACACCAATTGCCTAGCTCCAAACTAAGACTGAAGCTTGTACTACGAATGCTAGGAAAGCGCAGGACAAACTTTAGAACACCCATGATCCAAATACAAATGCTCACAAACATTTTCCCCTGGCGGAATTCGAACCAACGATCCTCAGTTTTGTGATATAAACTAATAATGTAAGGTGTTACTTTCTGAATTTATTAAATTTCCACTTAACAATTCGCCATTAAAATATTTGCAGTATATTTTATTACACCTTATATATTGTTTTTTTGTTTATTTATTGGAAGATTAACAGTTTCAACAATCTCAATTTGTATGTCTTAGAAAACAGTCCTAGTTACAAATCTCCATATATGAATGATCAAAGAGTCAAATTAAGTTCTCATCAAGACACCCATACATACCTACATTAAAGGACAAAGGTAGTCAACAACTATAAATAATCAAAGATTGAGAATCTCAAAATATAATTTAGTCATAAGTCTCTTTATAGAAGTTCTGCATACTTATTCCATATCTCTTCTGCTTAAACTGGTCCATGAGCTCAAAACGTTAGGCTCATTTCGTATCAACTTTAAAAAACATTTACTTAGTTTGCAAATGGGTGATGTATAGGTAGTTGTGCTGTGTGTCCCCAATCGTGTCCCTTTTCTTTTTTTTGTACCGCATTGTTTCTATTCTGTGGTTTCACGTCATATTTATTATTATCTATGTTTTTAGTCATAATATATGATTTATTTTGTGCGCCACCCCGCGAGGCTTGCACAGAAGATCAGCGTCGAAGCGTCACCTAGACCCTTCGGCATATGCTGAGTGCAAGCCTTTTCGGTGACACATTTTGCCTTTGTATAATTTCATAACTTATTTTAATGTATTTTTGTTTTTATTTATTTTGTGTCATGTTTTTATATTATGTGCTTATGTTTTATCTGTGTCACTGAATAAACGTTATTCTATTCTATTCTATTCTATGAGCATATTCTAACATAACCTATCTATTGTTCCAGATGTCGACCCGCGTGATAATGTAGCGCTGAATGCCTATCCTGTTCGCACCGAGATGGGCGGGTCGTGTCCCAGAGTTGGCGCGGTGCGCTGGCTGGCGCTGGTGCTGCTGCTGGGGCGCTGCGCCGGCGCGCGGCCGATGAGCGAGACGCTGCAGCGAGCGCTGTCCGCCGGCCGCGGGCCCAGCCCCGGCGCGAAGAAGCTGCTCAACATCCCAGATGAATCAGGTCAGTTGAGGATCTAAGTGTCGAAGAAGAAGGTTAATAGCATCCGTCTGCTGGTGTCTACTGCTGGAGTGGCTCCCCCGGATGTAAGATATAGTTTAAGTCGCCACACTAGGCTTCAAAGTTGGACTCTGCAGGATGCGGAACTGCCTCCGTGGCGTTGCAGCTAGTGGCTTGCTCTTTAAAACGACAGTTCCGTTAGAAACCTTGAAGTAGAACCCCGATAGCGTCCCAAAATAACTGTCTAAATCATCCCGTAGCCCTTGGATATCTTAGCTTCAGTCTCCAGATAATTTAGATGTAGCCCGGGGTTTGGAGATTGTTGGAGTAAGTACACGCCAATGTTTCAAAAAGTACGTAAAGCCGTTAGTCTCTTCACGGTTACGTCAGCTTGTCACTGTTCCTCCGAGATGGGCGGGTCGTGTCCCAGAGTTGGCGCGGTGCGCTGGCTGGCGCTGGTGCTGCTGCTGGGGCGCTGCGCCGGCGCGCGGCCGATGAGCGAGACGCTGCAGCGCGCGCTGTCCGCCGGCCGCGGGCCCAGCCCCGGCGCGAAGAAGCTGCTCAACATCCCAGATGAATCAGGTCAGTTGAGGAGTTAAGTGTCTAAGAAGAAGGATAATAGCATCCGTCTGTTTGTGTCTACTGCTGGAGTGGCTCCCCCGGATGTAAGGTACAGTTTAAGTCGCCACACTGGGCTTCAAAGTTGGACTCTGCAGGATGCGGAACTGCCTCCGTGGCGTTGCAGCTAGTGGCTTGCCCTTAAAAGCGATGGTTTTGTCAGAAACCTCTAGGTTGAATCCCGATTTGGACCCAAAAGAACTGTCTAAATCATTCCGTAGCCCTTGAATAGCTTAGCTTTAGTCCCGAGAAAATTCTGATACAGTCTGGAGTTTGGAGATTGCTGGAGTAGCTACACCCCAATGCCACAAAAAGAACGTAAAGCTGTTAGTCTCTTCACGGATGCGTCAGCTTGCCACTGTTCCTCCGAGATGGGCGGGTCGTGTCCCAGAGTTGGCGCGGTGCGCTGGCTGGCGCTGGTGCTGCTGCTGGGGCGCTGCGCCGGCGCGCGGCCGATGAGCGAGACGCTGCGGCGCGCGCTGTCCGCCGGCCGCGGGCCCAGCCCCGGCGCGAAGAAGCTGCTCAACATCCCCGATGAATCAGGTCAGTTGAGGAAGTCTCTAAGAAGCCAAGAGGCGTCTTCATTAGTCAAGCGCAGTCTACTGGGCTGTCTCTCCTCGAGTCTTATGGGAAGAGGCACCATCAGTCAAATAGCACTACTTCTGAGCCGCCTCCCCCAGAGGGGTGCTATTCCCCTAGTCCTAAGCTACTGCGTTGGGGACAACAGTGTGGTAAACTGGTTCTGAGCTGCAGTGTCTATTAGGTCGCACATCAAAGCGGCAGCTGCTTCAACAATCTTGGATCTTGTGTCCTGCCCGATTGGGTAACTTAGTTGCAGTCGGGAGCTTAGAAGATGGCAGTGTTATTCGTGCCGTTGAAAGTGCCTTCTTTGCTGAATGTTGCTATCGCGTAAGCTTGTCCACTGTTCGCACCGAGATGGGCGGGTCGTGTCCCAGAGTTGGCGCGGTGCGCTGGCTGGCGCTGGTGCTGCTGCTGGGGCGCTGCGCCGGCGCGCGGCCGATGAGCGAGACGCTGCAGCGCGCGCTGTCCGCCGGCCGCGGGCCCAGCCCCGGCGCGAAGAAGCTGCTCAACATCCCCGATGAATCAGGTCAGTTGAGGAAGTCTCTAAGAAGCCAAGAGGTATCATCATTAGCCAAGCGCAGGCTACTGGGCTGCCTCCCCCAGAGGCGTTATTCCCCTGGTCATTGGCTAGCTTCGCGTAGCTTGGTCGCGTAAGTTGTTCAACATCCCCAATTGAATGAATCAGGTCAGTTGAGGCCCTGAGTGTCTAGGAAGCCAAGAGGCATCATCACTAGCCAAGCGCAGTCTACTCGGATGCTTCCCCCAGAGAGCATGATTCCTCCAGTTCTATGCTAGCGAGTTGTTGACAGCAGTATGTCTACGGTCATATGTCACTACGGTCGCGTAAGCTTGTAACGGTGCCCGTTCCTTCCAGCCTTCATGGATGTTCAGGCCTCCATGATGGCTGGAAAAACCTAACCTGCGCGCCCACTGGCCGCTAATTAACTTCCATTCAAAATTCAAAATTCAAAATTTGTCTATTATGTTCTATTTTCGCATTTTTTTTGATCAGGGATTCAGACCTAGACCGACTGCGGAGCCAGACAGAGCTCTATAAATTAATTACCTTTAAATATAAATCTTTAAATATAAATAAATAACATAATTTAATATCAGTGAAACAGTAACAATAGTTATAAAAGTTGTGTATCAGTGTTATGAAATAAAACCAGTTCATACAGACCAGCATATAATTCATTTAAAACTTCACACTACTGACGACGGGAGTCGCATCGAGAACCTAATAAGAGCCCTGAGATCGCACCCCGTCGCAAGCTGCTCAACATCCCCGATGAATCAGGTTAGTTGAGGAAGTCTCTAAGAAGCCAAGAGGCATCATTATTAGGCAATCGTAGTCTACTAGTGTACTGGGCTCCTTCCTTTAGATCGAATCTCTACACTATAATCGCCACGCTGGGCTTCAAAGATGAACTCTGCAGTATGCGGAACTGTCTCCTTGGCGTTGCAGCTAGTGGCTTGCACGTAAAAGCGATAGTTTCGACAGAATCCTTGCGGTAGAATCCCTATAACGACCCAAAATTACTGTCTTAAACATCCCGTAGCCCTTGGATTACTTAGCTACAGTCCAGAGATAGTTCAGTCTGGAGTTGAAGGACTGTCCAAGGGTTTTGCCCATAGTCACTGGTGGGTTGTTGGTGAACGATAACGCCGGTGAATGCTGCTACCATCACCCTGGAAAGTCTTGTAATCGCTTCCCATGACTACCACAGTAACAAATACTATACTAGGTCGGCACAACTCTTAAAACTGTAAAATAAGACCAGGTTTTTCTTCCTCCTGCTAATACTAGTTTTATAATACCTTACGATCCTTATTACGGCAGCAATATTTTATAAGCCAAAAAGTACTGCTACTTGCTACGAAAGGACTATCTTCGGATCTAATTTTAAAGGTACTCCCATGAGATTAACTCCGTTAATCGGATTATTCTAGAGATTCCTGGAACAATTACGAGAATTTCAATTCTCGATTAAACCGCCTATACAATAGTGCCAGTTCGACGAAAACCCTACAGAATTGTTCGGAAACGGTACATGCCTTGAAGGATCGAATATTGGTAACATGATAAATTTACGATAGATACCTGTTAGCAGATGAAGGCAGGGCTAACAAGGCTTCAGTTTAATCTGACCTATTTTACTTAAATTATCTTCTAAAGTTATTGCTTGAAAATGAAGAAGAGAAATTGTGAGTAACGTCTCTGTATGTCAACAAGTAAAAACCAATTATAATAAATTTCTAAATATTCGTATGGGTTTCTCTTAGCCAGAATGTTCTTTCTCTGATGGTAGCCATACTAAGTCCTAATGAAGTCTCATCGCCTAATTTTTCTTATAGCAATTTGTGACATTCCTGGTTTTATCAATGTAATGTAAAATCTTTTCCTGTCATCCTGCGAAGCAAAGCCACTCAACAGACCAAATATAACTCTTTGAACAAGAAGCGTCCCACTTAACCATTTCTGCGGTAATTTTTTTGATGAGAAGGAAAAATGTCGCGAAAACTTATATCGAAAGGGCTCTCGACCACCTGAGGGTGTAATTACAAGAGTTCGTAATTAATAAGGGCCCGACAAGGAGATTGGGCGTCCGTCCCTGAAGTTTGAGATTCCGCTGCCTTTGTAATGACACGAGTCAAAAAGTTTCTGAGTAATTAAAAGAGGTTGGCGTCTTGTGCCGAATGTAAGGCTTGAGGATGATTTTTGAGGGTCCTCGAGTTTGGAGGGAAGTGGGAGCTTTTCTGAGGGTGTGCGGGTCAAGTTAAATCAGTATATCAGCGTATTTCATTGTATATACTTTTCCCTTTGTCATCTTATTATTTTGAATGTAGCAAATCGCTTGACTTTGACTGTTTGTGCATACACTATACACATAAACCTTCCTCTTGAATCACTCTATGATTAACCTAACCGCATAAAAGTATATTCATACTTTTGAAGATTTAAGCATACATAGGGACTAAAGAAACGACTTTGTTTTGTATTATGTACATAGTTTATTTAGTATTAAAATGATGTAAGGTCTCAATAATTGGATATGATTAGAGCCTTTAGACGTTAAGCAAACATAAGCAAACAAAGATTAAGATGTTCTTCTAAGAAGCAATTACCGTTTTGTTCCAACGAGGAGAAAAATACGTCAATTTTAATTCAACATCTTACATAAATATTCTGACGCCAGACTTTAGCTTTCCTATAGTATTCAATATTCGAATGATAAGATAAATCAATGTTTCCAAAATAAATTCTGTTCAGTCGAATAGAAAGAATTCAATATCCGACATGTTCTGATAAAGCTGGGAATTTATTTTCTGTGCATAAGGTCGATTGGACCAGTACGGGATGTGAAAAATAATTGTAAATGTAATGAAAAACTGACGTTTGCACGATTACAACTCATTTAATGAAATAACTTAAACGTATGAGCTCGTTTATCAGCGTGATCAAAACTACGATTTGGCTACTTAACTTAACAGTAATATTACGTATTTATGATTACTGAGAGTAAACTAAATGTAATTTTAGATTTGATAAATTGCTATGATTATTGAAGTGCGAAACAGCCAGTTTGCTAGTGTTAGGAATTTATTTATGTACTCGTAGAAACTCTGCACCGAAACAGAGATAGATCAATGGTTGACGTGTTCGTATGTCTTCCTACCAAGACGGCTTAATCGGGTAATTCCTATTACACAGCTGCTGTCAGACCTTTTCGCGGAATTGTTTTCAAACAAACATGATTTGTCTTTAGTTGTTAATTCTTGGTTATGTTATGTATGATTCTTGGCACATTCTTTGATCATTACCACCTTTTTGGACTGTCCGCATATCTTACAGATTTAAAACGACAAAATAAATGTTATTTTTCGATTCGTTGTTCACATTTTGAGAAACGTGACCGCCGCATTCTTTCATACTTAGTGCATTATTTGGAATTTCTCTTTCGAGAACGCTTTCCCATGGATTTGGGTCGGTTTTGCCAAATTGCGCTTTATCGCCTTCACCGATTGTTCCAATTCGTGGCTCCCTTTGTTTTACAGTCAGCCATTTTTAATGGACATAGATAAACTCACAATTGATGCTCGAAGTTTTTTCGCCCAAATGAGGACGAATTGTCTCTGGTGTTGGGAAATTTGTAGAAGAGTTATCTTGACTGCCTCCAATTAAGTACAGTTCAAGGCAGTCGTTTGGGAAAGTGAGTGAAATTGTCAAGTATAATTTTGCCTATTAATTTATGCTCTGGAAGAATAATACTGAATGTGACAGCCGTCTTTTGAGATTTAAATGTCTTAAAGGGATTTGTGAGGAGTGGTAGTCCTTTTAAGATATTTGCTTCCTGGCAAAGAGAAGATTATTAAGAGGGGGTGTAAAAAATATCGCGTATTTTCAAACACATTTTAAACCTTGAAAATGAACTTCAAATGACCCGAAAAAATCGTAGATATTCAAGCATCGTTCCTAAATAGTTATCACAGAAAATATTGAAAAAATTGCAATTTTCATTGATAAAAAAAATCTTGAAGTTGCGTCTGACTTGATTTTTGGTTACATTTATTTCCGAGACGATGCATTTTGGTGAACCAATATTTTGGCATATAATATCAAATTATATTATCTAAATATTTATCACAGAACATTTTGAAAAAATATCATATTTTACGAGTAATTCAAAGAAAACTAGTTTGGCGCTTACTACGTTCATATTCCGCGCAGTAAACTATCGTCTGTCGCACCTGGCGCGTGCTCACAGGCATGTTTTGTTTCATCGGTTAGTCGCAACCTCTCCGTTGAGACGAGAAGACTATGATTCTGTACTCTCCCGGCTCGAAAAAATATTTCGTAAAATTATTATAAGGATTGACGTGAATGACGGATCAGTACGGGCCGAGAACAGTATATGCAAGAAAGAACGATGCTTTCAAATAGTCGCTTGTTGGAAGACTTAGTAGCAATTTGAAATTGAAAGTTTACAATTCCAGCCTAAACTATTAAAACTTATTTTTCATAATCAGTCTTTTACTGTGTACAATAAATGGACGAATAAATTAGGTGTTGCGGCAATATAATGTGTAAATAATTTATTTTGTGTATTGCTGTTACTAGATAAGAGATTTACGATTAAGAAGTTTTTGTTTTGCTCCTTTGTAACGTGACAATCTATACATAAAATATTTTAATATTTAAACTGTGCAAGAGTAACTGTATGACATAGTGAGAGTACGACAGATAATGTATTGAAAAATAATGTTACAACGAGGCAAGATAAATTAAATCCGTTCAAAAAAAATGGTGTTTCAAAAAGCAACTTTCAACTTTCTTGCCTATAGATTACTGCTTCCTAAAGTCGGTAGTAGAATTTTTCAGTATTGTGCTATTATTATTGACGATTTAAAAGTGCCACACCGAGATCTACATAAATATAGTATATTTCGATTTTGATTTGGTTGACGGGAATCAGTAGTGTGTCTGTGTGTGTGGGAATCATGCAACTCATAGTAAATGATATTATAGGTAAGGGAGACGTTAATTTCACCGAATTGCGGTACATGCAACTGCAAAAAAATTACACTGTATTTTAAAATCAAAAATTTTGTATTTCACAAATATGTTTACCTACGTTTTTTAAACTAGTATAATAATTTTGTAGAATTAAGAAATTTAGGAGTACTACCCATTCCCTAAAAGTAAGAAATAGTTCTGCCAAGCAGTCGATCCAGCTCGGGTACCGAGCTCCTAACCATACTGTGTTGGTGTAGTAACGGAACTCTATATTGTGGCGATGCAGATGGGGCCTTATTTCAAAACACATTAAAATTAACCAGGCCGTAATTATTTTTATGCAATCATTGTAAATATAGCACATTGCAAATTAATTAATGTTCATTAATTCTTACAAGTTGATTAACAACGATTTAATACGTCTTTTTTTAAACCTACTAGCACTTAAACAGGCCTGGCCGTTCTCAGGAAATGGAAAATACAAATAAATCTTTTTTTAAAGATTTTTTGTATTGCCATTGGTTTTCAGATACCTACGTCAGTTAAATAATTAAAAATCTAGAATAATAAGAATGACATGGTTCTCATTCTTATTCATGTGCACAGCGACAAGAATTTGATAAATTCACAAATTATTGTCGACGTTATTTAAAAAATCTTGTATCTTATAATGTCCTTTTCTCTTTGAGCAATTCTTTATTTTAAGTCTAATTAGATGTAAAGGTGCAAAATTACGGTTTACGGTTTAAGACATTTATTTCTCAATTACAAAATACATGTTATTCATTTTCACTGAGAAACACTGGATAACAATTAGTAATTATTCTGTACGTTTAACACAAGCACTAGTAGTAACTAAGTAAATTATTTATTAGTAGATCTAAATTTATGTTAGTATTTCCATTTTTCTCAATTTTATTTAATGAGGGTATTTGTCTTAATACACACGACAATACTCGAGCGAGAAAGACGAGTCAGTCACAGTTCTATTACGTATCGAAAAACAGTTGCTGTCATAGATGCCATTTGCTGCCATGTGTGAGGAATCATGCAGATTTAAAACATTTAAAGTAAAATCAAAAATTGGAAGACAAAATTAAAATTTAAAGATTAAATTAAAATTCACAAAGATTTTGTAGTTAAAAAAACATATTATACAATTATTAATTAAATAACTTGCGCGTACCTTTGCGTATTAATAACTACCAGAAAAAAGTACAATACAAGTCACTCAAAGCATAAACAAAATAAATCATTATAATACTAACATTTATGTATTACTAGCTTTCCACCGCTTAGTTACGTCATCCTGCTTCCAATACTCTCTTTGACAATTTTTATCTGATTTACTTTGAATACTGTGCGGAATCGCCCGAAACAAATTGAAGTGGCGACCTCTGTTTCATTGCGTTGAAGTCATGGGATGAGAGGGGGCCGAGGAAGCGCGCGGGTGCGATCCGATGGGTGTCGAAATCGATGCGCCCTCTTAAGAATTTTTTTATGGTGAAGGCATTTTGATTTCTTTAACTTAATAGTGACTAAGCAAATAACTAGGTACAATATTCTCTTTTAATAACGTAAACCTGAGTGTACACAGAACCATGATTTGCCTCTAGTTCTAAGTTTAAACTTGTGTTATAATCCTTTGTAGTTGATAAAAGTTTAATGAACATCTTACACACTGTAGTACACTTTGAATGAACTTTTATTTCTAAAAGATTTCACAGAGGCAAACAATTTCTTGGAAGCTATGGTATTTTGTTGTATCTATTATCTAACAGAGCACCCGCTTTACGATTTTACCGATATTTGGCTACCTGAGCCTCTATCTTTCCTTTTCTTTCATTTCGTCCAGACGTTTTGATAATTTTTTGTGCGAATTTGCTAAAGCACCTTTTTGAATTCTTGGCTTTAATAAGCATCTGTGACTTTCGTTGGAGCTTATCTAATATTTTATTTCATCTTTGATCATTTTCATTACATAGTATTGTTTGTTCCTTTTGTCATTGTTTTAAAAAATGTAGTATGTTCTATGCTGTTCTTTAATTATTTCATTAGCAGCCTCCCGCGTATTCGTCCCCGTCGATTTCGGTTTCCGCACACATAGTTGTTATACTATAGATTAAAGCTTTCAATTGGAAAAACAAACACAAAAAAAAATCTAACCAACACTTCCTGAGGCGTCGAAACAAACAAACTCTTCAGCTTTATCATATTAGTATAGATTTGTAGATTTGCTGTCTTTAAGACTTAGATCGTAGGTATATCTAAATAGCAGTGAAATATAAGAAATGCTTACCCACTAAAGCTCTTCATTTCAGTTTTTAAGCAGTCCGCAACCACAGGGAATTCGTTCACAACGGAAAATATTTATCATTCATCCCTCAGGAACATTATATTTTATCAGATTAAAAGTTTCAACAGCGGCGGACGACGAGTCAATTTAACATGTCCATTTATATTTAATTACAATGAAACTGGGATTTTCAGGAGATAAAAAGTGGATGCATTTATTGTATGTGACTGTAATGTCATTTAATAACGACTAGTTGTTTGTATTTGATTTTTTTGAGTAAGATTATCGGAATAAGCTAATAATGCTTAACAGGCCTGTTGGTCGTGTGGCTAGAGACCCTGGCTTCAAAATCAAAGGTCGCGGGTTCGAATCCCGCTAGTCATGGATGTTTATAATTGTATTTAAGTATGTCTATCCGTTCCCTAGCATCCATAGTACTCGCTTCGAGCTTAGTTTGGGAATAAGAAATTGGCGTGTTAGTTCAATGAATTTATTTATTTATTACTAGCTGCCCGCCCCGGCTTCGCCCGTGGTACTTACTTGTATTATACATACAAACCTTCCTTAAGAATCACTCTATCTATTAAAAAAAAAACCGCGTCAAAATCCGTTGCGTAGTTTTAAAGATCTAAGCATACATACGGACATACAGCGAAAGCGACTTTGTTTTATACTATGTATTGATGTATTGATTTATTTAATGGTTGGAACGTTACCCCTCCACCCACCAGTGGGTTAGCGGGTAACTGCCCCTTTTTTCAAACGTTACAATCGCGGTTTAATTAAAACTAATTATTTACAGGGAAAGCCGACTTTCGGCTCCTGTTCAGAAGCCGTGATCACGAGTGGCAATAATATTTGTTTTGAAGTAGTTTTATATAATGACTAACTGTCGCGTCAACCTAAGACATTTCAGACCTTTGTGTCGCAATAAAAGGAAGCCTATGTTCTTTCTCAGGGTCTTAAGATGGTCTGTGTCAAATTTCAACAAAATCGGTAGAGAGGTTTATGCGGCAAAGCGTAACAAACAGATAGACAGACAGACAGACAGAGTTACTTTCGCATTTATAATATTTGTAGGGATTAGTAGGGATTCACCCCGCATGAAGACGCGTGAGAAACCTCCCACTTTCACATAAATATACAACCCTGTACCAGCATCCTACAAAATGTCTTCAAGTGCTTTACTTCAGACTCAAACTACCGTTTTAAATGTAAATTTCAATTACGGTAACCGTTCTCGACGTACATTGTCGAGTTATTGCGTATACTCGTTAATCCGTTCAGTCGAAGAGCAGCAACGTATAATGAACTATTTAGAATTACGCGGCAGGTGTTTGGTGGTGTGGTATAATTCGACCATTAGGTAGGAATGGTGAATAGGATTAAAGATATCAGAAGTGATGTGAGATAGTTGCTGCTTCTATTTATTGCTTTAGACACGATATAATATTGCTTCATTTGAGAAGCTCGATGGTGCAGTTGTTATTGCGCTCAGCCTGCGATTGTAAAGTTAAGCATCTTTCACAGAGGCCAATCATCGGATGGGCGACCGAAAAAATGATCTTGAACTCCTCCATGCTTTGGAAGGCACGTTAAGCCGTTGGTCCTCCGCCTGTTCTCTCTACGTTCGTGTCAGATTGCTGTCCCACCGAATTATGTGAGTGAGGGAATATGGAGTGCCCTGTGCTTGCGCACTAATTGTAATTGTTCATTAAAATTTATTTAGCGTCGAAAAACGGCCGGAACGGAAACGGACGGTTTGTATTTCACATTGCTTGATATAGAAGTGGTACTATTTACTTTCTACTCGTACTTCTAATAATCTATACTTAACAGTATAGTATTGATTTATTCCCGGTTATAACAAAATTTTTAACATTTGTGTGTATGCCAATGAACTACCATATGAAGGTCAATCATTCATGAAGAGGCAGTAACTTCATACAACGTTTATCAGTTGCACCTTTGAAACCGGAATACTCGGAAAGCTATCTAAAACAAAGCCAATTGATTCGTCCGGAATTCTAAGAGCTGTATGCAAGAGATGCTTCGGTTCTGTTCAGTCAAAGGTTGAATACACCATTATGCTACGATGTTTAATAATGATTTCGTAGAAATGATACACTGCATCATTTATTTAGGTATGATTTTAGCATTGTTACTTCCAAAGTATATTTAGGAGTAGTATTATACAGACAAAGCTACTTTTGCATTATTTTTATAATATAAGTAGGGATTGTCACCTATGGTTGTTTTATGGTGGCTCGGTATATTGGCTCTGCTCTGCCTGGTGGTAAGCGAAAGGGGGCCCTCATTGCCATGACAGCGGAGGCGGTACCAAAGTTCTTCACGCTTCTCTTGAAGGAACCAAGGTTATAGGATGGCGGAAAAACCCATGCTGGTAACGCATTCCGTCGGTTTATAGTTCGGCATAGAAAGTAATTGCCAAACTTCGGTGTTCGCGATAATGTAGCAATTTTTATAAGTCAAAGACAAAAGACACCACTTAGGTACTCCGCTCAGCTGGACTAGACAAATCACATCTCAAAAAATCCTCACCAATTTCAAATGACGCTTGCTGCGCCATTTAGTATCTAAGTAGAGGGCTAAAAGACAGCAAGACTAGACAAATCACGTCTTAAAAAAACCTCACCAAATGCAAATAACGCTTGCTAACAAACGACACTCTTTAACAAACCAAATCCTCAGTCGCGAGTCGATACTCCGAATCAGTCGATCTCTGCTTGAGAAATGTCCGACAGACGAGCACTCGCATTATCTGCTCTAAACTCGAGTTTGAATGAGACAAACGACACCCGCGTCCGTCTTGGAGGGGGGGGGGGTGAATTAGGATCAGTATTCACGAGAATTCTTTTGGTTTAAAGAATGGATTTTAGCGTGAAATCACTACGGAGAGCATGGATGCTTCGATGGCTCAAAATTCCGCTATTGCTCAATTGTGTACAGCTGTCATCTACTAAAAAAAGCTGAGATGTCCATTGGCGAAGATATTGGGTTGTAAAACTTTTTTGTCTAAAAACAGTGAAGCCATTTAGTATATACGAGTAAGTTGAGGACGAACAGGCAGCTAGAAATTAGAAAAATCGCATCGTAACAAATCCTCACCTAATTCAAATGAAGCTTCCTAAGCCATTTAGTATCTAAGTGGAGGGCTAAAAGACAGCAAGTCTAGACAAATCACGTCTTTAAAAATCCTCTTGCTAACAAACGACACTCTTTAACAAACCAAATCCTCAGTCGTGAGTCGATACTCCGCATCAGTCGATCTCTGCTTGAGAAATGTCCGACAGACGAGCACTCGCATTAGCTGCTCTAAACTCGAGTTTGAATGAGACAAACGACACCCGCGTCCGTCTTGGAGGGGGTGAGGGTATGTGGGGGAGGGGAGCGGGTAGAGAAATGAGGGACTTTGTTCAGGAGATACCTTCGGGTTTGAGTACTAGAAATGTTAAAAATAGGATCCAAAGATTTTCAGCACTAAATGTACTCGAAAGATTTTTTCCGGATACAAAATATTAGCTAGACAAAGATTGCCATAGAAGCAGAATATTTAAAAAAAAAAATAACTTTGCTAGTATTTAAACCCTAATGGGTCCCAAAGACTATTTTGACCCATACACGAACTTGTAAGGCAAGAAAAAATCCTATTTCAGCATTTTTTTCTGACTTTAATTTTTTTAAAATCTATGTATGTAGGTCAATATATATAAAAAAAATGTAGACAGCCTAGCAACGTTTTTTTGTAACTGTACCGGTTAATGTACCTTGCCCTTCAAAACCCCCTTTTCAAAATTCTACTTCGAATGTATCCCGAACCACTTGTAAACAAATAAATAAATAAATACACTATGACTACACAGTAAGCGATATTCATGGAAATCGTGTAAATCCTTAAGAACATTCTTAAGTCGCTTCCGCGAATCGCCTCACTATACACAAACCCTTCTTGACCTAGAATACATACTTTAACATCCCCAGCGTACTTAAGTTCAGTAATGTGCGTGAAGCGTCAATCTTGATCTTTCGATATTTAGCAGCCAACTGTACCAGAGTACCTTGTATATCCCTGTTAATATGTTTTCAGCGGTAGTTGGTAATAGTTACGCGAACTATTTCCGATACTCGACTAACCGTGCAATCCGGGAGATAGTTCAGCGAAATTTAACTATGACGGCGTCTAAATTTAGTCACTCGTTCGGATTCTAGTGCTGGCCGCGTGAAGTTTAGCGATCGTGGCTAATAAAGCATGCAGGTTATACCACAGATTTCACAAATTTTGGCAGATTTTAGGTTGTAGAATTTTGTAAAGGGCATAATGCTTCCTTTGTACAATGGTGTTTATGTAATCATGGCTATAGCCCGGGTTAAACGGGGTGTTAGGGTCCAAAAATGTAACAGAACACGGTAAGGGCTTTTGAAGGGCAGGCAACGCTTCTGTGGCCCTTGTGCGGTTGTTGATGTCCAAGGGCAGCGATGATCACTTGCCATTGGGTGATCCTCTTGATCGTTTGCCTACCATTAACATAAAAAAGTGTACCTCTATTATGGGTTTACAGGGCAGGGAAACACTTCAAAACAGAAATTTCTCATTCTGGTACGGAATTCGAGACGGGCACTATCGTTTTCATTTCTTTCACATTTATGCGTCTTGTACCCACTACGTCACAGGGACATTCGAATTTCAACAATAATTACTGCAAATGAACAATTTCATCAACGACTTAACTCAGTCCAAAGCTTCATAGACCCAACAGTCGGTGGCGGTGTCAAACGTGAAACTGTAAACTATCTCTCAATCAATCGTGGCCAAACTAAGCCAAGAGACGACCTCGGGAGCAGGATTGATGGCGGGCATGCCTCACGGGGCCGGCTACTGGTTCTATTACGTATTTGTAGGACGCTTTTAGACTCGAACAATGTCCAAATATGAATACAAGTTCTCCAACCATTTGTTGGACGCTTTTAGACTCGAACAATGTCCAAAAATATAAGTGTTCCAACCATCAGGGGATCTTGTCTTAGTTCAGTTAATGCCTTTATCGAAACCATATCCTCGTTTCAAGATGGGATACATACTGACTTGATCACCACTCTGGTGATCAAGTTAGTATCTAATCTTCTTGAAAAGTTTGGATCTTGCTTGAAAAGTTTGGATCAGAATTCGAACAACATCAGAAATAGTCTTCACCACAATATCTACAGATTTTATTTGTTGCTAGATGCTCGGTGGCGGTGTTAAACGTGAAACTGTAAACTTTGTCTATATCTCTTTCCATATTGGTCAAACTAAGCCAAGAGACGACCTGGAGCAGGATTGATGGCGGGCATGCCTCACGAAACCGGCTACTGGTTCTATTACGTATTTGTAGGACGCTTTTAGACTCGAACAATGTCCAAAAATATAAGTTCTCCAACCATCAGGGGATCTTGTCTTAGTTCAGTAAATGCCTTCATCGAAACCTTATCCTCGTTCCAATATTGGATAAATACTCTGTTGACCACCAGAGTGGTATGTACCTAATCTTCTTGAAAAGTTTGGATCTTGCTCGAAAAGTTTGGATCAGAACTCGAACTGCATCAGAAAAAGTCTTCACCACAATTTCTCCAGATTTCGTTTGGTGCTCGATGGTCGGTGGCGTTGTCAAACTTGAAACTGTAAACTATGTCTATATCTCTATCCATATTGGTCAATCTAAGCCAAGAGCCGCCTCAGGAGCGGAATTGATGGCAGGCATGCCTCACGGGCCGGCCACTCGGCCGTTGGTTGTATTACGTGTTTGCAAGAGCTTTGAGTCTCAAAGAATTATCCTATTACAATAGGATAGTCCTTACAGAAACTTCCTTCCCCGGAGGGCGAAGGCCATGGAATCTTGTCTTAGGTATCAGGCGACCAAATTGCCGCCTTTGCATACAAAAAAAATGCTGTAACCGGAATGTCTTTATCATTGCAATCCCCATATGAAGATATAGTTTCTAAAGGTTTTGGTTTAATCACCACGTTCTTCAAATGTAGGTTGGTCATCACATTTCGGTGCTGAGACTGGACTTGTGGGTTCGAGCTTTATCACTGAGCTGAACGCATTGTGCTGGTAGTGTCTGTATCTTTAAAGTTGACCACGTGGTCATTTTATCCGAAAGAGGATGATAAAAATACTCGTTCTTTCAGAGTCATATAGAGAACGTGTAAGTTCCATGGCAGGAAATGATCGTTAAATCTTTTGAATAATGGTCTACTTTTCCGTCAAATTCACCTTTTTGTTACATATAGCACTCAGTTCTTGACTGTCAAAGTTGAGCAATTTACCAAGAATAACAGATTTAAGCAACTATTTCTTAGTGGAAAGCTTCAAGAACAATACTAGGAGAAACTTTATTGTACCTATTCCTTCCATGAATTTTGTAAGACGTTTGGAGAAACTCTAGCGAATGATCGTGCTAAAAGTTATCTTAACGTCATTATGAAGCCCTTGTTATTGAAAGTAGAGATCTGAAGCTACATTTGACCCCTTAAGTTATAGTTGACACCTGAGAATAACACGAACTTGGGAAAATATTCGAACATTTCGCAATAATATCCAACCATCATGTTACGTCGATATCAAGTGCACATCCTTATGCTCTGCAAAAATTTAAACTATTTTCACATAGATAACTCAGGAAGTGATTGTTCTAAAACCTTTAATTTTTTTAAAACACAATGCGTTCAAGTCGTCGATATAATTCAATGGCAAAATCATATGTACAGTCGACTGCGATATAAAATACTCGTATCTTTAAAATGATACCCAACAAACAATTGTTAAAACCTCCCAGCGATACGTAATACAACCGTTTCTATTGTGCCGAATTGAAAAGAAACGCGGGTCCGATGGTCGACGCTGACATATCGGGCCGGTGCTTTATACAGGGCGTTTCGTGACACGTTTCGGCCATTCCGGCCGGTTCTAGTGACGGATTCGGCCCGTAATTAAGAGCGGTGCCGTATTTCAACCGCCGGCTGTTTTTAAGGGCCGAAGATTGGTTTTCGTGTAGCTTTCGATGTCGGGAATTTGAAAATTTGGAACGAGTATCTAAGGATCCGCGGGGGTATTGTTTTTCGATTATTATTTTGGAGTTCTGGATTTTGGGGTCGGTTTTATGCGTTGTCGTATTCGACATTGCTGTAGGTCGTGATAATTTGTGTTTGTAATTAAACAACGATTTATCTTCGAAATATTTTTTTTTTTGTTAAATATGGTAATAAAAAAATATGAATGTAACAGCTTTGTGAAAATAAGTTTTTTTCAAAAAATGTGGAAATATTACTCATTCAATAGGTAGTTGCAATATAAGATCACTGTAAAAGTCCTTGTCACAATAAAATGCTTAAAATAACTTTCCACACTATATTTTCTAAATACGTATATTTCGTTTATCTTTTATGACATTTTATTGCATTTCCCCTATCACGCAAGTTATAACAAACGGCACGCAAATAGGAATCAAGAGCATGACGTCTATTAGTCGTACAAAGGACGTGCATAAATTCCCGCGCTTTCATACCGCCATTTTGGGATTCATGACGCGTGGTAAAATGGCGACATTAATCGTTTGAATTAATTGGTTTCTGAATTCCATTATAGTGAAATGTATTGTAATTTTAGAATCTGTTGTTAACTTGTGTTGGTGACTCTTCGATATCTGTTTATTGCGAATTTCTTTTTGTAATTTACAGATTACGTATTTATTTACTATGTTACGTTGTATGTCGTATTTCAATTAGTTATAGTCATAATTTTATGTGTTATTTACAATTGTTTTTTTTGTTACAGGTACGTTTATGCTGTATATCCTTCAGTCTATTGATCTTCCTTTAAGTAAGTAAGCTACATATAAAGAGTATACAGACTCTTTTAAAACTATAATATAACACTTTGTGTGCATGAATCAAAATCCATGCGGAATAAATAATACTGATCCATATACATAGCAACTGTCCAAAAATATATTTTATCAAATAAAAGTACCGGGACTAAACGCTATATTCCTTTTGAAAATGTGTGTAACGATGCTACAAAAAGTCTGAAAAAATCTTTCCCGATTTTATCCAGAGGGAAAGTGAAGTATCGAGGGGTTTATTAGAATGGCAATGCATTAGTGCTAAATGCACAATGGATCCAATCAAATACAATTCAACCTTTGTCCCATGTGTATTGTTCAGTCCTGTTTGTTAGCATGGATTTAACACTAATTAATCTGATAAGTTACTTGTGATTTGTGTATAATTTGATTTATATTATAGTTACATATGTAATAATCCATGTTATACCATAATTCGCATGTTTCTGGACATACCCAGTCTTCCCTAGATGACGGAATAATCCCCTGTGGTCGTAAGACCATAGCCGTCCGGCTCATTCTAGTGGAAGTTCCGCTAAGCTCATGATATGGCCATGGACATGGGATGCGGTGATCACTCAACACCAAGTGGCCCTTTTGTATGTTTGCCTATCCTTAACATTAAATAAATTGTTTTCCGTGTTTTATGGAGAATAAATTCGAATAATAAAATAAATACCTCGGACTAACACACCAATTGCCTAAACCCAACCTAAGCACGAAGCTTGTACTATGGAAGCTAGGGAACGGATAGATATACTTAAATACTATTATGAACATCCATGACTCGATTTCAAACGCCGATGTTCATCACACAAACATTTACCCCTAGCGGGATTCGAACCTGCGACCTTTGGTTTTGTTGCCAATGTCTCTGACCACTAGACCAACGGATCCGACTAAAAAAACTAACAATGCCTAAACGGGACTCAACCGATGTCGTTCAAGTGTCTAAGTCACCCTCTAACAAGATACAACTTAAGTTTTGCTTGTAAATAACCTAAGTAGGGATGTTTTTTCACCTTAATTACTTGGAGTTTTGTTTCTCAAAGTTCGCGAAAGTCACTTAACAGCCTGTTTTTGAAGCCATTTTTTTGTCTCAAAGTTTCGGGTTACAAGAAAATGAGGAAAGATAAACCGATAATTATGTTGAGAATCTGATATAATTGTACATAAATAAACGAGAAGAAATTAAGAAAGTTGATCTCAATTCTTAACATAGGTAGGTAAAGTTTAGGATTTTTTTTATGAAATAGGCTAGACCATACTTTTAAGGCTAGTCAGTTTTAAATGCGAAGGCATGTGTATACTCTGGTCTCGTATGTGATTCCTAATACATAGTTATTTTTGTACAACTCGACCAACTTATGACGTGCAGTTGCCCTTACTAAATGGTGTGTCAAGCGGGCGGCCCATCTTAGGGCTACGGAACCCTTTCATGGGCGTGTCCGACACGCTCTTGGCCGGTTTTTTGACTCCATTTCGCATGGTCATTGCCCGTTGGTCAGAAAAATTTCACACATATCATCTCTTACGACGATGAATCGGCATTTCTTTGGTCTACCCTTTCTTCTGAAACCTAGCGAAAGCAGCATCGCCAGAGATGTAAGATAATCGTCACCCATTGATTTCACTATCGATACAAATAGAAGTGATTTTAAAAAGTCCCTTCAAATCATTTATTTTCCAAACTTAAAACATCTTTACTTTTCTGTTTGGTTCAGTAGCTTGTCTAAAATGGGCAATTTCATAGACCAACGAACTCGATAGAAGGATCTTGTAACGTATCCGCGGCTGTCGCGTCTGGAATACAAATTGAGATAGTGTTTGAAGAATAAATATGTTAAAGTTAAGAATAGTATGAGCAACGCGAGTTGGACCAGAATACTTGGGATACGCGTGATTTGCATTTGAATGGTGTTAGTGTTTACACTTACGAAAATAAATAAATAGAAATATATCACAACATTACAAACATTGATCTGATTCCGTGTTAAGTAGCTCAAGCACTTGTGTTACAGCACATATCATAATCAACAGTGGTATTTACTCATATACTTAAATAGATACATACAACACCCAGACCAGGGCAAACAGACATCTTCATGCGCACAGATGTTTGTCATGTACGGGGATCGAACCCACGACCTCTTAGTCAAATAGGCATCTCCTTGGCCACTATACCAAGCGGTTCGTCAAAATTATATTTTGTTTTGGCCGTGTAAAAGTTAAGTTCATATTATTATGTAAAATAGTATGAAGTTGACACTAATTTATCTAATTAAATTTATCAAAAGTCCTTACTGACTATATCAAAACTTGATCCCGATCCACATCATTATTTATAATGTTAGAGACAGGGTCGAAAATTAGAGATGCTTCTCACTAATTAATTGTCATTTTAACATTCATGAATAAGCTGTGCGTTAGGTCCGTTCAGTGTTGCCAGTTTTGGTAATTTTCGGGGGAATTGGGAAAATGTGGGTGGGAAAGAAATCGTATAAAGCTGAAGTACCTATATTTTTTCACTTTTCTATTTATATGTATGTAATCAGCTTTTGCTTGCCTGGATTGCCAAAGGGGTGCCTGTTTCAAACCCAGTCTGAGATCAGATGATTTTTTCTCAAAAGTGAATAGATGAGAAAGCAAGTGGGTTATAAAAATGATTTTTTATTCGTTCCTGTTTCTATTAAAAGCCCTATTATTTAAAAATAGTATTAATGATTAGTAAGCCCTAAAAATCAGGTGGGTGTTAATTTCATGCCTTATGTAATCAAGGCAAAATACACAGCCTTTATTAACAGGTACCTTATATTCACTCACTCAGTTCTAGGAACTGAAATGGAATATTATACCTAGTTTTAGCTTAACTTTAACTAAATTATGTATTACAATATAGTCGACTCGATCACGTTTCACCTAATTAGTACATATTATTCTTACATGATTTAATTAAATATAACTCAGGAGTACAATATTTTCCATAATTTTGGAATGTATGATTGATTAATAATAATAAGGTTTGGTCCCCTTTGGTGACTGATCTTTCGTAACCAGCTACGAAAACGGTTTTTTTTCTTACTTTCATAACCACCTACGAAAACAGCAATAAAATTTCGTTTTCATCTCAATCTGGGATTTGAACCCTGGATCAGCTTTATATGTCCCATTATTAAAAATAGATGAAAGGAAAATAAACAATGATTTTAAGGACTGTTTATTCAGATCTGGTATCCCCGACCCAAGCAAAATCATAGTGTATAAACCAATTAATTCAATTTGGCCTAATTGAAATTTGAATCAAGCGTCCGTCCTATTAAAATAATGACCCGTGGCCTCGAATTTGAAACGATTTTTGTACCATTATTTTAGTACGCATTTTAACATTTCATTTAATTATACTTTAAGTCTGCGGATTATATCATTACTATTACGCTTTTTGTATTGTTCTCCCCATTAGTAGTTTTAAGGTAAAGCATATTTGCAAATAAAAGCAGAGTCCGCTTTCGACCACGGTTTTTGTAACGCAGTTTGTATATTTGTTTGTATGTTTGTTTGTTTAAACGCGGAAATACTGATCCGATTTGAAAAATTCTATCTGTGTTGGATAGTCCATTTGACGAGGAAGGCTTTAGGCTATTGAACATCGAAATCCACGCGGACGGAGTCGCGGGGAACCGCTAGTACTACATAATAAATATCGCGTTTAGTCCCGTTAAATAATATTAACTTTATAATGCAACGCGCAAGTCTAAAATATCATAAAATAAGCATCATCATTTGATATCACACTAGAATGGCATGTGTACGAAAATAAAAGGCGCTTTAGTATTTAACACGCTTGCCATATGCGGATTTTAAATTATCAATAGGTAAAACTCAAACCATCTTGGCCAAGGACTTCATTTGCCTAACAAAATCTAACCAAAGATTTTATGTTTGACAAGCAGTTTAATAAACTCGTATTTTAAACAATTACTGTGAAATAAACGCAAGATGTAATTACGGTTTTATCGTCAATTTGAGTATTTCACAGAAATTATCCATTAAATTATTGTCGAATAAATATGTTTTCCTCGTAAATAAATAAATGTTTTCGCTTTAAAAGATACCAAATTATATCAATACCAAAATAAGCAGAAATGATTAAAAGTGGTAAATAGCAAAGAGTTGTTATTTATTATTACCTTCACTTTTATACATAACTAGCCTTCCGCCTGCGGTTTCACCCGCATGTAATTTCTTTTTTCAAATATTGCCCCCAAATCTCCAGAATCAAAAGTACCCTATGTTCGCTGGAGATAGTGTAGCTATAGTTAACAGTGAAAGAATTCGTTACATCCCAACTAATATTATAAATGCGAAAGTAACTCTGTCTGTCTGTCTGTCTGTCTGTTACGCTTTCCCGCTTAAACCTCGCAACCGATTTTGATGAAATTTGGTACAGACAATCTTTAGACCCTGAGACAGAACATAGGCTACTTTTTATTTCGAAAAAAAGAAATCCACGCGGACGGAGTCGCGGGCGGCCGCTAGTACAAAATAAATTCTTTCCTCTTTATAATATTAGTGTTGAGTAATGGCCGCCTGCGACTTCGTCCGCGAGGATTTCAGACCCCTTGTTTTCGCAAGTAAAGGTAGCCTGTGTTTTTCTGGGGTATTCGTTAGCCTACCCCGCAAGGCACTGGACCCGCGGGGTCAGTCGCGCACGGCGTTTTTTGAATTGGCCGACTGACCCCGTTACTCGTACCACGGGGTCAGTTGGGGTATAACTATTTTCGACTACGTCAACTGACCCCGCAAAATATTTTTTATGACTTCATCTACTGATAGGAACAAAATGAAACGTACAGGTCAGTAGAAAACTGTTAGAGGTTTATTGAACACAACTATAATTCTAAGAGCTCTTATGCTCAAATCATATATACATACATGTAATAAAAGTAAATAACTAAACAATTAAATAAAAGCACGTTGCGAGTGAAATAATTTAAACAGAGTTAGAATAATTTGCAGATAATCTTAACTAAGCTTATCAGTGCAATAAAACTAATTTGAAACTCACGACGTTTTTAGTAAACCTATTAAAACAGTTCCTATATCAGATTGATATGTTCCCCATGTTCACAGAGTGATTTGTGTATAATAAATTCATAGTATTTTTAACTTTTACTTAATAAATGACGATTCTTTCTTGCACATTTTAATTTAATATATCAAAATTATTATTTAGCTACACGAATACAAGACAAAAACTAACATGGTGTATTCTAGATACTACAATTATCACTAGACAACATTGTAACTCAAAAACTGGAGAATTTTTGTCAAGACACACTTATATCTTGCATTACTCAGTAAGGAACCAAATTCGGACGCAGTGTTTTATGACTTTTAAGTCTTAAAAGATTGCAAATAAGCTCTACTTTCAAGGAATATATCGCATTCCCTATCACCCTGTATTATAGTATAATTTTTGTGCGCATTTTGTAAACAGTAAGACATTACGATAATGTATTTTAAATCACAGTGTTCTATAAATTAGTCAAACATACGCGTAAATATATCAAATGAAATGATTCCCGTATTATAAAACCATAGCTCTTGTTTAAATAAAAATATGTTAAATACCTTTTTGAAGCACTTAAGTTCGGAACTGTAAACAAAAATAAAAATAATTGGTTCTTTGGAAATTTATTTATTGACCGGGGTCAGTCGACGTAGTCGAAAATAGTTATACCCCAACTGACCCCGTGGTACGAGTAACGGGGTCAGTCGGCCAATTCAAAAAACGCCGTGCGCGACTGACCCCGCGGGTCCAGTGCCTTGCGGGGTAGGCTTACGAATACCCCGTTTTTCTCAGGGTCTCAAAATTGTCTGTGCAAGCAGGAATGCGTAACATACAGACAGACAAAGTTACTTTCACATCTATAATATTAGTAGGGATATTGAATATTATTAATTATTAATTAAACTTTAATTTGATAAGATTCTTGAAGTTTAGATAACCCTTAAAGTTCAATTAAGAGAGGTAGATCTTAGTAAAAATTCAACTCGAATGAGCCGATCCTCTTGGGAAGTACCTCCACCTTTAAGTTAAGGGTTCTTAAGGCCGGCAACGCACCTACGACCCTTGTCGACTCCTGGTCGTTTGCCTCCCTATAACATAAAAATAAAATAATCTTAAAATCCCCAACATTTTTTATCGCACATCGGAACATATCAGTTCGAACATCGATTTGACATAGCAATTATATCCCCAAGTTTAATTTTGGTATCTTAATGCAAGCTACTTTAGCAAGATAGTTTACTGATTTTTTTGATGTTTTGTAGTGATGTATATTGTTTAATACAAACATGACACAACTTTACACGACGTTAAAAGAAGTTGCAGTCGACATCTGCGCCTTCAAATTGCAGTCAGTTGTAAAGTTGCAGTCTCGTACTTCAAAGTATCGGGCTCGCTACAATCGGTGTCCTTAACTGGCAACATCGGCAGGAGTTCGGAAACTTTTATTGTTCCCTATTTTCGGGAGAAGGGTTTAATTTCAAAACTTGTTTTGGTGGCATTTAGAAGGTTTCGATTTGAAATGATCTGGTTTCGAATTTCGTGTTAAAATTTATTTTTAGGGTAAAACGCTGGTGATTCTTATTGTTTCGATAGGAAGCAGTTTTTTATTGATTAATTGTTGTATGCTTGCTAGCCATATTTTTATTGGAATCATCATTTGGAGTAATCTTGGATGAAGTAATAAAATATACCAAAACAATTCTATAGGTTGAACAAGAAATTTGTATTAGGATGAATGAAGAATCGGGATGAAACGTCATAGGATGAATACGGAACAACCCCAAAAAATATTTGTTAAATATTTTTTATCAGCTGCGACCAGCTGAAGTCTAATGCCTGCACTCAAACTCTTTTAATCATGTCTCAACCGATTCTGCCCGCTTCCTTATAGCGAAAATCATAAATTAACCGAGTAATACTTATTTATTTAATAATATTTCACCATTACGCAATATAATTATGTCCTCTCATATTTATCGTTTGGTAAGAAGCCTTCTTCATTACATTTGCTATAATTACGCCAAGGTACATGTTTCTAATTAAAATGTTCAAATTAATAAGTAACCAGTGCATTCGGAACGACGCTAAACTGACTCGTCGCGGGAACATTAATTTGTCTACAAAACACTCGCATGGAATACGGACCGAAAGGATAACAAACAATTTCTAAAAGTGAAATTGTCCAATTTGGTTAAACAATTGAAGTATTAAGGATTTCGACGACGTATTAATGAGGGTTTTCTCTAATGAAAAATCCGCTAGATGGCAGAAAGTAAGCTCAGAGTTTATTTAACTGATACGTGATTGGTGAATTTTGACATGACATTGACAGATATGTCATAATTCATCAATGACAGCAGTAAGACCTCACGCCTACGTATTGGCATCTAGCGATTTTGCAATCGCAAACACCCTCAATGATCTTACGTCGTATAATTCCCAAAATGACTTTGTCTCTATTGAATGAGAATGTAAAGAGAGGTAGAGCTTAGTGGAACTTCCACTTAATTCCGTTGTCAGGGGAAGTACCTTCACCAGTGAAGAAGCAACTCGTAAATGTTGTGCTTTGTTTCTGCTGGTGAGTAAGGTAGCCAGAGCTCAGTTGGGGTGTCCTTTGTGCGGTTGTTGATGTCTATAGGCAGTAGCAATTACTTCCCATGAGGTACCTCTTGTTCTTTTGCCTCCCTATAACATAAAATCCTACTACTATTATAAAGGCGAAAGTTTGTATGTATGGATGTATGGATGTTTGTTACTCTTACACGTGAAACTACTGAATGGATTTGAATGAAACTTTACCACAATATAGCATATACATCAGAATAACATAAGATATTGTAAATCGAAATCCACGCGGACGGAGTCGCGGGCGGCCGCTAGTAATAAAATAAAATATACAATACGTCTGTTTGAAGTATTTGCTGGTTATTCGTCCTTTAGGCTTGTGTGTGTTGTCGCATTCAGCTATACAAGTACGGCACACCCGCGCTGTTGACAAAACTCGTACGCTTCTCTGTTTGTGCTCACTTCCAACCAGTGTACTGACTTCGGCGTCCTTCAATTTTATTTTTATTCTGTCTTTATTTTATTTTTCAAAAAGAACTGATTTTGTATCAATTTTGTAGTTATTGTAAAAAAATAAAACGATACTATCGAAGCTATGGTTGAAATAATTAGAGGGAAACCTGAAGTTCCATTAAAATTAATGTCTCATGTGAAGACAAAATTAATAACCGCAAATTTTAATAAACGAAAACACATTTCAGGAAATTTTCATCCGACCGAAATACTAAAACACAAAGAAGGTACGTAATTATTATTTATACAAAACATTCCTTTTATGAAAGCAAAACGAATTAGCGCGAATAATGATGGCGGTACATGATAAATTAAATACAGCCCTACAAAATCTGAAGCGGTCCACTTTGAACACCTATTCAAATATTTTTCTCTTCCTTGGGTCTTGAGAAATGAGGAGAACCCTTATTACTAACGGGTGTGATTCTATGAAATAAAACACATGAGATAATTTGCCATTCCCTTATCTATTTCACACGCTCTCTTGTAGTGTGCAGGTTTCCTCACGATATTTTCCTTCACTGTACAGCTGGTTTACGCACAGATATGTATTTCTGATAAACCGGAGATGCGTGCCATGTTTAAACCACACACCTCAAGCATTTGAAGCGGCGTTCTTACCACAACTGAGCTGTTCGATGTATATATTGGGCTTGTCAAAAATATCAAAAAAGCTGAAAACTGTGCCGTTCCCTTCCACTCCGTCGAAAGGCTGTCAAAATATCGAGGGTTTCGTCGTTCCATCTCGCAATGCTCTCATCCCGCGCGAGTTATCCCGTTATATTTACCATGGGATTCGACCGACTGCTAGGTGCTCAACTTGTGGGTGCTCTAACATTGGGTACTCAAAGTGGATTACCAACAAAATCTGGCTAGAATAAATTTCGGTCTAGACTGGATCCGCGTCGTGGATGCCGTACGTACGAACGTATATTACAGGGGATTTATTACTGCCAGAGCCGTGGCAGTAATGCTGCGTGAATAGAACAGAATCATTGTGTATTGTACGGAGAGTAATAATACTGGGTAAGTACGGGTATTAATGTGTAGCAGAATTCGGAGGAAGTACCCATATTTGTAACAATGACATGATCACTACAATGTATAAAACAAAGTCGCTTTTTCTGTCATGTTGTATGTTGTATGTCCCTATGAACGCTTAAATCTTTAAAACTACGCAACGGATTTTGATGCGTTTTTTTTTAAATAGATAGAGTAACTCATGAGGAAGGTTTTTATGTATAATATCCTCCATTAAATAGTGGACAAGTACCACGGGCGAAGCCGGGGCGGGCCGCTAGTACTACATAATAATGATAAATTTGTAAAGATTGTTGATTTGTTCAAAGACAGCCCGTATTTATGATCGCCAGCCAAAAGTGCATAATAATCAATGCTACATTCGCAAAAGTCAAACCCATCTTTGTAAGGAAAACATGATTTTAAATGATGGGGGACTTATAGTCCAGGAATTTTAGATTTTGTCTGCGGAATAATTCCTAGTGAGCTGAATTTTTGTATACACCTATATTATGATATTGTAATGATGATGTGAAAAATCGACATTGATATCGTGCCGGCTAAAAAAGTTATAGGGGTCCAAACGTCACGAAAATCAGTTTTTCGCAAATATCTCGCGATCTATTGCTCAGAGGTCAATAATGGTTTCATACAAAATGTTCGTCGTAAAATTGTCTACAAAAAAGGTCACTTGCATTTTTCTGTACAATTAACCGTTTTTGAAATAGAGACTAGAACGCACTCACATATGGTATTGTATACCGTACGGCGCATACCAAGGCATAAACCCTATTGTTTGTTTTTTTCCCTTTTTCGTTTGTGTGTTTTTTGTTAGTAGGATGTTCTACATATAGGAATATAAAGGACTTGTAATACTAGTACAGTCAGGAAAATAGGAATATCAGCTATAAAAAACTAAGTGGCAATTTTTTTTTGTCACTTTATAACTCAAGAACGGGCTCATCGATCCAAACCAAATTTTCAGGGTTTGTGCAGACTATTTAGCATATGTGTTATGTGAAGTTTGAACAAAATCGGTCGCTTCACTTTATACGTAGCGAAGCACGTTCTGGGCCGCTAGTAATGATATAGATATGCAATGTGAATTTTAGCAATTTTGATCCACGATCTGCGGAAAAAGTCCTAGTGGGCTGAATTTTTGTATACGCTTTTATTATGATATTGTGATGAAGATGTGAAAAATCGACATTGATATCGTGCCGGCTAAAAAAGTTATAGGGGTACAAACGTCACTGGACATAGCATATCTATATCATTACTAGCGGCCCGGTACGTGCTTCGCTACGTATAAAAAGAACGACCGATTTTGTTCAAACTTCACATAATACATCTACTAAATAGTCTGTACTAACTCTGAAAATTTGGTTTGGATCAGTGAGCCCGTTCTTGAGTTATAAAGTGACAAAAAAAATTGCCACTTAGTTTTTTATAGCTGATATTCCTATTTTCCTTACTGTACTAGTATTACAAGTCCTTTATATTCCTATATGTAGAACATCATACTAACAAAAATCACACAAACAAAAAGGGAAAAAAACATACAATAGGGTTTATGCCTTGGTATGCGGCGTACGGTATACAATACCATATGTGAGTGCATTCTAGTCCGTATTTCAAAAACGGTTAATTCTACAGAAAATTGCAAGAGACCTTTTTTATAGACAATTTTACGACGAACAACTTTTATGAAACCTTTATTGACCTCTGAGCAATAGATCGCGAGATATTTGCGAAAAACTGATTTTCGTGACGTTTGGACCCCTATAACTTTTTTAGCCGGCACGATATCAATGTCGATTTTTCACAACATCATTACAATATCATAATAAAGGTGTATACAAAAATTCAGCTAACTAGGAATTATTCCGCAGATCGTGGATCAAAATTGCTAAAATTACTGGACTATTAGCCCTGCTTTGGGAAATTAATAGGCTGATATTTTTCTTTTTACTAATTATATTGTTAAGAAATTGGGCAATTTCATTTTATCAGAGTTGATTACATAGGATAGCGCGATAAAGTAAAATAAATAAAGAAGATGATCACTTTCTATTAATTGTTTGCCCTCATAGGTACATTGAACAGAACATCCTAGCGCTTCTCTATTGCCTTCCAGCCCAGGGTACGCTATGACTATGATCCTGATTTGACTTGACTAGCCTGGTTATTACAATAGAGCGACTGTCGTCCGACCTAAGTGAGGTAGAGCTTTGTGGAAATTCCACTCGAATGAGCCGCTCGTCTGGGGAAGTACCTCCACCTTACAGAAGACCGCAGTGAAGTAGCACTTCGTAACTGTTGTGCTATGTTTCTGCTGGTGAGTAAGGTTGCCAGAGCTCAGTTGGGGAGGGTATGGGGTTAAGGCCGGCAACACATCAACGATACCTCTGGTGTCGCGGATGTCCATTGGCGGCGGTGATTGCTTACCATCAGGCGACCCGCTAGCTCGTTTGCCGCCTCTGACATAAAAAAAAAAGACCTTCATACATCCTCTATCTAAAAAAAATTGGATTTAGTATATAGTATACAGGAATTTCTACGATTCTCGCTCTAAAAATCTTCAAAATAACACCAAAGTAAGACCGAAAGACACTTACAAGTCGCGGACGAAACAATTTTTTTGTACAAATCCCGAGGAAGATTTCATAAGCGCTTTTGAAAGTTTGAGGGCAGCCTCGGTCGAGGACAAGTCATAAGTTAAGCCCTCGAGGGGAAGACCACCTCATCCTGACTCTCAGGGCTTTTGACTGCTGACGTGGTTTGTTTAAAACAATACTGTACAAAAACAGCCAACGCACTTGTAACTAATCAGGTGACACGGGTTAATCTATATTTGATACTTAATAATATTATCTATACTAATATATAAAGCTGAAGAGTTTGTTCGTATGTTTGTTTGTTTGTTTGTTTGAACGCGCTAATCTCAAGAACTACTGGTCCGATTTCAAAAAATCTTTTTTGTGTTGGATAATCCATTCGACGAGGAAGATTTTAGGCTATAGTATATACTTGTACCTATGTGTGCTTAAGCAGGAAACCAAGCGGACGGAGTCGCGGGCAGCCGCTAGTCAGTATGAAACATTAACTTCACACACCTTCTATAAAATATCCTCGTACTAAATATCAGACCTCCCATTATCATCTCAAAATGATGAATACGATAATCACTCTTATTTATTTTACGCTTTCATTCCTGGTAATTAAATAACAAGCCGCCGCCCCGGGCGTCGTCCGTATTTCATATTTCGTAACCACGTGGGATGGTAAACGACCATCTAATCAGTAAAAGGGAGTATTGAATGTCTACCTCCAGGCTTTTTGGTTGTAATCAAGAGTTTTAACGTTTTAACGTGTGCTTGATGTGCTGTCATAGTTTTTAAATGTTGTGTTTAATACCTAAGTGGTTAATGTCTGATAGCTGAGTGAGTAAAATTGTTCTGAACTTAGCATTTCTATATACGGGCTCTCGAGAATCATATGACGAATTGACGACATGATTGGGGTAAACAGGGGTAGTTTTTATCACACCTAAATATCGCATGGTTTGATAAAACAGAGGGCACCATTACCTTTGATTTATTTATAAAATGTAAGAGAGATACCGATACTACGGTATTGACCGTAAGAATTAAAATAAAGAAAAAATTAAAGAATCGCTTAATGTTGCACGTTCAGCACATGTTGGTGAACATGTGCTGAACGTGCAACATACATCCACATACAACCACATTGAACTAAATAAAGTGAGCATAATTTATAATTGCTTCTTATGAAGTAGTGAAAATTACCGTAACATTAATTAACAATACCGTATTTATATTCAAACCCTTACTTTCTTTTATAAAGTAAACAATTATTTCACATCTAAGGGAAGCAACCTTTCTGGCTCACTGGTTACGACGGTAAAGTGGTTCTAAAACATGTCTGGTCCAACACAACATGTCTGGTCCAACACAACACAATAAAACATTGTACATTGCGTGCTCTTAACAAGCGCCCGACCCATATCAACGACAATAAAATAATACACACTTACAAAGTGCGTGTTAACGTTTGTGCGTACGTTCTTTGTTGAGGAAAAATTCCGTATGTTTTATTCAGATCACTTTTTAAGTAATAAAAGATAGCGTATGTTCTTTATTAGGGTCTAAATATTGTCTGTGCCTAATTACATATGTACAAGTATGTTAACTTATCCGATGGACAAACTTTTGTAATTATTTGGCGATTTGAAAGAGGAACTATCGAGTTTCTTGCCGCTTCTTCTCGGTAGATGACTGCATTACGAAGTCGGTGGTCGAGTCATTCCTTTGTGCTAATTTTTTTTGGCGATTTATAAGTGCCTTGCAGAGGCCTACATGAATAAAGTATATTTTGATTTTGATTGATTTTGATTGAATCGGTTGAGAGGTTTAAGTGGAAAAGCGTAACAGACAGACAAAGTTACTCTCGAATTTATAATATTATTGGCGATTTGTAATATTATTGTTTAACAGTAAATAATGTCGGATATGGCCCAGATTTGCAAACAGCAACCCTCATATGGATAACGTGGGAACTTATCCCTGCATTGAACATGTTTACAAGCATTGACAGTTGTTCTAAAACATGTCTGGTCCAACACAACACAATAAAACATTGTACATTGCGTGCTCTTAACAAGCGCTCGACCCTTATCAACGACAATAAAATAATACACACTTACAAAGTGCGCGTTAACGTTTGTTCCTTGTTGAGGAAAAGATTCCGTATGTTTTACTTATCGGTCGCCCGCGACTCCGTTCGCGTGGTATGTGGTTTCCGCACACATAGTGTTATCACTACATAGTATAAAACAAAGTCGCTTTTTCTGTCCCTATGTGTGTTGTATGCTTGTATGTCCCTATGAACGCTTAAATCTTTAAAACTACGCAACGGATTTTGATGCGGTTTTTTTTAATAGATAGAGTAACTCATGAGGAAGGTTTTTATGTATAATATCATCCATTAAATAGTGGACAAGTACCACGGGCGAAGCCGGGGCGGGCCGCTAGTATGTAATATAGCTCAAAGCCTTCATCGTCCAATGGACACTACAACATATATTTTTTTTCAATTCGATCGAGTAGTTTCTAAGTAATTAGTAATATTAGTAAAAAATTTGCTTGCCCTGTTCCCAGTTTATTTGGGGTCTGCGCAGTTAGTTTAACTAATAATATTTGCAATTCAGTATTATCATCCTGATCTCTATTGTCTAAAGTAGTCAACTTTCCAATAACTACATCAAATAAATGACCAATTCAACATATTGACCTCTCCTTGAAAATCTGCAAAAATCCTCCCGTCGTACCCTAAAAACTGTCAAACATGTCTCGAAAATGACCAACCATTGTTTGGCGCGCCAAACTTAATTACAATCACAATGGACGTCGGGAACAACTATTGGGGTGAATAGGGATCCCGGGGGTATAAAAGTGACGCCAGTATAGGAAAGGGTGCAATCTAATTTCACAAAAAAGGGTATCTTAAACCCTTCGCGGACATACGGGCGAAATGTTTGCTGTGCTGATGGTTTGGGAAAATGTCTTGTAGCTAAATACGAGTACTGCAAATATAAAATAGTAAACGATATAAGAACAACAAAATAGAAACATACAAAATTATCAATGGGATAACAAATTATTACATTCAGATACTAAATTGGTAGTCAACAAAATGTCTTCATTTAACATGTTTTGTTTTGCTTGGAATGTATACTCAGAAACTACACGTATGTCAACCTACAGTTAAGACCAAAAGCCATCTGACTGATTTTAAACGAGTGTCTATCCAATCACTCGTGTATAATTAATGAATTTTAATTTTTAAGATTACTGAGAATAAAATCTAGGATTTTTGTTAGCTTTTAAAATCACTCTGCAATCTTTTCATTTCAAATACGATTACTTAGAACAAAAATCTATATAACGAGTTTCCACTAGAATTAGTTTTACGTTCTTTTGTTGACGCTCTCACCCTTTATACAGGGTTATAAAAGTCCTACCAAAATCATAATTGGCTTCTCCTGTTCACTGGGCAACTAAGCCGTAAGTATTGATAAGTCTATAGGCGACGCGACCAACCGTGTCCTCAGCTGAATGCCATCCGTTTGAGTTACTTTTTCAGAAAAACCACTGGCTATGAATCCAAAGCACTCTTTCATTCACTGTGAGAAAATTCTATTGGGGGAATAATTCGAATTTGGCCGGTGGCCCTTTTAGCCGTATTGGGAGTGATATAAAACGACTTAGCAGGGATTGTGCACTGTCACACACGCTCGATTTTGAATACTTTGTTGTAGATGGTAAACGTGAGATGAAAATTAAGAGATGTTTTTGTTAAAAATGATGAATGGTGAATATAAGGATTTGGGACTGAAGATTTAAATGTTTATTTGATTATCACGCAGATTATGGATAGATTTATGATTCATGACAAAAATTTCATATTAGTTGGTGCAATTTATTCTAACGGTTTCATTAGGTATGGTCCAATCACAATTATCCTGGACAAGCGCCCAAACGAAAAAAAATATGTTGTTTTTTCTTACTTTTTTATGCTCATTCTCCCTTGAAAGAATAACATATCAATATCATGTACCCTTCAAATTCAATTGCTACTCACAAGTGGGCCAGATACAAGTTTTCCAATATGCGAAAATTTAATATTCTGCTATTTTCCCTCCAGGAGTTGTCAAAAGCCCGTTTTGAAATTTAAAAATCCACCCAATACGATCTTAAACGTTGTCGATTCGCACATAATGATATTCTCGAGTGAAATTTGCGTATTTCGCTATAAATTCAACCCGGGTTACAAACGCGGTGTCCCCAGGGAAGTCAACGTGTACCTTTTGTGCGAAAAGATTGAATTTCAACAAAAATAACCCTGTATAAGATGCAGGGCGCTTTTAAATTGATACTGGATTAACTAAACCTTATTTCGTAGACCTAAGAACTAATTTGGCAGGCTAGATTTAAGGCTTCGTCGAATTATTTTGAATACAAAAAGGTTCTTTATGTTGAATAGATATATTGAAAGAAAATTTGATTGCGTTATTGTGAAAGTATTTTCGCATAATATAACCAGTTGCTAGGTTTTATTTGTGTTATAAACGTAATATCGTGTCTTTATTGTTTTGTGGTATTGTCGAAATTGTAATATTCGTTGTTAGTACATGCGTCTAGATTTTATTGTTAAATAGGCAGTGTATGGATTCATCGATTATACCAAAGTAAATTTGTTTTTTTTTTAACTGTGAAGAAGAAAAGAGCTGTGAAGTTAATGATAGTGAACTTGTTTATAGTTTTGCACGTTATGCTTCTTGGCTAGTATCTGCACTAACTCAAAATTATACTTTGTCTTTCTGATGATGGTTGAAACAAAACTTGGTAGACGAGAGACGAACTTTTATGGGTATTCACTCGACTGCTGAAGAAAGGATGGCAATATTTTTTATTTAAGTTAATGTCCATTGCTTATACAATGTTGAAATTTGTAAAATCCTGGTCTCATTGCCTATTATCAAAATTCTTCTGTTCATAAATGATCATATTTTCCCCCATCAACGAAAACTTTCTCTTCTCCAGATAACTTTTTGCACTTAAACGTAAAATTTAATCAATTATCCACTCATAAATGTATAGCATTCAAAAGAAATAATAATCGTGAAAGCCCAGATCCGTACTTTAAATACCAGTGCAAATGCGGTAAAAAGAAAAAATATACATCTGTGTGAACTGACCACATATGAAAACCTCTTTTTCCTGCAAAAATATTGCGGTTCCGGAATGTTCAGGGTACCGCAGACTTTTTGCAATAAAATATATAGTCGTTAATTGTTGTATAACAATTGTAGGATATTTTAACTCACAACTAAGATGCGGAAAAGTTAGTGGAACTGGAATTTACTGGAGTTACTCATTCCATTAAATTCCAGTTCCACTCGTCTGGCGAAGTACCTCTACCTTACAGAAGACCTAAGCAAAGTAGCACTTATAACTGTTTCTATGTTCTTGCTAGTGAGTTACGTCTCCAGAGCTAAAATGAGGAGGGTATGGGTATTTAGAGCGCATCAGCGCATCAGCGACCCTTGCGGAGATGTTCATGTAGGCAGCGGAAAAACAATGACCATAGGGTGACCGAAAAATCGATCTTTTGCCTCATATTCATATTTAATGAACTCTATCCAACAAAAAAAAATTTTTGAAATCCGTCCATATTTGACAAAATTATCGATGAACATACATAAAAAAAAAACATACAGACGAATTGAGAACCTCCTCCTTTTTTGAAGTCGGTTAAAAAGAAACCATCAGCATCAGCTAGGGCCAAATAAACCTCCAGATGATTATTTAAATGACAAATATGCATGGACATGTTAATCGGCTCAGCCGCACTTAATTTATATTTATTATATTTGACATTATTGTAATATTGAAATTGATTTTAAAAAAGGCATAACTATTGAGTTTCTTGCGGCGTCTCTTCTCAGCAGGCCATTCACGTCGAGGCGCTGGTAGGGCAAAAAAAGTTTTGACGTGCAAAAGAATTTACTAAGTGAATCAAATTGCTGAATAAAATTATTTTATTTTATTTTATTTATTTTATTTCTCCCACCCACACACCTGACGTAATTCTATCCAGCAGTCACTTCAGTCGAAATTCGGCTAAAAGCCATTTTTAATTGCAACGGAACCACTGTCACGTCAGCCACGCCCTCTTTATTTGCCGTGAAAAACTCCGGCAATCAACTACCGCCAGTGTTTGCGTTACAAAAATAACCGCGCGACGCTGCCGATGGGAATAGGGATGATGACTCGTATCACTATTAATTTTACAATACTAGTTTGCTAAAAGAAAATGCTTTTAACTGTCTAATGAGTTGGTTTGTATTCTGTCATTCATAAGATTTGTATTTTTAAATCACCTAAAAACAGTTATTAGTTTCTCAATTGACTACAAAAATAGTGACGTCATAATAGAGTATTTCCATACAAGCTTCATAGATCGAAATCGTTTTGACAGTTAATAAAAGAAAGTCGCATGACTGGTGGTGTCATCATCCCTATTCTGATGCTCTCGATGGTACAGTCAACTTTACGAGTGGCTTCACTGTTTGGATCCTGATGGTGGAAGTTGGTACTGTTTTTTACACGAAATGCGTCAATGTTAGGACTGTAGAGTTGTTATTGTTGTAGAATCGGAAATGTTTTTTTTGCACATTTTAGTCTGACTCCTTGATGAAATCAATCAAAGTAAATCAAAATAAAAGTACTTTATAAGCGGCCGCCCGCGACTTCGTCCGCGTGGTTTCCTGTCACCATACACATAGTTATATACTGTACTTCTTCGTCAAATTGAAAATCAAACAGAAAAAAAAATACAAATCGGATCAGGAGTCCCTAACATTAGCGTGTTCAAACAAAAAAACTCTTCAGCTTTATTCATCAACTACCGCCAGTGTTTGCGTTACAAAAATAACCGCGCGACGCTGCCGCCGATGTGAATTCTGATGCTCTCGATGGTACAGTCAACTTTACGAGTGGCTTCACTGTTTGAAACCTGATGGTGGCTGTTTTTACACGAAATGCGTCGATATTAGGACTGTAGAGATGTTATTGTTGTAGAATTGAACATGTTTTTTTTTGCACATTGTAGTCTGACTCCTTCATGATATCAATACAAAAATAACCGCCTCCGTGGTGTAGTGGTTAGAGCGCTGTGCTCAAAAACTACGAACACGGAGGTCGTGGGTTCGAATCCCGCGGGGAACACTTTCACTTTGTGTTGGTTTTCCCAGTTTGGTTAGGACATTGCAGGCTTAAATCACCTGATTGTCCGATAAGAATGATGATTCCGTGCTTCGGAAGGCACGTTAAGCCGTTGGTCCCGACTATGATCCAAATTGTCTGGTTTCCCTTGTGGTTACGGAGGTCAGACGACAGTCGCTCCATTGTAATAACCAGGCATGTCGATCCAGGATCATAGTCGCAGCGTACCCTGGGCTCCAAGGCAATGGCCGAGGATGCAACCGGGAGAGGCGCTAGGATGATGATGACAAAAATAACCGCGCGATGCTGCCGATGTGAATTCTGATGCTCTCGATGGTACAGCCAACTTTATGAGTGGCTTCACTGTTTGAAACCTGCTGGTTGGAGTTGGTACTGTTTTTTACGCAAAATGCGTCGATGTTAGGATTGTAGAGATGTTATTGTTGTAGAATCGAACATGTTTGTTTTGCACTTTAGAGTCAATGAAACAGAGAATCAAAATCAATAAAAATGTACTTTATAAATGTAGGCCTCTGCAAGGCACTTAAAAGTCGTCAATAATAATGTCACAATAATGTGACTCGACCATGGACTTCGGAATGCAGTTCATACTTTCCTCATGTTTAAAGAATATTGGTAATTGTGTTATTTAAGGATCGATAAAAAAATCAAACTTTATGAGTTATCCAGTCGGCTAACTTACTATCGGGAAATATATTCGCTATTTGCTATTTATGTAATAAAAATATCTATTCCCGTTTTTCAACACGTGGATATTGGAAAAATATTCTCGATTGTCGTCAACGTGTTCAAAACAATAGATTAGTTTAAAAAAGCATTTTATTTTCGTTTATGTTTGCTATTGAAAGCCAAACAAAACAATCAACTAATTGTGAAAGTCGCAATTTATTTGCGCCACCGAAAACTTTGGCTACAGTGGTCCCTAGCTCACTGAGAGACTAGATATTGTTGATAAGTTTAATATGGGGATCGATGGTGCACACTTATGTGCATGAATTTCTAAATAAATCTATACTTATAATAAATCCATAGAGAGGTCAATTATGTACATAAATTATATTTTCAACAAAACTATCAGGGGTTGATTTGTGGTCGGTAATGATGCCAGAAATGTCTGTATGTTCCTTATAGAAACAAAAACTTCTCGACGGATTTTAACGAAATATGGATATTTCTACCTACAATTATTCTACGTAAACAATAAATAATTTTTATTGGATAAATACACCAATGGCCAAGGCCCAACCCAAGTTCAAAACGTATAGTCATACTTACATAGTTTTTTTTATCATTTTGGAATTAATAGCTTGATTTATCGGTCTGTTAGCTTCTAAGGAATACATGAAGTGAGTCTCTTATTATTCTGAACAAGGCGTGATAATAGCAATTATTCGATTACCTGAATAAATTTATTTTATTTTATTTATTCCCTAGCTTCCCAGTAAAACATTGCCTACACTAGGCGACCCCCCCCCCCCCCTAATTCGGGGGACCGCTGACAGCTTTAATTGAACCCCGATACGTTATCGAGAGGTCGAAGTTATGTTAGTACTTTCTCACTGGAACGAACGGTTTGAAAGTTTTCTTTTCTCACCTAGTTTGTTAGGCGGAATTGAAGGCGGCCTGAGTAAGGTGTTTTTGTGTTTTCTGAAGGATACTTGGCTGAAATTAATGGTTTGTCTAGAAGATATGCTGAAATCTAAGTGTAGGAAAGCAATATAATGCGGAAAAACGCGAATTTAAGCGGCTGGATTTAAGTTCATGATATGACATACTTTTAAATGGGTGATGACACACTATGCCGAAATTAGTAACACCGCACAATTTCGTATTAAAAATGCATGGCCGCTGAACTTCGGTCGCGTAATTTCCGCCTAGTGTGTTCCTAGAAGAGGTTGCAATAACATACAAATACCGTAATAAATTAGTGCTCAAGGAAATTATAGTTCATTAACGTTATTTTGTTTCTTTACAGGTATGTTCGAGTTTTTGAATAATCTTTGAGGCTCAATCATATTTGTAAGTAACGCAGTTTTTTTTCTTCTTTCATGTGTAAATCTTAATGCGGTTCACAGAATACTACAACTTACCAATTTTCAACAGTATAGTGCTTATAACATCGGAAAAAAAGTGGCTGTGACATACTGGCGGACAGACAGACAGACAGACATGACGAATCTATGGCGGTTCCGGTTTTTGCCATTTGGCTACGTAACCCTAAAAAGACACCAACTTAGGGCAATTAATTCCCTTTGTTTTTGAAGAAAGTAAACGGTAGCTCACGTCTTGGTAATTTGGTAAATTGGTAAATTGTTTACATACATATATGGCAGTCCGGTGCTGAACTTAAGTTTCCCGTAGAAGGGGGATAAAAAAACCTCCAAGGTTTTCAGACAGTCATTGTATTTATGTTTATAGAGAAGAATCCGTCATTGTGAATTTGAAAGGGTAGCTAAATCTCTGTCGAGACGGGGAGTCAAAATTTTCTAGCACCACTTCCCACCCCAGGATTGGAAGTTTAAATGACGTCGGCACAAAAGATGGGGGACCGCGTTGCTATGCGTCGGTATACGTAAAGTTTAAGTCTGGGTTTTTGATACCATGGCTTTTGTGAAAAAAGTTTAGGAAGAAAGGATGGGACAGTATGAACTCAAAAATCAGGAGACTTAGTTGTGGCTTCAGATAATTTATGACACACAAAATTGTATCTCGTATACATATGTATATACATACGAGTATGTATGTTTCTGTTTAAACTCGCGTAGTTTGAAATTCTCGTAACAAACTTTAGAGCCATCAAATTATTCGTATCTATAACTACTAATATAATAAAAGCTGAACAGTTTTTTATTTGTTTGTTTTTTTGAACGCGCTAAGCTCAAGCACTAATGGTTCGAATCGGAAAAATATTTTGGGGATTTGTAGAGGAAGGCTTTAAGCTAAAGTATAATTAAGCTAATGCAGTAGTAAGTAACACTTTGTGTGCAGAAACCGAAATCCACGCGGACGGAGTCGTGGGCGGCCGCTAATCATCATATATTTATGATTAAGCTCTGCAAATCCTATTGATTTCATCCATTAACAACTGGTCCCGCTAACTTCTCCTTTCCAAACTAGTGTTGCCAACCGATTTTTCGTGTCAACTCGTGGAAAATGTTTTCAAACGAAAATCTGTTGTTTCGCAACACTTTCTGCCGTGTTATTGAGGGCGTGACCTCAAAGCGGCTCGGAACAATGCAACTTGCACCTGCACTCCTTAATGAGTGCATGCCAGGGCTGCAATCGAAGCTGGGTTAACATATCACTCCATAAAACATAAGTCTTGTTGAAGACTTACCATCGGGTGGACCGCTTGTTCGTTTACCTCCCTATCAAATAATAATAATAAAAAAATACGTCCTTAAAATATAATAGTAATGTAGAGCATACTATAAAATAGCTGAAAAGGTTGTTTGTTTATACGTACTAATCTCAGGAACTACAGGTTTGAATTGAAGAAATATTTTTGTATTGGATAGTCATCGAGTACAAATGCCGATGTTTAGGCAAAAACATTGTCCGCTAGCGGTATTCAAACCCCCAGTTTTGTAGCCAGGGTCTCGGTCCACTATACCAAAGAGCCCGACAAAAGGATTATAATATAATATATTTAAGCTCTGCTCTCGAAGTTATAAAATAAACTTATTAATTTATATCAATCAATGTACTTAGTGTAATATGCCTGAGAACTTACGAGTGATTGTGAGATCGATCCCCTAACTTAAGTTTAATCCTTTGCAGGTCACGTCACAACTTATGTCGTAACTTGGCGGGGATTAAACTAGTCTAGACGGTTTGTACCTGAATAATCAGAGATATTCCAAGGCTTAGGAAACCACTAGACAGAATCATAATTTGTAACCTTTGACCCAATTAGAAGATAGGTAATACATGTGAAAGTTTGTTTGGATGTTTGTTCGTCATTCATGCTGAAACTATTGAACGGATTTTGATGAGATTTGGTATACAAGTAGGGTATGCACTGACTTGGGTGACAGGTAACTTTATATCCCGATTACATGCTCCCATAGGATAAATCAGGAATCTTGATAAGGCGGGCAAAGACGGGGTTAAGAAACTTATATTATATGTGGCTAACAGGAACTGTATGCAAATTGCCTATTATTGGGCTTAATGGAGAGCCCTTATAGAGATCGCCTTATCCTTGCTAATATTTTATATCGGGAAGTGAGTATGGTTATGTGTTTGTTTGTTTGTTTGTTCCGCTTTCACGCCGTAACTAGTGAATCGATTGGTTTAACACTCTTCAGACGTAAAGTTAGTCCGGATTAAATAATAGGGTACTTATTATCCTGGAAAAATAGATATTCCCGAGGGAAAAAAATATATTGTTTGCAATATAACCGAAAGCTAGTAACAAATAATCAGCAGTACTACGTAGTCAGCCCTAGATGACGTCACAAGGCATTACAGGAGTATGACGGCTGGATCCCGTCACATTGAGCTCATGCATGATGGAGACGACTTAAGTGATTGCTGTGATCACATCATCATTACTTATGACTTTGATCATTCGAAACTAGCGGCCGCCCGCGATTTCGTCCCCTTGGATTTCGGTTTCCGCTCACATAGTGTTATATTATAGAAAACTAGCTGACCAGACAGACTTCGTCCTGTCAAAAAAAATTGTAATCTGGCATTGCTGTTTATAGGGTTTTCCCAGCAATTATTTGATTTTTTCTCGCCGTAAGAACCATCCTTGGACTTCAACGAACATTTAAAAAAAAGAATTGGCCGGTCCAGGCATTGTTGAGTTGTGCGCTTACCAACACATTTTGCGATTCATTTTTATATTATAGATTAAAGCCTTCTTCGACAAATGGACAAATCAAAACATAATTTTATTCCAATTCGAACCAGTACTTTCGGAGATTAGCGCGTTCAAACAAACAAACTCTTCAGCTTTATTATATTCCTATAGATTAGTATAGATGAGGTCGGTTTAATGACGGGGAAACATTCTATGTATTTGCTTGGGGTTCGAATCTCACCATATCGCAGGACAAACATATGTTTATAGAAGTACACATATAAGTGTGACAATCCGATCCTAGTATCCATACAAAAAGCTTTGAGCTTAGTTTGGGGCTAGGTAATTGGTGTTTCCAATGAATTAATTATTTTAATTTTAAATCAAAGATGCTCAGAATTGTAAATAAAAGACACCAGCAGTAAACAAACCACTCGGAACTTGTTTAAAATCTCCCAGTACCTCCCGTTCATTGATAAGCAAAACTTGAAGAAGCGTCATTGTATTTCACAAAAGTTTACAAACAAGGAAATCAGGTGAAAACATCGGTATTGTATAGAAGTCTCGGTAAACCGACTCTATTTGCAAACGTTACTTTCCCGCTTTCGGACTATGGTAGGTATTTCATAAACTGACAGCGTTTAACACTTTATATTTATCTCCAATATTAATAATTACATTAATTTGACGGCCCGTTGGTCAAGTGGTCAGAGACCTTGGCTACAAAACCAAGGGTCGCGGGTTCGAATCCCGCTAGGTGCAAATGTTTGTGTGATGAATACCCGCTTTTATACTCGAGTCATGGATGTTTATAAAAGTATTCTATTTCAGTATGTTTATTCCCTAGCTTCCATAGTACAAGCTTCGAGCTTAGTTGGGGTCTAGACAATTGGTGTGTTAATCCAAAGCATTTATCCCAACTAATATTATAAATGTGTTTTATATTATCAAGATGGCAGGAACTGTATGCCAGTTGCGAATTATCAGGCTTAATCGAGAGCAATTCGTGTGTTATTCCAATGAATTTATGTATTATTAATTTATGTATTATTATTTATTTAAATCATCCTACGCCACCTCTTATAACTCAATCCGCAACAAAAGCAACAAACTTGTCCGTTAAATCATTACGGGAAACCGTCGGAAAACAAACAAAAACTTCCATTAACGCGCCACAACTACTCTCTGTTCGTCCGGGCTAGACCAAGTCACCCTCGGTCTAATAACTAAGTTATGTAGGTATCACTTTCTATAACACTTGCCAACAACAATCTTTGCCTGAGATAATCTTTTAATATTTCATTACTAGGGGCCTCCGCGACTTTTTTTTTCTTTATTTGGTTTGGCATTGTATCTTCTCAGTTACAGACAATAAACTTACAAATGAAGTACAGAGATTCTTAATACAAAGCTTACTTACTTCTATGCAAATAAAAACAGCTATTTAGGAAGAGAACTTACTCGACAAATGGACTATCCAACACAAATACATTTTTTCACTTCTAACCAGTTGTTTAGATAGTAGTTCAGATTTATGCCGTGTAGTTAGTAGTAGTGAATATGTCTTCAAATTTTTAAAATATATGTCGTGTATACGATTATGTCTTAATAAAATACGTAGAGATTAGTGGAAAACCCAATCGAATGAGCCGCTCGTCTGGGAAATTACCTCCACTTTAAAGAAGACCACAGTGAAGTAGCACTTCGTAACTGTTGTTTACTATGTTTCTGCTGGTGGGTAAGGTCGATAGAGTTTAGTTGGGGTATGGGGTCTTAGTGCAGTTGTTGATGTCCATTAGCAGCGGTGATCGCTTACCATTAGGTGACCTTTCTTGTGCGTTTGCCTCCCTAAAACTAAAAAAAATATAACCATACCTCGGAATGCTCCATAGACTTTTTTGGACGACACCGACAGTAAAGAAATAAATAAATAAAATAAATAAATAAATGCCTAGGACTAACACACCAATTGCCTAGCCCCAAACTAAGCTCGAAGCTTGTACTATGGAAGCTAGGGAACGGATAGACATACTTAAATACTTTTATAAACATCCATGACTCGAGTACAAATGCCGATGTTCATCACACAAACATTTGCCCCTAGCGGGATTCGAACCCGCGACCCTTGGTTTTGTAGCCAGGGTCTCTAGCTACTCGACCAACGGGCCTGTCCATATGACACTCATTATGTTAGAATTTTTAAAACCCACACCTAAAATAGTTGGACATCTATTAAAAACGATGCAGGTAACTCAAAATGCAACGGAAACGAACAGATCCCGTTAACACCGCCAGTCTAATCTTACCTTTGTTTTAAAACAACTTGAAAAACTCGAGATATAAAATACGACACGTACTCTTCAAACAAATCTTTCCGAGAACCGTAGGCGTTTGCGCATGACACAAATGCGTAAATATTTATCAACAATCATTTGTATAAAATTCAACTTTAACTTCCAAAAATAAGGTTTGTTTTAGCTTGTTTGTTTTGGCTATCAGAAGTGTTGAAAAAGGCTATGGACTCAAAGGAAATTGAACTTTAAGTTGCCGAAATAAGGTAGGTTTTAGCTTGTTTGTTTTGGGTGTCGGAAGTGTATGAAAAAGGCTGTTGACTGATTTGAATCAGTGACTTCTTTAGTGGTCTGTTAATGTTAACTGATGAGATGAGTGACTTAGTTCAGTTGCGCGAAGTCATCGGTGTTTGTATGTTTAATGTTGCAACGGTACTTTGAAACTGCATACAAATACCAAAGGAAAGGTTGTATTTTGGTATTTATTCATTAACTTGGTTAATAAAGAAACTCTTTGGTACTCAAACAGATTATGGTCGGGACAGTGGTAATAAAATGTATAGCTTAAAATTGAAAAAAAAAAACATTGGACTAACACTCCAAATGAGTTAAGTTCGAAGCTATACATGCTGGGGAACGGATAGACATCTTAAACACTTTTATAAACATCCATGACTAAGGTACAAATTCCGATGTTCTTCACACAAACATTTGCCCTTAGCGGGATTCGAACCCGCAATCCTCGGTTTTTTCAGCCAGGGTCTTTGACCACTAGACCAACGGGCCTGTCAAACATAGCCACTACTAGACTTCTGCAATATTTAGAATAAGATATTATTGTTTAAAAACTGTTTAAAAGACTGGATTTTGAAGTTTCAAGTAAAAACCTTTAAAAATCGTAGAAATTGTAATTTTTATGTTTAATTTCATTGAGGCAATATTATGATACGTTTGCTAGAATTACGTACCATTGCATTTCCTTGCATTCACGGTGGTAAATAATTTTACTATATGATGCTCCGTTTTGAAATGTGAGTTTACTTCCATTAAGTAATGAAAAGAAGTTGTGATTTATGGAGAGAAGAAGTACGTGTGTCATTCCCAATAAGACACATTACAATTAAAATACGTATAAGAATTAGGAATCGACTGACTGGGATATCTCATATATTGTTGTAAACTGGCATCACATTTTTTCATATTTAAGATAAACAACGAAAATAGATGTTTTGTGTCTATTTTTATAGTAGCTCACTCAATGCAATCAAATCTAGCCAATTAATTCAATCTACTAAAAAGAGGTCAATAGCTCTCTAATACTTCAGATAATACCCTATTTCCAGACCATGTTATTGTTATCGTATAAAACAAAATTGGCATACATGTGTATTAACATTCGTTCAACGACACGTAATAATGGACACAACTTTTTCCTCTAACACTTAATGAAACAAAAATACACGTATCACTCACGACACACTTCTATTTTATTACATAGGTACTCATTCCACACTATAAAATAATACCCTCCGGCCGTATTCGGCCATGGCGGCCGATCTAACGATCAGCCAGGTACGCAGGATATATTATAGTGCACAAGTGAGTGCGCAAGCACAGGTGCACTCCCTATTCCCTCAGTCTCATAATTCGGTGGGACAGCAATCTGACACGACCGTAGAGAGATCAGGCGCAGGACCAACGGCTTAACGTGCCTTCCGAAGCACGGAGGAGCTCGAGATGAAATTTTTCGGTCACCCATCCGATGACTGGCATCTGCGAACGTTGCTTAACTTTAGAAACCGCAGGCCAAGTGCGCTTACCACTGCGCCATCGAGCTCCACACTAACAATATATCTTATGCTGAAACGATATTTCAAGCAATTTATTTATTTACTAGCGGCCGCCCACGACTTTGTCCGCGTGGATATCGGTTTTCATACAAAAGTTTTTTCCCGCTAACTCCCTTTCCCGTGGGAATTTTGCTACAACCTGTTACAACTAAGCTTTAAGTTTACTAAGGTACCTGCATGGCAAATTTCAAGTGTCTAACTTAAGCGGTTTAGGTTCTCCATACAAACTTTCATCCCCCATTTTGAGGAAGTGGGAGGTTAGAAAAGGGGCAAAACGTAGCCTTTCACCTATCTCCACTTAAAAAATCAAGACAATTCGTCTCTCCGTTTTGCCGTGAAAGAAAGACAAACATACAGGCAGACAGACATATGTACATACTTTCCCATTTAAAAAATATGAAGGTATTTTTTAACGCCTTCTGAGAACGTTTTCTGCACCAATTGCCGAGTTAAACCGAGTTATTAAGAACTTATTACGTTATTTTGAAACCGGCGAAAAATAAAACACCTGTACATTCGAGCGCGAAATGTTTTGTAAATTCTGAAGTGTATAAACCCTCAGTTTATTTAAAAAGCGAAGGTATTTTATGCGAAAATGTTATTTTAACTTTTATAACTTTTATTACGTAAATTTTACCGGTATTTATAAAAATAACTTTTGTTTCCCAGCGACACTTTTTTCCGCTTAAATCCTGTTGGCTTTAAGCTGATTTCAAAATAAAATAAAGGGCTTTTCAATGAATATCCAATGGTACTGAGAAGTAATATATTTATGTTTTTTTAAAAGTCATTTTGTATTTCAGATTGTTTGGCCTCGACTGTACAAACAATTTATTGTTATCCGTAATGCCTGAGATATTGTTACGCTAAACGTTCTTGTTATTTTTAGAAACATGTTTTTTTAATATCTATCATTAAGTTGCAATAACTTAACATAAAGTTATCATCGGCATTTAAAAAATATTAAAAAGTTCTTAATTCGCTGACTTGGATAAGGCATAGTCTACTGGTCAGAGACCCTGGCTACAAAACCGAGGGTCGCGGGTTCTTTAGTTCGCATAGCGCTAGGCAATTGTTATGTTAGTCCAAGGCATTTATTTATTTATCTACTTTGAAGCATAGATCAATTGGATTCGGTCGATTTATGAATGATTGATATTTTTCCCATGTTCTAAGGGTCGTGGGTTTTAATACATTACAAACATCTATCTTATGTACATACATATGTCTGTACTTTTACTATGTGTTTAGATATATATACTCAAGTCAACGTATTCGACATGAGAATAAGAAATACATTATATGTTCGAATAAAAATATGTTTTATTGAATTAGAAAACAAGAATCTTTGCTTACCTTTCGTTCTGTTTATTTTATAAGCATGTTAATATTCAAGTAGAATATGTGTGCAAATACTTAAGTATCTGTAAACACACAAACGCACACACACGCAATAGAATTTCCACAGATGCAATGAAAGTTCCATTTTCACGCATGAAATATTCAGTGCACTTGATATTATATTCCATTTATTCTAATGTAAATAAAAATAAAATTGGATTCCCAATTTTTTCTCGAAAAACTATTGAAATGTATTTGTTTTATTAAAGGAAATTGATTGGAAAGTCGTAGAGCAGAATTTTATTTTGTGTACATTGTTTTTTATTAAGCTCTTGTTAGAAGATAGGCTGTATATTTTTTTTTAATATTATACAACTCTAGACTAGTCCATTACCTTACCTGTTCATCTGTTGAGATAATTTTGTCTTAAGTTTACGATTTGTTACACTAGGGATCGCGATTTAAATAATAATAAATAAAATAAATGCCTTGGACTGACACACCAATTGCCTAGCCCCAAACTAAGCTCGAAGCTTGTACTATGGAAGCTAGGGAACGGATAGACATACTTAAATACTTTTATAAACATCCATGACTCGAGTACAAATGTCGATGTTCATTTTCCCTCTAGCGGGATTCGAACCCGCGACCCTTGGTTTTGTAGCCAGGGTGTCTAGCCACTCGACCAACGGGCCTGTCAACTTACTGTTTACTTGCAGTTTGTTTCATCTACGTCCAATTTTATAATGTACCTACACTATTTTGTGTTGCATTGGGAGTTTTTTTTTATGTCATAGGCGGCAAACGAGCTAGCGGGTCGCCTGATGGTAAGCAATCACCGCCGCCCATGGACATCCGCGACACCAGAGGTATCGTTGATGTGTTGCCGGCCTTAACCCCTGTCTTAAGTGAAGTTAATTAGACGAACCTTTTGGTCTATCTTTAAAGGCTTCTAATTTCATTGACCTTAGCCCATTAAATGATCATGAGAATTTAGTGGCATTGCCTAAATCAAAGCATTTCGATCTATCCAACCTGCCTTCCTTCAAAGTATCAAAGTTAAAAACTTTCGAAAACTCGCCCCGGCATCGAACCCCCGGCCTCTATGCATAATAAGTCGGCTGTCTGCAGGCACAATAGCCCTCAAGTCACTTGCAGGTGAGTGCTTGAATGCTTAAGCGACCCTTGTGCTGCACCCCTTGCCGGCGGGGGTGGTGGGGGGTATAGATTTTGTTATTAAGGGTATTGTTTTGTGGTTTTGTTAGCGTTTTGTGGGAGAAATCGGTAGCTGTTTTGTTTTTTATGGTAAAATGTAGCGTTAGACGAGAAAATCGTACATTGAACTCTGATTTTGTACTTAAGGGCGTGCAGTCCGCAGACTAGAGCCGCCAATATTTTTTCTTAAGTTGTAAAAAAATTTAGATATTTATTTGGACGACGCTCTGTACTGCACTATTGCACTAAAGAGAATAAATAACATTTTGGTTTTTGAAGCCATAATCTTAAATATTACATACAACTGGCCACTTGTAGCAATAGTTAAGATAATGAATACCTCATGATGAACAAAGTATTAAAAGATTTAAATATATAAAAAAACTTAAGTAACATTATTAGACTCGGAAGGTTCATTTATCTACTGAAGCGTTGCCTTTAATTTTATAAGTCTAGCTCGTGGGGTCAGGCAGTCAAATGTTTCTTTTCTTGATCTAACTAAAGGCGGATATAATGCCCTGTGGACTTCTCTACCAGTTAACATTAGGTCTTAACAGCAAAGTATTTAAGATAAATCGTAGATACGTTTCAACATTTCAACTTAAGGTCCAATCGGAAAGTGAAACGGTAGGTGAATACTTTACGTTTGAACCTAATCTTGACTATTCAATAGAAGATGATTTCATTAACTAACTATTTATGTCTTAACGTTTACTCGCTATTTCCATCACCCTGGTTTCCACCTTAGCAGACCCGCAGACGCGTATCAGAGCCGTGACGTTGTCTGAAAGATTAATCTCACATGGAAATGGTTTTTGTTGCCTTTCCTAGACAGGCCTGAGTGAGCTTTAAACTATTAACACGTTAGTTGGGTGTTTATTTTTAGATGCAATAATGGGTTGGTAGATTTATTAAATAATAGAGAACGTAATGAAATTAATGTATTAAAAAAATATAGTACTTATTGGCGATTTAAAAGAGCAACTATCGAGTTTCTTGCCGCTTCTTCTCGGTAGATGACTGCGTTCCGAAGTCGGTGGAAGATTCATTATATTGTGATATCATTGACGATTTATAAGTGCCTCACTGAGGCCTACATCAATAAAGTATTTTTTAATTTTGTTTTTTTTTTTTTTTTTTAATTTTTAATAATAATGATTGAGACTGCTTCATAAATCTCGTAACAATGCAAAAGGTAGAGCTTAGTGGAAGCCGCTCGTCTGGGGAAGTACCTGCACACTACAGAATACCACAGCACGTCGTAACTGTTATACTATGTTTCTACTGCTGAGTAAGGTTGCCAGAGCTCAGTTGGAGAGTGTATATAGTCTTAAAGACAGGCAACGAATCTTGTGCGGTTGTTGATGTCCATAGGCAGCGGTGACCATTTCTAATAAGGTGACACTCATGTTCGTTTGAAAAAAAAAACAAGTAAAAGTATACTAAAAGCGTGGTGATTAAGCCAAAACCCATCTTTGTAAAGAAAACATGATTTCAAATGATGGAGGCCTTTGCCCTGCAGTGGGACATTAATAGGTTGATACTTTACTAAAAGTATACTACTTGGTTAGGAACTTATTCAAGTATTCAAGTAGTTTTGTGTAGGAACACACTATGCTGTAAAAACGCGACCGAATTTACGCGAATGAATGTACGTTCTATCGTGTTCATGATATGCCTACTTTTAAACGGGAGATGACATACTATGCCTAAGTTACGTAGCGTAATTTTGTATAGGAAATGCATTGCCCACGAACTTAGGTCGCATAATTTTAGCCTAATGTGTTCCTGCACTTTAGCATAGGTCGATGTCCACATATTAATTTTAATTTGATATTAACAGCATAAGCTCTAAGATATAGAAATAAGAAGTCATCCTCCACAAATCATAATATACGTCTAATTTTCTCATCTTATCCATAAATTATCTCTCCGGCCAGCCGTAAATGTATCTGGGTCTTAATTGCAACCGGATATGTCCGGTGTTCTGACATGTTTATGAGCATATATTTAAAACTAGAAATGCCCCGATATCAGAAAGCTGTGGCATAATTTTGTTCAATATGACGTACGTGCTAACATGCTGTTACTAGGATAAGAAGCGATCGTCGCTTTAAAAAGTAGTGTCAATTTGAGAGCGAGTCGAAGTACGGCAAAGGCATATTATAGGAGAGACACTCTTCTCCTTTTTTGAGGTGATTTGGCAAGCGTGACTTATGGTTACGGAAATATTGGTTTGTGCTGGAAAAATAAATGTTACCTAATTAACTGTCAATCGATTGAAACATCCCTTCCGGATAGTTTTTTCGGTTATTCTATTCTCTTTGCATTATCTGAAGTAGAATATAATAAGGTGTAACAAAATATACTGCAAATATTTTAAGGGCGAATCGTTTAGTGGAAATGTAATAAAAGAGATGTCCCAGAAATGTATGAAGCCTCGGCCTGGACCATGTACGCTATACCTAAATATAGGCGAATAAGTGTACTACAGTTTTAATTACTCCAATTCTTATGGAAAACCTCAATTTTTTGGCTGAAACAATAAATTAAACCACAATATTGCAACTCAGTACAATATGGCGGAGGACGCATCCATAGAGTAAAGTAAATATACCAAGACGCATCTTTGAAACTTGAATGACGTTTATGTCGTTTATCCGTCAGTTTATTTTTGTTTTGACAGTATGCAGTTTATTTCACAAAGTATTTATATTTTTAGGTTACAAACTACCTAAAAAGGCTGGGGCCAAAGCTGTAAATCCCAGTAAAGAAAAAAATTACAGTTGCCATCTTTACGAAGTAAAGTGAACAATTATGAATTTGATTTTATTTTTAAGGCACTAAATTACGGTCCAAAAATGTTTTATTGTATTTTTAATGGAAATAGCAATATTTTACCGATTTTTTGGTACCACGTACATGGTGCGGGCCTGGGATGGGACATCTCATTTGACTAGTAAATTTTTTTTATCAATACTATAGTTTCCGAGAAAATCAACAAAATAAATTGAGTGAATAATTGGGAAAAGTACAAATTTTGTCATATGCAAGACAGCTGGTCGTGTCTTATCAGTGTAATACTATTACTACACTTGTACTGCCCCAAAAGCAAAGTTGTGGAGAGGGGGCGAAGCTTATAGGACCAAAAGAGCAAATTGGCCAATGCAGAAAGTGCAAAATTTGGTAGGTAATAATTTTGACTTTTTAATATCTGATATTGATTACATTGCCACTAAAGAATTCGCCCTTAAAATATTTGCAGTATATTTTGTTACACCCTATATATTTACTTAGGAGAACTTCGTTTAATTGGTTGTAAGTGTTGTAATTGGCTCAAAAATTACTTGAGCGATTTAAAAATATATTTTTTGAGATGGCTTCAATTGCCTGTACTAGTAACAATTCCGTTTGAAGGTTTTAAGGGGCTAAAGAGGTCCAAGTGCAAACAACGTTTTGACGACCCGCTTGGTGTAATGGGCAAGATGTTACCTATTACACAAGACGTCGCGGGTTCGATCCCCGCACAGAACAAACATTTGTGTGCCTGAACATGTCTGTTTGTCCTGGTCTGGGTGTTATATGTATCTATTTAAGTATATTTGTAATACCACTGTTGATTCTGATGTCTGTAACACAAGTGCTTAAGCTACTTAACACGGGGTCAGATCAATGTATGTGATGTTGTAAAAAAAATTGGCCAAGTGCGAGTCGGACTCCCGCACTGAGGGTTCCGCACGAATTCTATTTTTGACGTAATAAAAAAACTACTGAATAGATTTCGTTCGAACCAATTTTCGTTGGTAGTTTTTATGATAATGTACATTATATAATTATTTCAGTTTTATCACCCTCTTATTTAAGAAGTTAGAGGGGGGGGGACACACTTTTTTCCACTTTGGGAGGGTCTGTCACGCAAAGTATTCACTTTAGAAAAAAGTGATATTGGAAACCTTCATATAATTTTTAAAGACCTATCCATAGATACCCTACACGTATATGTTCAATGAAAAAAAATATTTTCAGTTTCAGTTCTGACTATGGGGACCCCCCACTATTTTTTTTTTCTATGTTCGTGTGAAAACCTTGTTGCGGTTCACAGAATACATCCACTCACTAAGTTTCAACAGTATAGTACTAATAGTTTCGGAAAAAAGTGTCTGTGACAGACTGGCGGACAGACAGACAGACAGAAATGACGAATCTATAAGGGTTCCGTTTTTTTGCCATTTTGGCTACGGAACCCTAAAAACTACATGTATACATTTCAACATTTTTTACTCAACGATGATTTAATACAATTATCTTTTTCCCACGACAATCTTAAACTGTTAATTGCAATTGAAACCAACTATACATGTTTATAAAAGACTTTCCTCGACTCCAAAGAGAGAACAGGGTAATTGAAATCGAGTTTTCTATTCATCTGTACTGTACATAATGAAAAATTAATTTTCTATTGCGTGGAAGATGGTAGAATAGCTTTTGTTTGCAACAGACACTCTTTGTTTTCATACTTTATAGTTTATACACACTTGTATTAGTACTATGTTAGAGTCAATATAGTGTTTAGAAAATGTAGCCTTGGAAGAAAATATGCATGCATGTTACCTGTGCGTTTAAGAATTGTCAAAGTTTTTTTGTTGATATTGGTGGTCGATTGTTGCAAATCTATAAAATATTGTAATGCTTCTTAATTATGGTTCCATAGCCAAATGGCAAAAAACGGAACCCGAAATAGATTCGTCATGTCTGTCTGTCTGTCTGTCCGCCAGTCTGGATAACTGAAACTGGAAATATTTTGTTTCATTGAACATATACGTGTGGGGTATCTGTGGATAGGACTTGAAAAATGTTATTGAGGTTTCTAAAATATTTTTTTCTAATGTGAAATGTTAGTAGAAAGCTTGGAAAGGCTGATTTCATATGTGTATTGTTAAAAAGATGGGTTTTATTTTAATCACGCTTGCTAAATGCGGATTGGAGCTGAGAAAATGTAAAAAACTTGCTTGACCATGGAATTGAGGACCTCAAGGTTATGACCCGGTAACTAAACTACTAGACAAACAAAGCTTAGGCCTAAAACGTCGAAGCTGTACGGTAAATATCCTTTGATGTTAAAATTAAGCCACGGCTCGGTACTTAAACTACTAGACAAACTAAGCTTATGCCTAAAACGTCTAAGCTGCAAATATCCTATGATATTACCATGAACATTTTAAAACAAGTCACACGTAGCACACGGTCAAAAGCCTTCAGGATCGGTATTACTCAATTTCGGTAGCCTTTGTGGTCTATATTGAGTTTCGTATGGCGACTGAAATGTAGTCGCGGAATATTTTTAGGTTTAACATGGTCACTGGGTTTTAGGCAGAGTGAAAATCTTCCAGCAAGGGTATCGATTATTTTATAATCTACTAGCGGCCGCCCGCGACTCCGTCCGCGTGGATATCGATTTCCAATAGCCTAAAGCCTTCCTCGTCAAATGGACTATTCAACACAAAAATAATTATTCAAATCGGTCCAGTAGTTCCCAAGATTAGCGCGTTCAAACAAACAAACAAACAAACAAACATACAAACATACTCTTCAGCTTTATATATTAGTATAGATACTAATATAATAAAGATGAAGAGTTTGTTTGTTTGTTTGAACGTGCTTATCTCAGGAACTTAGGATCGAATTAAAAATATTTTTTGTGTTGGGTATTTCATGTGACAAGGAATGCTTTTTATTGGCCGATGCTCCTCTCACCCACTGGATCCACCCACTGGTGGGTGGAGGGGCAACTCGAGTAATGTATCGGTGCCCGTCCACCCACCGCGTCATAGCTTTGTGTGAGGAAACTAAAATCCACACGGACGGAGTAGCGACCGCTAGTTTACTTATAAAATGGTACTTATCAACTTATCAAATAGGAGTTTACTACAAAATAGGTTTCATTAAAAATGTGTTTTTGCAAAGTTTTCTCATCAATGTTGCTTCACTTCATTTTAATTCATTTTGAGGTCCTTAAAATGTAATACCAAAGGTTTGATATTTTTCTCTTCAATCCGTTTTTTTTTCAATAGATTTTCGGGGCCTTAAAATGTGATTTCAAATACACGTTTCTCTTTAATCCGTATAGGTCGACCACAAAGCGGCGATGCGTGACGTAACATCTCTAAATCATTCTGTGTGTGCTCGTCCGTTAAATTAGTACTGCCTTTTGTGATCGAGAGACCACGGTTGACCACAGGCCTTGATTCAGATAGAATAAGGAGTGGTTAGGTGAGAAAGAAATGTATATCTTTAAACTTTCGCGTTGCATTATACATAATTATTAAACATTACAACGAGACTGAAGGCGATATTATTGTCTATGATGATGTAGCTTCGCAGCCGAAACGTCAACCAGTAAGTACTCAGGTACTTATAAAAATAATATCGTGTTTAGTCCCGTTGCAATAATGTTTAATAATCAAGAAATGTATGTTACATACATTGGTTATGGATGGGTAGTAGAAGGGGGAAATTAAGGGTCACTTTAGTGTATGAAGGCACTAGCATGAAATTACGCTACTGAAATTCGGTGGCTATGCGTTTTCTATACAATATTACGCGACGTCATTTCAGCAAAGTGTGTCATCTTCCATGTAAGATACATATATTGCAGACGTAGTCAGGCCGAACTTTGGTCGCGTTTTTTTCGTCTAGTGTGTTTCTAATACTTACGGTAAGTGATCGCCACCGGCATGACACAAGGGTCACTTATGAAAATGCCTTTACCTTTAACTTAATGGTTTTCCTTTTCACTAGTTGATTCTCACAGCTCTTCACCACGGCAACATAACACCACAATTTCAAACATACCTTCAACCTTCCAATATTCATTTCTATTAATAAAATAGACCATGAAAATCGTTTATAACCCAATAACGCGTTTCCCATTCCGTCCTCTATTACACCGTCTCAATTGAAAGCGGGATTGCCGCTTAGATCCCAACTAAATCACAGGTTTCATCAGATTCCACTTTGCGAGAACGTTTAAGGTGCGCTATCACGCGAGTGTGGTATCAAATTTTCGTTCACACATAATAAAACGCATTATGTTGGATGCGTGTTACACCGTAGTGTAATTGTTGTGTCTTAAAAATAAAATTATGATTATTTTGGCGTAGGAACTTGAATCTTTAATTTTTACAAATTTTCTTATATCATGTGAAAGGGTTTATGAATACTGCTGCTACTAATTTATTTTAGTAGTATAGCATTAAAGATAGGTAGAGTTTAGTGGAAATTCCACTTGAATGAGCCGCTCGTCTGGGGCAGCACCTCTTTACTGAACACCACCAGTGAAGTAGCACTTCGTAACTGTTGTGCTATGTTTCTGCTGGTGAGTAAGATCGCCAGAGCTCAGTTGTGGATGATATGGGGATCCTCGTGCGGTAGTTAATGTTCATGGGCAGCGGTGATCACTTACCATCACATGACCCTCTTGTTCGTTTGCCTTCTTATAACATAAAAAATACATAAATTCCTTCACCACCGTGTGATTGAGGCACGATTCATACTTTTGCAGCCAGCTCAGAGCAATCTCTCTTCAATTTAACACACGCCCGCACGTAACTCGATCTCGTAACACGCGTACATTGCGTGATAGGTTGCAAAGGCTAACCCTGTAGCCTGTATGTAACAAGCAATGGATAGCTAAGAAGGGATTTGTTGAAATGGTTGTAAGGAATTTGCGATGTTGTAATTTGTAAATTGTTTGCGTGTGCAGTTTTGATTTGGAATGTATTTTTTATTTGATTTTATTGGATGGCGGAAAATCGTTTTCTGCACAATTTGATAAGGGGCCGGCTTGATTGATTTCGTCTATGAACGCGTCATCATACTGCCTTATCTGTTATGATGCAATTATCTTTCAATGTCATTTAAGGGAATTAAAAGACGAGCTGTTGTCTAGTTTCCTTTGTATGTGGTGGGCAGTTCAGACGATAGTCGAAGAACACCCAGGGCTCCAAGGTAATGGCCGAGGATGCAACCTTAGAACCGCTAAGATGATGATGATAATGGTGATGATGTAATTACGGGCTGTCAACCTTTCGGCTGCCTACTTTGGGCCTTCTTTTTTAAATTAAAGTATCCAATCACATTGCAACAGTGATTACTATATGCCAAAGATGCAACACTTCAATGAATAAAAATAACTTTATTTTACCACTTAAACATCGAACTTATCTATTGAAATCGACCCCAAGAATTAATTCACTAAGAAACATTCCAACAAACTGTCAAAAGACGCTTTCACAACATCAGTCAGTAGTACAAAATAGTCTCATCGTTAAACATCTCTTAAGTTTACTTAAAGGACTGCTTATAAAACCGAAACCAAATACTTAACCCTTAAGATTACTTAAATCTTCGTCGTAATGTCGGTTAGCCTATTCGCCGATTCGCTGAAGGGTTTGGTCTCGGGGTGAGATTTTATCTATAATTACAATAAGCCTCGGGATTTAATTACAGTGAGGCTATCCGACGAATAAGATTGGCTTCAGTGAGAAAGCTTAGCTATGACGATAATATTTGTATAGCATTGAATCTTTAAACAACAATTGTGTCGGATTAATAATCAAAAAATAAAAAGTAAATAGTTTAGTCTTGCAGTAAATAAAAGGAAGGACAATAAAAACAACATTGCAAATGTTCTTTTTAAAGGGACTTAATTAAAGGGTTCTGATCGGCTTACACGTAAGTTAAAAGTATAAGCAAGTTAATAATACTTGTTTATAAAATTATCAAGTGTTGTTGTATAACAATTTCACTATAATTATTTGCGTCCTACCTTTGCAATGGGTTAAAAGGCTTTTTTACTCAGCAAAGCACACTTTAGACATCACAAAAACTGATTATTATAGCATTGTATATTTTGAGTTTCTCTTTCACTGGAAGAATTCCGCTATCTTCTCCGAGTAACATTTATAAATTTAGAATGTCATTAATTAATGAAAGCCTGTGAATAAATTGTTTAGTTGATTAATATTAAATGATTTTGCCCCGGCTGACATTTAATTATTACACGTAGTAGATCGTTTTACATAATTTATTTAATTATCTGTGTTGTTTTGGAAATTAAAGTAATACAGAGATAATAATGTGTATTATGAGCCCAATTATGCTTTTCTTGAAAATAAACAGTTAATTCAATAGTAGAACGAGTTTATATATATATATATGTATATGCACTAGCAGCCGCCCGCGACTTTGTGCGCGTAGATTTCGAATTCCGCATAATATATAGTGTTACGGTACGTGCTTCGCTACGTGTGGTAAATGAAGAACCTCTCGACAGATTTTGTGCAAACTTCACAAAAACAATCTACTAAATAATAATCCAAACAAACCCTGAAAAGAATCCCCGACAAATGGAGTTATCCTACACAAAAAATATTTTTGAATCCGAAGCAGTAGTTGCTGAGATAAGCGCGTTCAAACAAAAAAACAAACTCTTCAGCTTTGTAACATTAGTATAGATTTAAACAACATTCAAAATCAAACATATGAATAAACCTTATATGGCTAACAAGTATCAAAAGTAAAATTCAAGATTTCCCTTATTCCCTTCTCAAATTACATTATACAGTAGGTACTGTGGGGTTTTAAAAAACTGTTCGTATTTGAAAAGCGAAATTTACCAAATTGAGAGCCTTTTTGTACTGGAAAATAATTAAACAGCATTAAAGCGCCTTTTTAGTTAATGAAGTGTCCTTAATTACACCGAAATGAACGTTTCCAATTGACTTCGCTGAAAATGAATTTAAATATCCGATATTTTAATTTTCAGCTTGGTTATTTATAAAATTATGACCTACTAGTAACTGTTTCATGATAGTATAAGTATGTACTTATTAAATGACTCAAAGGTCAGGCAAAGGCCCTGGGCAAATAAATACAAATATAGAAATTCCTGGGACTAACCCACCAATTGCCTAGCCTCCAACTAAGCTAGAAACTTGTACTATGGATGCTAGGGAACTAATAGACATACTTAAATACTCTTAAAAAATCCATGACTCGATTACAAATGTCGATGTTCATCACACAAACATTTGCCCCTAACAGGATTCGAACCCGCGTTCCTGTAGCCAGTGTCTCTGACCTCTAGACCCGTCAAATAAAGAAATTACTTGCCAACTTCTGATTCATTTCATTTGGCTTATAATTACTGGCAAAGTTTATTACGACCTGTGGTGTGATTATGTACGTTAATACCTATCAAATGTGTTCCAGCATTTTTATACACTTCTAATTAGGTTTATGGCAGTTTGGTTGCTTAACATGGCTGGTTTACGATAGGCGAATTTGCGCAGTGTTCAACAAAAATACCTTTTTGTTTATTTTTCCACCACCGCATGTAAACATTGAGAAACTTCGTTTATATATGTTGGGTTAGTTTTTAGGGTTCCGTAGCCAAATGGCAAAAAACGGAACCCTTATAGTTTCGTCATGTCTGTCTGTCTGTCTGTCTGTCTGTCTGTCTGTCCTGGTTCGTTCTCCGCCATTTCTGAACCGATTGCCACGAAAATTGGTGGAGAGATGTATAGTGATAATTCAAGAATTGGTTTTTAAAATTATCGAAAAATAATCATTTTTTACCCCCCCCCCCCCCCTCCCATACAGCATCCATAAAAAAAATTCGACTTAACCCATCGTGTAGGGTATCGTTAAACAGGTATTTTAAAATACAATAAAACTCGCCTTGAAAGCATGTTGATGAAACACCCCAGTCTCGAGATATATTAATACAACGTTAAAATTAGAGCGTCCCCCCCCCCTTAACTTTTGAAATACTATTACAATAATTCTGAAAAAAATGTCCTGTATACCTCCAAGTAAGTACTTTCAACGAAAACTATATAGTCCAGTAATTTTAGCACTTTTGATCCACGATCTGCGGAATAATTCCTAGTGAGCTGAATTTTTGTATACACCTTTATTATGATATTGTAATGATGATGTGAAAAATCGACATTGAAATCGTGCCGGCAAAAAAAGTTATAGGGGTCCAAACGTCACGAAAATCAGTTTTTCGCAAATATCTCGCGATCTATTGCTCAGAGGTCAATAATGGTTTCATAAAAGTTGTTCGTCGTAAAATTGTCTACAAAAAAGGTCTCTTGCAATTTTCTGTAGAATTAACCGTTTTTGAAATAGAGACTAGAATGCACTCATATATGGTATTGTATACCGTACGCCGCATACCAAGGCATAAACCCTATTGTTTGTTTTTTTCCCTTTTTTGTTTGTGTGTTTTTTGTTAGTATGATGTTCTACATATAGAAATATAAAGGACTTGTAATACTAGTACAGTAAGGAAAATAGGAATATCAACTATGAAAAACTAAATGGCAATTTTTTTTGTTACTTTATAACTCAAGAACGGGCTCACCGATCTAAACCAAATTTTCAGGGTTTGTACAAACTATTTAGTAGGTGTTTTATGTGAAGTTTGAACAAAATCGGTCGTTCACTTTATACGTAACGAAGCACGTAACGGGCCGCTAGTAATGATATAGATATGCTATGTCCAGTGACGTTTGGACCCCTATAACTTTTTTAGCCGGCACTATATCAATGTCGATTTTTCACATCTACATCACAATATCATAATAAAGGCGTATACAAAAATTCAGCCCACTAGGATTTTTTTCGCAGATCGTGGATCAAAATTGCTAAAATTCACATTGCATATCTATATCATTACTAGCGGCCCGGTACGTGCTTCGCTACGTATAAAGTGAAGCGACCGATTTTGTTCAAACTTCATATAAACCATCTACTAAGTAGTTTGTACAAACTCTGAAAATTTGGTTTGGATTGATGAGACCATTCTTGAGTTATAAAGTGACAAAAAAAATTGCCACTTAGTTTTTTATAGTTGATATTCCTATTTTCCTGACTGTGCTAGTATTACAAGTCCTTTATATTTCTATATGTAGATCATTATACTAACAAAAAACACACAAACAAAAAAGGGGAAAAAACAAACAATAGGGTTTAAGCATTGGTATGCGCCGTACGGTATACAATACCACATGTGAGTGCGTTCTAGTCTCTATTTCAAAAACGGTTAATTCTACAGAAAAATGCAAGAGAGCTTTTTTGTAGACAATTTTACGACAAACAACTTTTATGAAACCATTATTGACCTCTGAGCAATAGATCGCGAGATATTTGCGAAAAACTGATTTTTGTGACGTTTGGACCCCTATAACTTTTTTAGCCGGCACGATATCAATGTCGATTTTTCACATCATCATTACAATATCATAATAAAGGTGTATACAAAAATTCAGCTCACTAGGAATTATTCCGCAGATGAAATCTAAAATTCCTGGACTAATAGCGAACTCTGTATCATACATAGTTATTTTTATACAACTCGACCAACTTATGACGTGCAGTTGCCCTTACTAAATGTTGTCTTAATCGGTCGGGCCATCTTTTAGCTACGGAACCCTTTCATGGGCGTGTCCGACACGCTCTTGGCCGGTTTTTTTGTATTAAGAATATCCAGTGGAAAAATACTTGGGCGGTTTTTTCGGGTCGAGTGTATGAAGACTTTTTTTTGCAAAAAAAATAAAATGGAATGTGAATTGTTTTTGTTGCACCGACTGTTTTTGTGCTAGATTTTATTATTGATGTTTTGGTAAAAAAAGAATTATTTTGAATGGTTTTTCGGCTGGGCTTTGTTTCCCAGCATCATAGATAGCTACTAAAAAAAATATATGTTTTGATATTAGCACAGTGGTAGAAAAGTAAACTTTATTTTGTTGATTCAGTATGTAGCTTTTACACGTATTATTAGTATTATTTGTTTACCTTTTATCTTATGAAAATAAATTAGCATTTTATTATAAGTGATACTACGAAATATTGAATAAAGTAACATCAATAATGTCTCATCATAATATGTTGAAGCTCAAAGTCATTAGATTAGAATCACATTATAATGTAGCAATTTTTTGGGCTTAAATAAATATACAATGATCGAAACATTCATACGAAATAAACATCAGATAAAACGAAAATATAATTATGAGAAAAAGTTAAAATAAATAAGTGTAGGTTACTTACTAATGGACTTTCTTATGAACCGTCCAAACTGTATTTTAGTAACCTTTATTCATTTTACAACTGAAACTTAATTCTGTTACGTTTTGAGGTGATCATTTAATATTAATGCTTTATCTAATCAAAATCATATCTGTACTTGCGAAGCTTCTAATTTGAATTCCTAATTTGTATCCAATACTGCGTACCTATCCAATAAATATTAAATTAGATACTACTAGAACTCCTAACTCCGATCTGTAGGTAAAATTAACCTTTTACATGATAACTCTTAGGGTGTTACCACACCAATCGATCGATCGATCGTCGATCGACGCCATCGATTGACATCGGTCGATGTTGATCGACTGGTGTGGTAGCTTTAATTGATCGACGCCAACGACGGACACCAGTCGACTAACCAATCGATCGATTGTTGATCGATGGCACCGGTCGACGTTGATCGATTGGTGAAACAGCTCGCCGTCGACGTCGATCGACGGTAGACTGGAATAGTCGACGATCGATCGAGTCGTCGATCGATCGATTGGTGTGGTAACACCCTTAAAGGTGGAGTCACATTACCTACAGTTATTAAATTAGTCTGCCTTCAGCCTTAACTCATTTATTTTCTTAATTAGCCCATTATTACTCATTGCTTATGAAAATCGCTCACAATGGCTGATTTATTTAGATTTTCTCGTTAATCAAGAACACTGACTTAATTAGTTTTATGTTGCCTCGCTAAAAGTTAATGGAAGATGTACAAAAAGTGTATTAGACGGTTATGTTAGACTGATAGGGACTATAATTCTCTGAAAATTTACCTCATTGTGTATCTGAGTTATTTAAGGCTGCATTTATTTTTCAGATATTCTAACGTTACTTAATTCTTTTTTGTCATCTAACATACATTATTATGTACAAGCGGCCGATGCGACTTCGTCCGCGTGAATTTTGGTTTCCGCACACATAGTGTTATTTACAGCTTCAAACCTTTTTCAATAAATGAACTATCCCACACACAATGTTTTTCTCAACTCGGGCCAGTAGATCCTGAGATTTGCAGGTTCAAACAAACAAACAAAATCTTCTTCGTCATATTAGTATAGATGTTTATATATCATCAAAGTTAAGGGTCGTTGTGATCTTCAATGACGGAGTTGCCATCACAATAAATGGATAGGGAGATCTTTTAATTTAAAATATTACATATCGTGATCCTCTGATATAAAAATGCTGTTTACAATGATTTAGCTTTACAATTTCCGTAGCCTACCCGTTAAAAAAACCTACACACGCTTTTAAAAACGGTAATTTTTAGGGTTCCGTAGCCAAAATGGCAAAAAAACGGAACCCTTATAGATTCGTCATGTCTGTCTGTCTGTCTGTCTGTCTGTCTGTCTGTCTGTCTGTCCGCCAGTCTGTCACAGCCACTTTTTTCCGAAACTATAAGTACTATACTATTGAAACTTGGTGAGTAGATGTATTATATGAACCGCAACAAGGTTTTCACACGAAAATGGAGAAAAAAATAAAAAAATGGGGGGTCCCCATAGTTAGAACTGAAACTGAAAATATTTTTTTTCATTGAACATATACGTGTGAGGTATCTATGGATAGGTCTTAAAAAATTATATTGAGGTTTTTAAGCTCATTTTTTTCTTAAGTGAATACTTTGCGTGACAGACTCTTCTAAAGTGGAAAAAAGTGTGTCCCCCCCCCTCTAACTTCTAAAGTAAGAAGATGATAAATCTGAAATAAATATATAATGTACATTACCATAAAAACTACCAACGAAAATTGGTTCGAACGAAATCCATTCAGTAGTTTTTTTAATATGTCAAAAATAGAATTTGTACGGAACCCTTAGTGCGGGAGTCCGACTCGCACTTGGCCAATTTTTCAATGTGTTGTTTGCTGATGGGTGCTCGAGATACCATCGAATTCACTGCAAATTTCGGATAGCGGCCACTGGGCTATACAATGGACCTTTATTTATGACGTGGGCAATTTATGGACGTTTTTAACCCACTGCGGGAGAATGGATTGACAAATGCGCGCAATGCAGATTCGGTTGGGTTTTCGATTAGTTTTTAATTTCGTTTTTCGGGTGATAAATTGGTTTTACGTTTTGTGTTTGATTTGAGTTCTAGACTTCTATGTTTGTTGAAATATTAATGTTTTTAAACGAAAAAAAAATCTTTGGATTTAATTCTACATACACAACATTGATTCCAATTTTGTACAGTATCCCTTATAGGTTTCACTCAAGACAGATGAATATGGTTTTAAAAGAAAAACAGCTTTTTGGATTTCACGTTTCATCAACAACATCCTTTCAAATTTTTTCTAGTATCCTATGGCAATCGTTCCAATGTAATAACTAGGCTGATCAAATCAGGATCAAAGTTGTAGCGTGCCCCAGGGTCCACAATTACCTAATGCAGAGCTTAGTGGAACTTCCACTCGAATGAGCCGCTCGTCTGGGGAAGTACCTCCACCTTACAGAAGACCACAGTGAAGTAGCACTTCGTAACTGTTGTGCTATGTTTCTACTTGTGAGTAAGGTCGACAGAGCTGAGTTGGGTACGGTATGGGGTCTTAATGGCAGGAAAACGCATCTGCAACCCTTGTGCGGTTATTGATGTTCATGGGCAGCGGTGATCACTTACCATCAGCTGACCCTGATCATCTTGTTCGTTTGCCTCCCTAAAAACAGGACAAGCGCATGGACAAAGAAACCGTATCTAGACAAACAAACCCTTGTTCGATTTAGAATAAAATAGCATAAGTCTAGTCTGGTCTAGTGAAACTATTAACGTTCCGAACGATACATAAAAGTACAATGCAACAAACGAAATGTACAAAGCTCAATCTCGAACAAAAATAGTTTTCCATTTTAAAGACTCCTTAAAGTCTAGACCAGATATTTACCTAAAATATGCACCCCGGTCTGAATCGCCGGGTACTCTATTGTCACAGTACAGAAAAATAACAGTAGGTAAGCTAAAACTACATTGTAATAACCATGTTGATAAAATCAGGATCATAGGTGAAGAAAGCAGGGTCCGCGCACACATCTTTGTTAGTACCTTTTGTATGATAATAAAGATTACGTTGGTGCGATTGCTTTTAAATGTTCCAACTAGTTGATTGATTTATTGAATTATGTGTCTGCCTGCTTGTCAGGTGGTGTAAAAAGTTCTTATAATACACAGTACATTATACAATTATTGACACCGCAAATACAAGTGCTCTATATGTGTGTCTTAAAAACAATACAACGATCTGTATTCAATAATATGAGTAAACATCTGTACGTTTCATACCTGTGTATATGACAAATACAAGCCGCTATATACATATTTTTATTCATATTTGGACTATTTTGGACCTATCTCTCTCAATAATTAAGTGGCTGAATCATCATGTTACAAATCACTTGATGTAGTCCATTATAAAATAATAAAATACTAATAAATACAGGCTTCTGAAAGCTATTCTACTCTGTGACATCTGGTCTAGAGGTGGGCTTAAATATTGCAATCTCAATTTAGGCGAGTCGAGTCTCTAGTGACTTTTTGTACTCTTTATTACGAAACTTATGATGGAAAACCTTGAAATTTCACTTGTATCGAAAATAAAATGATAATATTAAACTAGTACGAGTACTACTTACTAGATTGACTTTGAATGGGTGAATTATTTTGTAACTTAAAAATGGGAGATGGATATAACAGATTTGTTTTCATGTTTTGAAGTGTGGATCCTAGATGGCAATAGGCGTAGGGTCTAACTGTTATATGATTGGTGAATTTTGACATGACATTGACAGATACGTCAAAATTCCCCAATGCCAAAGCATTTAGACATCACGCCTACGTATTGCCATTTAGCGGATTTTTCGATCGCAAACACTCTCATTGAAGAGATCGGCAAACAAGTAAGATGCTAAGTGACCACCGCTGCTAATGGACATCAACAACCCCACAAGGGTCGCAAATGCGTTGCTTACCTTCAAAACCCCATGCCTTCCAGCAGACACATAGCACAACAGTTACGAAGTCTTCTGTGAGGTGGAAATACGTACTTCTCCAGACGAGCGGCTCATTCAAGTGAAAGTTCAGCGAAACCCCTCTTGAAAAAATCCCTAGTGAGAATTGGGAGGGGTTATACCCTCTTAAAACCACCTCAATACTCCCTCTCTCTCTCTTTCTTAAGGTGGTGCCGTGGAACTCTGGTATTCATTGGCAGCCACGACTTTACCTGCCTTACACTGTGTGACAGATCCATTTTGATCTCCCTTGAATGGGGCACATGGTAAAGCAGAGAATGCCGAGCTTTTCCCTTTATCGATATCACTCCTTGCCACTGCAAACTTAGCCGTTGACAACCTTAATCTAATAAACCATCCTTTCTGTTCCAGGTATGTTTCGGTTTGCGTTAACTCCAAGTTTTAATGGGGGTAAGTTAAATGGCTTTAATTAATTCGACTTTGACCTGAACGTGACTATGTAACTTAACTATAAAGTTGAAGTTAAGTCGTAACATGTGTTACAGCTTGATGTAAGTTAGTTTAATTAATTATTTTTACTTATTAATCTTTATTGTAATTACATCAAATATTGTATAAAATGCGTTACTTCCTCATGACATTCTCTACTAGTCAACCTCAACCGGCAAACAAAAAGTTAAGTAGGTAGTGCAAATAATATGTATAAAATAAACATATACAGCAATACTTTAGATATAATTAGTTACTTTCATACATGATTAGTGATGTATTTGCGAAGATGGCGCTGTGAGTGGTGATTCTTTGAGCGGGAAAAAAGCATTCAATCATCATCATCATCATCATCCTAGTGCTTCTCCTGGTTGCATCCTCGGCCATTGCCTCGGAGCCCAGGATACGCTTCGACTATGATCCAGAATAGACCGGCCTGGTTATTACAATGGGACGACTGTCTTCTGATCTCCGTATTCCTAACAAAGGAAACCAGACCATTTGGATCATAGTCGGAACAACGGCTTAACGTGCCTTCCGAAGCACGGAATCGTCATTCTTATCATAGAATCAGGCGATTCAGGCCTGCAATGTCCTACCCATACTGGGAAAACCAACACCATGTTTGAATGTTACAAGTGCATTCAATTTTGTCAGTATTTGGATGGGTGATCGGAATTGTAAAACAGATTTTAAATACGTATATGAAAAGCACGTTAAGCTTTCAAATACTTAAATGAGTAGGTAACTCTCGATGCTGCTGTATAATGGAAGTTGCTTTAACTCCAAATTTCGTTCACTGACTAAGCATTTTTCGGAGGGAAAATGTATTTTATTTTGTTAATGACGTCAACTTTTTCATTACATTAAATATCATGAGTTTATTAAATCCTGAACATTAGTCCAATGCGGTGTGAGGGTAGCGGTTCGATCCGAGTGCCCCATTTAATAAGCAAGCTTATTTTTGATTTTGTTGCATGTGACTTCGTCCGCGTGGATTTCTGACCCCATTTTTCCCAATAAATGGTAACTTTTGTTCTTTCTCAGGGTCTAAACATTGTCTGTGCCAAATTTCATCATTACGGGAAAGCATAACAGCCAGACAGACAGACATAGTTACTTTGACACTCAGTTTTTATGGATATTTCTTTTTATTTATAACATAAAAAAACCTGTACATAACACTGAGGTTTGAAAATTGTTTTAATTTGTTCTTATATGAAGGTTTACTACTACAACTATAACACTACAAAACTAGTCGAACTAGACCCATTCTCAACAAGTCCTTGATGCGACCTTGTCTGGGAACGGACCCATTCCGCTTTATGAATACAGAGTAGGTATTGTCTACTGAGCCGTGAGTCATCGGCCAGTCGGGCTTGATGTGTATTGATGAATTGGGTTGAAATGTCTGTTTGTAGGTAAGTGCTTGCTTTGTTGTGTAATCGTACTTATGGATCCTGCCTTGGTAGCTGCCTTCGTGGAGTAGTGATTAGAACGCTGTGCTCAGATTCAAACCCACGATCTCTGGAATTTGAGCACAGTGTCCAGCAGACATTGCGCGACAGTGGGCGTAATGTTCAGATCAGATTACTTTGACGGCATTATTGTTTATTTATTTTATTTATATATATTTTGTTTATTTTTTCTGCAGTGTACACATTTATTTTTTATCCATTTTTTTATTACGAATATAGATGTAGACAAGAGAAGCGTGAAGAAGCACCGGGCCGTTATGGCGATGCCAACGATTAAGATACTACTTTGGTTCCGCATCCGTTGTCATTTGAAAAAAAAATTGTGTTGGATAGCCCATTCGACGAGGAAGGCTATTGTACGAGTATAACACTGCGTGCGGAAATCGAAATCCACGCGGACAGAGTCGCGGGCTGCCGCTAGTTAAATAATAAAACTGTGTTTATTTTCTTCGTTTTATCATCATCAGCCAATCGCAGTCCAACTTTTAGGGGCATTTGGTCTACAGTGGGACAAATGAATGATTTTGCAACTTTTTCTCATATCTTTTCATCGTTATTAATAACCCTCAGGGTGTTGAACAAACAGTCAAGCGCACTCAGCGACACTCGATTCTATTAAGCAAGTACTTGCGTAGTCATAAATAAAAATCTGTCCTGATCCATTGTTTCGGGTACAAGATAATCGCATTAGGTGAGTTACCGAGAGGCGGACTTAAACCCATTAATCTCCATCTCGCTTGGACCTGGGTTGTGGGTCAAGTTATGAGATTAATGAGTTTATGCATACATGGTGATGATAGCGGTTTTTTTAAGCTATTTTTTTAAGCTAATAGCAGGAAAAAACCTAAGGACACGGTTTTGAGTCTGAAGGACTAATGTCGTGACTTGGAGTATAACCCATTGCAAGCAGATTTAAAGTAAATTAAAGTATCAGCCTATTACTGCAGGGCAAAGGCCTCCATCATTTGAAATCATGTTTTCGTGACAAGGAAAGCAGATTTATGGTGATAAATTTTATTTCATTACTAGCTTTCCGCCCGCGTCTTCGCCCTCGTGGAATTACTTTATATTGCAAACAATATTTTTGTTTGGGAATATCGATTTTACCGGGATAAAATGTACCCTCTTTGGAAGTCTGGATTAAATATCCTCAAAGCAATCGGTTCAGTAGTTACGGCGTGAAAGCGGAACAAACAAGGAAACACACAAACAAACTCATTTTCCGATTTATAATATTATATACATAGTAAGGATTCAAGGACTAAGCCGCAACGATGCTATTCTGGAACAAATATCCCTTTAAGCCTTACGAACGTCAGCCTTCCTTAGATGTTGATCTAGGCAGGCCGATGTTCAACAGTGGACAGCAACTGTTTCTATAGAAAACATAATTACACACGTATAAAAAGCCACTACAATGTTACATTTGAAAAAGATCAAAAAATATATATTCTTGTACCAAACCCTAAAATTCCGTAACACTGGACAAACGATGACACGCAATACGCCCTAAGTCCGCCTTTAAAAATATTGGCCTGCCCATATCAGGCGTTATGAGGAAATCGCTTGATGTAGTATAGGCATAGTCGTGTACTAAGGTTAAGAAGGGCTTATGTTGTTTAGGAGTGTTTCGTTGGATGGTGACGTAAGAAGCGAGAGGCGGCACCTGTATAACACTAATATTCTGGTATAGGCAACTTGGTGACTCCGTCTGAGGGAGGCCTATGTCCAGCATTGGACTGCTGCATATAGATAACTGTTAAGGATTGCATGAAATATTATAGATTGGTTGATGTTTTCCATGTTCTATTGAAAAATAGATATAATAGATTCCGTCCGCGTGGATTTCGGTTCACGCACACATAGCGTCATATTAAACGCTTAATGCTTTCTCGACAAATGGACTAACTAACACAAAAATATTTTTTCGGACCAGCAATTCCTTAGATAAGCGCGTTCAAACAAACAAACTCTTCGGTTTTATTATTCTTAAAAGAGTATTTTTTGAATGAAAATTAATTCAAAACAATAAATGCCTTTTCTCGAAACCAATGAACGTTTTTTTTAGTTTAATCACAGATTTAATAATATTGATACTTGCCACAACATTTTTAAAGTTGACAAAGATAAACGACACTCTTATTAAACATATTTATATCTGTATCCTCAAACGTTCCCTGTATTCAGTACAAGACACCAACCACAGCGTGCGCTTTCAAGCCTGCCCCTCGACAAATGGCGGCTCGATTTTTTCCCCACTTCACATGACAGGCGCGTAATACCCCCCATAAGTCTCCGGACGCGTCTCTTAGGTCACGCGTAGACGGTTTTTCCCAGGAGTGGGGCGATTAATTAAAGTTTGCGATCGTGCCTTATCTCGGACCGTGTGCGGTTGCGCGTCTAAATGTTGGAAAAATGGTGGGGGTTCTGAATATGTAGCTTGTTTGTTGGGTGCATCTTAGATGTAACAGAGGAGTAGGAAAAGTTGGTTAATCTACACATACGAATATAATAAAGCTGAGAGTTTGTTTGCTTGTTTGAACGCGCTTATCTCAGAATCTACTGGTTAGAATTTAAATAATATGTTTGTGTTGGATTGTGTATTTGACGAAGAAGGCTATATGCTGTAGTACAATACAATGTGAGCGAGAACCGGAATCCACGCAGACGGAGTCGCGGGCGGCCGCTAGTTTCAAATACAGTACCTCATATTGTAACTTAGAAAACAGTATCCCGCTAATTTGTAATAGACACAAGTCATACTTGTTTTTTGTTGCTTAATCATAAATTTATTTTTATTTAACATACCTTTTGAAGTTTACCTCGTTGCACATAAAAGCTTTTTTTGACAATTATAGTTTAAAACATATTGAGTCCTACCGGAGAATCGAACTCAGGAAATGAAAATTCTGCCGTAGTACAAGATACCATAATACCAAAGAGAACAAATCAACAAAGCTTTGAACGGTCTAAGTTGATAAGAGAAACGAAATTATCTCAATAAGAAAACTTGTATAATTTACTTCGCTTAATTTCGTCAAGTAAAATTCGAAATAACTGAAAACTCCTTTTCTGTTTTCTAAGTCACAATATGAAGTTAACAACTTTCCAACTCTGGTATCAAATCAAACTCTTTAATTAAAAACAAAATTAATTTTATTAGTTGTTCTGCCATCTGTCTTCCTGGTTGGGATATTTATACTTTAATTAGAATTAAATAAAACGGTGATGTGAGCTCAGTGTTTAAATACTAAAAAGATTCTCTATACTGTTCAAGTTTTAATTGGGTGTTATAAAAGCGTACGAAATGTGGTTTTAAGTTTTGAAGCCATTTTGATGATAAAGATTCATCTTAATAACATTCTATGAATCATTATGTGGATTTCTGTTTCCACACACATAGTGTTACACTATAGCTTAAAGCCTTCCTCGATAAATCAATATATATATACATAGTATAAAACAAAGTCGCTTTCGCTGTATGTCCGTATGTATGCTTAGATCTTTAAAACTACGCAACGGATTTTGACGCGGTTTTTTTTAATAGGAATGTTTGTATGTATAATACATGTAAGTAAGTACCACGGGCGAAGCCGGGGTGGGCAGCTAGTAGACTATAAATCACAATAATATCAAAAGCTCTTAAGCTTTGTTATATTGGTATAGATTAAACAATAGTGTTAAAAAAATAAAGGGAAAGCTGGGAATTCTCATAAAAACCATTCAAGGTGACGAATGCGTTGCCATATCACAATATAATCAAAGATCTTTATCTTTTTTCCTACCACACCAACGGTATATCTCGAATCATGCGGCATCATCAATAAATCAACACCCTTTACACTTTAATGCTTGACGTGCAATTAATTGTGGCTTTTAAATACAATCGATCCGCTCTAAACATTTGAATGGGTCAATCAGAACCCACGGTCTTCAATGCTTAATGATGTCATGTTTTGCGAATTGCATACGAACACGAATACTAAAGGCTCAAACCGCAAACGTATGGAGAGAATGAGTAATCATTTGCGATAAAGAGGTCACGAGAGGTTTTAATCGAATATTTCAAGTATCAAAAGCGTTTAGTCACTGTATAATGTCCGTTAAGTTGAATGGTACGTTGGAACCAAAGTTTTAAGCGTTCTAAATGAAAACGTTCGATCTTTGAAAATGGTGTCTGTCCGAATTTAGTTTTAGAATTACGCTTTTCATTTACTTGTGTAAAGTGACAGTGAATTTGCTTGTATTACGTTTTTGAAATAAAACCAAAACGCCAAATGCAATGATAGTACCCACGACGTAGTTTACGAATTTTGGTAGTTTTATAATAAATATCATGTATTAATTATGCGACTATTAAGTTAGAATCAACAAGTGACAGGAATTAATTCTGATACATGACTATGTCTCCAAGTTTATTTTTATCATCAAACCTTCATTATAACAGAACTTTCACATACATATAGTGGCATCATATCCAGACCTAAAAACTCTAAAAGCCTTAGCCATTACAATAACACGACTCTTGAAAGGCTTTCATCGCTTATTGGGGAGGCCATAGGAGTTTTTATACCGGAAAATAAGGGTCGAGTGACACTTAACTCTGGATCCTTTAGCTACCTTGAAATTTACGGTTTAGAGTGGTCATTTTAGGCCAAACTATTTTAATAACTATCATAAAAATGTGCCTAGTCCAAGATTGTTGGTAATCTATATTTGAACTTGCTAGTTGTTTTAAATTAAAATGGCGATCGCTACGATTTTATTGGTTTATTGAAATTAGAAGTAAAGTATCTGCCTATTTATTGAACCACTGCAGGGCAAAGGCCTCCATAATCTCAAATGATGTTTTAGTAACAAAGATAGGGTTAGGCTTAATAACCATGTTTGCCTAATGCGGATTGGCGATCACAATTCCGAGCAGTGTTCAGAAAAATCAACACAAACCGACCCCAATAAATTCAAGGCAATAAATTTATTGAATTAAAGCTGTATTTCAGAGACACATGCCATATTGCGAAAAGTGTTATTGCTGAATCACGTACTTGTAAAACATAAATATTAAAGCAGGTACGCGATCAGCCTAGAAAGTGGTCTACCACTAAGCAAGACTGATATGCGCTTGATCATTGTAAAAAACAAGGTCAAAACTTACATTAGCAAGTGACAAATGGATTGTCATAGCCTCATTGTTGTAAAAATTCTTTGACCACTATTACTTTTGTCTATTTCACCTAAGATGATCCCCGTGACAAAGAAAAATCAACACTATTCCCAAGCATTTAGAACCCTATGAAAAATCCCAACTATCCCAACTAATACCCAATTCCCAACTAATATTATAAATGCGAAAGTTACTCTGTCTGTCTGTCTGTTACGCTTTCCCGCTTAAACCTCGCAACCGATTTTGATGAAATTTGGTACAGACAATCTTTAGCCCCTGAGACAGAACATAGGCTACTTTTTATTTCGAAAAAAAAGAAATCCACGCGGACGGAGTCGCGGGCGGCCGCTAGTCATATATAAACAGCTCATGGATCTTATTGCCTGGAAATTAATATCACTTTCGTGTAAGAAATACATCTGTCACAGCGATCATCTTGGCTGAAATGGACTATAGACCGCCCAGAGGATATTTCTTCCATACTTGAAGTACATATATGACTAGCGGCCACCCGCGACTCCGTCCGCGTGGATTTCGATTTCCAATATCCTATGTGTTATTCTGATGTATAAGCTATATTGTGGTAAAGTTTCATTCAAATCCATTCTGTAGTTTTTACGTGAAAGAGTAACAAACATCCATACATCCATACTTACAAACTTTCGCCTTTATAATAGTAGTAGGATTCAGCAGTAGGCATACCCTGTCAGCGAAATCAAATCACCGCTCATTGTAAAACGCAACCAGATTTCGGTCGATATTAATCTTGTCACAATAACTTGTCATTAGGCTTGATAAATTAACACGAGCGTTTAGCGGAGACGTTTTGACAAGCAACTAATTCATACCGTAATTAATGATTAAGATGAATTGTGGGTCAGTCTTGATTCTGATGGTCACGTGATCGGCACGTGGTACGGGTGCCATTTTGGTTTATTTTTACTTAATGGCCTCTGGTGTTCTTTTATGTAAGAGGAAGGCAACAGGCATGAGGGTCTCCTAATGGTTAGTGGTCACCTCTGCCAATGGACATGAAAAACTCCTCAAGGGTCCTCAGATGTGTTGCGTGCCAAGAACAGGAACTACTGGTTCAAATTAAAAAAATATGTTTTGCATTGGATAGTCCGTTAGTCGAGGAAAGCTTTAAGCTATAGTATAGCACGTATAACACGACGGAGTCGCAGGCTGCCGCTAGTCTTTAAGATGAACAAACTATGCAGGAAATAAATGAATGCCATCACATTGCGATCTTGAGTCACTGCATTGAATATTTTACAATAGTTTTTGTCATGTGTGCGAAGAAACACTTGACATTCCAGGGCAGTGTTAATATGTGAATCACCTGTAGACTTTCGCATTTAGTAAGAACTCATTACTGAAACAGGAAAATGATTCGAGGAAAAGAAGTCAGAAGTGGTTTTGCAAATATTGTGGTCACTGGGTAACAATGATTCATTTCGTCTTTTGTTCAAACTTGAATATTTTTTAGAAAGGATTCAAGTTATTCAATTATCAAAGGTGATTCCAATTTAAATGCGGTTATAATATCTAACGTCTGCAATCCTAAGGGAGGATTTCGTAAACCAGTGTTGTCAATATAAATCTTTAATTCTTACTCACCAAAAAGATATTTTTTTTTCAAGAACGATAAGAAAACAATAAACATACTGGCTGAATATTAATATACATATCACTACATAGTATAAAACAAAGTCGCTTTTTCTGTCATGTTGTATGTTGTATGTCCCTATGAACGCTTAAATCTTTAAAACTACGCAACGGATTTAGATGCGGTTTTTTTAATAGATAGAGTAACTCATGAGGAAGGTTTTTATGTATAATATCATCCATTAAATAGTGGACAAGTACCACGGGCGAAGCCGGGGTGGGCCGCTAGTCTGAAAATAAAACAAAGTTCCATGCAACCGGTATTTTTTCCTGGAGGCAAAGATCAAAACAGCCAATGAAGCATACATATCACAAAGAAGCGTAAATATTAAGTACACCGTGTGGAAACATAACACTAATCGCCTAATAATGTCTAGAAAGTACCATAGATTTAAATAGTTAGATGTGCCCTCACTATATTACGACTCGCTCTGAAATTGGCACTAACATTTGAAGCGACAGCCGCTTCTTATCGCAGTAAAAGAATGTTGAAACGTACGTCGTGTCGAACAAAATACTGCCACAGTTTTCTGGTGCGGGGCATTACAATTTAATTCTATGGAAAGTACAAAAGAAAAGTGTTCCTAAACTGATTCCGCTAAAAAGCTCTCATTAGAACGCTGGGGCTAATCGCTAACAAAAGTGTAACAAAACCGGCCGCACTAAATGCGCACTTAGCACTTCTGTTTGCGAGTGTACGCGAGAATAAACATGGCGGGTGAGGTGAGGCTTGGGAGTTTATTAGGTTGTTTTGGGACTCTAAGGTGGTTCTTAAACCGTTAAATAAAAATATTTTGGCGACCCGCTTGGTGTACAGGTCAAGACGTTGCCTATTACACAAAAGGGTTCGATTCCCGCACAGGACAAACATTTGTGAGCATGAACATGTTTGTTTGTCCTGGTCTGGGTGTTATTTGTATCTACATATTTACGTATATTTGTAATACCACTGTTCATTCTGATGTAACAAGTGCTACTTAACACGGAGTCAGATAGTTTGTGATGTTGTAAAATATTAATTAATTATTATTTTTAAACGGATAAAATCACACAGACTTACTGGGAACCCCTTGGATCTAACCGCCTGATGGTAAGCAGTTATCGACATTCCCAAAGTAAGCTCGATGGTGATTTAATTCCTAAATACTTTTTTTTTGTTGAAATAAGGACTATGATTATATAGTATAGTATTTTGTTATTATTATTATTAACCAAACTTACCGAATCCTGGATCGCGGTCAAAGCGGACCCCGCATAGAAACAGGGTAAAAGCTAGGAAGAAGATTATTATTAAACGAAATAGTAAATTTCTAAACCCTTAAAAAAACATATTAGCTCTTAAAATTGTCAGTGTTCAGGTGAGACGGGTTCATTTATTCATACTGCATGCATATTGCGCGTCGCCGCGGCCGATGCAGTTTTAATGCACCGGAATGCATTTAGCGGGTTAACTCGGGCTCAGCTCATTCCTTATGAAAGATTCCTTTTAAGCCTTACCAAAAAAACCGGCCAAGTGCGAGTCGGACTCGTAATGGGATTCACAGAATAGAATACATCTACTTACCAAGTATCATCAAAGTAGTGCTTATAGTTTCGGATAAAAGTGGCTGTGACAGACTGACATACAGACAGACAGACATTGTCAAATGTTACTTATGGCGCAGCGACCCAAAGTGATAACCTGATAGCCACAAATGTTAACAAGGTTATCTTCATTGCCAGCGTTTCTCCACTTACTATTAGGCATAGGCTAGTATTTAATTAACATGTTATTCTGCTGTATGAGTATGAGTGTAAGGAGCTCGATGGCGCAGTGGTTAGCGCACTAGGCCTGCGGTTGCCAAAGTTAAGCAACGTTCGCAGATGCCAGTCATCGGATGGGTGACCGAAAATTTCATTTCGAGCTCCTCCGTGCTTCGGAAGGCACGGAGCCGTTGGTCGTGCGCCTGATCTCTCTACGGTCGTGTCAGATTGCTGTCCCACCGAATTATGAGAGTGAGGGAATAGGGAGTGCACTCTTGCTAGCACAATCACTTGTGCACAATATATCCTGCGCACCTGCCTGATCGTTAGATCGGCCGCCGTGGCTGAATACGGCCGGAGATGTATTATTATGCAGTTATTTGTAACCTTTTAAGTTAATTCCTAAACTCCTAAAATCATGTCAGTTTGCACTTATTGCACTTAACACCATCAGTGTTCAGGTGAGACAGGTTCATTTATTCATACTGCATGCATATTGCGCGTCACCGCGGCCGATGCAGTTTTAATGCACCGGAATGCATTTAGCGGGTTAACTCGGGCTCAGCTCATTCCTTATGAAAGATTCCTTTTAAGCTTTACTGGAAAAAATATGAGAAATTAGGAAATGGTGGTGGGAAAATTTGTGGCTGTTTTATTTGAGTGTAACTTACCTATTTTTAAAATGCTGGAATGTTTTCGACTGAAGTTTCTAGGGATTGGAATTGCCCATTTTAGTGAGTAATCTGGTTTGTTATGCCTTTACCTTTATTAATTAATAAAAAATTCTTGATCATAATCAAGCCGTTGACTAGATAAGCATAAGGCAACCTCTACCGTTTAGTATAGAATTACTTGGCATAGCAACCTTTTCAATTACAATTTTTTTAGATATAACTTTAAACTTTCGCGTTGTATTATAATTATTTAACATTACAATTGTAATGTTGTTGTCATGTTAAATAATTAAAAATTTTTGAACAATGGCTTGTAGATAGAGTTACAAAATTTTTTCATGGATCTTCTTTAATTCTTCTTTTGCTCACTCATCTATACAAATATTATAAAGAGGAAAGGTTTGATTTTTTGTTTGTTTGTTTGTTTGTATGAATTGAATAGGCTCCGAAACTACTTGGCAGATTTGAAAAATTCTTTCACTGTTGGAAAGCTACATTCACCCAGAGTAACATAGGCTATATTTTATCCCGGTACGGGAAGTAGTTCCCCCGGGACGCGGGTGAAACCGCGTGACGGGCCGCTAGTTTACTAATATTACGTAAAAATTATACAACAGTATTATAACTATCATGGGCGTCTTCTTCGTCGTATCTTCATTAAGAAATAGCTTAATAAAAATAAATAAAAGATCGCTCCTGCTAGTGTGACAGACGGACAGACAGGAACACGTCTGATTAACGACTTGCAGAGTGAATGGATCTATAGGTATAAATATTCTACTAGCCTTCTGTCTGTGGTGAGAGTATCTCGTGGGAATACTTTCCCACTGGATGTTTTTGAGGGATAAAAAGTAGCTGAAATCATCAGATTCTATAACTAATAGGTTGAAGTTAAGCCCAGAGAAATCCTAGCCTACGGGTTCCATAGAAAATGGATATGTCTATGAATCTCTCCAATAGTTTCGGAACTTGCCTAAAAGTTAAAATAACAACAGACAATGAAAACGACATTCTTTGTAGGATAACTTATTTAATCTTTTCTTTAAAAAAATGGTTTCGATTTTGCACTTAACCCAGCATTGAACACAAGTCTTTTACCGCGGGAATACCAATCCTAACTACTCAAAGATTTTATCTTGGAGTCTTTATCAACATGATGTTATCAGCGACTTTTACTACTCAAAATAAATGAAAAAACTTTTAATACAAGGCTCATTTCAGAGTCCAGACAGAGATGATAATTATGAATATTAACGCTTATAAAGAGTAACGGACTTAACCATCTAAATTTAAATAAATACGGACCGAACTCATTAAAAAGTATGCGAAGGCTCGACGAAATAACCTTCGTAATTAACAATTTAAAAAGACAATTATGCGTCACATTAGACTGAGTTAGAATGTGAGATGGATTCTAAAGTTTAAGCTTATTACTTACTGTTAGGGCTACCAGCATTGATGTCATAATTATAACGTAACGTAACGTGTCATAATTATAAAGAGGAAAAACTTTGTTTGTTGATTTGGTTGTAACTAATTAATGTTATGTGTCCCTTTTATGTAACATACCTGCTAATATTATAAATGTGTGAATCTGTCTGTCTGTCTGTTACGCTTTCCTGCTTAAACCTTTTAACCGATTTTGATAAAATATGGCACAGACAATCGTTCGACCCTTTGAGAAAGAACTTCTAGAAAGAAAGGGATCTGAAATCAAGGCGGCTAAAGCGGAGGGCGACTACCAGTACCTACGTCATAAATAGAATGTGTACGGAATTTAGTTTTTTTATAATGACCCGCTTTCAACGACAGAATCCAGCTTTTTTCATTCAAATAGTTCCAAAATCTCGACTTGGTAAAATAATAATCTGGCAACGCTACTACAAGCGTAGAACGGAACGTACCGGCCTTCAAGATTGCTATTCGGAACGCAAATTATTCAGTGCATTTTACTAGTTAGCAAGTATGGTCGGTCATGCTAACGAATAGGATACCATGTTCATTATTGTTCTAAGGGCCCCTCTTTTGTTTACCATCTCAAAAAGTATATCCAAAATACCTTGTAATAATGAAATAATGAAATAATGAAATAATGATTTATTTAGCAATTTGATTCACTTAGTAAATTCTTTTGCACGTCAAAACTTTTTTTACCCTACCAGCGCCTCGACGTGAATGGCCTGCTGAGAAGAGACGCCGCAAGAAACTCAGACAGTTTTGCCTTTTTTAAAAATAAATTTCAATTTTACAATTATGTCAAATATAACTTAAAAATAAATACAAAATAAGTGCGGCTGAGCAGATTAACATGTCCATGCATATTTATCATTTAAATAATCATCTATTTTATAATAACCTTTCTTCATCAAGGTTGATTTAATAAACAACTTAAATTTTTGTTTAGGAAATTCAATAACATTTTCTGGTAATTTATTAAATATTTTGACACTTACTCCAATAAAAGACTTCCCAGTCTTATGAAGCCTGAGGCTTGGAACGGCAAGCTTATGTTTATTTCTTGTATTAAAGCTATGAAAGTTATCTTTTCTAGAAAAGTTATGTAGGTTCTTGCGTATATAAATTATGCAGTCAAAGATGTATTGAGACGCTGTAGTTAAAATATTAATCTCCTTGAATATCTCACGGAGTGAATCACGCGGCTTAAGGTCATATATTGCACGGATCGCCCTTTTCTGTAATACAAAAATTGTTTGTATATCAGCAGACGATCCCCACAATAACAGACCGTAAGACATAACACTATGAAAATAGCTGAAATAAACCAATCTTGCCGTTTCAATATCAGTCAGGCGTCGTATTTTTCTTACAGCAAATGCTGCAGAACTTAGTCTCCCAGCCAAAGCAACAATATGGGGGCTCCATTGTAATTTGGAATCTATAGTTATACCTAAAAATACAGTTGATTTGACAACATCAATATGTTCATTATTCATTACAACATTTGTAATAACTTGTGGCACATTTGGCATTGTGAATTTAATACATTTTGTTTTCTTAGGATTTAGTAGTAAGTTATTCGTTGTAAACCAATGATGGACTTGTGAGAGGGCGCTATTTACTTCGTCAAGTTGTGTTTTACGTCTATCTACCTTAAAAACTAAAGAGGTATCATCAGCAAACAACACAGTCTCACATAGACCATTTGTAAAGGCAGGAAGATCATTAATATATATAAGAAAAAGGAGTGGTCCCAATATTGAGCCCTGGGGCACTCCCATTATCAATGGTGCGCCATCGGAGTTAGTTCCATTGATGTTCACCTTTTGAACTCTGCCAGTGAGGTATGATTTTAAAAGCGTTAAAGCGAACTCTGAGACGCCATAATGCCGTAGCTTCATCAGCAAGGTTTCATGACTTACACAGTCAAAAGCTTTTGACAAATCACAAAAGATACCTATCGCATCCTGCTTAGCCTCCCATGCATCAAAAATATGTTTAACAAGTGAAACTCCTGCATCAGTAGTGGATTTGTTTTTAGTAAATCCGTACTGATTTTCACTAAATAAAGAATTTGAATTAAAATGTGACAATAATTGATTAAATATAATTTTTTCAAAAATTTTACTGAGTGCCGGTAGTATCGATATGGGTCTGAAGTTTGACGGATCACTCTTTTCTCCTGATTTAAATAAAGGGGTTATTTTACTATGTTTCATAAGATTTGGAAACTGACCCATTTCAATGCTCTTATTAAATATTAATGCTAAATATGGTGCAATGGCAATAATAATAGTTTTTAAAATATCTATTGAGATACCCCATAGATCTTCCGTCTTTTTTAACTTTAGTTCTTTGAATGATTTAATTATAACTAGTTCATCAATATGCGTGAAACTAAAAACAACTTTGCACTCTTGTACTTTTGATTTAAGGAGGCATTCAGCAAGATGCGGCGAGGAGTCTAATAAGCTAGTAGTCGTGACTGGAATTTCAGAAAAAAAGTGCTCAAAGGCTTTAGCCACTTCGGCATCTGTACTAATTAACCTATCATTAATTTTTAAGCATAACTTGCTATCATGAGATCTATTCCTACAAGTTTCCTTATTTATAATATTCCAAGTAGCTTTAATTACATTTTTAGACGTATGTATTTTGTGCTTTAAATACATACGCTTGGCCACCATACACACTTTTTTAAACAATTTTGAATATTTTCTTACATAATCTATTAAATCTGGATTGTTTGAATAAGCCTTTTGAGCATACAATTCAAACAATCTTATCCTACTTATATAAATACCTTTTGTGGCCCAGTCACTAAATTTAGATTTTAAGCTATCTACACAAACAGTTTTCTTTGTGAAGATAGTATTAAACTCATGTGAGATAATGTCAAATAATTGTCTATACATGTTATCAATGTTAGTATCAACAATAGGTGGCGCTAACGGAACTTTAATACAAATATTATGTGTGAATGTTTCGACGCGATTTTTAGTAATCGGTCTGTAACTAAAGCTAGACGAAGTAACTACACTATGGCTCTCAAGCGCTGCAAGTTGACCGCAGTGGTCAGAATTCACAAAGTTAACAATTGATTTTGAGGGTACTTTACAATTACAGAAAATATTATCAAGACAGGTGGCTGATGTAGGAGTAACTCTAGTTGGTTCCCTAAAGAGTGGAGTAAGATCAAAGCATTTAAACAAATTTAGGAACCTAACAGAGGTCTGGCTATTCTCTAAAATATTAATATTAAAATCCCCACATACAACTACCTTCTTATTACAGTTGCACACCTTTTTTAAAACTTCTTCCATGTAGTAAAATTATACAACTTTTTGTACACTTTCGAACGAGTTTTTCAAGTCTAAAAAAACGGCTAAGTGCGAGTCGGAGTCGCGCACCGAGAGTGTCGTACGAATTATTCTTAGGACAGATTAAAATAAACAACTTACTTGATCTCGTTCAAAGCAATTTTCGCGGGTTGTCTACATGGTACTGTACATTATATATTTTTTTCAATTAATCAGTCTCTTATATTGGAAACTTTTAATCCCTCTTTTCCCTCCCTTTAACTACAGGGATGGGGGCGGGACATATTTTTCTACTTTGGAAGTGTCTCTCGCTCAAACTTTTCACTTTAGAAATAGAAAAAAAGTGTTGAAAATAGATATTTACCCCTAGATACCCCACACGTATAGCTTAAATGAAATATTGTTTTTTTTTGTTTTATTTCTACCTAGGGGAAATGCAAAAATATTTTTTCTGTTTTCTTGTTAAAATGGATACGGAACCCTAAAAACACCTAACCACAAGCGTAGAACGGAACGTACCAGCCTCCAAGATTGTTATTGCTATTCACAAGGCAACTTATTCAGTGCACGTCGCGATCCTCAAATCCAGGCGCGGCATTCGGAACGCATCTCGGGCGTTCTTTTTTCCAAATTTGAAATTTGAACTTGCAGCCGTGCGATTGGCGGGGAATGATTTATTTTATCGAGAGAATGGCGCCATTTTGTGGACTGCCAGGTGTATTTAGGGAAGTTTTTGGCATTACATTTACATATTTACGTATGTATACGAGGATATCTAATTCTGGTTGATCTTAGACCCATAGGGATCCGGTTCTTTGAGGCGTGCTTTGGGACAAAGCCAGCAACGTTGAGATTTTTCCAGCATTATCATCATCTTATATGGAATGGTTCACATCTGACTACGCCAGTTAAAAAATGTATGACTAATAAAGGTTTTGGGAAAATCTGCCTAAACGTCAGGTCCTATTGCTGATTGGTTATTTTTGAAAAGACATTGATAGATAAATAAGATAAGTCCGTCTTTTGCACAATATTTTGTGTAGTACAATAAGGATTAAATATATAAATAAATAAATAAATATTTGACAACATCACATACATTGATCTGACTCCGTTTTAAGTAGCTTAAGCACTTGTGTTACAGACATCAGAATTAACAGTGGAAATACAAATGTACTTAAATAGATAGTTATACATATAACACACAGGCCAGGACAAACAGATATGTTCAGTTCATGCACACAAATGTTTGTCCTGTGCGGGAATCGAACCCGCGACAGCTTGTATTATAGGCAACATCTTGACCATTACACTAAGCGGGTCGTCACAGATAGATAAATTCTACATGCGGCTACAGATCTCTAGCGCTTACTTTTCTACCTCGAAAAAGTATGACTAATTCTCATACCTACTTCTCCTTACAGTCAAGTAAAAACGAAAGTGCCTACGGCTAAAATGTAAACAAAACTAGTTGCATGTCATAGTCATACTAAGACACGGTGTATGGGCGTGCAACATGGTTTCACTTGCTAAGACAATCCTGCTCTATTGTTTAGTTATTACATGGACTTGTTGCGTAAAACGAATTGTGGATAGACTTTCGAGTTGGGCAAAAGATTTGGCAATGGCGGTAGGAGCTGTTAGCATGATAAAGTGTTTTTGGTTTTCATTTTCAAGGCGAATTAGATTACCAAATGAATTGTTATTATTTTTAGGTCTTTGGCCGTCATCGCCATAAAACCTGTGCCAGTGATTATGAGCTATGATTGGACCCCCATGTGTGTTTAGGAGATAAGCTTTTTTTGATTTTTTCTGGGTTTTTGTGATTTTCGTTATAACTTTTACTAAATTATCTTTTTTGGTCAAGATGTGTACTTTTCAAAAAATACAAAACATACACATTCCAACTAACAACGGCTCAAAAAATCCATAACTAGGTAACAGTTTGTGTTCGCGAGATTGATTTCAATATGAAAACTCTAGTCTCATTTTAATATTGTATCATTGGACATCTTTAGATACACATATATTTAGCTTCTACATTGCACGTCACAGAAATTATTGATGTTTTATCAAGCACCTAGGTACTCTTTAGTGTCTGTATTTCGCCCTTCGCAAGAGTTAAAGATTAAGTCGACAATATCAGTAGTCAAACCACTAATGCAGGTGACCTTTTTGAAATGAATTTCAAGCCTGCCTGTGGGTTCGAGATACGATCAACAATGGCCGCCTTTGATGCACCAGCTCTCTATGGGAACCTTATGCGATCATTGCATTTGCTGATCTTTTGTTTAAAGGTGACCTCGATGGTATCAAGATGGAGGTACTCTCATAAATATAGGTATCTGGGCTTAAATATTTCTTAAATGTTGTATTTACCTGAACTCAGTAACGGACTAACCCTTAATCAAATTAAGCAATTGCCTTGGGCATCACATCTGGGGGGCACCAGAAGAAGCACAAAATTCTAGTTGACATACGAAAAGGGGGGGGGGGGGCACAGGCGTGGATTGCTTACGGCATCAAGTAGTCTTGATCCGACACTGCCCGAACTATGGAAAGAAGACATTTTCATCATCATCCTAGCGCCGCTCCCGGTTGCATCCTCGGCCATTACCTCGGAGCCCAGAGTACGCTACAACTATGCCTACAGCCTGGTTATTACCATCAAGTAACTGTCGTTTGACTTCCGCAACTCTTGCATGGAAATCAAGACTAATTGGATCATAGTCGGGACCAACGACTTATCGTGCCTGCGTGCCGAATCGCGGAATCATCATTTTATCTGACAATCAGGTGATTCAAGGCTGCAATGTCTTGAGCGAATCGCGAAATAAAAAACAAAGTCCTAAATTCCGTTGAGGAGTTTCACCGTGAATGACCGTGATTGTCGCACAAACAAAAAAACAATAATATTATTATAAATGTGAAAGTTAGTTTGTTTGGATGTTTATTACTAGTATGATTTATAGAAAATCCCTTATTCAATTCACTTCATTACTGCATCGCTCCCACACTTACCAAGACCAATATAAAATAGAAATTCCACCGCGTACGATATTCACACTACTGATATCGAGTTCTAGGCACTTACGTAGGTGTGAGACAGACAGACGGACATTCCGTATTAATGTGCGCATTTATATACACGACTGGACGTTTATAAACCATTCTGGAGGTTACCATTAGGGCTCGAATGTATATTTTAGGTTTTACAACGTTTTTATTAGGTTTTTATGAATACGGGTTTGGCGGAGTTAGGGTTAATTTCGCGAAATTGGAATTGGATGTGCGAAATTAATGCGCATGCATACGTGTGTATTATTATGGCTTAGTCCTTTTGCCCCGTTAGATTAGTAGAAATTGGTGTTTTATTACTTCAATTTGAATCTTCATTTTTAATTTTATTTCATAGATATTACATTTTATTTATCTATTTTTACTTTGCACTAATATGTATTTATAATAAGTACATATTTTAAATGATGGAGAACTTTGTCCTGCATTGGGACATTAAGAGGCTGATACTTTATTACTAAAATTTTAATATGTGCGTAATATTTCTGAGCATCTTAGAAAAGTAGATTTTAGTTCGAGTATATTTATTACTGATACTTGACTCTTTTCGTTATAAAAAAGAATGTTTGCCTTAAACCACTATAAAAGTGATGACTCGTATACATTTAAACATTTTGACATATTATTGATGGCATATGGTGTTATGAAAACAGAATTTGAATGAGATGTATAACTCTTTTTCTTATTTATCATGCGTTTCGAAACTTCACACCATATCAAACAAACCTAACAGTATAGATAAGAACAGTAAAGTCGCAACTCTTGCGCATGCTTTTACTTGTAGTAGATAAGTACACGTATAATTAAAACAAAATGGAGTAATGTTCAATGTCAACCATTTTGTTTAAAAATGCCCGAAAAAGGTTTGAAACGGCCGACGTAGCAAAATCCGCCGTAATAGCTTCTTTTAAATATTTTTACGGGAGTTGTCTGGAAAAATGATACGCTCGAATTATGTGCGTAAATAAGGTTTCTACAAATAAGTTGGAATAATAACGGTTTTATTATGTTTCTAGCTAGTCAAAAGCCGTTGTTGACTTAGGCCTCGCATGGTTCCAAGGGCAGCAGTGGTTACTTTGTGCCACCATTTATAAATATAAGAGAGGTAGAGCAATGGAACTTCTACTCGAATAAGCCGCTCTTCTGAGGTAGTAATTTCACCTTACAGAAGACCACAGTGAAGTAGCACTTTGCAACTGTTCTGCTATGTTTCTGCTGGTGAGTAAGGTCACTAGAGCTCAGTTGGGGAGTGTAAGGGGTCTTGAAGGGTATGGGGTGTTTTATGTACCTTTTAAAGTTTTATATGTTTACTTGTTTTATATGTTAGCTTATTTCATACGCCTTTGACACTTTCTTTTCGTCAATAAATTCTACGATAAAAAAAAAAATCCTGAGCAAGCACGCTCCATCGTAGACCACATAGTTGTTTAACATCAGGCAACTTTGTGGTCAAGTGCTAGCTTAGTCCTAAATAAAAAAAAAATAAAAAAAAAGATAAAAAAATCACGATATTTAATTCCGCAACAAACGCTATTACAAACATTGTTTTATACACAGATAGCTTTAGCCCATCTATGTGCATGTTATCCCACTGATCCTTAACCGACTATGGCCCAAAATGTGATTGGAAGTCTATCGCGAACAATGGGCTATAGTGGGCGTTGCGGGATCGATCATTGTTGTCGGGGCTTGTATGATAATAAACTATAAATAGCTTTGAGATTACTCAGCCATGAACTGGTTTAAGCCTTTTTTCAAATAATTTGACACAAAATAATACTCTCCGGCCGTATTCGGCCATGGCGGCCGACCTTACGATCAGACAGGTACGCAGGATATACATATTATAGTGCACAAGTGAGTGCGCAAGCACAGGAGCACTCCCTATTCCTTCACTCTCATAATTTGCCATCGAGCTCCTCAAAATTTCAGTTCATTACAATTCGACACAAACGCGTTACCAACATACTTGTGTCATCCTACGAGTATACCCTGGATTCCTTCAAGTGAAGCGTGGAGAACTATCTTGTGGGCCGGTATGGCTATGCCAATGGATTGGATACCACTTTGGTCCCGCATCCGTTGTCATGGCAATCAGGGATCCTCTTTTGCCTACCATCAGGAAGAGTGTAGCGAATATAACTCAGACTAGCGGCCGCCCGTGACTCCGTCCGCGTGGATTTCGATTTCCAATAGCCTAAAGCCTTCCTCGTCAAGTGGACTGACCAACATATAAATATTTTTTCAAATCGGACCATTAGTTCCTGGGATAAGCGCGTTCAAACAAACAAACAAACAAACAAACATACAAACTCTTCAGCTTTATATATTAGTATAGATAATTTAATACTCGTATCAGAAGATGCAACAAATAATTTGACAGTTATGCTATTTTTTTTCTCCATATTATGAAACTGTTTGATAGAGAAAGATAGCAGAGACACGTACTCCCGCCGCCTTAAGGGTCTAGCCACAGCTACGGCGACGAGCGGCGCGACGTGTGGTGCGGTGAGGCCGGCGACGTGATTTGCGGCAATAGTCGCGCATCTCGCCGCCGATAGCTGTGGCATGCTTCATACAATTGTTTTTTTCGCTCGCCACTTTCGCCGGCGCAAGACGCATCGCAAGTCGCATCGCTGTGGGCTGTGGCCAGGGTGTAACTGTCAAGTGGGATGACGTCATTATAGCTTATTCGTCGTCCTCTTTTGAAAGAGACTGAGAGAGAAACAGACTTAGGTGAAAAGTTTGATGATTTTTTGACGTTTTGGTGGAGACACTCAGACGTGACATAGGGAGCATCTATGGTATTACTTCATCTGAAGAATATACCTAGCCAATATTTAAAAAAAAAACTTATCTATCTATCTATTACTTTACGAAGCGTTTATTCGAGATGTTTCCCTTTGAGCTTTTCTTCTTTACAATGTTTTCCCAGTATAAATGTCTTGTAGCTCCTGCAAGATGTTGAAGGGTACTTAATGGCTATTTGAATTCTAGGAATGTTAATTCTAGGAGTATCCTAGAACCATTTATTCCAGTAACTTTGACATTTACTTCCTTAGTATTTATTTTGTTTTATATTTTGACCTGTTATAGAGTTAATGCGATCGTAGGTCTGTTTGTTGTAAGGTTCGATCCAGCAAACTTATAACTTTTCTATGAATAAATAAATTAAATCAATAAATATTTCACAAAATCACATACATTGTTACTCCGTGTTAAGAAGCTTAAGCACTTGTATAACAGACATCAGAATCAATAGTGGTATTAAAATATACTTAAAAAGATACATGCAACACCCAGATCAGGCGAAACAGACATGTTCATACACACAAGTTTGTCCTTTGCGGGAATCGAAACCGTGACCTCTAATAGGCGACTTCTTGGCCATTACACCAAGCAAGGTCTTCAAATAATAGGTTTAATGAATTGCTTCTTCACTGATCTTCTGTAAGGTATGCACTGTTATAAACCAATGCTAAATCAAGCATTAAACGAGACTCGAACCCACAGCCCTAAAAGCTTATACACAAGCCGAGAATGTGTTAGAAAATCTATTAAGGAGTGACATTCGCCACCTTTAGTGCTGATAAGTTCCAGTCAACATCAAACGCCTACATGCCAAGCGAATTTGAACTCTAAAACGAAGGTTGTAGAGACGAGCCGTTCACAAAGCCACCACCAATCTGTTTACAAGAAATTTAATATCCAACGTAGGCCTCTACAATGCACGTTACTTTGACGACATCGGATGCAAGAGGAATTATAGGACAACGATGTAAGTTATCCAGTGGATGTGGTAAAATATTATGACAGAAACTACCAAATTCATTAATCCATTCATGGATGACACTGTATTTAGGGTTCCGTAGCCAAATGACAAGAAACGGAACCCTTATAGAGTTGTCATGTCTGGTCGTCAGTATGTCATAGAGTCTTTCCGAAACTAAATGCGCTATAGATGCTGTTGTAACTTTTGAAGTAGAAAAAATTTGTGAACCGCATTAAAATTTTCACACGAAACGAGGAAAAATATAATTATACATATATTGGGGTTCCCCGTATTTAGAACTGAAACTCAAAAACCTAGGTATGCGTACTTTTCATTTAACCTATGCGTGTGGCGTATCAATGGATCGGTCATCAAAAATGATAATGAGGTTTCTTATATAATTTTTACCTCAAGTGTATAATTTGCGCAAGAAGCCCTTCCAAACTGGTAAAATCTGTGTCCTTACCCCCCCCCCCCCCCTGTAATGTCTAAAATAAGAATGATAAATAAAAAAAAACATCTATAACGTACATGTAAACTTGCCAACCTCCAGCGAAAAGCGCTTTCTCAAGCACTACACCGATTTGCCAATACCCATTCAGTTTTCCACTTGCCGTATCCACCTCGTCACCACATCTGTCCCCAATCACACGGTATTGTATGAACGCACTGCACGGGATTAATCACACCGCATCCTTTGCGTCGCTTAATTAAATTCATGTCCCTCAAGTTAACATGCTCATCGGGTTATTTTATGGCTTAAGGGTATTAAGGAGGTAGAAGAGGTGATGTAAGGTATCAGATTATTGATATCCTATTGTAGGAGTTAAGGCTTAGCTTATTGATGGGATAAAGTTATAAAGTTCTCTAAGATGAAAATCAGTTTTGTGAACTAATAAAACAGACGTAACAAATGCCGTGCAGTTAATAAAGACATTAATAAGTCAAAACATCAATGAGCGTACTTGCTTATTGATCCTGCTTGTGAAATGCAGAATAAATAGTATTCGAAAAAAGAGAAACAAATAAAAAGTTTTGCCTGGGCATCGAACCAAGCACCTAAGTATGATAACTTTGCCAAACTGTAGTATAAAATATAACGATACGATATCAGCTAAACTCAAGCTGTGCTTAGTTTAAGGCAATGTGTTGTCTATAATCTTTATCTCATTTGCCAATTAGCCAAATGCAGTTCAAAACCATTATTATAATGATCGAATCAGCAGGAAACCTAAACAAAGTGTGGTGTTAAATGTATGCCACGTTGCAATGTTTTAGATACATTACCTCTATTGTGACTGAAGGTCAAACAACACTTAGGCTAAGAACTCACGAAGCGGTTTTCACCCGCGCCCGCTGTCGTTGGCGGAGTGGAGTTTTTTCTTTGACGACCCGCTTGGTGTAATGGTCAAGATGATGACTATTACGCAAGAGGTCGCGGGTTCGATCCCCGCACAGGACAAACATTTGTGTGCATGAACATGTCTGTTTGTCCTGGTCTGGGTGATATATGTATCTATTTAAGTATATTTGTAATACCACTGTTGATTCTGATGTCTGTAACACAAGTGCTTAAGCTACTTAACACGGGGTCAGATCAATGTATGTGACGTTGTGAAATATTTATTATTATTTATTTATTTATTCTTCCAAACTCGCGAGACCGGAGTTTTGTGCGGTAACGCAGCCGCCACGGTTGCGATTATCACCAGCAAAGGCGGCGGTTGTTTATCGCAGGACGGGCGGTTGCAAGACGGGTGATTAAACAACCAGAGGTGCGATTCACTAAGCGCAAATGTCATAATCACACGGCTGTGTAATCGTTGACAGTGTCAAATTACTAGTAAATTACTACTGTCGCCGTGACAGCCGTGAGATTATGACATTTGCGCTTAGTTAATTGCACCTCTGTTCAGTTCTGTCAACGCGCATTCCTCGTCAAATGGACTATCCAACACAAAAAGATTTTTCAAGTCGGTTCAGTAGTTCCTGAGATTAGCACGTTCAAACAAACAAACAAACATACAAACAAACTCTTCAGCTTTATATATTTGTATTTTTATTCTGTAAAAGCAGCGGGCCCGCAACCGCGGCGGGTGCGTGTGAAAACCGCTTCGTGAGTTCTTAGCCTTATAGTCCAGTAATTTTAGCAATTTTGATCCACGATCTGCGGAATAATTCCTAGTGAGCTGAATTTTTGTATACACCTTTATTATGATATTGTAATGATGATGTGAAAAATCGACATTGATATCGTGCCGGCTAAAAAAGTTATAGGGGTCCAAACGTCACAAAAATCAGTTTTTCGCAAATATCTCGCGATCTATTGCTCAGAGGTCAATAATGGTTTCACAAAAGTTGTTCGTCGTAAAATTGTCTACAAAAAAGGTCTCTTGCATTTTTCTGTAGAATTAACCGTTTTTGAAATAGAGACTAGAATGCACTCACATATGGTATTGTATACCGTACGGCGCATACCAAGGCATAAACCCTATTGTTTGTTTTTTTCCCTTTTTTGTTTGTCTGTTTTTTGTTAGTATGATGTTCTACATATAGAAATATAAAGGATTTGAAATACTAGTACAGTCAGAAAAATAGGAATATCAACTATAAAAAACTAAGTGGCAATTTTTTTTGTCACTTTATAACTCAAGAACGGTCTCACCGATCCAAACCAAATTTTCAGGGTTCGTACAAACTATTTAGTAGATGGTTTATGTGAAGTTTGAACAAAATCGGTCGCTTCACTTTATACGTAGCTAAGCACGTACCGGGCCGCTAGTAATGATATAGATATGCTATGTCCAGTGACGTTTGGACCCCTATAACTTTTTTAGCCGGCACGATATCAATGTCGATTTTTCACATCTTCATCACAATATCATAATAAAGGCGTATACAAAAATTCAGCCCACTAGGATTTTTTTCGCAGATCGTGGATCAAAATTGCTAAAATTCACATTGCATATCTATTTCATTACTAGCGGCCCGGTACGTGCTTCGCTACGTTTAAAGTGAAGCGACCGATTTTGTTCAAACTTCACATAAAATATATACTAAATAGTTTGTACAAACCCTGAAAATTTGGTTTGGATCGGTGAGCCCGTTCTTGAGTTAGAAAGTGACAAAAAAAATTGCCACTTAGTTTTTTATAGTTGATATTCCTATTTTCCTGACTGTACTAGTATTTCAAGTCCTTTATATTTGTATATGTAGAACATCATACTAACAAAAAACACATAAACAAAAAAGGGAAAAAAACAAACAATAGGGTTCATGCCTTGGTATGTCCCGTACGGTATACAATACCATATGTGAGTGCATTCTAGTCTCTATTTCAAAAACGGTTAATTCTATAGAAAAATGCAAGAGATCTTTTTTGTAGACAATTTTACGACGAACAACTTTTATGAAACCATTATTGACCTCTGAGCAATAGATCGCGAGATATTTGCGAAAAACTGATTTTTGTGACGTTTGGACCCCTATAACTTTTTTAGCCGGCACGATATCAATGTCGATTTTTCACATCATCATTACAATATCATAATAAAGGTGTATACAAAAATTCAGCTCACTAGGAATTATTCCGCAGATAAAATCTAAAATTCCTGGACTATTAGCGTTGCACAAGCAATGCAACGGAATCACTAGATCATGATCTCAATGACCTCCGCCCTAATGACTTGAGATGGGTCGAGTCATCGTGATCGGAGTTTGTTTTGCAATGATGGTGATAGGTTTGTTCTTATTACGAATGTTACTTAGATCGTTAAATGAAAGAGTAGACAATTTATTAAATATTTTTGCAACTACCAAAGTGACATTCAAGCTACCATTGGCAACCAAAGAGCTTAGTAAACTTACCTAGTGTGAGATTTTCTGTAGCCTTTTAAGTGTAGAATCACACCAGGCTGATAATACGCGGCCGAAGTTCGGCGACAATGCATTTTCTATTCAGTATTACGCGATGTCATTTCGGCATGGTGCGTCATTCACGATTTATAATACATTTTAGACTCACGCCGAACTTCGGTCGCATTTTTGCGGCTAAATGTGTTTCTACACTAAGACTTACTTGTATATAATCCCCCGCCGTTTTGACTTGCACGTCCAAACTTAGGCGCAAGATTAGGTCCACAAGTGAGTCCACAAATACACTATTAAATAGGAAGATCACCTGTGTATTTGCTAGTAAGTAGCAATCGCCACTGTATTTGGCTCATAGTACAGTGGGATAGGAATCAGAGACGATCGTAGAGAGATCTGTGTGTGTGAGAGTGCTTATCGAGTTGCGGGAGTATGAATACACTGCTAACTCCCAAACTCTGGTGAGGAACTGAGTTATCTGAACAGGGAGGCTCGAAAACTCAGACATTTTGGTCTTGAATGTTATAGGAAACAAACGAACAAGAAGGTCACCTGTTGGTAAGTGATCACTGCTGCCCATAGACAACAACAACCGCACAAGAATCTCAGATGCGTTGCCTGCCTCTAAGACCCAATAACCTCCCCAAACTGAGCACTTGCGATCTTACTCACCAGCAGAAACATTACTGAACAGTTACGTAGTGCTACTTCACTGTGGTTTCTATAAGGTGCATGTACTTCCCCTGACGAGTGGCTCACTCAAGTTGAAGTTCCACTAAGCTGTGCTTCATCCAGCATTCGAAACCAGTACCTTCCTAATTCCAACCGAGTATTTCTGCCGCTATAGCCATTGTGTAATCGAGTATCATTAGAATTTGATACTCCAATCCTTGGAATTGTCCGTTACGAAATCACTAGCCACATGAGCAAACACAGTTAACTGTTAACCTTTAATGGTCTGTCTGTCTGTCTGTAACAATTGGACAGCCGTAAAGATTCGCTGACACGTGTTAACTTGTTGCGATATGTTACAATTGTAGCCTTGTTTACAACTGGATGTTAACATTTGAAGAATCATTGTTATATGTAATTATAGAAGATAGATCTTAGTTTAATCAAGGACCAAGTTTTACGATATTAAAAGGTTTGACATTTTTGTATAGCAAGTGAAGATTTACAGCTTTGAAATCAACGCTTAATTTAAAATTTGTTTCTACCTGTGCTTTTTGCTCATGTAGATGACAATAAGTTATTTTACTAGAACACCGAAGAAGTTGCTACCACCAAAGAAGAAAAGTAAATCACTTTTTCAACTCATTCTAGTAGTTTACTACAACTTTTTGAAAAGTGAAAAACTTAAGTCTTCCTAAAATATCTCAACAGGATACAGTCTCATAACCAGAAAACAATCTTTCAACTGAACTGAAAGAAGTTAAATCAGAATATGTACTTATTTCAAAACTTGTAACCAACTTAACTAAATTTCTGGTGGCTTCATCTTTATTTATTAGATTTGTTTAAACATAAAATTGTCCATAAAGTTGACTAAATTCATAATGACATTAATATTGTTATGTGACATAAGCAGGCAACCTAAAAAAATACATTAAAATTAAAACGTAAGCTAATTTCGAGCTAAATTACCGCTACCAACAAAGATTTACAAACATACCTACATTGTTGTCTTAAAATATTGAATAAACAAACCTATAAACAAAGAATTAACATAAATAAACAGCGTTTATACTACGCCGGCACTCCTCTATGACTCACAGTTTCTCATCCCAGACGTAATCTAGAATCTAGACTTAAACGATGGACCTTATTTACGAGGCATTAAGATTTAACTTTGCATCGCAAAGTTTAATTACAACCTTTCCATGCAATTCTGATCCTTAAAAGTTAAGCGTTAACGTGCATTTTGAGCTGTTGTTAATTAAAGCCGCCGAAGTATCGATAGGTCATATCGATAAAATGCGATACTTTTATAACACTTAAGGTTATTTTACTCTTTGAACGTTTTGTAGTTATCTTAAAGTCTCGACATGTTATGTGTTAAGAAATGTGCTAAACTGACTAAGCGAAAGATAAAAGAAAGGATAGACATAAAATATGCAACTTAAGGACTTGTGTTACATAGGTTATTAAAGTGTAGACTGTACCACAAATATCTTTACTGTAGGTAATACAAAGTTTAGGGATTTTTCCTGGCCTGTTTTTTAAACTAGTGAATCGCCTATGAACAATTTGTATTCAAGTAAAAATAATAAACACGTATAGTTTTTGTCATTCACTTTCGGTTTCAATAACTACCGATAAAACCCGACCACAACACTAACCCTAGTCCGTACTCCATAAACCTTTCAAACGGATAACAGTCCTATCTCAACCGTCTAAAGTTAATTTTCCCTTGTAACATAGTATTGGATAAGCAAGTGCTGAGTGGTTGCCTGATTGCTGAGGTCGTAGGGTCGAGGTTCCTCCTTTCACTAGTTACGTAATGTATCGATATTCGATAGTTACATCGGATGACCGTGAGTGTTATAGATATGTTAATGCGTTGGATTTATTTGTTCATCACGTTATTGTAATTTGATGTAAATTATACTAGTGTTTATGTTTGGTATGTGAAGTTGCATCGTTCTTTGAGATTTGGTTGTGAGTCGAGAATGAGATACGGTGTTTAAAAACGAACGGATTTAGAAAGCATTTTTTTAATGAGAAATATCTTGCTGGTGTTTTTATTTCAATCAATAAATTAAAAAAAACCTTGCACGAACACACCAATTGCCTAGCCCCAAACTAAGCTCGAGGCCTGTAGGTACTATGGGCGCTAGGGAACGGATAGACAATCTTAAATACATACTTTCTGTGATGTATAGCTAATAAATATAGTGGACACGCTTGCTGGCGCGGCGTGCGGTGGTGGGGGCGCGGAGAGCGGGAGCTCGCCGCGCACTCTTGTACCGGCCGCCGGGCGAGCAGGAGCGTCTACCGTTGTTTACATACTTTGTGTTTTATTACCACACTACAACTGTACAAGTGGCGACCCTGCCAGGATCTAAATAACCAAGGTATGGAATTAATAAATATTGTTGTGCTAAATAAAACACAAAGTGCTACTAGAGGTAAATCAGTGACTGATACCTGTTTTCTATTTCATGTTACCGTAAAACAGTTACAGTAATAATGAATTAATTAGTAAGGCAGGTTACAGACACTGGTTGTTACCTATACCGTAATAAAGTAGAATTACTTACAAGTTATCTCAGTCTGTTGTCAAAATGATTTTAAAAATTTATACGTTTATTAAATGTGCATTTTGGTTGAGTACCTACAAGCTTGCTTATCGGATGGAATGCTGTTTCTATTGTTCGCGCGGACCGGAATCGCGCACATGTGTTCGTTATACTCCCGCCCGATATTAAACGTTAACACTAAGTAAAGTAACTAAAAGTTAAGATTCCTCGCAAGTATAGAACAAAAAATTAATTATTGTCGTAAAATGTTTAATGAATATTTTATCACGTGAATGATAGTTATTTTATTCGAATACATTTATACATGAATGCGTGTGTACCTATGTGTACAATGTGAAAGTAAGACCTTCATAGATATAGGTACTGATACCTTATTGAAATAACAGATACACCCTTGGCCAAAAGTATTAGGCACCCTAAAAAATGCACAAAACATGTTTACCAATTGAACAATGGCTCATCTGAGATGTTATGTCGGTGTCTCAAATAATTTCGGATCTTTTACGAGTAAACAAGATTTTATTTCTGTTTAAGTTATTAGATTGACGAAAAATTTATTTAAAAAAAAAATGCCAAAAAGAAGTGAAATTTGTTTAGAGAATTGTGTGAAAATACAACTTCTCCATGAACAAGGCAAGTAGCAGAAAGAAATTGCAAAGTTGGTGAGGTGTTCGCGCTGCGCCGTGCAAACCACCATCAAACGGTTCGCTAATTTCACTGTCTAATCAACGAACGTAAAGTAAGATTAAAGATACTATCCAAACTTAAAATATATTTAAGTTTCGTGTAATTAATGATAGAGTTTAATATTACTTTTGGCAACAACTGAGAGTAACACTTAAGAAGTAGTCTAAATAATCAAATGGTACCTAAACCATGTACCTACAATATTCAAAGAGGTAGTTCGATGAAAATCGGAACTGTACCGACAATATTCAAAGAGGTAGTTCGATGAAAATCGGAACTGTACCGACAATATTCAAAGAGGTAGTTCGATGAAAATCGGAACTGTACCGACAATATCAAAGAGGTAGTTCGATGAAAATCGGAACTGTACCGACAATATTCAAAGAGGTAGTTCGATGAAAATCGGAACTGTACCGCCAATATTCAAAGAGGTAGTTCGATGAAAATCGGAACTGTACCGACAATATTCAAAGAGGTAGTTCGATGAAAATCGGAACTGTACCGACAATATCAAAGAGGTAGTTCGATGAAAATCGGAACTGTACCGACAATATTCAAAGAGGTAGTTCGATGAAAATCGGAACTGTACCGCCAATATTCAAAGAGGTAGTTCGATGAAAATCGGAACTGTACCGCCAATATTCAAAGAGGTAGTTCGATGAAAATCGGAACTGTACCGACAATATCAAAGAGGTAGTTCGATGAAAATCGGAACTGTACCGACAATATTCAAAGAGGTAGTTCGATAAAAATCGGAACTGTACCTACAATGTTCAAAGAGGTAGTTCTATGAAAATAGGACGGTACCTACAATGTCCAAAGAGGTAGTTCTATTAATTAGAACGGTACCTATAAAAGCGGACAATCTCCTTGATTAAAAGTATAGTCCCACAGTCATGTCACAATTAATACCACTATTAGCCACCACAATTGAAAATGGTCGCGACGAGGCCTAAAGTTATACCGCACGGCGACAAATGTCACCATGCCGGAGGCCAAAAAGGTAACGTTTTGCACATAGGTCGGGCTTGATGTGTTTATGCTAAGTTGTACTACCAAAATGTCCATGGTCTTGAGGCCAAAACGAAATTAGTGTTTGATAGCATTTTGCTTTGTAATTACCATGCCATTGCACTCACTGAAACGTGGTTAACATCTCGACAGACGAAATCGTGGACAATAGTCTATCGTAGGGATTGTGTGTGTGTTGGCTCTGGTGGTGTTTTCTAAAATGGATGGTGGGAGTGTTCTTTAAGCTCTGTCCCAAAATATTCTGTCTACTCGCTAACAAGACTTAAAATACGACGATATTAAAAGCGTTTGGGTCAGACTACAGTTTCAAACTGGGAATACTATAAATAAAATATTATTATTTGCGTTGTGTACCTAGTACCTTCGTACCTCCACCAGTAAAATTGGAACCTTTAAAGCGTTTTCTTAACATTGTGGAACTTGCTCAATACCGATCGGAAAGTATTGTAATAGGTATGTAGTTTGTGACTGCAACCTTGGTGGTATCCACTGGGAGCCTAGTGATGATACGTAATGACGCCACTTAATTACAAGTACAACTTGGGTTACACTTAATCGGCTTTTTATCTTCTAATGGCCTTCATCAACTCAATAACATCAGTAATAGTGATGAACAGTATCTAGACTAGTTATCAGTCGCATACATTATGCGTTGGTTACGAATCCGCAGCATCAGGTATGCTATCAATAAGTGCTACGGGATTAATCCGAGCCTCTTGTTTATCATGCCTTACCCTAAATCAAATTTTCTCCGTTCAACGACAGTGTATCTTTATCCAATTTTTTTAAAGCCGACTATTGCAACATTGTGGCTGCGTTACAGTGTGTAATTTGGCCGGTCTAGTTTTTGGCTTGTGGAGATTTTGATCAAATGATTTCTTTATTTTATGTTGAGTCAGGAAAACAACGACGTCGTAGTAGACGAAGTCATCCTAAATGGTTCAACAAATGAGTTATCAACCCCCTTTCGGGAAAAGATAAAGTACAGAAACGGTTCCTTAAATACCTTAATCACACCTAGAGGCGACATCGAATAGCACTGGCTCTGAAGTGGATGTCACAATTCAAATGGGCTTAATATAAGCACTTATGAATCGTCATCAAAAATAAACTGTTATGTAATGACTTTTATTAGTAATGACTGTTATTCTGCAGAGTAGAATCGGCAAGAAACTCGACAGTTGCTCTTTTTAAATGCCAAAATTATTGCAATAATATAAAAATAAACTTGCAACAATAATGCATCAGCAATTGCTTTCACTGAGTCATACATAGTCTACTGTGTGTACCTAATAAATTAAAAAATGAAAATTAAATTCTTAATTTATTCTGGACTGGAGGCGCCCTGGTCGACCAGTCCCCAAAGGTGGCACCTGTTCACAAGTATGACGTATGTGGCGGCAGCCATCACCTCACTCAACCATCTTAGAGAGAGAATGAAATGCGTATAAATAACTACCGCCTTATATCAACGCTTTCTTGTTTAGTAAAGGCCTTCAAGTCTTTAATCTGTTCTTTAATTAGAGAGCACATTAGAGATTTGATATCGATCACTCTTTCAAAATATAAAAACTGCATAACATTTTTATTTGCCGGTGACCTAAAAATTTACAGAAATCTGTTAATTTTGAGGAAAGTAACCTCATTCAAAAAGATCTTGGGAGAAAGGTAGATTGGTGCGATGCAATCTGTATATCCCTTATCGCTGGAAAATGATTCCACATCAAGTAATAAAAAATAAAAAAATAATAATAATAATATAATATACTCAATAACGCTTTAGTGCGCAGGCATCTCGAATTTGCTTCCTGAATCTGGAGTCCATTTTATAGCGTATACTCGCAGAGCATTCAGCGTGCTTTTACCAAGCATTTGGCATTTCTGTGTAGCGGAAATTCCCATCGTCAACCTTATAATGAGCGTCTTAATTAATATAGAAAAGCCTATCCTTTTTATTAAAAAAAAAAAAAAAAAAACTTAAAGCATCCTAATAAATAAATGCTAATGACATTTCAGAATTCTTTAATGACAGATTTATCAATAATTGATAACTCTGCTGAATGAATAATAATACATAGGTACATAATGCAATATAATATAATATGAATATAATATAATATAATATTAATTTATAAAAAAAAAAGAAGGCAATAGTTGCCCCACACGTTTGTTGTGCCCTTGCAGGGCGTCACCTTTACTTTCTACATATAATTGTAATAGGTTGTTTATTTAATGAAACAATAGTTCCGTATGTTGCTCTGTGAAGAGATATTTATTGTGAGCATGACAATCATACCTAATTACACTTAATTTTACACTTACGCTAAGAATAATAACTTATTTACATACCTGTAAAGAGAAACAACAATATAAGCTATTGCTTCTTACATTATTTCCTCTACAGTCACAAATACAATTATTAACATTTAAACATCTTTAATAACTTGTGACTTGCAATTAACGAATCTGAATCTGAGTAAAATAAATTCAAAACTCGGTCTTCAACCCCCTTTGGCAAGGATTGTGGCTGAGTATAATCAGGTTAGTAATATTATTGTAGATCTTGATATTTATTGTCAAAACTTTTCTAAATTTAAATGTATTTGTCGGATAAATAGCCCGATGGGTGCTTCCGACTCAGTTGTCCCATTGTATATATTTACTGTACCAACTAGTAAGTTTTATGTACGCAGTTATTGTGATGCATATCAGAACGGTTCCTTCATATGTATTTTGTTATCATTAGCAAGAATATATACTTTTGGCTGTACTTATTAAATAAATTAACTTATATATAAATAAATAGATTTGGAAAATGACAATAACAGAGTGCATATAAAGAAGAAAAAACGTACATTTAAAACAAGTTGAAGGAAAGTGGAAGGTAATTATTATTTTCTAATGGAAATTATAGAACTATGAGAGATTCTAGTGAATGCTCTGACAATCGTGATGTAGACGATTAGTTATGCTATCTTTATCATAGATATGTTTATGTCAATCTATATTGTTGATTTATATAGTTATAGTATATATAGTTGATCTGTGTAAATTATTTAAGGAAACTTGGTTGTGTCAGATACAATGATGTACTTGGGAAATAACTAATAGAGTTTTGTTTTATTTTATTGTAAAAGGTAGATGTGATGTATAGCTAATAAATATAGTGGACACGCTTGCTGGCGCGGCGTGCGGTGGTGGGGGCGCGGAGAGCGGGAGCTCGCCGCGCACTCTTGTACCGGCCGCCGGGCGAGCAGGAGCGTCTACCGTTGTTTACATACTTTGTGTTTTATTACCACACTACAACTGTACACTTTCATAATAAACACCCACGACTCGAGTACAAATGCCGATGTTCATCACACACACATTTGCTCCTAGCGAGATTCAAACCCGCGACCTTAGGTTTTGTAGCCATGGTCTCTGACCACTAGACTAAAGGTGACATCTTAGGTGAAATGAACTATAATAGTATGTAATATACATAATATTCAAATCGCTTATCACCATTTTAAAAATGTTTATCTAAGACAAAACCACAAGCGGAAGACATTGAAATAACCCCCCATGGAGTTTATAGCTGTGATAGGAAGTGGTATTCTATATTTTATGGTTCGCATGTTAAACAAAGCCTACTTGTAAATTAGAAATTCTTGTGTAGCGAGTATAATCAGAAAATGGACTTCTAAAATAGTTACTACCTTTTAATAACGAACGAATCAAAATAAAAAATGTCTTTTAAATCTGCAACTATATGAGCTTTGGTAATGTTTTACACTATGATAATTACTCATAATTATGAATAGTATACTTCACATTAAATAAGTGAGTATCTGTTTTGGATTACCTAACAAATACTTGCATTTGAAATGAAATGCACATTTTCACTAAGATTATTATCCACACGTACTACCACATCTTAATAATGAAAGTTTCAACTATCAGATAATCACCGTTGGTTAAATATCCCATATCACATTTTACCTCAGTGCCTGCCCAATAGGCATATTCTCCAAAATTAACCAAAATAAAAACCAGAATCTTCCGGCTTAAAAGAGATATTACTGCTAAAATTAGTCCGTGCGATGTGGCAGGTATAATTAAAACCGCTCTTTCTACAAAATGCCGGACGCATTTGGTACCCGAGTGAAACAGGAAAATTGTGTTACGGTTAAAAGCAGCGGCATAAATTTGCGGGTCTCATAAAAAAGTGACAGGAAACTCATTATTTTTAGACTTATTATTACGATGAGAAATTGTTCGTGTTAAGTATAGAAAATATTTTTCGTCTGTGAAATAAACTCGTGTGGTTATTATTAAGGTAAGCATTTTCTGGTGTGTGACAAATACCTACCTTAATGGACTTTAGATACTATTTTTTTCTCAAAATGATTTTTTAACTAATTCTTTCGAATTAGATTATTTTTTAGACTAGAGAAGATTTCGTTCTAAAGGTTTAAGTAGGTTTTCTCTTGGTTTGTTTTTTTTTTCAAAAGAGTTCCACATATCGGGTCTTCGGCTAATAAAAAAGATTAAGCGTCACCGTCTTATTAGAAAAACATTATATTTCTATAACTAACTCAGGTCATTCAAAAGTTAAGACTCGATATAACATATTTTTAAACATAGACTTGAAATCAATAAGCTCATTAACTTAGAACTTATTACATTACTAGCGGCCGCCCGCGACTCCGTCCGCGTGGATTTCGATTTCCAATATCCTATGTGTTATTCTGATGTATAAGCTATATTGTGGTAAAGTTTCATTCAAATCCATTCAGTAGTTTTTACGTGAAAGAGTAACAAACATCCATACATCCATACATCCACACATCCATACATCCTTACATCCATACTTACAAACTTTCGCTTTATAATAGTAGTAGATCCATACTTACAAACTTTCGCCTTTATAATAGTAGTAGGATTGGTTTCTCCACTTATCGTCCCCAAGAGCTCAGATGCACTGAAATGCAATAGTTATTAATACTACGGCGTCTGTGTAATCACTATGAGGTAATGGCTCGAAAAATTACTTACTATTGTACGGACGGAGGGATTCTTACAACGGTCGGCGGAAAACGAGCGATATAATACCAAAATTATATGTGGCAAATGTATTTAATTTGAAATAATTAGAACCAAAAACAGATACAATACGACAAGGAAGGTTGGTGAATTTCTCTCAAAAATCTGACGTTATTCTGCATTAGACTATAATTTTAGTTCATTTATTAGGCATATTAGGCAAGCGAGGGTTTTTAGTAAGATTTGTTAAAACGCGCATGTTGGCGCTGCAGCGCTTCCAACATGTTTGCGGAAGCTCGTATTGACGGCTTTCCTGCATTAGTGAGGAGACGATGTGAGCATTAGTGACGAATGTGCGTCTGCGCTGGCTCGTTTGCGTGGCAGTACGAACAGCATCCTGAAGGTATTTGTTGATAGATGGGACATGCCCCTGTTGCAGCGGTGGGTACAGGCTCACACAGTGGCCAATAAAGCCCTTTAGAATAGAAATAATTGAGAAATGTCAAAAATTGTATTTTATGTTATTGTAATTACTAACATTAGTCGTAAGAAAACTGTTACTAACACAATTATGGGCTCGACCTGAAATAAATTGAATTGAATTAATTGAAAAACAAAATAATAATAAGTTCCTGTGATTTTAGTAGGATTCAATAGGATAAGGGACAGTTCCAACAGCATTTATGACTTATGAGAACAGGGAAGTGATTGCAAACTGCAAACGTCTTATCTGTTCATATACCTGGGGGGCGATTCACTAAGCGCAAATGTCATAATCTCACGGTTGTGTCATCGGCGACAGTAGGAATTTAGTACTAATTTTGTACTGTCGCCGTTGATACAACCGTAAGGTTATGACAGTTGCGCCTAGTGAATTCCACCTCTGGTATTGCAATTCTGACAAATCGATTTCTGGAACAAAAGACGAGTAAGTTGTAGTAAATTAAATTCAGTATTTTATACTAACTCTCGGAAACAATTTGAATCAGTAACATCATTTTATAATTTAGCAAGCAATAAACTGTTCTATAGAATATGTTATTAAGATCTCATATCGAACGATTTCCAGAATAACAACTAAAGCTCAATAGCTAATTACACCAGATGTAGCAAGAATTGTTCGTTGAATAGCAATAAAATTTGCACTTTACAGTTCTCGTGATAACGTTGGAATTACTTCAGCAGAAATAGGAACAAGAGCGTAATAAAATTTGTACATTAGAGCAATCAGAATCAGACTTGGATTGATTGAAACACAATTAAATGAGAGCGGTGTGGTTACTGATGTGATGAAATGTGCACCTGAAGTCGTGAGTTCAATTCTCGGATGATTTGCTGGTTTATTTTTAATGCGTCTGTTCATTTAAATAGTTAGTTATAATTGACAGGCCCGTTGGTCTAGTAGTCAGAGACCCTGGCTACAATACCGTGGGTCGCGGGTTCGAATCCCGCTAGGGTCTAATGTTTGTGTGATGAACATCAACATTTGTACTCGAGTCATGGTTGTTTATACAAGTTCCCTAGCTCCCATAGTAGAAACTTCGAGCTTAGCTTGGGGCTAAGCAATTTGTTTTTTAGCCCAAATATTTTATTATTTTATTTATATTAGGCTTTTGGGAATAATATTTGCATAATATAGTAGAAAAATATGTACTTGTAATTTTATTTTATTGTGCGAAGCCGGGTCGTGTCGCTAGTTTCATATAAATATTTAATCAAACGAAGCACTGTCTCAAGTGGGAATCGAACCTAGTTATATTAAGAAAATACTTGTCATCTAACAGTGTTTACGATAATTTTGTCAACACTCAATTCAACTTTAACACATCACCAAGAAATCTTTCCTCGAGCTAAGGAAATCACAGTTACTTACGAAAGTCCCAACCACAGCGATTTATTGTATTTCGCGTCTAACCAAAATGAACTTTACGCTGTGCGATAAAGGTTCAAATTCGTCTGCACAACCTAGGGTCATTCTGGGCCAAATTTACAACTACCCTCATAAGTAATATGTCGCTAAGGTATGAGATATGGGGTCTATCTTTATTCATACGAGTCCAGTGGAACTATTTATGTGTGGAGAACGAAGCGTTTGTCGAAATATGTTATATGCCCGTTGGACGGACGCAGGCTAATTTTATTAGCTTTAGATGATGATGTATCTTGTATAAGACATGATGGATTTAACCATCATAAGTTCTCACAAACACATAAGCATCTTTGTTTTTGTTTTTATTCATAATCATGTTAAATGAGACGAAACCCATGTGACGAAACTAGCGATGAATATGAAGAACTGTGTGAAAGAAAGAGGTAGACCAAAGAAAATATGAATGGCTTGTGTAAGAAATACATGATTGAAAAAGGTGTAAAAGAATCGATGACGAATGATAGTAATTCCATATTGGTCCGGGTAGACTGGGAAAGTATTTAAATTATAAATATTTCTTTATAAATAAGAAAAAATCCATGTTGTCTCAGGTATTAGATTTGAACCCGCATCCGTCGCAATCCTATCGAATGCACTTTGTTTTATAAAGCCGATGGTTCCTTTATTGTCTTGGTGTCTTGATAAAATGTCAAAACATTTCTACATTAATATTATTTTAATAAAATCGGCCACCCATCCTGTTATTTCCGCTCTGAAAGTTGCTTAACTTTTTCAAAAGTTTCTTAGATCGCATCAATTTACTTCCAAATCTGAGGCTCATTTTCGATTATCCGCCCAACAAAGGTCCAGTAACAAATTGACACTAGAATCACTTAAATCTCGGCCCTTTAATAAACTACTTGGGAGTGTAAAGTTCATGACCACGGTACCCTAAAAACTTGTTGACTAGTTTCGAAGTTGTTCGAACAAGTTGCGAACTATCGCCAAATTGAAACTAGTCTTGCATGGAACTTGGGAGCTATTCCCGAAGAATCTGTGAAGTTATAGTTGGGAATTAAACTGTTTACGAGTTGGTCTTGTCACCTGCGTAAACGTCATACTTTGAAGATAATTCAACCTGCCTTTGTGATAAAAGCGCATTTTTAGACCTGTCAAACTTTTGTTATTACAGAGTCGAGTCGAGTTTCTTGCCGATTCTTCTCGTCAGTAACTGCTTTTAATCGGTGGTAGAGTCATTATTTTGTAGTTTTCTGACGTTTAATAAGTAGCCTATGTTATCACTACATAGTATAAAACAAAGTCGCTTTTTCTGTCATGTTGAAAACTGACAACGGATTTTGATGCGGTTTTTTTTAATAGATAGAGTAACTCATGAGGAAGGTTTTTATGTATAAATAGTGGACAAGTACCACGGGCGAAGCCGGGGCGGGCCGCTAGTTAAATAATAAAATGAATGTGAATTTGACATAACATAGTAAACAAACATTTACATTTATTAGCGGACCCTGGACTCCGAGGCAACAGCCGAGGATGCGACCGGGACAAACGCTAGGATGATGATGATAGTAAACAAACATTTTGGAATTTTATTTGCTTTTAAATTTTGGCGATTCGGATGCTTTTCCAAAAATTGGTAGACGGTTGCTGTCACTATTCTATTTCTTTTTTCAAGCCGTTTTGTTGGTCCTTTAGTTATGTACATTACAAATATACATATACTAGCGGCCCGCCCCGGCTTCGCCCGTGGTACTTGTCCACTATTTAATGGATGATATTATACATAAAAACCTTCCTCATAAGTTAATCTATCTATTAAAAAAATTGGCCAAGTGCGAGTCGGACTCCCGCACTGAGGGTTCCGTACAAATTCTATTTTTGACGTATTAAAAAAACTACTGAATAGATTTCGTTCGAACCAATTTTCGTTGGTAGTTTTTATGGTAATGTATATTATATAATTATTTCAGTTTTATCATCCTCTTATTTTAGAAGTTAGAGGGGGGGGGACACACTTTTTTCCACTTTGGAAGGGTCTGTCACGCAAAGTATTCACTTTAGAAAAAAGTGATATTAGAAACCTTAATATAATTTTTAAAGACCTATCCATAGATACCCCACACGTGTATGTTCAATGAAAAAAAATATTTCGAGTTTCAGTTCTGACTATGGGGACCCCCCACATTTTTTATTTTTTTTCAATTTTTTTGTGAAAACCTTGTTGCGGTTCACAGAATACATTCACTCACTAAGTTTCAACAGTATAGTACTTATAGTTTCGGAAATAAGTGGCTGTGACAGACTGGCGGACAGACAGACAGACAGACAGACAGACAGACAGACAGACAGACAGACAGACATGACGAATCTATAAGGGTTCCGTTTTTTTGCCATTTTGGCTACGGAACCCTAAAAAACCGCATCAAAATCCGTTGCGTAGTTTTAAAGATTTAAGCGTTCATAGGGACATACAACAGACAACATGACAGAAAAAGCGACTTTGTTTTATACTATGTAGTGATGCTTGGAAAATCATTGATTTTGCTTAGGTATTAATCTGACTCGACGAAGAACTATAGTAGAAAGAGAAAATATATTCATGCACACTATCAAGTCAGTTTTTCATATCGGTCTCGTCGACGCGATACTAACACGTTTCCAATATCAAGATTGTGTGAGACAAAAACAAAGTTATCATGTTATCACATAAATGTACGTATTTACTGAATCTGTACCGATGATTTTGTGGGAGAAACGTTTCTTGGTTTAATCATAATTTTCATAATTATTACCATTATTTTCTGATTTCATTGATGACTACATTTTTGTCGTGATCACGGCTCTTGAAGTTGTTCAAACGTCACCACCTGAACTCCCACCAGCAGAAACACAGCAGCAGCACAACAGTTACGAAGTGCTACTTCACAGTAAACTTTTGTAAGGCGGAGGTACTTCCACAGAAGTACGGAGGACCTCGAGATGAAAATTTTCGCTCGCCCTCAGATGTGACGAAAAAAAATGTGTAGCGACGAACAAAGAATATTTCAACATGTTGACAGTCACTGTTGGTGTAATTCCCAACAACACTCTGTATCGGCGTATTTAAGGAACGGATTCCCGTGGGAACGTGAGACAATGGATATCATCAGTCAACTGTGGAAAAACGAAAGAGCAAAAACTTCACGTGAAAACTTCATTTGCGTCGCACCTTTGTACTTTCCAATATTCTCAATGGAAAGTCCTTTCCCTCTTGTACTAGGGTTGGTACATTGAGGTATTATGATTAAGCATAGAGTAGACACCTCGAAAATATATTATCTTACACGCACTGTTGTCCATGATCAAAAGTTGCCGTCTATTGTACTATTTTTTTTTCTTTTTTATTTAAATCAATTTAAAACATACAAATAAATACAACTTTACAGCTTTACAAGCTATACTATACGACTTTTTAAAACATACATATCATTACAGGACAAAAAATTAAGCTAGTGGCGTATCATTTCATAGATTAAAAGACCAGAAAATCACGAAATTGTCTACCCTCCAACTTAACGCATAGATTTTGTTCTCGATATCCACTCTATACGCGCAATGGGTTGGAGAGACAATTGAATTGAATTATTTTAAAGGGCTTAAAACTAATTTTACATAATATTATTTTTACGGATACTTTTAAAGTATTCTAAAATTATCCATCCTATTCCAAAGTTTTTGTCTACCAAATTAAATTATGAAATATTTCTTATATCAATGCTGTGGTTGTTGAGGTTGTTAGAATCAAAATGAGGCAATTGAACTTATGGATGAACTCATCAGGAGGGTAACAAATTGTAATTCACATGTTATATTGAGAAATTTTGACATATGTATTTTTTCTGTTGTTGCCAAATTGCATATCATTAGCTCTTTGAGTATGTAAGTATCTCAAAAAAAAACTTTGAGATGTGACAACCCTAAACAACCCATTCCGGATCCCCAACATTTCTACATATATATGAATCCCTGTTATTTTTGATGTTTCTGTGTATTCGATATTCGCGACATTGAGTTAGAAAGGAAAATATACATATGTGTATGTTGGCGGTGAAAGAAGGGACAAACCAATGTGGTAAGTTAAACGAAAAAATAAACAAAAATACTTTTTTTAAGTGGGGTGAACATGTTATTTATAGCCTTGCGTAGGTTTTTGAAAATCCGTTTATTTTTATCAATTAAAATCTCTGAAAAAATGTTTTAAAAATGAAAAATGGTTCTCGAGATATTCATACTTAATCATACTAATACATATTATAAATGTGACAATTTGTTTGTTTGGATGTTTGTCCATGTATCACGCTGAAACTTTTGAAATAGTTTTGATAAAATTTGGTTTACAGGCAGGGTATGGGCTGAATTTGGTGATAGGACTTCGTATCCCGATTAAATGGTCCCATGGGATAAAACAGGAATTTTGCGGATTTCACCCGCCCAGTTGAAAACCGCTGGTTAAATAATCTTATCATTGCTTCAACTTAATAGATATTACAAAAATAGTCCAACGCGCTATTGCCCCGGGGTCCCTCTAATCATATTAATTGTCATACTAACTTTCACACAGTATCGCTAGTTCGATATTGACTATGTAATTATCGAACTTTGTGTGACGAAGTTATTGTCTTATAACTTAGTTTCTTGAGTACATTTGTTCTATTAATTTTATTGTCAGACGTGGTCGCGGGGTTTCTAACTGGGTTTGTGAAGAATGAAACCTCTTTGGGGAATATTGTTAGACGAAAGTTGTTGGGTCAACTTTTTTAATAGTTATTGGGTAAGGAAAATTTTCTAGTTAAGGGGGTGCAGTCCGAACTGTTAGGAATTGATGATATTAAGATAGAATAAGCCTATGTAGTAGTGACTAGTTATTATAGTGGATTAATGATTCTGGTTCTTACATTGGGATCTAAAATATTGATGACCAATAATTCAACGCTTTTGACCTTCAGATTTATAATTATTTGTATTTTTTTTTCTCGTAAGAGCCGTGGTTTTTAAGCGAACTTTCTTCGCCATCTTTGGGACAATATTTTTAATGGTCTTTGTAAGAGAAATATAAATAAAATTTTGCAATATTTCACATCGAAAGGGATCACTTAGCGTCTGCTACGACGCGTGACTGGCCAGCAAAACAGAAATAACCCGGCTCCAATGATCTCAGCTCGACAAATACCAATAATGAAAAAATGTTTATTACAGCGAAATACCGAGTCGACCAATCTCGACTTCGAAACCGAACTAAAATCAAAACAACGCTGCTTCAAGTTAAACCTTAAAGTTATGAGCTTGTCGTATTATTGAAGAAAATAAAATAAAAAATAGAACGCCTTCGCTACCTCCTCAATATCTTACAATCTCCCACAAAGGCTGCACTCCGTTCAAGCGAAAATCAACCGTAGAACTTTGGAAATGCAGGCGAAATTGCAACGTCGTCGGTGCAACTAAAAATGCACAGGTGGATGAAAAATCCAGAAAATGTTTACATATTTTATAGAAATTCCTTATTGTCGCAGCTCTTTGAGATTCATTTGGCAGTGCAATTCCGTTTTAATCCATGTAAGAGATATTGCATTGGGATGGGACCGAATGGTTCCGTAGAATGTGAATGCAGCTTGAAGTTTTCGAGAATGCAGATTTGACACTCTATTTGGTGTGATGTTTTGATTGTGTATTTCATTTGTGTTTAAGATAATGTCAATCGGAATTGGACTGGGAATTTTCTTAATACACCTATACCTATACGTGTATAGTAATAATATAGTATAGTGTAGTTTTTTTAATACCACCTGAATTGAAAGTACTTTCTCATAATATTGTACATAGAAAATAATATAAAACATTCCTATATTTAAAAAATAAAAAAAGCTGCATTCATAGAGTTTAAAAAATCGAGTGCCCAAGTTGCACCCAGTACCTACTTTTATTGCATTTGTAGATAGCAATTGAAATAGCAATGAAATCCTTATGCTCGTAATGTAGTTAATTAAGATTTCTCAACTTTTTCATTCAATTACAATAAATGATGACTCTACCACCGATTCGGAAGGCAGGTATTGACGAGATGAATCGGCTAGAAACTCGGCAGTTGCTTTTGAAATTCCCTAATTTTAGAATGGTTTGCACCAATAGAAATAGACCAAAAAATACCTATTTTCTGCATTCCCCACCACGTTTCCCGCTTCTAAATCCTGCATGTATCCTGTCCTGAAGTGTTGAAAGACCGCAATCCGATCAAATTAACGGCATCATTTCTTATTGAACTAATTCTGTTACTCTCACTAATTTGGCATCTGACGTACGAGTCGGTTTATCTGTGTTCCGTTTTTGCGACCTAGTATTTGACTGGTGGTTGGGGAACTTTGAACCTTATGTAGTGGTGTTAAAAGTTAAGTAAGGTTAAAGTGAGTGTTTACCGGCGGTTTCCCGGGTAAACACGTGTGGTCTTAGTTAAAGGGACGTCGCACGTTTGCAAGAAATAGGCCCGTTAAGTGGAATATTTTGTTCTCTTTTAGTTTATGTGAGAATTTCGATGAATAAATATGTTCAGAAATAAATTAAACTCCGTAAAAGAAAACCATTTGAATTGAGCTAGCTATAGATAAATTATTGTTCCAAAGGATCTTTATCGGTATGCGGCAATTCTCTGACAGTTGTGACTGTACACATGACACATAGAAATGGAAGTATCCTCTAATGGTAACTAAAGGTTGAATCTTTAAAATGAACATCAATCCCAACTAATATTATAAATGCGAAAGTAACTCTGTCTGTCTGTCTGTCTGTCTGTCTGTTACGCTTTCCCGCTTAAACCTCGCAACCGATTTTGATGAAATTTGGTACAGACAATCTTTAGACCCTGAGACAGAACATAGGCTACTTTTTATTTCGAAAAAAAGAAATCCACGCGGACGGAGTCGCGGGCGGCTGCTAGTTTATTATATAAATAAGATAAAAAATATACTAATACCTAAACATTATAGTATAGACAAAGAGACGGAAGGATATTCTAGTTGTAACAAGTTAATGGTCGAATCTTTGTTATGAAATAAACATACAAAAATATACCTTATGCCTTTCTAGAAAGAGTGGTTTCACAAGGAAGTGGCTTTAATGTATTTATGTAGTTATAAGCAGCTTTCGTATAAGTAATATTTTATGAAGGATTCTATTTTTACTTTTATACTGAAATAGAAAATGTTTCTAACGTGTGAAGAGCCTTAAAGCTCCAACGTTAGGCTTTGTAGAATATTTATTAGTCGTCGACGAAACCTTATTTTGAAGTTACTTCCAAGTAAGAACCACTTAAGTGGAACTTACAAACAACTTGGCTGGGTTTTCGCTTTAACATATTAAAGATTAAATCAATATTTTATTAATTTTGAAATACGCGCTTTTGGGGAGGATTAGTTGTTAGAATATAATATTATTCGGATTCTTCACATTACTTGACTGGCTTTAATTTTTTTTTTTAATCTTACCCCTTTTCGATGTGGTGCTCGATGGCGCAGTGGTAAGCGACTTAGTCTGGTAAGTTAAGCAACACTCGAAGGGCCCAGTCATAGGATGGGTGACCGAAAAATTACAAATTGGGCTCCTCCGTGCTGGCACGTTAAGCCGATGGTTCTGCGCCTGAATTCTGTACGGTCGTGTCGTCCCACCGAACTATGAGCGTGAGGGAATAGGGAGTGCACCTATGCTTGCGCACTCACTTGTGCACTATAATGTTTATATCCTGTGTACCTGGCTGATCGTAAGATCGGCCGCCATGGTCGGGCCGGAAGGCTTTTATTTACACGGTGTATATTTTATGTTTGTTTTACTTTTTGACTTTAATGGCCTTAAAACAAGTATTTCAATCTATTTTGGATCTAATTTAAAGCTATGTATAATATCTCGTTGTTTTATGTTTATCGATCCTGTTTGAAAATCAACCTAATAGGAATGTTTTTTTGTTGCAGGTATGATCCAGACTTAACAAGTGGTTTTGGCGAATGAGTAAGGTTTAAAATATATTTCAAATCCTTCTATGGGCGTTAAGAAATGAAATTGATCAATCCTACCCCAAGGTGATAATTTAAGGGATGAAAGTTTGTATGCAAATTCGACAAATTTAAACCTACGGGTTGAGACTTTGACTTGAAGCTGAGATTTTACCTAATAAAGGATTATTGTAAATTTTACCCCTAAGGTGATAAAATTATTGATGAAGAAACCGACATCCACGCGGACGAAGTCGCAAGCGGCCGCTAGTATTCGTAAAAATTGTGCGTAAATGTATCTCGTCATTTTATTTTAAAGAAATCTTGTAAATAAACTTCACAGGCTACCGAGAGTACATAATATACAGGCTGTAAAAGGATTGCATAGAATCCATATTGATCTGAGCAGCAGCTATCCGTTTAGATATTTTATTTCAAAGAAACTTATCTTTCTTTGACAGTGTTGGATGCTCCACTTTAAAAGATATATAAATTTACACAGCTCTCGTAAGTCTTTGGTTTATTTTCATTTATCTAAAAGCCGTGTGTTTTATCAACTTTAGCAAGCTAGTTTTTAGAGTCAACTTTAGCTAGCTATTCAATCACTACAATTGGTTTATATGACATTGATGGGCTGACCTAATATTTTAAAAGCATTTTAAAGCGTTTGCCATCAGGAGATTAGTTTTATTGCCTCTTTTATATATTTATAAATAGTTGCTATGTTAGTGGTGAATTGAAGATTTAACATTTAAGCATATTTAACTTAATTTAAAAGAAGTTAATTTAGCTGCCTCTGTGGTGTAGTTGTTTGATCGCTGTGCTCGAAAACCTCGGAGTTCGTGGATTCAATTCCCGCGGGGAACACTTAACCAGTTTGGTTAGGACATTGCTAGCTTGAATCACCTGATTGACCGATAACAATGATTATTCTGTGCTTCCAAAGCACGTTAAGCAGTTGGTCCCGACTATGAGCCAAATGGTCTGGTTTCCCTTGTTAGGGTTACGGAGGTCAGACGACAGTCGCTCCATTGCAATGATAAGGCTTGTTCATTCAGGATCATAGTCGCAGCGTACCCTGGGCTTCGAGCAATGGCCGAGGATGTAACCGGGAAAGGCTCTAGGATAATGATGATCGAAATTAAAAAGAAGTATAAGTATGTACAGTTGACTGTCATGGTTAAAGTTTTTTTAAGTCGGATTTTGATTTTCTGTAGACACTAAAATTATCACTTATCAAATAATATTCCCCACTTTTAGTCTTCTTTTCACTTACATCCTGCATAGCATAATAAATGTAGATAACCATTAAAACAGTTATTCTACCTTATCGTTAATTACAGTGACGTTTCGTTACCAAAACCTTTGCAGTTAATCTTCTCTAACAATAGCCGAGAACTCGAGTTAATTTGAGATAACACTTAGTCAAAGTGGGCGTTTTAAATTCACCGCGATAAGAAACTGAGGAGAAGATATTCAAGTGTCATTGTTGACTTCTAGACAGGTCTTTGTAGGGCTAGGTACATATGACGAAGTAATGTATTAAGGTATTTTAAGCACAATACATACTTAGCTTTGCAGCCGGCGACACAGATTCCCGATATATGTATGTACTTACATATGTCGGCAACTGGACTTAAAAGAACATTCAAATCAAATACCATTTATTGCACATTAATAAAAGAATTGGTCAAATTCGTGCAGGCTTTGTTGAGTTATACGCTTACCAACACATTTGGCGATTCATTTTTAGGGTTCCGTAGCCAAATGGCAAAAAAACGGAACCCTTATAGATTTGTCATGTCTGTCTGTCTGTCTGTCTGTCCGCCAGTCTGTCACAGCCACTTTTTATATATAAGAAGATGACTGATAAAAAGAAAATAACACTTTATTTATTAGAATACCCTGATTACATTTGAGGAACGGTGACACCTTTAAAAGTCAGGGCCTGTCTCGTGGATGCCATGAGTCTAGTTGTCAAAAATATATATGTATTTCTTTACTTGAACTTTTTAAACATGACTATCAGTTTATTGCATAAAACACAAACATCTTTTGTAAATGAAACTGTGAGCTCTACAAAGGAACTAGCAGAATCGAATAACCGGTTCTTTGGACCGACTAATATTACGCTGTAATTTATTTACCGGCTGAAGGAAACTCGTACTTGAGGCTATTGTATTTCATTAGTAAGTCGCTTCTGTTTCGCTTAAAAATATCCCAACTAATATTATAAATGCGAAAGTAACTCTGTCTGTCTGTCTGTCTGTCTGTCTGTTACGCTTTCCCGCTTAAACCTCGCAACCGATTTTGATGAAATTTGGTACAGACAATCTTTAGACCCTGAGACAGAACATAGGCTACTTTTTATTTCGAAAAAAAGAAATCCACGCGGACGGAGTCGCGGGCGGCCGCTAGTATTAAATAATTTAATACTGAGATCAATCCCAAAACAGGAAAAATTAGTATTCTTCAAAATCATAATGGTAATCAGTATTATTGACGGTTTAGCCGTTTTATCAACACACCTCATTCAGAAAATAGTCTAGACGAGTAACTAACTAAAGCACAGAGTATAAGTAACGACAGCCCTTTATGGTTATTCTTTGAATTTCATTTAATAATTTAATAATCATTGTACATATTTCTTCTTGGTCAGACAGCTCCCAAGTTTGACTTTTACTGAAGATTTAAAAAAAATATGCTATTTCTATTTGTGCATGTCGAAAAGTATGAAAGAAAGTTCAATAGCCATAACGCTATACCTACACTTTATATATGTAGTGTAGGGGCTATAAAAAACACACCCGTACAATATTACACCTTCCCATTCAAATTATTCATAACTCGCAAACTTCAACAAACAAACAGAACCCCGGAAACCTTAACATAACCCTTTGCATAGTATATTTTAAGCAGAGTAAGTTAGAGTTATGTTAAATGTAAATATTTGAAAAGCTTTTTTAATGAGCCCAAAGACATAATACAAAATTAAGATTTATGAAAACACCGAAGGGTTTTGAAAATTTTATGCGATTTTTTGTAAATTTATAATATTATTTATATGTTGCATTCAATGTAAAATAGTATTACTTTGCCCTATACTTTATTTAGCAAAGACCTGAATTGCATTTTACGAATTTACTTTCCTTTTTGTACTACGACATCAGTGCGCACAATTGGGGAGAAAGGGCCAATATGGGCCACCACTCACTCTCTCGCAAAGCTATAAATCAATATCACGATATTAAATAAAATTCTCCCGTATATCACATGAGGGTGGGCCATTGTATAGAAAAACGACCGGAATATCTTGAGCTCCCCCATCTCTCCGAATTCCCTCCGAAATGGAGTCTTAAGGGAAAATGATGCGGCGAATATAGATCTTCTTATACCAGCCGAGTCGTCTGTCAAAGATACTAATGCCAGTTTAATATGAGAACTTATTGTTATTAGAAATTGAATGAACGCTTACAAATGATAATTTATTGAAGGTTATGATATATGTGAATTGGGTGCACATGTTTATCGAAAACTTGAAATATTTGAAAATTTATTATTGTGTCGAGACGATGCTTTGACGATAAACGATGTACCATTCAAAATGAGATGTTTCAATAAATATCGAGTAAGCGCAGTCAATGCCGAACTAGCAATAACGATCTTCTCATCTTTCTTTCAAATGTCTACTTGACTTTGAGTCTGTTTATAATATCATTTATTTTCAGTAATGTGTTTAGATTTGTTATGAGAATTCTCAAATAATGTTGAGGCCTTTTTCTTGTGACGTTGAAGTCAATTTCGCATTAGACATAATTATATTTGTGTTGAATTGGCTTAAATTATTGTTGATTAAATGTTTCGATTACATTCATGAAATAAATTGCTAATCGTAATGATTAGATTAGCAATTTATTTCATGAATGTTTAGCTCTAACAGTTTTAAATGCAATGTTATTACATTTAAGCAATAAAAGTCAAGTTTTGATTTTTATTTGACAATCCTATTGTGCGCAAACAAGTTAAATATCCCATGATATACCTAGTTAGTTAAAAAACATCACCCGTTCAAGCAACGACCGTCCAATATATTAGTTATCTTCCACCCCTAAACGCCATAATACGCTGCAAAACTCTGAAACGCAAACAGTGTTTTTCATTGAAGTACATATTTGGCTGAAATTAACGTGAGAATAAAGTGCATCAATCATCAGTTTATAATGACAGTTTTATTAAAACATTTTCAAAATAATTTTATAGTATTTGAATTAATGAAAATAAACGTTCACAAAATCCCCATCAACGCACTCGTATTCTAGTTTTAACATCGATTAATCATAACATCATCTTAAGAGGTACTCCACGGAATTGAACGCTAACCTAACTGTTTACGAATCTGATGTTCGAACTATCAATTCGGAAATACTTACTTTTAATACTGTAGTTTTTCACCAATATATTTAGCTACTTTTATTTATTGCCTCAGAAAAACTTTTTCTCACATACGAACCCACAATCGTCCAACTAAGACCGTTCGTTCTATCTGAATGACATTAATTAATTCGTCAGATACACTTCATTACCCTCACTCTTGGTCCTGACAACCCAACGCCGAAACGTCTCGAATAGACTAATACCCCTAATCTCGATTCCGATCTGAAAGGTGGGAAAATTCGGTCGATCTTAATGCGACGACAAAAGGTCTATTTTGTTGTCCAATATTGTCGTAACGGTGTTCTATTTATCAAACGTCCTAGCGAGCTCTACGGGTGTAGAGTTAAGGCAATTCGTTTGACAAATTGTAAATGTATCGCTCGCCGGAGTGGTAGTGAGGTATGTTGCTAATTATTGTGTTTCGGCCGATACAGAATAATGTCTTGGACATTTTTATTCGGCGTTCTTTTAGTTTTTGTTTTCCCCATTCTCCTCGGACCCAGGATGACTGAAAGTTTTCTTACGTTATATTTTGTGGTTTGGGAAAGGACTGTTATGCGGTTGGGGTTAGTCGGTTCGAAGAACTATGATTACCAAATAACATCAAAATCCGTTCAGTAGTTTTAGTGTGATTGACGGACAAACATCCAAACAAACCAACTTTCACATTTTTAATCTTATTAATATTAAAAATCCACGAAATTGAAGCTGGCTTTGAGTCGCATTGTCTAAGTTTAGGAACACACTAGGCTTAAATTACGCAACGTGATTTCGGCATAGTATGTTATCTCCAATTCAAAAATACGTCATATCATGAACACGACGGAATTTTGCGTAGATTCAGGCGCGTGAATTCGGTCGCGTTTTTTCCGCACAGTGTGTTCCTAAACTATGAGAGCAGGCGTACCACACAAGAATTTCACAACGCACAAGGCTCGCCAAACGCCGCGGTTGTGTGCATCTTATTTGTCACGCTCTGTTATTGAGTGGGGTGTTATAGTGGATTTATTGATAACCAAAATTGGAGATATGAGGTATTGGTGATAAATCCTGCGAGGAAAAGTCGGCAGTTGCGACTTTTTGATAACGGATTTTCGCTCTGTTATCGTTGTTTTTATTTGAAACACAGGTTTTCGATTTTGGTGCCGTTTAAATATATTTTTGTACTCACCATTGTCAATTTATTACTGCAGTATATGTAGGTTGGTAGCGCTTAAGGTATTGTAAGTTCGTCAGGTTGGCAACATTGGATGTCACGTGTAACAGTCCGGAATTAATGATCTTACATCACGCGTGTGTTTCCTTTCGCTTCTAGCGGATATTACAACTACTATATTTATTTTAATTCAATATCTTTTTAGTCTTCTCTGGAATCACCGAGCCCCTTAATAAGGCAAGCTGTGGCCCTGTATTTTTCTAATCCGCTCTATTTTTGGCCTCGAAGGACCAAGCCGTACAAGGTTTTTCCTTAGACCTTTTTCAATTTCACAATGGCGACCTTTGACGTCTTATGCTAAAAATACTCGTACATAATCAAATTCTAATTCTAAGGAAAAACGAGATAACCCTTTGTTATTTAAGTGGTTTTGAGGACTTTTGGTTCTCATCTGACTTTTAAGATGCTCATACGATTACGGGTATAAATAAATCCGGCCGTATTCGGCCATGGCGGTCAGCCTTACGATCAGCCAGGTACGCAGGATATATTATAGTGCACAAGTGAGTGCGCAAGCACAGGTGCACTCCCTATTCGCTCACTCTCATAATTCGGTGGGACAGCAGTCTGACACGATCGTAGAGAGATCAGGCGGAGGACCAACGGCTTAACGTGCTTGCCGAAGCACGGAACGTGTATATTGTGAGCACTGATATGGTCATTATATTGGATGTAAAGTTGGTATTGTAGTGTGTAGGCGTGGATACAACGAAATTCAGCGTACAGAATATGTATGTATGTTCTCTTATCATCATCATTATCGTATGCTTATATATGTATTCATTATTTGATTTAGTACTATGGTACTAAGTCATTTATTATCAGAATTCAGATCTCAATAGTTTATGCCAAATTTATTAAATAGCTCTAGCACCTATGCTAGAGCTATTTTGTACTTAAATCAGAATCTTAACACCGATTCCAAACGAAACAAAATAAAATTAGTGGCAATAAAGATAAACTGCTACCTAGATTAATAGGCCCTGAATATTAGAATATGTTGATGGAATATGTTTAGAAACTTGATTGATTACCTACATGTTATAATTTTATCTAACAACTAGCGGCCGCCCGCGACTCCGTCCGCGTGGATTTCGATTTCCAATAGCCTAAAGCCTTCCTCGTCAAATGGACTATTTAACACAAAAATAATTTTTCAAATCGGACCAGTAGATCCTGAGATTAGCGCGTTCAAACAAACAAACATACAAACAAACAAACAAACATACAAACAAACTCTTCAGCTTTATATATTAGTATAGATTTTATTGCATTTCCTTTTGTGTACAACAAACTCAAAAAGATTTTTCTTCCCGTTTTCTCTAAACAAGGTATAAAATTACTCCACGGATTCTTATAAATCCCATTACAATCCTGAGAAAAGGTGGTGGAAAAATCAGCCGCCTCATTGTGTGAAGGTTCAAAGGAATTTCATTTGGCCCGTTGAGGGACAGACGAATGGTATAGATAGCGTTGGTGTAACTGCTAATATTGTTTAGGTGAATTATGTACCTACTTAAATAAATTGAGGTATTACTAATGAAATAAATAAATTTATAATTTAAAAATGAATCGCAAAATGTGTTGGTGAGCGCATAACTCAACAACGCCTGGACCAATTTGGCCAATTCTTTTTTTAAAATGTTTGTTGAAGTCCAAGGATGGTTCTTACGGCGAGATAAATAGGGAAGGGACGACGGGACGGGACGGGACGCGGACGAAGTCGCGGGCGGAAGGCTATTAATAAATAAATTTATTGGACTTAGGGAGCGTTTGCACATAAGCTGCTCAAAGTACACATCTCTTTGGTCTGATTAGTCAATTTTACACGTCTCTGCTTAGCTCCGCGCAGCTCAGCTTATGTGGAAACGCACCCTTACACACCAATTGCCTAGCCCCAAACTAAGCTCAAAGCTTGTACTACGGATGCTAGGGAACGGATAGACATACTTAAATACATTTATAAATATCCATGACATGAGTACAAATGCCGATGTTCATTACACAAACATTTGCCCCTAGCGGGATTCGAACCCGCGACCTTTGGCTTTGTAGCCAGGGTCTCTAGCCACTCGACCAACGGGCCTGTTAAATGTACTACTACGTATAAGAGAGGCGCTAGCAGGGGAGGGGGCGGATAATTTAGTTATTTTTTAGCTTTGAAATGACACGCCATCCTTATTTTTGGCAACATGTTATTCCTTATGTTAGTCTGCCTTTATTATAGTAAAAACAAATTATATAGACCATGGCTGCAACAAGAGAAGTCATTGAATCTATCAATCGCCAATATAAAAGTTTATTTCTTTGCAATGTTATGCAAATATCAATGTCAGTTGTCAATCGATGGAACTTGACGATAAATCGATGGCGCGAAGGTCTATGAAAAAGGGATGATCGATCTTTTTTAATTAGATTATTCTGTTAAATGTAATCGCCTAAAATTGGCGTCTTTTTTTCTCGCGTCCATCAACCAAACATGGTAATATACCAAATTCTACCAGTATACATAATTCTCATAGTTCAGGAAAAAAGTGGCTGTGACAGTACGGACGGACAGACAGAAATGGTAAATCTTTGAGGGTTCCGTTTTTTTGCCCTTGGGCTAGGGAACCCTTAAAGTGACACTCCTATGTATACATGTATTTTTGTTTTTGCTTAGGTTGAAAACCGGTTGCAACTAATAAGTACCAAACTAAGAACAACTATTTATTTCCGTACCAATATCACCTTCCTTTCGTCATAAAGAGGGTGATATTCTATTGTCTTCGAAGTTACTGCCATTTTATCCCGCTTTTAACGTGGCACTATTCCTTCAAGTCTTAGAGAAATAACAAACAGGAGTGTACTTATGCCGTATTTATTTACAAAAGGAACCGTTTTCCTATTTGTGTGTTTTTAATTTTGTAAAAGCCAGTCTTAAGTCGTGTGGGAAATGCGAATAGAATATAGTGTGTTTATTTTATGCGGTAAGGCTTTAAGCGACTTTCTTTTTGACTTTAAAGTTTAAATAGTATTCTGAAGTTTGTGGTTCGTTGGTCTTATAGTTTAAGTGCCGAGCTGTGAACTTGAGGTCGTGTGTTCCATTCCCGGGTAAGACAAAATTTGAGTCGGGTTTTCTGAACATAGTCCGGGATTGTGATCACCAATCCGCTATTGGCGTTTTGAGTTTATCACCACGCACGCCAATAGCGGATTGGTGAAAGCTAGTTATCGTTATAAAGAAAGGTATTTCTTTATAACGATAACTAGCTTTTATCGTTATAAAGAAAGGTATTTCTTTATAACGATAACTAGCTTTTACCCGCGTACTTTAGCAATGATTGTTGATCATCGAGATTCTTGTTTTATCCTATGCGATAAAAAGTATCCTTTCATCGAAGTGAGCCCAAACCCTCACCTGTATGTTAACCAACTTTCATCCAAATAATCCGTTCAGTAGTTTCAGCGGACAAACATCCTATCAAAGAAAATTTAACATTTACAATATTCGTATGATTTTATTCAAAAAATTAATTAACATGGCGAATTCCTATACTTTCACATAACTTATCAAGGGACAACCCTGCCACGTGATATATTTCAGAAGCGGTACCTGAGACACAAATAACGCTATATGCATATTCATTATACATCCAACTGTTGTAACTCTCGGCCCACGGCTGTTTGAAGATGTTGATGCGGTATTTCATTTATTATATGTGGTGGAAATTGTTCCAAAGAACAAATAAAGTAACAATTAAAGAATTCAACGTTTGATTTTAGACTATGTATAAACGCCTAATTACGTATTAACATGGAATGATGATTTAATCACTTACATTTTGAAACTAAAGTTTTGAAAATTGAGTTTTTCTTACGTTAATGATTGAAATAATAGATTAATGGACATAACAACGATAATCAAAATTTTTCAAACCCCTTTTTAGGGTTCCGTAGCCAAAATGGCAAAAAAACGGAACCCTTATAGATTCATCATGTCTGTCTGTCTGTCTGTCTGTCTGTCTGTCTGTCTGTCCGCCAGTCTGTCACAGCCACTTTCTTCCGAAACTATAAGTACTATATTGTTGAAACTTAGTGAGTGGATGTATTCCGTGAACCGCAACAAGGTTTTTACACGAAAATAGAAAAAAAAAAGTGGGTGGTCCCCGTAGTCAGAACTGAAACTCGAAATATTTTTTTTCATTGAACATACACGTGTGGGGTATCTATGGATAGGACTTTAAAAATGGTATTAAGGTTTCTAATATCATTTTTTTCTAAAGTGAATACTTTGCATGACAGACCCTCCCAAAGTGGAAAAATGTGTCCCCCCCCCCTCTAACTTCTAAAATAAGAGGATGATAAAACTGAAATAATTATATAATGTACATTACCATAAAAACTACCAACGAAAATTGGTTCGAACGAAATCTATTCAGTAGTTTTTTTAATACGTCAAAAATTGACTTTGTACGGAACCCTCAGTGCGGGAGTCCGACTCGCACTTGGCCAATTTTTAGGGTTCCGTAGCCAAGTGGCAAAAACGGAACCCTTATAGTTTCGTCATGTCTGTCTGTCTGTCTGTCTGTCTGTCCTGGTTCGTTCTCCGCCGTTTCTGAGCCGAGTGCCACGAAAATTGGTGGAGAGATGTATAGTGATAATTCAAGAATTGGTTTTTAAAATTATCGAAAAATAATCATTTTTTACCCCCCGCTCCCATACAGCGAAAAGTTAATTCAAAAAAAAAATCGACTTAACCCATCGTGTAGGGTATCGTTAAACAGGTATTTTTAAATACAATAAAACTCGCCTTGAAACCATATGGATCAAACACCCCAGTCTCGAGATATATTAATACAAAGTTAAAATTAGAGCGTCCCCCCCCCCTTAACTTTTGAAATACTATTACAATAATTCTGAAAAAAATGTCCCGTATATGTATACCTCCAAGTAAGTACTTTCAACGAAAACTATAGCAAACTCTGTATCATACATAGTTATTTTTAAACATTTCGACCAACTTATGACGTGCAGTTGCCCTTACTAAATGTTGTCTTAAGCGGTCGGGCTATCTTTTAGCTACGGAACCCTTTCATGGGCGTGTCCGACACGCTCTTGTTTAAGATTATATACTTGTATTATAGGCCAGTCAGATTTTTTACTGGTGATTGCAAACACTAGCTGTGTTCATAAATACCAACACAAATTTTCCGACCCGGGAATCGAACCCAGGACCTTGAGACCACGTCAAGGCATAAATACATGATAAACCACAAGACCATCGAGGCCAATTTTTTTTAAACAAAACAATGCTATCTCTTCTTATCTCTTAAACACCATATCCATTTCTTTCGTATCATCATATATCTTTGGCTAACAAACCTGCCATTGTGGGCCAATAATTAATTTTATAATTTATGCGATTTAGCTAACGGAACGTTGTCTGAGCATCGTCATTGATTAATATCGATCGATTACGTCATCTTATATAGTTAGTTAATGTACTCAATTGTGCTTTAACTTGTCATTAAATTGAGGCACATATGATGATAATAATAGTAAGGAGCAAAAGCCCGGAAAAATGAACCCATAAAACGGAGATTTCATTAGAAATACATGTTAATAATAATGACCCTTTTAGTAGTTTTCCCAGCCACGGCGGCTAATCTTTCAATCCACCAGGTATGCAGATTATATTTATAATGGTACACTTTCACTCTCATAGTCCGGTGGGACAGCAATCTGACACAACCGTAGAGAGATCATTTGCAGGACCAACGGTTAAACGACGCACGGAGTTGTTATTGAACCGCTTACTCCAAAACGCCAATAGAACTCATACCAGCTTTCTTTCGGCCCGGGATTCGAACCAAGGACTTTTGGCAAGTTCGCCGCTTTTTGGTGTTACTTTCTCTGTGAATAGTAGTGCGCCACGAAAGTAGTTAATGCAGGGCAAAGGCCTCCATCATTTGAAATCATGTATTCGCTACAATGGTTTGGCTTAATCGCCACGCTTGCCAAATCCGGGTTAGCTATCACAAAACCGGGCTATAATATACAACAATTATCAATAATTTTCCTGACCCGAGAACCGAACCCAGGACCTCGAGAATAATAAGATATCCCTAAATAAAACATGAATTACTTGACTATAAACTTACTTGACTAATAATTACTTTCTTTAGAAAACGATATTTCCAACACTGACTTTCTGCCATCAGGTAGAGATAAGACTGTTGGACTATTTTCAACCCTCTCGCCCCTCGAAACCTTCACATCTGTTCGTGACAGAAACTGCCACCCTCAGGGAACGGAAAGCTACGTCAATCACAACTTTTGAAATGAAAAATGTGGAAATATTTTGATTTTATGTATTTTTTGTTTTGTTAGGTTGGTATGGACGTAGTATGAATATGGTTGAATACCCAGTGTAATTAGTAGAAGGTTTTTTCCTTGTACAATCTTAAGTAATTTTTTTTAACCTTATATGCTGTTTAATAAATATCTTAATAAATGTTCTTTAATGCGTCGAAGAGAGAAAGATGACTGATAAACAATTAATCTTTTACAATGGAGGGATTTCGTAAAAACGTAATCCCATGAAGTTTCGATAAGTATCAAAAGTGTATGTGTAAGAATCCGTTCTTTCAGATTTAAATAAAACATTATCTGTCCGAATGTTGCAGTAATACACTTTAAAATTGTTGTTTTTTTGACTTTACACCGACGAACGTGGATAAAGCTAGCATACTTACAAAAGTCATACCTTTGAATTCTCGGAGCAATATATTTGTCAGTACGTAGATATTGCCTCGAAGAGTATTCAACTTAATTTAATTTAACTTGAAGAGTACATTCGGTAGTAAATTTTTATGCAGCCCGCAAAATGCGATAGTAAAACCTTGAATGCAATCCTTTTAATGCATTTAACTTGTTTTAAAACTCGGGAGATAAAATTAACTAAAGATAACCGGCCGATAACGATCTTTTATCGTTCGAAGATTGGTTTCAATCGAAAGCACTTAGGTTAAAAATATTTAAGACTTGCCGCACTTAATTCAATTGACCAGTAAGGAAGTTAATACATTACAATATTTGAATACTAGTGAGTGAATAAAGATTAATTTTATTCAATTTCAGGAAAAATGCCTCCATCATTTGAAATCATGCTTTCGTTACAAAGGTGGGTTATGATGGCTTAATCACACCGATTTCCAAATGCGGGCTGTGTTCGGAATCAAAAATTTGCCCTACCCGGGAATCGAACCCAGGAGAGACCACGGCCCGGTATTTGAACCACTAACCTCGAGACTATAAAATGTAACATGTTTTAAATGTGACAGATTTTTAGAAATAAAACTACTTTTAAACGGATATATTCGCGGTATATTCTTCAAACTAGATTTTTTGATTTGGGTTTAAACGGTTTAGAATCGATGTCCCTTTCATACTATAATTTGGACACCGTGCAAAGAGAATGTGCCTATATTTGATATACTTTTTAGCATTCGATGCTTAATTCCATTGTTATTATTTGGAAAAGCTTTTTGGGTTCATAATGCATCATCTTCATTGCAATGTATGTGTATAAAGATACTCTTTATAAATAATTGTTTGAGTAAGTAATCAGTATATTAAAGTGCGAAAATCAGCAAACACTCCTCACTGTAAGCTTATGCTGTGGCGCAAACATTAAAAGGTAACCTTTGTATTGTGTTTTAATTTAAATGAAGTGCTGTTATAATACCTCCGAGGCCCGACAATGGTCTTGAAATAAAAAAAATTGGCCAAGTGCGAGTCGGACTCACGCACTGAGGGTTCCGTACAAATTTCTATTTTTGACGTATTAAAAAAACTACTGAATAGATTTCGTTCAAACCAATTTTCGTTGGTAGTTTTGATGGTAATGTACATTATATATTTATTTCAGTCTTATCATCCTCTTATTTTAGAAGTTAGAGGGGGGGGACACACTTTTTTCCACTTTGGAAGGGTCTGACACGCAAAGTATTAACTTTAGAAAAAAGTGATGTTAGAAACCTTAATATGATTTTTAAAGACCTATCCATAGATACCCCACACGTATATGTTCATTGAAAAAAAATATTTCGAGTTTCACTTCTGACTATGGGGACCCCCTACTTTTTTATTTTTTTTTCTATTTACGTATAAAAACCTTGTTGCGGTTCACAGAATACATCCACCCACTAAGTTTCAACGGTATAGTACTTATAGTTTCGGAGAAAAGTGGCTGTGACAGACTGGCGGACAGACAGACAGACAGACAGACAGACATGACGAATCTATAAGGGTTCCGTTTTTTTGCCATTTTGGCTACGGAACCCTAACGAGCAATGAGGGAACAAGAGAGGCTGCGCTTAAAGAAATTGAAAACGTTCCTGTATAACTGTCTACGTGATGGCACGAATAAGGAAAGGTATCGCTAATTTCGCTGTGAAATATTTAAGACGAAATTTTCGTCGGTGGGCTGTGACGTGATTGGACGTTGTCGCAATATTGTCGTGTCCTGCTGGAAGAAAATGATGATGTGGACAAACAGTATAAAGTATTTGTTTAAATACTGATTCAGTATAATACTGCCTCTGTAGTGTAGTGGTAAGTGCGCTGTGTTCAAACCTCGGAGTTCGTGGGTTTGAATCCCGCGGGCAACACTTTCACTTTGTGTCAGTTTTCCTAGTTTGGTTAGGAGGACATTGCAGGCTTAAATCGCCTGATTTTCCGATAATAATTATTTAGCTAAGTTAATTTTAAAATGTTTCTAACGTCATTACTTCGAATACTGGCTGGCTGCCTCATTAAACCTTATTTACTAGACACCGCCCGCGACTTCGTCCGCGTGGATTTCGTTTCCACACACATATTGAAGGTATTTTAATGGCTTAATGCCTTCCTAGACAAATGAACTATACAACGTAAAAATATTTTTTCAATGTGTACAGTCAAACAAACAAACTTTTCAGCTTTATTATATTAGTAGAGATTGGATGTACAAAATAATCTAAATGACCGAAGTTCTAGTAGAAATAACATACAGTCCACATCAACTCGAAGTAATAAAGTGAACTGAAGTTAACATCGTCTTTTTCTCTACCCAAAGACCTCACGCGTTGGGTCGTTTATTTTAATTACAGCCAATAACAATAATCTGCGACCGGCAGATTTGTCGATGCAAATCAATTGCTGCTCTATTAGCATAGTCGTCGATAGGGATGGGCTGTGTCGATAGAATGATGTCGATAGTTTATATTGTCGTTGATGAGAGATATTGTTTTGTTGGTGTTTTATTTTAGCAAAGTCTTTTTAGCTAGCGATGGGATTTGTTTCTTTGGCTACAGATTTGAAATTATGTATATATGTTTTGGTGCTCTCTTAGCATAGTACCTTTAATAGGAATGGGATGTGTTGAGAAACTGATGTCGATGGTTTTAATTTATATACCAAAAAAACTAGCGTGTATCTTTGTGAGGTTCTCGATGCAAATCATTGCTAAACTATGACCATAAGTTTTATTAGATAATATTGAATCGGGGTTCAACGCGACATTAATTTTTAGGGTTCCGTAGCCAAAATGGCAAAAAAACGGAACCCTTATAGATTCGTCATGTCTGTCTGTCTGTCTGTCTGTCTGTCCGCCAGTCTGTCACAGCCACTTTTTTCCGAAACTATAAGTACTATACTGTTGAAACATGGAGAGTAGATGTATTTTGTGAACCGCAACAAGGTTCTCACACAAAAATAGAAAAAAAATAAAAAAGCGGGGGGTCCCCATAGTCAGAATTGAAACTCGAAATATTTTTTTTCATTGAACATATACGTGTGGGGTATCTATGAATAGGTCTTTAAAAATTATGTTAAGGTTTCTAATATCACTTTTTTCTAAAGTGAATACTTTGCGTGACAGACCCTTCCAAAATGGAAAAAAGTGTGTCCCCCCCCTCTAATTTCTAAAATAAGAGGACGATAAAACTGAAATAAATATATAATGTACATTACCATAAAAACTACCAACGAAAATTGTTTCGAACGAAATCTATTCAGTAGTTTTTTTAATACGTTAAAAATAGAATTTGTACGGAACCCTCAGTGCGGGAGTCCGACTCGCACTTGGCCAATTTTTAAATCTTATAGTAATGAAACGCGCAGGTTTTTAGCATAGTTCCCATGAAATTATCGATTTTACTTACAAATATCGATATCGATTAATAGAGATGTGTTGAATTAATTAAGACAAGAGGAATGTGTTGAGTTCGAATAAAGTTTAATATTGATTTTTCTCCGTATGAATTTTGTCAGTGTAAAACGTGATTTTACTGAATATTTTTGATGATTTATATGATCCGCTTCAGTCCTCAAACCATTAGTGTACAAATAAAAATGTCACATAAGAATATTTTTGTCTTTTGTGATATTTATGAGCGGCGAAGAGCGAATAAATAACAATTCATTTGTGTAAATATATTTAAATGAGGCTCTTATTATGATAGTTTTAGATGATTATGATTGATGGTGTTTTTTTTTTAATATTTTCTGCGACTTGCTTTGCTATCATTTTGTAGATTTTTTTGCCGCCTAGTTTTTTTTTAAGTATAGCCTTTATTTAAGTTGACTAGTTATTTATTAATTCAGCCAAATCATATTATGATAATTTACTGACCAGATATTTTTATTTTGTTACAGGTATGATCCAGTTTTAAGCTAGGCTGCATTCTGTGCTGGTACAAGGTATTTAAAGCCTTTATGAACTAGTTAAATCTAGTAAATTTGAACATTTACTAGCTTTTTGACTGCAAAAGTTGTTATTACGATTAAGTATGACCAAATATTTGCCATTATAAAATCACATAGGCATTATTAAAAGCGTTTGTTTTTTTTTGTGCCATTCGAAGTAACATACAAATAAGATAAATAGCCCCAACGAGCATCAGCGGAATCCTATTCAATTTCGTAAACCAACAAAAAACAAACTTTCACACATACCGCGTAGAATGTCGGAGCAATTTCCAAATTATACCTCCCATTTGAATATTTAACGAAAATACAATACGTTTTGCGGACAAAAGCAGACATCGAAGTTTGGATACCAAAAAAAAAATTATAAATCGCCAACGCAAAACCGGACCGAAAATATGCCAAGTTTGAGAGCAGTTTTAAAATTATACAACGAATTTGATATTCAAATTGGAATGGGATGTCACACTGGCCGTCCAGTAAAACAATTATATGCCCATTCGTGGGAAAAAATTAAAAAAAGAATCGTCCCGTCGAAAATAGGCGTAACAAAGTGACAATTTATGCGAATCGAAATGTGGACGTTAAAAATTTACAGCGAAAGGATTTTTCGGGTGGAACTATGCAGATTTAAACGTGTTGTCAGTTGGAATATTTTGCCCGGCTTAGCTTTGTACTGGATTTAATTTTAAATTTTAAAGTATTTAGGAACGTTTTTCTAGTCAAAACTTCTAGCAGAAATCAAAAAGTTAAAAAGAGTTTTTCACTCGAATGTGCCTGTCATCTGGGGAAGTACCTCCTTTACAGAAGACCACAGTGAAGTAGCACTTCGTAACAGTTATGCTATACTTCTGCTAGTGACTAACATAAAACCCTGTGTGACCATTGATATACAAAAACCCAAGATACACAATCAACGTCTATAAACCGTCAACATCAGAAAAGTGCCCAATTTTAAATCCGGCACCTTTTTCATTCAAATAGTCTTGCGTCACCCGCGTCATAGCAACGTTGTTGACAATGCCGAAATGCGCAATGAAAAATTGCACAAAAAGTACGACAAGAACGTTAGAAAAGGGCGGGATTTATTATTTTCGGTAAGTTAAAATGTTTTAAGATTCGTTTTAGTGGATTTTATAACTTAATAAGCAACGTAATATATTATTTCAATTTAATTTGTTTCAAAACGTCAGTCACCGGCTCCAGTCTAATACGGCAAATTCCAATGGCCGTTCTTTCATTGTCAGAACGATGCATTACAATCCCCTTTTATTTTAGTCGCATTATAAGAAGGCTCTGTTCGTATTTCAAAGGAGACGATATTTTTTTGTGATGTTTATTTTTTTAAATATGTTTTTGCACATATCGTTTTGATATTATAACAAGTATATTTATATACGTCAATTGTATTTTTTGTGTTATAATATTGTTTTTAAGCGAATCCCTTAAATTGTTATGGAATTTTTTTTCATTTTTGTTTCGTCTCATCTCCAACCATTCAATTAGATTTCAGTTGGAACTTTGTTTATTAATCATATGTTCTTATTGATTTTTGTGCATCATTTTTTAATTTATGATAAACAATAAATTTAGGTGACGAAGACGAGTTCTATATTTACATAATGTATTTCTTATTCATTTCTTTTTAGTATTCCTTGTGGCCCAATACCATGCTGGCAATGGACATCAATCGTCAGCCAACAAAGGCGTGAAGATTCATTAAACACGTTTTAATTTTAAGTTTACACATGTAGTTAAATAAGGTTTTGCGGTACTTTGTTAAATGACTACTTGCCATTTTTATGTTTGTATGTACATATTATTAATTTGCTTTAAAAATGCTTGTATAAAATAATAAAACAAATATTCCTCTCCACTCCTAGCTTTGTTCTATCTGCAAAATTATGTCATGTCAAAGTTTGACTTTTGGTTTTGGTGACACTATTTAGTGTTACTTTTGTTCGAGACTGTGCATCTTGGGTTTTTGTATATCAATGTGTGTGACACATAAAAAAAATATTACATTTAGCACTGATTCTAACATTTAAATACACACGAATGAGATTCTAGCCATTTGGAGCCAAATAGCCTCCCAAGGCAATAGTTTGGCTAAAGATTGTACAAGTAATGAATAAATATATTTTATATTCTAAAATGCTCACGCGGAAGTATAAAATAAAATACCACTAAAAATCTCCTTAAGGATTATTTAATCTTGTCCAAGGGGAAAGTATGGGAACGAGGGTCTATGTATATTTCCTCAATCAAATACAATTTTGGGGTGAGACTTTTATCCAAGGTTCATTCATTGGAAGCCAAGGGACGGGCATTGTTGTATGTCTTTTGTCATACTAGACGAACGTTGACGTATTAATATACAGGGTGTTTCGGACATGGAGTGCGTCAGGTGAATATATTGATTTATTTTATGTACTTTGTATAGCGTAATATGTAGGCTGGTCATATCAGGATAATGTACCCTGGTTTCCCTCAATAAATTGAAGTTACCGGTAAACGCTAGGATATCTTTTCCTAAGACATTTAACTGCAGTAGTAAGACTGAACACTGTACCGTTATTACTTCTAGTAGTTAAAACGGAAGTAACATGTGCAATGACCATCTATCCACACAAAATGATACCTACTTTAGGTATTCGAAACGCAATTTCATTATTTACAATATTTCTTGATTTAGATAATGTTATTTCATTCCTTATATTGTTTTAAATTTAACTATTTAACATATTGAATGCTTTATTCGAAAAAAAAGGATCGTATACATAAAAAACAAATTCATTTACTTTTACTTAAAGACATCGATGTTAGCTACATTTTCTTTCAAAAAATCAAACTTATTAAAGTTTTATTGTACATAAATCCATTAATCAAAGATTGGATGAATATTTTCTAAGCCCCCTGTATATATGAAACTGCATACGGAGGGATGAGATCAATGAATCGGAATGATCAATCTGTGAAAGAAAAATGCATTGAAAGGTATTGACTGGGTTTCTCCCCAAATGTTTCTTTACTTTGATGTCTATATTAATTTCTTACTTGATCACCACTTATATATATATATATATAAGTGGTGATCAAGCACTTCAGCTATGTCACTCAATCGTCATTTGTTGGTATTAATTTTGAAGCCCTTTTCCCGTTTTTTTTGTGACTCCTGTTTTTGAAGATATGTGTACCGTACATATTATGAATTTCCTCACTACTAAAATGAAAAACTGAAAACAAATATTGTCCCTAATGTTTTCTGGGAGCACGTCAGTGCCCCCGCCGAGACTTACACTTACGCGATAACTACTCGTCAAATGAAATCACCAGTAAACGTCAGGATTTTGCTATGAAAAAACAATTTTCTTTTTACCTCGATTTTTATCCGATCTCAGTTCTTAATTTTTTAAAGAAATATTTCTCTATCCGAGAAACGAACCTACTACCAAGATATTACAGCGAAAACGAACCTACTACCAAGATATAACAGCGTTATACACTCGACCGCCGAGCCTTTGTTATCTATCGTAAAATATGAAAAGCCTTGATGTAACGTTGTCTATAAAATGAAGCTCAAGTCTTAAAGTCTACACTCCGTACTTAGTCCGCTTAGCTATAAAATATGATAACATCTGACGTGGCATGATAAAGACTACTTAAGACTTACACCCTGGCCACAGCCCACAGCGGTGCGACTTGCGATGCGTCTTGCGCCAGCGAAATTGGCGAGCGAAAAAATCAAATAAAGGAAATTGTATGAAGCATGCCACAGCTTCGGCGGCGAGATGCGCGGGGCGAACGCGCGGCGGCCATACCCACGACTAGGGCGGCCGTCGCCGGCCTCGCCGCGCCGCTCGCCGCGCCGCTCGCCGCCGTAGCTGTGGCTAGACCCTTAGCCGAACTAAGTTGAACTTTAACCTCTCTCGATAGAGGATGACAAGTTAAGTAACTTGTCTTAAATTACCTGCTAACTAGTTGCTAACTCGAGGCTGTTGGAATTTTGAGGCGGATCCTTTAGAATTTGAGGTGATTTCCTTGGGTGAAGGTGAAGGTATTTTGCGAGGTGGACTTTCTTTGGTGTATTTAGTGGTTGGTTTCGAGCGCTATTATGTTAGCGCTATAGTTTTATTTTTAAAGTGTATATTAAGTGTTTTTTTTGCTAGATAATAATTACACTCTTCCGGCTGATTTCGACCATCGCGGCCGATAATACGAACAGCCAGGTACACAGGATATATTGTAGTGCACAAGTGAGTGCTCAAGCACAAGTGCACTCTCTATCCCCTCTATCTCTATAGTTCGGTGGGACAGCAATCTGACACGACTGTAGAGAGATAAGGCGCAGGACCAACGGCTTAACGTGCCTTCTGAAGCACGGAGGACTTACATTACAACATCACATACATTGATCTGACTCCATGTTAAGTAGCTTAAGCACTTGTGTTAAATACTTCAGATCAACAGTAGTATCACTACATAGTATAAAATAAAGTCGCTTTCTGTCCCTATGTCCCTTTGTATGCTTAAATCTTTGAAACTACACAACGGATTTTGATGCAGTTTTTTTAATAGATAGAGTGATTCAATAGGAAGGTTTTTATGTATAATACATGCATAATATAGTAGAGAAACACTAATAAACTTAGTTAAACCCGTACGAAGTCGGGGCGGGTCGCTAGTCTATACTTATAATAAATCTGTAGAGAGGTCAATTCTGTACATTAAATATTTTTCTAAAATAACTATCAGGGGGTGTTTAGTGATCGATACTGATACCAAAAATGCAATCAGTAAAATTTTTGTCTGTCTGTCTGTCTGTCTGTCTGTCTGTCTGTCTGTCTGTCTGTCTGTATGTTCCTTATAGAAACAAAAACTACTGGACGGATTTTGACGAAACTTGGTACCATTATTCTTCATACTCCTGGGCATATTATAGGATACTTTTCATCACACTACAATTAACAGGAGCAGCGTGGTGAAGGGAAATGTGGGGAAAACGGGAGAATTTACTCCATTTCTTAAGCTTCAGTCACGTGTGCAGCCTTAATGGTTAAAGTCACATAGAAATCATGTATGACGGAAATATTCTACATAAAATTGCCTAAAAAATATCCCCCAACAGCATATGTCTATCTTTTATGGTTGACTCACAATAACACGTGCAACTCAAGATCCAAATTGGTTTGAACGCGCTAAGCTCAGGAACTACTGGTTCGAATTGACAAATTTTGTGTTGGATAGTCCACTTACCACTTACCATTTGTCGAGCGAGGTAGGCTTTAAGCTATTGTATATTCCTTTAAATCATTGTAAATTATTGTGTTAGCGAACTATTTAGTTCTAAAATGTGCCGATAGATGGCGCACCTCGCTAGAGGCGGGGCCGCGGATCTGAATCGCGGTGAACAGATGATTTCTCAAATGTATAAGGTCTCCAGATTCGTCACCTAATTTGACTATTCTTTCTATCCTGAGAAAAAGTCCCATAAAAGTGTGCAATGTGCAAATTGACTGCATGCATTAAGACTGTTGTTTAATTCAGCTATTTTTGGTATGACTGTGTGCGGAAATCGTAACCCACGCGGACGGAGTCGCTGGCGGCCGCTAGTTAGAAATAAATGTATACTAATACACCCAGACCAGGACAAACAGACATGTTCATGCGCACTTTGTCTAATAAGCAACTTCTTGACCATTACACTAAGTGATAAATGTAATATACTATTTTCAATTAATGCAATAATAAAATAATTTCATGTTACGTTATGTTGTAAAAGGCTTATGTTCTAAAACAATAAACAATCATAAATCCCCTAATTAGTTACCAAACATACCAATACTATCGATCCATCGCCCCACTTTTAAGGACAGTTAAAAAATCACCTCCGCAATTACCAAACATTAAATGACCACTCGAGACGCTCTTAACTCAAGCACTTAAGGTCGAGAGTCGAGGAATAAGTCGAGTGCGGGCACTTAAGTGAGCATGTCCACTGAAGTGACAATTGTAGATCACAAATGATCGTGCGTTTGAAGAATGCTTCTGTCAATTGGTAGCCGTTTAGATGATGGTTGACAAACTTTGTTGGATTAAATTTTTAAGGCAAGGACATTTGCTGCAAGTTTAAACTTTAACAACTGTCACGATGCCAACGGTTAGATTACCACACCTGTTGTCATGGCAATAAGGGCTCCTCTTTTGCTTACCATTAGGCAGAGTGGAGCCAACATACCGGGCTATTAAAAAAACTGTTTTTATCGTTAAGTACCTTCGTAGTCATTTTTTTTATGCAGATATGCATAAAACTGACCTGAAGAAAAAGCCCTTTTATCCCGTTTAATTGAACCAGTTACTATTTGAGGAAAAGAGAGGTAGAGCTTTGTGGAAATTCCACTCGAATGAGCCGCTCGTCTGGGGAAGTACCTCCACCTTACAGAAGACCGCAGTGAAGTAGCACTTCGTAACTGTTGTGCTATGTTTCTGCTGGTGAGTAAGGTTGCCAGTGCTCAGTTGGTGCGGTATGGGGTTAAGGCCGGCAACACATCAACGATACCTCTGGTGTCGCGGATGTCCATGGGCGGCGGTAATTGCTTACCATCAGACCCGCCAGCTCGTTTGCCGCTTCTGACAAAAAAAAAAAAACAAGGAACATCAACCTTAGTCTCGCATCTTTATTCTGATAATAAGCTATAAAGGATCTTATAGTCTGCCTAAGGCACTTAACCATAAAGTTGGCAACGCATTTTCGCCTCCTTCGTGTATGTAACGTCCTTCAAAAACGTATATAAAACATTATCGCTTTACGAATACTTTAAAGTGCCTGACCCTTAATAAATAATGTACTTCCTGCTCTTAATAAGTCAATTAAAAATACTACTTACCCAACTTTGAGCACCACTGGCTGGCCCAAGTGACACACGCCGTGATTGGACAAAATGACGTCCCGGCGTCACAACTAATCGACAGGGGTCGACAGCCTTTTGTACTACATGCTAATAAAAATGAAACGACAATTTGTTCCGACAGCGGGTCCCGGCTTTTTCCTTATTTATGTCTCTCGTGTGGTGCCTTGTCGATTTTGTTTGGGTTTGCCCAATTTATTTATCTACTAAGAGAGGTTTGTGGAACTTCTACTCGAATGAGCCGCTCGTTTGAGGAAGCACCTTACAGAAGACCACAGTGAAGAAGCACTTCGTAACTGTTGTGCTATGCTTCTACTAGAAGGTCGCCAGAGTGTTCCTTTGCCTATCTATAGCAAAAAAATACCAATGTGCTTTTAATACTTCTGACGACCCGCTTGGTGTAATGGTCAAGATGTTGCCTATTACGCAAGAGGTCGCGGGTTCGATCCCCGCACAGGACAAACATTTGTGTGCATGAACATGTCTGTTTGTCCTGGTCTGGGTGTTATATGTATATATTTAAGTATATTTGTAATACCACTCTTGATTCTGATGTCTGTAACACAAGTGCTTAAGCTACTTAACACGGGGTCAGATCAATGTATGTGATGTTGTGAAATATTTATTTATTTATTATTTATAATAAGTGATGACAGATGACAGTTTCTTTGTCGTGGTGGAGTTTGACAAAAGTATGGTTGTGACGGAAGCTAGAAAAATCGAGAAATATTCTAAGGCTAATATTGCCTTAAGGTTTTGTGTACCTTTATCTTTGAACGATCGATCGAGTAACGATAACTACATTTATAACTACTATTGGTGATCAAAACATCAATGCCTACATAAAAGGCAGCCTGGCATAGAATGCCTTAAGGCATAAAGTCCGCCTTTCATAAGCTATTTTTGTAGTGCAATTATGAAAAACGGATTTGTACGGTGCAAAAATACTCTTGAAATTCCCACAATGAAAATAGTCTTATGACGTCATTTGAAGTATCGTCATTTATACAATTTAAACCCCATTGAAAGTCTAAAAACGTGTACTATGTAACAGGGAACTAAATCCTCTTGTCCGTTGCCATGGCAACGTGGACTCTCCTTTGCTTGTAATCCGGTGAAGTGCCCTTTTCATCAATGAAAGAGATCCTACGCAAAAACACAATACAATTGAATAACAATATCAAATGTTATCGATACAGGAAAACCTGGATGAGTTTTTTTGGTCTGATGTTATGAAAATAGTTTATTGTTTTTCGATGTACGGACAATACGGACATACATTTTTTCCTAGTCTATTCGTTAGATTCGTTTGTCTCTAGTATTTAATTGTTAGTAAATAAATGAGTGGAGAGCCCTAGGAGAGGCCTATGTCCAGCAGTGGACTGCGATAGGCTGTTTATGATGATGATAATGATGAAAGAAATATCTCGCAACATCACAAACATTGATCTGACTCTATGATAAGTAGCTTGAACACTTGTATCTGTGTTATTAGAATCATTAATGATATTACAAGTATACTTAAATAAATACGTAAATAAACACCCAGACCAGTACAATGGGCATTGCAAACAAATGTTCGTACAGTGCGAAGATTGAATTCACGACCCCTTGGTGTAAAAGTAATCTTCTTAACCACTACACCAAAAGGGTCGAGAAAAAATAAAAAGAAGATTTTAAGTGACTTACTAGTTTGGGATTCGCGTATGTTTCCTTAGCTTACTTAGTAAAATTAACTTAGCTTAAGGTTCGCCTACTTATTTACTGTAGGTAGTAACTTAACTATGTAATTAACTACCTGTTAAAAGCACTCTTGGGAAATTAAAGTGTAAACTGTTCTGTAAATGGAAGTAACCCGAGTGAATTACGTAATATTTACTTTCATTCATACGTTATTCATAACATTAAAATGAAAAAGGTTCACCATCCCACACGAAGGTTATTATCCCCTGGCCAGAGCTAGTCAACCCACACAGTGAGCATCGAATAAATTTAAAATAATATAATGTTTTTCTAATCGCGGCCCATCGAGTGAGTTTTGTAGTAATTAATTTGAACCGAATTAACATTTTATGGCGCTTTCTGTGTGTAGGTGTAGAGACGTTAAAAGCTTTTTAGGGTTCTATTGGGAATAAAAAAAGGTTGAGTAAGTACGTTTAATAAAATTAATACTGGGAATTTTTCCTTCGTTCTCTGTTGTTTAAGTAAGGCGTTAAATTCTTTTGAACCGCTCTCAAAAAAGTAGGTCATTCACAATTCGATGGTTTTTTTTTTGAGTATTTGAAAAGACGAGGGTCCTAAAACCTTCCGGAATACTTCTATACAATATTTTTATTCACCAAATATCACACATCACCTCGTACACATGCGTCACCGATTGGCCAGTCATATTTTTGTACTAATTGATCGGAATAATTAATTCTTATGGGCATAATAAATTTTGTTTCCGTCATGCAAGCTTGGTGGACAAATCATCGATACGCATCCTCTCACACACAACATATTGATGACCGGATTTCAATATTTATTTTTATTACAAGGTCTTCGCCCTCCAATGGGACATTATTAGACATCATCATACTATAATATTATAAATGTGAAAGTTTGTTTGTTTGGATGTTTGTCCGTCAATCACGCTGAAACTACTGAAAGAATTTTGATGAAATTTGGAATACAGGCAGGGTATGGGCTGACTTAGGTGATATGATGCTTTTTATCCACATTAAATATTCCCATGGCATAAACTGAAATCTACGCCAACGAAGTCGCTGGCGGCCGATAGTTTATAATACTTTGGACTCAAAACTTGTTTGTATTGAATTCTAAGCACTTAATGAGTTAAAAAGTTATGGGCTTTTAACGAATGCTCGGCGGTCCGGCAATAATCTCGTTTGTAACAGAACGGAACCGAACCGAAGATCAATGGATGTTGCTCAACCAACACGCATAACTTATGAAATGAATTATCTTGAAGTATTTCCGATAACTAAGGCGTAGCCGCTCCGTCCCATTAGGGATGGAGAATTCCTTGTCTTTATTATGTTAAAAATACAGAATATACATTTATTCAAAAGGAAAATGTACGTTGACTAGCTTAATATTCTTTCTGCCTTTGAGGAGCTCGATGGCGCAGTGGTTAGCGCGCTCGGCCTGCGATTGCAAAGTTAAGCAACTTTCGCAGATGCCAGTCATCGGATGACCGAAAAAAATCATCTCGAGCTCCTCCGTGCTTCGGAAGGTATGTTAAGCCGTTGGTCCTGAGCCTGATCTCTCTACGGTCGTGCCAGATTGCTTCCCCCCTGAACTATGAGAGTCAGGGAATAGGGCACCTGTGCTTGCGCACTCACTTGTGCACTATAATATATCCTGCGTACCTGGCTGATCGTAAGATCGTAAGGTCGAAAACAGCCGGAAGGGTATTAGATACTCGTGTAGTTTACCCATCAAGGCCATCTGCTTCTATACTTTCACACATTAAAGAGATAAACATTTATTAAGCGTTGCATTGTACAAACAAATCGAGAAATATCAAAACAAATCGACGAAACAAACCATGCGAGAGACATAAATAAGGAAAACGCCGTCTGCTGTCGGAATGGATTGTCGTTTTTTTATTAGATCGAGGGTAGAATGCGTTCCACCTGATGGTAAGTGACTGACAATCGTAGGTATCTGCAGTACCCGATAATGAAAACAAGACCACAGTGAAGTAGCACTTTGTAACTGTTGTGCTATGTTTCTCCTGGTGAGTAAGGTCGCCAGAGCGCAGTTGGGGAGGGTATGGGGTCGTAAAGACGGGCAACGCATCCACGATACCTCTGGTGTCGCGGTTGTCCATGGGCGGCGGTGATTGCTTACCATCAGGTGAACCGCTAGCTTGATTGCCGTCTCCGCCGTCAAAAATAAAAAGTCACCTCACAATACATTTAAACCGTTCTTTAGCAGTTACTACAACCTTCCTAAATCACAATGCATTTATGATGGCACTTAGATCAAGGATTCAAGACAAACATAGAGTTAAATCGTTAGATTGCCATACTTCGACCCGCTCTAACACAGTGCCTGTAATGTGTGACACAGTGCCTGTAATGTGTGACACAGTGCCTGTAATGTGTGACACAGTGCCTGTAATGCGAAGTGATGGTCACTTCATATCGCGTAGTAAACTTACGTCTCGTCTATTGATATAATGCAACAGTATTCTGCTGTTGGGCCATATCTAACGACTCCGTCCGCAAGGATTTTGGTTTCCGCACACATAGTGTTATACTATAGCTTAGAGCCTTCCTCATAAATGGACTATCCAACACAAAGATATTTTTTCATTTTGAACCAGAAGTTCATGAGATAAACGCGTTCAAACAAACAAACAAGTTCTTCAGCTTTATTATATTAAGTATAGATTTAAATCTATTAAGGCGAGCACATCCAGACATACTCAGCTAACAAGTAAGTTAGCTTGACAAATTGGGTCGCGCAAATTACGACGTTCAAGGTTCGAGTAATAAAGATCATTTTACGACTTTTAGACTCGGCAAATAAATTGGATTATTGTCCCCTAAATGTAGAATGTCTATAACATTGTGTGGTGTAAGTGATAATTTGCATTTGTTAACAAATTTCTTTTTTTTGTAAACAATGTTTATACATATTTGTAATCAAATATTTTTGGATGAAAAGTTATGTCCCAAGGGGCTGGTAGTTTGTAAAATAATATCGTACTTTACGTTACTTTTAGATTTGAGTAGGTAAAAGATGTTTGTAAAGATTTCAGGCCTAACTCCAATTGTCAAAAAAACATTTATGCAGTAAAATTACCTAGTAACATAATTTGTATTTTGATCGCGCTGTGTGAAGAGCCCTAGGCGACGCCTATGTCCAGCAGTGGACTGCGATAGGCTGATGACGATGATGATGAATATTTGGATTCGTGTATCATGTAGGTAGGTATTATCAAGAAAGTGTCTTTCGTTGATCTTTGGGGTGCTCAACGGGCTATGCAGTATCTATCTAGCTCTCTGAGGTTCCATTAGATATTCAAGAAAAAGAAACTTTATTTATTTAAGCCTCTGCAAGGCACTTAAAAATCGTCAATAATAATAGCCCAATAGAACGACTCGCTCTCCAACCCGATGGACAGACACAATTAAATCGGTAAAACACTCCAGCAGCAGCGATTGCTCTCATCATCATCATCATCATCATTAGCCGATTGCTTTTATCAAGCTAAAAATAGAATTGCTTGTCGAATTTCAAGAGCAGCTGTTACACGGAAATCGACTGAAACATGACCACGACCAAACCAAGAGTGTACGACTGAGAAGAATGACTCGACCACCGACTTCGGAATGCATTAATCTACCGAGAAGAAGTGGCAAGAAACTCGATTAAATTTAAAGCCTTAAAGCATGGTAAAAGCTTATGACTCGCGCCAAACTTTCATCTTCTCTTCGGAATCTTAAAGCGATGGCTAAAGGATTAAAACCCATAATCCGACGAAGTGTAACGTTCCCTGATCGTTACTTTATGCCCTGATTAGCTTATCTCATCGGTTTTCGTTCCCGTTTCAACTCGTTTGAAACTGCGAAACTAGTTTAATCTCTCATTTATTACTTCCCTTTGTGCTTTGTTAATTTATTTGTTATGATGTAATGATCCGTAGTGGTTTTCAGGAGCTTACATTGTTTTAAGTCGACTTTGATGATTCTCGAGAATTGTTATAGTTCATTTCCTAAGTTGATCCCGGTGACAGTTGACGGTTCAAAGGAAAATCGACACTATTCTAAGCCATTAAGAATCTATGGAAAATCACATAAACAGCTCGTGGACCTTATTGCCTTAAAGTAAAGTTTTATTTCGTATAAGATGTATACCTGTCACAGAGATCATCTTAGCTGAAGTGGACTGTAGTTGAGTGAACAGAAAGAAGTCTTTACGTGAACGTCCTTAACAAACATTAATGAGGCAACCTAAAATCGGCATAACTATTGAATAAATGATACAGGAATGAAATGACGGCTACGTGAGTTCAGAGTAGAAATTATTACACTTAATTTCCTGGAATGAAATTAGGTGTATTAATTTCCATCAATGCGTTTAAACTTTGATGGTAAAGCAACGAGATTTCAATGCTCATTCCTGTTAACTTCAAAACACAATCGAAACTCACTGAGTCAATATTCGAAAGCAATCGCAAAATCTGAACAAATCATTAAACTCTTTACCTCTTAACCAATAACTGTATTACGGAACTTAATATAATTGAAACAAAACTGTGAATTCATCCACGGAAAAGGACAATGACAAACGAATAATAAATTTGGACTTGAACGAATGACTGCGCGTTTCGTCATTCACTCAATCTAATTATGCGAGCTGATCGTAGACCGGGAATGATTTGCGTTTTATATCCTCCCTTTTATGTCCTTTGTTTAGCTTGCGTTAGTAAAAAGGCGCTTAGTTTGATTTGGACCCGGGTTAATAACGATTTATGGTTTTCCAACCAACGGTTCCTTGAAAGATTTCTTCGATGCTTCGGAATTACTTAATTTACGATTCATTTGAGACAAAATAGTCAGTACACCACTCATAGAAAATGTCTTAATTTAAAATTTTCTTGATATATTATAGTTGACATATTTTTTCATGCATCATTTTACTGCTTTCAATGTTTTGTTCAGTTGTATTCAAACGGTGACATTATTTACTTTATTACTTAAGGTATTCTTTACTTTATTAGATTACTAGCGACCGGCCGCGCCTTCTTTCATGTTGATTTCGGTTTCCGCACACATAGTGTTATATCATAGCTTAAGCCTTCCTCGACAAATGACCTTTCCGAAATAACAAGTTTTTTCAATACGACTCGGTAGTTCCTGAGAGTAGCCCGTTCAAACAAACAAACTCTTCAATTTATTGAATAAGTAAAGATGCTTAGTTAGGGGCTGAATGATGATGTGAGAAATATAGTTTTATTCGTAACTAAGTATGTCGTTTTGTAGTAGCCACACGAGTGTACTTATTTCTATTCATTTATCATTAGTCATCACAAAATGACCCGTCTTTTTGACTATCAATTTGATGTATGAATACAAAACACTGTCACCTAAATGCAATGTCATGAATGTAGAATGTAATAGTGTCTTATATCAAAGTGAATTAAACCAGTCCATTTCACAAATTAGAGAGGTCCGTTTTTGAATGACATAGGACCATTTACAAAATTAAATGCGGCTATTTAGGTATTTTGATGATGTGAAATATTAAACTTGCGTGAATGCGTGCTAATAGTGCTTTGGTCAGCAGTGTCGAATTTGTTATGTGGAAAAATCTGTGATATATGTTTTGAATTAAATGGTCAGATTTACGAGTCGTTAGATGAAATATTGGATGCTGATTTTTATTTGGGTTTTGGAAAACAAATGATTATGTCGGTACATTTTTTGTCTATAAAAACACAAATAAAATAAGTGTTTATTCGTATATTCAGTAATAAACATAAATAAGTTAAAACTACACTAGGTAGTGGTGTTCCCCGTGGGATTCGAACTCACGACCTTCGCGGTTTTTGAGCCTAGCCCTCTAACCACTTCACCATGGAGGCATTTATCTTACCTAGTTATCTGATCAGATTATAACTTTCGTAACGAATAAATGTTAATGCATATTGTACACGATTTTACTCAGAAATTACATCGAATATCTTAGAACAGGCGTGAAACATACCCCGACATGTTAAAACGGTGACATTACAGCCTATTTAGATAACATACCCCTGGTTTAGGGTTGTCGGATGTTGGAGAGTACGGTGTTTGACTGACATGTCAAATCACTCACTTCATTAAACGTCAAAAACGTAAGCTTGTTGGGAAACTGAAATAATAATCTATGACGCCATAGTTTAGTGTTGTCAAATCAATACTTTTTTAGTTCCGATTAACTATAATAATTTGTTTAAAGCGCAACAGTAACTGTAGCCAATAATTTGTGATTATTTTTTGATGTTCTTTAATGTAAGGGATTAGTAATTTATTTTAGATGCAGTCAAATACCCGATTGGTGCCTATTAATGTCTCACTGTAGGGCAAAGGCCTCCTAAATAATTTAAAATCAAGTTTTCGTTACGAAGATAGGTAAAATTTCTAAAGAATCTTAGGGATTTTAAAAGATGTGAAAACCCTGTGAAATAAGCATAAAACATGTTTACTCAGGCCGGAATCTGTTATTGCTACCTAAATAGTTGTATGGAAGTTTATCTTATTGAATCTTATCTTTCTTAGCCCTTTGGCCAACAAAAAGGGCTTGTTTCTTGTATAATTTCCATGTAAGACCAATAGAAGGGCAAAGGCCTCCATCATTCTAAATTTTGTTATTGTTACAAAGATGGATCTTGGCTTAATCACCACTCTTGCCAACTTAGGATTGTTGAGCATAAAACTGACATGTGTTCGGATTAATGATATAAATTTTGTCCAACCCAGGAATCGAACCCAGGATTTCGAGGTCACTACCTCGGGTACCTAAGCCACTAAGCCGTTGATACATTATGTAATGGCAACTTAAAACAAATAAAGAGGGTAAAAATCCATCGTAGGCGTTTCTTTATTTAGTATTCCTGGGCCGGCTACTGCATCAAATAACTTTTTTCATATCAACCTGGAGCAATTTCCTTTATATACTCACCGCGAGGTTTACCGACCTCCATTAATAAGTAACGAGGGGTACCGAGCCAAAACCGAATAAGTGAGAAAATTGCATTTTCGAGGTAGGTATTTCTTTTTTTATATAAATGACTGTGTGCATGTACATACTCATATTTTCACAGCATAAAACTATGTAGGATAACATGGCAGATAGATAATAATTGTACGATTCAACACGAATGGGTTCGAATATTATCATTACATTGCTCTAAATGGCTATTAAATAAAATCACAAAGGAACTTTGAGATAAACGTGTCCACTTGCATTGATCAATTAATACTTATTAATACAATATTGAAGTTAATGTTTACATAAATTATAAATCATTTCTGTTTTCAGTTATACTTGCATTCAGTAAAAACTTTTACAAGCATCCATTGTAAGATAGAAATAATAAATTCGAGAAGAATCTTAAGGCCAGACCATTCACGGTTAAATATCGGCTTACATCATTTCATCGGCCATTGATATTAATATTTAATAAGACGGTGACGTCAAAACACCCTAACCAACTAAATGGTAATTCCGCTTCCGAATTTTCATGACGTCACACAAACTTTTACGAGTTCAACTTTTTTCTAATTTAACAAATATTTATTAAAAAGAGTAGAGCAAAAAATGAATGCAACTCCACGAAGCGGTGTTTAATATTTCAAATCCAATCTACTTCCAAGCAGAAACTTGGATAGAGTAGACGTTTTTACTGCAAACGTGCAATTTTCAATTTAAAAAATGTACATATTGGCCATTCACGATATGAATATTCGGGTTTTGCTAACTGGAACGCCAGTTAATATGGAAAATGGCTGCTGTAAAAGACAGAATATTTAAACATGTTAATGTAATGGCTCAGGAGTAACTAGATCGACGTAATTTTATAACTGAGCGAAGCTGATGAGTACAGCACAATTTTCAAATTGTGTTTTCTTTCTTTTCTATACGGCCATTCACACTCTATGGCTCTCAAACGGTTGAAGTTTCATAATATCCCTTATGCCCCTGACATACGAGTAAGGTTGATATAAGGTCCTGAGTGTTTCATTTTACGTTGTGTTGTCTGTGTATTGCGTTGGTCTTCAACTATTAAATGTGTGTGTTAACGGCTACACCTATGTACGTACATACATATACATAATGTTTATACAATGTACTACCTGTAAAGTTTAGGGGATGGTTCTACTTGATTAAACGTAAGACTTCTTTCCCGCTTAGCATCCCTGATATTGCGGTCAATTTGCTCGGTTAAGTATAATAAAATACGATAACTTGATTTTTTTAACAAAACTGACATAATTGTCTATCTGTTTATGGTTAAAGGGGCATAGAAACTGCCATTGAGAATTAAGACACACATTTAAGACTGCCAAAACTGCATATCGCGGGACTATTTGTCATGAAACATTGTTGCTTGATTTTTCTGTAATTTATTTCAACCCTTTAGATTGATGGGTTAACTAGGTATCCATCAGATGACTTTATTTAAATTTCAAATCTCCAAGACTGAAATCGAATTAGTTAATTTTCAACACTTCTGGAGAAAAGCTAATTTTATTTTCATTGGAAGAGGAAGTCAGTTATAATGCCCAATTCAAAAATTCTTTGTTTCCTTAATACTTTTGTCATGTAAACATAGAACTTTACTAACACAGGCTCTAAAATAAACCGAAACAACTAGATTACTTAATAAACATGTTATGCCGTAAGACAGTATTATGGAAGACAGTTGCCAGTCGCTTGTGAAACGGAATTTCCCCAAAACATTTTTCGTGGACACAAAATTGGACATGCCAGGTGGCGGCGGGAATGCATAATTTTTGAGTTAACACGTTTTACGTGGAGAGCTCTGTTTTGTTTTTTTTTTGTTTTACACATTTCTCGCCCGTCCCGGTATGTTACGATTAATGAAGTAAGGCGGATCAATTGCATTGGGATTGTTTTTGAGTACTCGGCATGTTCGATGATCGGTTTTGACAAAGCTGCCAAGAAAAATAGTATTCCTATATGGAATATCGATCTCACAATCACATTAAAGGAAGTAAAACATACACAAACATCACATACATTCATAGGCTTCATGAATGTTGCTCTATTTGTACCCAAATTACTACATAGCACATACACTTTCTTCTGTCTGTCCCCTATGTATGCTTAAATCTTTAACACTACGCCACCGAGTTTTTCGTTTTTTTTTTTCGCTTATTGTATTTTATTTCTTTATTTTTCAATCAATACATGTAACATGAACTTAAACTAAGAGCCTCGCAAACCGCTTCCGTGGTTGACTGCGAGTGCTGTCACGCAATTTTTTTTTTATTCCCTCTACTCTGCCCTGTTTATGTGTATATCAAATAGTAGAGAACACTGATAATTTCAGTTGTACCCATACGAAGCCGGGTCGGGTCCTAAGACCTATATTTATAACCCACAGCTGTATAAGAGCTTCAGTATTCTGACGGAGACAGTGTTAAATTACCGAGTGTCCCGGGACGTCCGGTAACCCGGTCTTAAGCACCCGAGGGTTGACTCGCGATAACGGGTTTAATTAACTTGAATTTTGAATTTAGAAGGCTGTGTCGCCGGCCTCTGGTGTTTTGTTGGAATATTGAGTTATCTGGTTTTTCGTGCCGGCCGTGATTGAAGACGAGAATTAATCTTTTCAAGGTCGAAATAAATTAGGGTGGTTTTGTTATAGTTGGAGAGGGAGTTGAACCCAGTTGAGGATGATTGTAATTTCGAACCAATTAACTTAAGTAAGGTGTTTTTTGACGAATTAAGAGCTAATCATTATTTAAGATGAAAATTAAGACTATGAAAATTAATACAAAAACGGGATAAACGCTAGGAAGATGATGAGATAGTTTTCACACATTCAAGAAATTCTAGTGAGGCTCGATTTTGTTGTCACATTTTAACATGTTGATATCAATTTATACAGACTTGATTATTTGCTTTACACAAATGCATAGGCTTTGGAACTACTTCACCTACTTGTATTCAATCAGAGCACAGTTGGGGAGGGTATGGAGTCTTCAAGATAGGCAACGCATCTGCGACCCTTGTGCGTCTGTTGATGTCTATGGCCAGCGGTGATCACTTACCATCAGTTGAGCCTCTTGTTCGTTTGCCTAAAAATAAAAAAATAAAAAATACCCATTTAAAATCGAGGTGGGCCGCTAGTATAAGATAAATACTGCCTAAAAATAGGCATTCTAATTACTACTCAACCGAAAATTCAAGTAACGTCAACCTTTCAATTAAAAGCGGGACTTAAGCCCACTTTTCCTTCACTTACAGAACTCAAGATCCCTAAGGAACTTAGTACCTTTTAGGTAGGATTGACATCGGACGGCACACGTCGGTGCTTAGTAAGGATACATTTCTGAGGTCTTTGAACAGTAGTTTGTTCATTGGTTGACCTTATTGGACTGATAAAAACTTCAAAACTACGTTTGAGTGAACCTCAAAAACCTGCCATTGCATAGCCAAAAAGAAAATAATATCTTACTACCACTTCATAAAGTCGTTTGTCCATCCAACTTACATATAACAACTTACAATACATTTCGAATTCGGATGGATCCACGAGCATGCCGTATAAGCCCATCGGCGGGAACTGCTAATAAGATACCGGAATGAGCCACTTGTCTGTAGAAGTGCATCCACCTTACAGAAGACCACTGTGAACTAGCACTTACTGTTCAGCTGTGTTTCTGTTGGTGAATAAGGCCTCCAGTTAAGTTAGGGAGGGTACAGGATTGTAATGGTAGGTAACGCAACATCATCAGTAACCAGTGAGCAGTGGTTATCACTTACCATCAGAAGACCCTCTTGTTCATTCAACTCCTAATTAAATAATAGGCATTGAAAGTGCGTTTCAACGCGCACCGACGTTTGCCGTCCACTGTGAATCCTTCCTTAGACTTTTATCCCATTTCGGCAGCGCCCTCAAAAAGGTTGACAATGGAGGTAAGATTGCTGCCTTGTTAATCGCTATCAAATTTCGGAGTCTGGTTTTCCGGAGCCTCGATTTCAAAAGTGCGGGACAATCTTGTGGGACGATAAGCACTTTCAGATAAGACGAACTGTGTCTTGTTCTCAGATCAAGGAATACCAATAGATGTTGCGTATAATTTGACAGTTGTGCTATCCTTTTTCTCCTTATTATGAATCACGTGTGACAGAGCAAGAAGCAGACACACGTACTCTAAACGTCATTATGGCGTGGTCGTGTCAACTCGTGTCCTTCTGTTGAGAGAAACATACTTAGGTGTAAAGTTAAGGGAATTTTTGTCGTTTTGATAGTAACACTCAAATCTGACATAGGGAGTATCTATGGTATTCTTTAATATGAGGTTTTGTTATGTACTTCTCGTTAACTAACTAACTAACTAACTAATATGGCTCAACGACCCAAAGTGTGTCTTGGCCTCCGAAACGAGAGACTTCCACCGGGGAACACTCGTTAATATTCCCTTAATCGGATGGAGTTTTGGATTGGCGAAATTTTCATTGCAAAATAACGTTTTGGTCATTCGGTAAAGGTTCGGTATTGTACGTTTGGGATAAAGTTTTGAAGTCTCTTAAGATATCGATAAAATTAAGCTAAAAATAAATCTTTACGAATACCTCGTTTCATTGATGTACGAGTATTTTCCGTAAAATACAACGACTTAAAATGAGTCCTAACCTTTGGTATCAAGACTCTTTATTAATGTAACTGCCAAAGGTCGTATTCTAAAAAAATATCTTGCCAACCAAAATGTCTCTGTTATTTTTGCCAAAAAATACTATAAAACATCATGAATGATTCGCAAACTAAACATATAGTATATTCTTAACTTTGTTGTTGTATTTTTTATCAAAATTTGCTCAGTAATTGGATCGGAGAAAAAACAAGAAACTTTTTCGAGCCGAAATTAGCATAAGGCGAACTTCGTTGACAATTCAATCTACTCATGCTAATTTATTTTCGTGGAAATGGGGGGTTGTTAGACCGGACCGTAGAGTGAGCATGCAGAAGGTACAGTCTGTAGTGATTCTAGATCAGTGATTCCCAAAGTGGTGGACCCTTCGTCCCGTGGACCCCCAGGGCTCCACGGGAGACTTGCTAGGGGTCCACTTAGGCGTGAATAAAAAAAGGGGTCCATAAGATGTTAATGGGGTCCACGAAAATATGTCTGCTTTTGGCTTTTGGTTGGCAAATTTGATCGGGGTGATCTGTGAACATTTACCCCCCCCCCCCCCCCCCCGGCTGCTGTTCTTGAATGTCGAAGAAATGTAGCAGGGGAGGGTCCACCGAATCCAGTACAATTTTGAAAGTGGTCCACGAGAAAAAAAAGTTTAGGAACCACTGTTCTAGATCAAGCTCTGAATCTATAGATTGTTACTAAAAGTATGCTTGGTTACTTTAAGAGAAGCGTGAAGAAGTATCTCGCGGGCCGGTATGGCGATGCCAGCGGATAGGGTACCACTTTGGTACCGCATCCGGTGTCATGACAATTAGGGCTCCTCTTTTGCTTACCATCAAGCAGAGCGGAGCCAATAAACAGAGCCACTATAAAAATAATGCTTTTTTGTAGGATATACATTTCTGTCGTTGAAATCAAGACTTCCCTTTGTATAATTTTGTAATGGATGTAAGATTTATCAGCAATCGTTGTCAAACGCGAGATGGTCCTTAAAAGTCGCATAAATATATTATTAAATTTTTTTTAATTATGTATTTTGTTTATTAATTAGCTATACATTGATGTGTCTAGGAAAAGCTTTATCTCAATTTTCATTAAATTCTTGTAGATAGAGTTAACTATTTCATATAGGCATAAAGGCGGACAGTATGTTATAATGGTGCTTCTGTAACAGTATTTCTTTGATAGGGTGGGCTAGGGGAGATAGGGAAATGTTGGGCGCCCATTAAGAGTTATTGTGTAAGGAAAGTCACTTCATCTAAAGAGGGTATAATTGGGTGAAATTTTTAACACGGACTTCGCGTCTCTTGAAGGATTTCCTGTATGTCAAGAGAATATTATCATTATTTTATAAAAATTTTAGCAGTTGCGAAAAGATTTCCTCAATTTTTTAAAAAATATTTCGACGTACCGTTTTGTCAGAGATAAAGTGCATTTATGAGGTCAACTCCAGTTTCCATCAAATAGTTGCACATTATCGATGATTTAAAACATACAGATAACGCGAAAACATATTGTGTAATATATCATAATAGTTTAGTATTATGTTTTAAAGCCTAACCTCCTGGGTTGGATAACACATTGCTTTATTATTTTATGTACTCTACACGTATTAACGATTTAATTTTATTCCCTCCTTTATTGTCTCCCCATTATCATTTAACGCTCAATTATAAAATGCTCGTTTAATAACTAATAAAATTGCACTAAAACCATTACAGCGTTAAACTATCCCATAACGTTAAACCGTTCCGAAACGGGTACTGTAATAACGGTTAACCGTTATAAATACCAGTGAAACAACAGAGTTATCCGCAAATAACGTGCTAATTCTGTGATCAGGTGGCATAAAAACAACGCGGTTTGGGGGTAACTGCCCGTTAGAGGTTTGGGGGAGGGATACACTTGGAGTGGTCTAGTTTGTTGTTCTGTTGTAGTGTGTGAAGGTATCGATGTTGGTTTTAAGGCTGGTTAGGTGTTTTGGTGAAGTAAGTTAACCAAATCTTTCATCATCATCAGTTTATTGCAATCCAATCCAAATATTTTATCAGGAATTCCAACTCAATGTAGTAATTTATGTAGTGATGTCATAAATGTCAAGATTACACGCATTATCTGAATAACAAAATCTTTCGGCACAACTGGATTGTGAGATGTCTAGCTATGCACTGAAGTAGGCACGTTTCATGAACCGGTTGCTCGGTCTGCCCCTATCTACCCTTTATTAATTTTTGAGTCTTTACAACATTTCATCAGATGTATTATCTTTTTATACAGATACACACAAAGTACACGGCACAAGTACGGTAACTCAATACAACTAAGTTGTATTCACAGTGTCTCTAAAATTATCCCAAAAAGACCGCCGCTAGTTCGCAGACTGTGGGTTAGCAATTCTATCGGCGATCGCGGACTCCTAACATTTAAGACAAGTTGCAATCAACAATCACTATCGCTATCGTTTTAGCTTACATGATATACGTGGGATATGTGAAAAGGTGGCAATTAAAACGAGTGGGAAAAAAATCCACTCTGCCCACCCAGGTGGGATGGCTAGGTGGGACAAGTGGATTAGCCGCTCCTATCTAGCTATCCCGCTTTGCGCTTATACTAGTCGAGGCGATAGCTAAGTTCGAAAACGATCAAATGGTCTACGTAGCCTGAATTGCGCAGAAATCCGGTATCTCGTTTGTTACCGTTGTTTTACCGAGTATCTGACCGCCGATCAATAGGATAGGTTGTTAAGTGCACTTGTACTTGATAGTGATGGATTGGTTTTTAACTGTTTTTGTGGAGATTTAATGTCGTTGACAAGGACAAAGATAAATGTTTTTGAGAAGTATAGTTCGGTCGTTTGATCATGTTCAGTGCGCTTTAAAATATGGATAGTTTTAGGGTGTGAAAATTAAGTATGGCATAATATGAGACTTTAGCAAACGACTCCGAAGTTTTTACGATTCAATACAATTTTTTATGGAAAGAGACACATTTCTATGTCTACATACATACAGATCGATTGATTTGCATTTAGATTACTAAGTTGATTAATTAAAAAGTTTTCAAGTACAAATAACTGTTAATTATAGCACAAGACACTACAGTTTAAATATTTAAACAATTTTAATTAACGACTTTTATTTGTGTTTCGATGTTGCGAGGAATCCCTTTGTTGGCTCTTAAAGGGTTTTCGTTAATGTTTTGTGTTTTGATTTTCAGGTAAGTCGCATTGAGAATTGAGGCGGCAATGTGCATTGGTATTTGGGTGAGTTTTTTTGCTTATTTGAAGTTTGTTAAGTCTGACTAAACTTAAAAGAGTTTATATTAGGACTATCGGTGCAATGAAAATCACACGTTTGGTTTGTTTGATGACTATATTTGGAAATGTTTTTAAGCTTTGATGAGTACGGTTGAGCGGTAGTGTTTACCTTTTCTATATTTCGTCAGCCCAGTGTAGTGACTATCAGATATGAGCTTCATAAGGCTTTTTAGCTATGGATTTCAACTGGCCGAAGATGATGATAAAAATAATAAGGAGTTATTTCGGTCCATTAGATTTTTAAAACTGAAAACAAGATCGTCCTCCATTTTGAAGCCAATTCTGTAGTAGCAGAACAACAAAAGGTAACAGCTACTTGATAACAAATGCGTTGACATTGTTGCATATATTTCTAGAACGCTCCATTTAACAATAATGGATTGTTTCGCCTAAGTCTCTAATCCGAGCGGGAGACACACACTTGGTTTACTGCGACCTGTCTTGTGTTTTATTGCTATTCTATTTAACTAGATGAAATAAATGATTTTTTTAAACTCTAAACCTAGACTTTTCGTCAGGTTGATGTGTCTTCAAAGCTTAATTGGAGAGGGTATGGTTGTAAAGGCAACGCATCTGCGACCATTTTTTGGGACCATAGATGGGTTGTTGATGTCTATAGGCGACGGTGAACATTTACCATCAGGTAATCCGCTAGCTCATTTGCATCCCTCTACATAAAATAAAGGATTCTCATATACCTAGTAACTTTTGAGTAACTTTGCCATTCAGATTTGAAATTATGAATGCATGGTTAGCGCACTCGGCCTGCGGTTGCTAAAGTTAAGCAACGTTCGCAGAGGCCAGTCATCGGATAGGTGACTGAAAAATTTCATCTCGAGCTCCTCCGTGCTTCGAAAGGTACGTTAAGCCGTTGGTCCTGCGCCTGATCTCTCTACGGCCGTGTCAGTTTGCTGTCCCACCGAATTATGAGAGTGAGGGAATAGAGAGTGCACCTGTGCTTGCGCACTCACTTGTGCACTATAATGTATCCTGCGTGCCTGGCTAATCGTAAGATCGGCCGCCATGGCCGAATACGGCCGGAGGGTATTATATTTATTTCTAGAAGACACAATTAGACTCTGATAGATTGTCTATGGCGCTAATCCTGCAACATGCCTCACTGAAACAAGTCTGTTGTCGCCTCGCCGCGCCATTGAAGTCTGGACTGCACTATGCGGTCTATTGCAGTCTTGCAGTGCGTGCATGCCGGCTGTCGGCACTGAGATCCGTCTTGCGTTTTATTGCTCATGTGTTACGATAACTCTCTCTTTGTTCAATACATTGCTGGTTGGATGCATGGAATAGTTTGTTATTATTATTATTTTCTGTTTTACGCATGTGTCATACACAAAAACTTCCTCTTGAATCATCTGATAAAAAGACGCATGAAAATCGGTTGCGTAGATTTAAGCATCCATAGGGACAGAAATAAGAAAGCGACTTTGTTTTATACTATGAACTGATATAGGCCATCACTTTTTGAGGTTGACTGTAAATGCGAGACTTCAGCTATAAAGCATGATTTGGAGCTTTGTAACTTTTAATGTCAAAATACCTTTTCTTTAATTAGTAGATGACTAAAATATTTCAGCTGGTGAGGTTAAGAATCCACCAAAGCGGAGATGTGTGGAGCGGAGTTGCGTCGTAAGTCACCAATAGGGTTTATGCTTTTACAAGTGACCATCTCAGCAATGAAATCCTATTGGCTACTTTCGGCAAATCTCCGCTCCACTATACATATCTTCGGTAGAGCCTTTCCATAATCTTAATATTCTTCTCAAAGTAGTGTGATTAACCACTTGATCTCCCAAAGGTGTGTAAATGCCCACATACGTCAGTTTGTTACTCGTTAGTTGACTGACAATAAGAGCTCTTGACGCGTGTAGGGTCCAACGAGGTGTAAGGCAGACGGTTACAAATTGGGCTATTAGACCAATAGGTCGCGGGTTCGGTACCCGCACTGGTCAAACGGGAATAGTTCCTGTTTTTGCGCACTCATAGCTATATATCTGTAGTTGATCCTTTCTTTAGCTAGAAAACTTCTTGTCAATTTTCCCATTCTTCACAATATTGTGTGATTAACCACTTGATCCCCCCAAAGGTGTGTGAATGCCTACGTACGTCTGTCTGTTTCTCGTTAGCTGCAGACAGTTGAGACAGTGAGAGCTCTTGAGACTAGGGTCCATCAAAGAGGGAAGGCAGACACGTGTAAGATTTGGCCTATTGGACCAAGAGGTCGCGGGTTCGATCCCGGCAATGGTCAAACGGGAATTGTCGTTGTGTTTGCGCAGTCTTAATCTTAGGAAGATGTTTAAAATCTTTAAGATATCCTTTTTCTTAGGGTGAAACTCTACCAAAGCAGAGATGTGCGGAACGGAGATGTGTAGTAAGCCACAAATAGAATTTTTGCTTTAATACTACCATATAATCAGCAATGAAATCCTTTTGGCTACTTTCGGCAAATCTCCGCTTCACTCCACATCATATCTCCGCTTTGGTAAAGCCTCCATAATCTTATTATTCTTCTCAAAATAGTCTGATTAACCACTTGATCCCCCCAAAGGTGCCCACATAGTCAGTCAGTTACTCGTTAGCTGCAGACAGCTGAGACAATGAGAGCTCTTGACGCGTCTAGGGTCTATCGAAAAGGGGAGAAGACACGTGTACAATTTGTATGTAGGGTGTAATGATTGTTGGATGCGTTTGTAGGCTTTATTTGAAGGAAGTAATGTTTCATTTCATAGGTCTAGAATTAGAGAGAAGTGGAGACTACAGGAAGATAATGATAGAAGTAGTTCCCAGATCATACAAAAAATATATTGGTGCGCTTGCCCGGTAACGGTGCGGGTTCGAATCCTGCCTGTGATCAGATGATTTTATCCTTGTTTATAATTTAAAAAATTGTATAAATTTTATCCAGTTTACTTTCAAGAAATTTTCAGTTCCAATTGGAATGCGTTATTCATACTTACTTATTTAGTATACTCTACTATAGCAGCGACCCAAAGTGCGATATTGTGGTTTTAGGTCATTATTTTAAGTAATTTTTAAGGTTCTGGGGTTAAGCTAAACGCTAGTTAACAAGTTAAAAAGCGTTTAGGTCCAAATCTAGATGAGTCCAATGATGAAAAATAAAATTTTGATTCGAGGTCCAATGTTAACTCCGAGCCTGATGTCTTCAACGAAGTGTCCGTGAGTAGGAAGTGCTGACACACTCACTTGTGCACATCCCGTGCAGTTGATTGATTGTAAAGATGACCACATTATCTGGACCACACACGTACTACAAATTGTCTGCCTACGCCCATTCAAGCAATGTTGTGTTTTTATTGTTGTTAGATTTATAAGATTACTAGGTACCGCCCGCGACTCCATCCGCGTGGATTTCGGTTATACTATAGCCTAAAACCTTCCCCGTCACATGGACTATCCAACACAATTTCTTTTTTTCAAAATCAACCTGTTGTTTCTGAGATAAGCGCGTTCAAACAAACAAACAAACTCTTAAGCTTTATTATATTTGTAAAGATTGTCATTGGCGTTTTATTAAAAACTCCTAAATCTGTCCACGGCTGTGTAACACAGCCGAAAATTCAAGCGGTAAGTAAGTATATACTATGCATTGATATAACATACATGACAAACATCTTGTTTAGTCTTCTTACAAGTAGACCGTGGCAGAAGCCACAATATTTGAACGTACCTGCTCTAAATTAAATTAGAATGAAAACATCTTTAGCCCAGTGTTAGTTGTTCGTGTGGTCTATCTTATATTTAGTGCTTAATGAATACCCGTTGACAGCGGGCGCGGTTGGACTAACGACTGTTAGCAAACGCAAATAAAACGCTAAGGCGGCGGCGAATAAATCGCGACTGTCGCAAATAAACGGAGATTGTGTCGAAGCGTTGCTTCAGATGTATTAGTATAGGGATAGGATTGGTTAGTATGGCTACTTGCAATTAGATCAGTCCAAAATGTATCATCATCATCATCATCAACAGCCTATCGCAGTCCACTGCTGGACATAGGGCTCTCCTAGGGCTCTCCACTCAGCCCGATCCTCGGTGACTCGCATTCGCATCCAGCTCCTGCCAGCCATCTTGCGCATATCGTCACTCAGTTGGGGAGGGTATGGGGTTAAGGCCGGCACTATTTAAGTATATTTGTAACAACACATCAACGATACCTCTGGTGTCGCGGATGTCCATGGGCTGCGGTGATTGCTTCTTACCATCAGGCGACCCGCTAGCTCGTTTGCCGCCTCTAACATAAAAAAAACACGATGATTCAGCTGCGTAAATTCGGTTGCGTTTAATCCGCATAGTGTGTACTTCAGTGTGTACAAGTATATTAACCGCAACTTTTTAAGTATACACTCAAAAGATGTCTTTCCGTTTTCACTAAGTAAAAGTACACTGCACCACAATAAATACCTTTCCGTTATCCAACGATCCTTTGTTGACTGTACAGAATGTTACGCATAGCCACATTTGCTCGAAGTACAATGGATCCGAAATAGCCTGGACCGCGACTCGAATACGATAAATCGTGTGATCATTCACTGTCGGCTGTTACATACTAATGTTGGCCTGAGATTACTTACAATGTTTATGGATTAGAGAGTCATGAATGTTTCAGTGCTTCGGAAAATATAGAAACAGCTCAAAGGATAGTATTTTGAGTGCTAAAGGATGTAACAACGTAAATAGGTACATTTATTATTCAACTAGTGGCTGCCCGCGACTCCGTCCGCGTGGTTACCAGTTTCCGCATTGCCTAAATAAAGCCTTCCTCGTCAAATGGACTATTCAACACAATAATATTTTTCCAATTCGAACCAGATGTTCCAGATATTGGCGCGTTCAAACAAACAAACTCTTCAATTTTATTATTTAGTACCTACAGATTTGTCATCGGACGTCAAAATATCTGTACATTTTGTGATGCCCATAATATACACTGTGAAGCTTCATACTTACGATCCACTTGGTGTAATGGTCAAGATGTTGCCTGTTACACAAGAGGTCGCGGGTTAGATTCCCGCACAGGACAAACATTTGTGTGCATGAACGAACATATCTGTTTGACCTGGTCTGGTGTTATATGTATCTATTTAAGTATATTTGTAACATCACTGTTGATTCTGATGTCTGTAACACAAGTGCTTAAGCTACTTAAAACGGAGACAGGTCAATGTATGTGATTTGTGAAATATTTATTTCTACTTTGACACATTATTCTCAAGTGTTTTCGACGGGAATAGCAAAGCGACTCGGCGACAATAAATTTCGCAATGTCATTGCTCTCATCACTAAAGCATGATCACAGGGATAGTTCAGACGTGATAAAAAACGATCATTCGCTTTTCATTGAGAGGCGACATAGTAGTTAATGGTGCGATTAGATTTTAACCTATGTGATACATCGATTTAAATTCTTAGATTTTCCCTCTAAATAAATTAATACTGCGGACTAACACGCCACTTGCCTAGCCCCAAACTAAGCTCGAAGCTTGTAGGTACTATGGAAGCTAGGGAACGGATAGACATTCTTAAATACTTTTATAAACATCCATGAATCGAGTACAAATGCCGATGTTCTTCACAAAAAACATTTTTGTCCTTAGCGTAACATCGAGAATTTCGGTATGGACGACGTACCGACTCGAAAAAAAAAGTTTTTTAAATAAATAAATAAATGCCTTGGACAAACACACTAATTGTTCCGATTTTTATAGATAATCTTTGACCAAGAACATGCAAAACCATTTGACGGTTCTTCCCGAGATTTGAACCCAATACCTGTTGGCCTTTGGGGTTGCAGTTTATATAGTTTAATCCACTAGACCTTCTACACACAATAGGATATTTAATCCATATTACAACATACACATGCTAAGATTTAAACGGATCAAAATTAACACCTAAATTCGAAAAAAGGGTACGGGAAATCAATAGGTTTCCTTGACAAATCGTCGAGGGTACAGGGTATTCCAGGGGTAGATGGATTGATGGCCGGGTCCAGAGGGTTGAATTTAACAGTCATGTTGTTTACGCGGTTTGGTGGGGTTTTTATTTTAAAAATAGACGTCATTTTTTATTCGGATGGCTCGTTTATTTCTGGTTATCAATCGGCGGGCGGTGATTTGCGTTTAACGGTTTTTTTATTGGCTTGTAGTTGGGGTTTGTGTAGTTTGGGGTCGTGATGTAATATTGAAAAGTATTGAAGCAAATATGTTTATGATGAATAAGACTTACAATCTTGGCAACTGTGTATAAAATAGTGACTAGTTAGGATAGTGTTTGAAAGTGCTATTAAATTATAAAATAACTAGCGGACCCCCGCGACTCCGTCCGCGTGTATTTCGGCTTCCGCACACATTAGTGTTATACTACGAGATATCAGCTTGAAGCCTTTCTCGACAAATGGACTATCTAAAACAATAAATAAAATTAAAATTCGAACACGAATTTTCTGAGATTAAATGATGATTTATCTTAAGCTTTGTTATATGAGTAGAGATATAGCAATCTATATATCTACCTATATCTCTACCTTTGGTGTCAATACACCAAAGGTATTTTGGAAAAAAAACTTTTTTTTTAATCCAGACCCATAACCACTAAATCAATTCCTAACCCATTGAGGCTCCTAGACTCTCAATTTCAATGAGTTCTATCTGATGCCTCCTTAAATTAAACAATTGCAGATATTTTTAAGTAAGTTTGACCAATGGGCTTTCGATTCGGTCAACTTCAATGGGTATTGAACCTGAGACTGCAGTTTCAAAGACAGGTGAACTGGCCACTTTCGTGTAGGGTGACTTCGCCGGCTGTCGGATATTTCGGGACTAATATAAAAAAATTGGCCAAGTGCGAGTCGGACTCCCGCACTGAGGGTTCCGTACAAATTCTATTTTTGACGTATTAAAAAAACTACTGAATAGATTTCGTTCGAACCAATTTTCGTTGGTAGTTTGTATGGTAATGTACATTATATATTTATTTCAGATTTAAAAATCTTTGTCGAAGAAGTTACTTATAAAATTAATTATTTGAACTTATTTTAAACTCGTAATTCTCGGAAGTCTCGTAACCAAATCCAGGATATATCTTTAGTTTGACAAAGTATTAATATTAATACTTTTAAGAAAACCTAAGCCTTCACTCAAAATAAAACAAACATTATTATGTCACTAGTTTACTTCCTTCTTTGATTGCTATAAAATACTTTTATAGCTATACTTCAAGGCAATAAAATTAAAATAACTGCCTCCGTGGTGTAGTGGTTAGAGCGCTGTGCTCAAAAACTACGAACTCGGAGGTCGTGGGTTCGAATCCCGCGGGGAACACTTCCACTTTGTGTTGGTTTTCCCAGTTTGGTTAGGACATTGCAGGCTTGAATCACCTGATTGTCCGATAAGAACGATGATTCCGTGCTTCGGAAGGCACGTTAAGCCGTTGGTCCCGACCATGATCCAACTGGTCTGGTTTCCCTTGTGGTTACGGAGGTCAGACGACAGTCGCTCCATTGTAATAACCAGGCATGTCATTTCAGGATCATAGTCGCAGCGTACCCTGGGCTCCAAGGCAATGGCTGAGGATGCAACCGGGAGAGGCGCTAGGATGATGATGATATTTATTTCAGATTTATCATCCTCTTACTTTAGAAGTTAGAGGGGGGGGGGACACACTTTTTTCCACTTTGGAAGAGTCTGTCACGCAAAGTATTCACTTAAGAAAAAAATGAGTTTAGAAACCTCAATATATTTTTTAAAGACCTATTTATAGATACCCCACACGTATATGTTCAATGAAAAAAAATATTTTCAGTTTCAGTTTTAACTATGGGGACCCCCCATTTTTTTCTTTTTTTTTCTTTTTCGTGTGAAAACCTTGTTGCGGTTCACAGAATACATCTACTCACCAAGTTTCAATAGAATAGTACTTATAGTTTCGGAAAAAAGTGGCTGTGACAGACTGGCGGACAGACAGACATGACGAATCTATAAGGGTTCCGTTTTTTTGCCATTTTGGCTACGGAACCCTAAAAAATGATGATTACTAAAGGCATTGTATACCAACAATGTGCTGGGAAGTTCGTAGTTTCAAGCGAATTCGCATCGTTCTCACAGTTTGAATAATTGTGAGTTTAACATCTCAGTTGTCGTTATATATAAGAAATAGACGTAGAAAGTAAAAAAGACTTTTCACTCGTATGTATGTTTATATTAAAATTGGTTCATATAAAATACTTTACATACTATAAATAATAAGCGGCAGACGTGCTTCGCCACGTGTGGTAAATGAAGGACCACTTGAGCGATTTTGTGCAAACTTCACATTAACTATGTACTAAATACTCCAAACAAACCCTGAATATTTGGTTTGGATAGGCGAGCTCGTTCTTTTTCTTGAGTTATAAAACGTCAAAATTGACACTTAATTTTAAATATTATTTTACAAATTACTCATGCATACGATAGTAAGTGCTACTAAGTAGAAGTATAATGTAGCAAGTAGCTGACCAGATATACTATCAGCAACTTTTCCAAAGGTGGTCAAACGACTATCCCTCAGAACTACTAACTCACAGTCCCCCTTTTTCCTAGTAATCGGATCTTCGAGATCACTCCAGAGTGCGCCGAGCCGCGTCAAGTCTTGAGTCTCGACTCGTCTCGAGTGAGCCTTTTCACCGACTGGCTCTAACTCGAGTTTCAATCGCCAGTTTTATAAGATACAACTTCGAGGTACGGTCAGCGGCTTTTAACATGCAGTTCAATACTAGCGCTTATGCCATTGATATAAGGGAGATACGGAGTCGAAAGTGATTCATCTGACGTTCTGCTGACTGTTCTTTTGGAAGGGATATTGCATTGGATGTGCTCTTGCACTTGGGGGGGGGGGGGGCATTCGGTGTCTTTTCTTTGAACTATGCTGATGCATAGTTCAAGGAACAATGCGCCACGCTATAAAACCAAGGGCATTTGTAGATGTTTATAAGTACTAGCGGCCGTCCGCGACTCCGGCCGCGTGGGTTTAAGTTTCCGCACACATAATGTTATATTAGCTTAAAGCCTTCCACGACAAATGGACTATCCAACAAAAAAGCTTTTTTTCAATTCGAATAAGTTGTGCATGAGATAAGCGCATTCAAACAAACAAACAAACTCTTCAGCTTTATTATATTAGTATAAGAATAAGTGTTCATTATATTAGCTGTTATAATAGAAAAGAATATTTGCTCATTCATTGAGTTGAAGTCTGTTCCTTAATAGCAATAAACTGCAGGATCTGAATGCACTTCTTCAACGGAACGAGTTGCAATTTTAATTAATACTAAGTTGTAAAGGCGTGTAAACTTGTTGATTGGTTTTGGAGCTAGTAGGGTTGCCATTGCTTTCAACAGACACCTTTAAGATAGTTGCTATCTACTACTACTATACTATGTACTAAAATAACAATGTCTCTCTAATGTTACGGTTAGGGAGTAGACAAAATAGGATTGAAGGATTGGATGGTTGTCTTCTATTTAGTAAGTAGATGTTTAGCAAAGCCGTGGTACTTGCGTACCACGAATTTGCCAGACATTTTATGAAATATATGATTGTGTAAGATATTTTAAGGAACTATATTTAAAAGTAATCAAAATATTTATGATGAATATTGAAAGACAATAATAATAAATAAATATTTCACAACATCACATACATTGATCTGATCCCGTGTTAAGTAGCTTAAGCACTTGTGTTACAGACATCAGAATCAACAGTGGTATTACAAATATACTTAAATAGATACATATAACACCAGTCCAGGACAAACAGACATGTTCATGCACACAAATGTTTGTCCTGTGCGGGGATCGAACCCGCGACCTCTTGCGTAATAGGCAACATCTTGACTATTACACCAAGCGGGTCGTCCAAATAATGGACATAGTAAACTATTAAGACGCAGTTAATTTTCGCAATGTGTTTTTTCAAAAGTCTTGGTCGATTTTCTTGCAGTTCCGCGTTTTAGCAAGCCATAAAGTAATGAAAAATATGTAAAAAATATTTGGTGCTGTAACGGTGCTTTAATACTTTATTTAATTTCTCAGCAGATCGTACAGAATCCTGAATATTTTGTCGATCGTAAAGATTTGCCAGTACAACCGTATTCAAGACTAAATCATTATTAATTCAGGACATCTAGGTCCTATTTCCGCAGCCCTAGTAAACTAGTCTGCTCGCTTACCACCCCAACTTGTCTCCCGTTACATCTGTTCTAGTATTCAATGACTCGTTATACTGTTCATTTCAGAGTTTTGTGCGATTTTTCTTCCATCGAAGTGCAAATTGATCCACGACTTTGAAGAGGACCTTATTTTCAGGGTTCCGTGATTCGGATCCGTTCAAAGGGCAAAAAAACGGAACCCTTAAAGATTCGTCAAGTCTGTCTGTCCGTCTATCTGTCTGTCTGTACCTCGAAACGCAATTTGAAGCGCACCCAGTAAGGCGCATTTGATTTTTAGGGTCCCTGAGCAAAATGGCAAAAAACGTATCTCTTGTAGATTCGTCATGTCTGTCTGTCGGTCTGTCTGTCTGTCCGTCTGTCTGCCTGTCTGTCTATCCGCTAGAACGTCACAATAACTTTTTTCACAACATATATGTAGGTGATGTTCTCGCGCTTAAGGTGCACAAGTTTCAAATAAGGGGTTTGAAGTAGATAAGCGCTATAAAAGTTGGCTTCAAACTTCTATATTTATTTATTTATTTATTATAGATTTACCAACATTTGTTTACACTGAAACGTAGGTACAATTATTTTCTTAGATCTAAGATTAGTGCAACAAACAATTACAGGTAAATACAACATGCTAATAATAATAAAGATACATGCCAAATAAATTAACATTAGGGTACATAAAAGTTACAGGCTAAATGTATGTACTAGGATTATAGTTACTTAATGAACAATATTAAGCACGTAACTGAAATCCTACTTAATAATTAATTATGTAAGTGTCTGATATACTTCAGCACTGCGTCACTCAATCAAAATAATGATGTGATTAATGAAGACCGTTTCAATTGAGAAATACCTACAATGTGATGAAAATTAAATTAATGAATTCTTGCCTATTCACGCTATTGATATTTTTTATTGTCATTAATTGTTGCTAATTAATATCAATCAAGTTATGTTCATTCATTTGGGATTCAAAATGCCACAGAGAGACTTCAAACTTTTAATATGTACTTTTTTTTAAACATACATGGAAATTCCATCGTTGCTTTTAAAGTTGTATTATAATTATATTATGAGAACTAAAAAAAAAGATATGACGAGACGCTTGTTGTACTGCTCAAGAAGTTGAATATTGGACCAAGAGATCGCGGGTTCCATACCCACACGGGGCAAACATTTGCATACATGAAAATGTTTGTTTGACGTGGTCTGGGTGTTATATGTATCTATTTAAGTATATTTTGTAATAACACTGTTGATTCTGATATCTGTAACACAAATGCTTAAGCTACTTAACACGGAGTCAAATCAATGTATGTGATGTTGTGAAATATATAAAAATATAATGTGATGCAATCAATATAAAACTATTAAGTACAACAAAGCCACACGAGCGAAACCGCAGGCAGGACAATTAATATAATATCTTAGTCCAAACAGATCAATTGAGCAATTACTGGTCAATTTGGTTTAAATTTAATTGCAATTTTGAATCAATTAGTCGGTGAGTTATTTACTAAATGGATTCCAATGACAGGCATCGGTGATATAACGAGTGCGGAATATGCCTTGTTATAATTATTTTATGTGATTAGAGCGGGTAATAATTAATAATAGTAATTTATAGGGAGAGTGCCATGATACTTTTTGTGTAGCAATAATCAATTGAATTCACCACACACTTATACGTAAAATCATTAGTGGTTTGTTCTAACTTTCTTGTATAATAAGGTCGTAATCTTTAAGCCTACTAGCGTAATCTAATAACTTTATATTCCTATCATACTAACATAAAAAAAGTTAAAGTTTGTTTATTTGAATGTTTGACCGCCAATCAAGCTGGAGCTACGGAACGGATTTTGTTGAAATTTGGTAAAAAGGCAGGGTATGGGCTGACAAAGGTGATGGGTTTTTCCTTATCAAATGCTCCTTTGGAATAAAATAAGAATCTTGAAAAGTAAAGGTTGGTTATTTCACATAAACGATAAATAACATTTTGCCAACATTAATAACCCATATACATTGCACATACTTTCCAAAGCATGTATACTCTTCAATCCTGGTCCATTCAAGCAGCGAATTCAGAAATTACACCGTATTTCAAGAGTCTTCAGACTCCTAGCGAGTTGTAGGAAAACATCCAAAAATTTTGCCTTGGCCGGTGCAAGCAATGAAACATACAGACGGTTGCCAAGTCTCTTGGTATAGAGTTGTGCATATAAATTGAAATAGTTCGGACGAAATGGAATTTTTGTCTTAGAAGAGGAAGATTGTATTACGTTTGGACATAGATGAAATGCAAATTGAGCAGTCAGGTGTCGTATTTTCAGGGGTTTTTTTGGATGAAATAAATAAATAAATTCATTGGACTAACACACTAATTGGCTAGCCCCAAGTTAAGCTCGAAGCTTGTACTATGGATGCTAGGGAACGGATAGACATACTTAAATACTTTTATAACCATTCATGACTCGAGCGCAATTGCCGATGTTCATCACACAACCATTTGTGTCAAGCGGAATGAGAACCCGCGACCGTTGGTTTTGTAGCCAGGGTCTCTTACCACAAGACCAGCGGGCCCGTCAAGCAAAGAAATATGTGACCGTATTAAATTTCCACTGCAAGGCAAAAGTCTAATCTAAAGGTTTTGTTTCATCATCACGATTGCTTAATGTATCCTCATTTTGTTGGAAATAAATACATATTTATTTCCAGCAAAATTCATTTTCATTTACATTTTCATACAACGTTTAAGTCTACGAACTATGAACATCGTTACGTTATACGTTTATACCTCAAACAAATGTCGATGAGTTAATTATAAAGGTACTAAACGAAAAACCTATTTGAGTTCACAAGTCTAATGAACTCGAAGGTGTCAAGCGAAAGTGCACCTTATCTGTAAGGAGGTAAGGTGGGTGACCGGTGATTCGTGAGACGGTCGTAATTTTGCAATACGTCCATTAGTGTCCGTATCGAATTCTCTATAAGGCTTACTTTGATGTACTAAGTAAGGGATTAAGTTATTGGATATGGCACGGGCGTAGCCAGGTTTTAGAATCGGGGGGGGTTTTAGAAAATAAAACGAATAAAATACATAAAATAGCCGTTTCTTCATAAGAACAATAAGTATTTAATATGTAATAAACAGATTCAGAGAAAACTTCTGGAATGGAAGGAATCGTCGAAGACCTTTTTCAAGCAGGGGGACAATATAGGCTAAATAAAAAAATTACGTTCAGTTATACCTAGGTACACGTTATAGAATTAATCTTCTGTTCTTCTTTTTAAATATATCCACTACTTCATTCGCATCAATTTCTATCCCATAGTGAATGTTCATGAGAGCCAAGCCATTCAGTCTGTTTTCACCCGTTGTGTTGCGCAAGTAGTTTTTAAGCCTTCTTAGACTTGAAAAAGACCTTTCTGGGGTAGCAGTGGAAACAGGTAACGTAGCCAGTATTTGCAACAATGTGTAAATATTTGGATAGAGTTTTTGGTCGCACTTATCTAAGCATTCCAAAGCTGATTTTGGAGTAGGGGAGGTGAGAGTCATAGCTGCTTTCCACACTTCAAGTTCTGCTTTGACGACAGATGTACTCTTTTCAGGCAGCACTTCTGAATACATACAAAATGCCTCTTCAATTTCACAACCTTTCGCAAAATTTGACGGTAACACACCAGACAGTGCCGATACTACTTTACGGTGTTTCGTAAATCTCTCAATTAATTGTTGAATTGTATGGTCGAGAAAAGGGATGAATAAATTTATTTTGTAATAGTGGATATATCCGACGCAGGAATTTTAGAGCGATTTAACTGCCTCCCGACGATACGTGGCATAAGCAGAATTCCACCATTTTCTTCTATTAGCACCTTTGCTTTCTCATAGAGATGGGGGTACTCTTCGTCAACTTTATCTCTCAAAAGTTGCAAAGCATTAATAACATTATCCACGTGGCTGAATGCTGTTATGAGGTCTGTGTTAATTGCTTGCAGTTGCTTTGATAGCGACAATGTATAGCTCATGACTTTTTGAAGAATCACTAGGCACATAACGAAATTCGAAGATCGAAGTGTGTTTAGCATTTGGACTGCTTGCTGCGATGTTTCTTTATTGTGGCTTTTCTTCTAACTTTTCGGGGGGGGTTTGAACCCCCAAAACCCTCCCCCTGGCTACGCCCGTGGGATATGGTATATTCCTTATTTCAGATCATTACTGTTAAAGTACATATATGTTTTCGTATAATATTTTAATTAAAAACGACTTTAATAAACAACATATAATAAAATGTATATAGGTACAAACATATAAAAAAAATATGAATGTACATATTTTTTCTTCTTGCCCAACTATGGCTTGAGAAACTTAAACAGAATAACTTTAGCGAAATCCGTCTGTGAAATATAAGAGGAAAGTTTTTGGTATTACGTAACATTAAAGGTAGAGAGATGAGTTGACCAGGAAGTTTTGAGAAACCTCGACCAATAAATAAAATTTGTGTGCCTGTATGTTTTTGTGAATAAATCATTTATCTATCTATCTATCTATCTAATAAAAAATTATATGATATTAAAAAAAGTGTAGTAATGGTTGTCGTTCGTTTTTACACTTTCTCAGTTCATTTTGTGTCATAATATCGAATCAAATAAGTCTTATGCCTTCTATTCCCTACTTTATACCCTTGTTACCCGTTGTCGCAAGGATCGAAAATGAGCGTATAAATTCAACCTTGAGCGTACTTGAACAATGCCATATCCATCTCCTTTCACGCATCAATACCCTAGCCATTAAGGTGAACCTTTTGATGGACTTAAGAGGTGATTGGCAAATCGTGATCAAATCGGATCGAAATCGAATCGCGATTACAATCTATATGTTAAAAATAATAGTTTCTGAAATAGTTCAATTTGATAGTTTTCTAAGCCTTGAAGCATTAGGTGCCCTGTTCTCTTTAATGAGATAATGTATTTGTTAGAAGGTGGTCCAAATGGAATTTGAAATGGTTTTGTTTAAAGGGCGGGGTCTTGTAAGTATTCTACTATTGGAGCTGTAGGTTGATGATTCATCCTACTACTATTATAAAGGCGAAAGTTTGTAAGTATGGATGTATGGATGTATGGATGTTTGATACTCTTTCACGTAAAAACTACTGAATGGATTTGAATGAAACTTTACCACAATATAGCTTATATACATCAGAATAACACATAGGCTATAGCTTTTGTTTGTTTGTTTGTTTGTTTGTTTGAACGCGCTAATCTCAGGAAGTACTGGATCAATTTGAAAAAATATTTTTGTTTTGGATAGTCCATATGACGAATAAGGCTTTAGGCTATTGGAAACCTAAATCCACGCGGACGGAGTCGCGGGCGGCCGCTAGTATAATAATAGAAATGGAATCGTTTCCCTTTTTAAAGAAAGATCAATTATAAAAAAAACATAGATTTATTTCTGATTTTGCTCGCCTTGCCAATAAAAACATTTTAATGCAATGTATTAACGCTGTCTTGAGTTTGGTAAGATAATGAATAAGAATTATTGCGCAAAAATTCAGTTATAAATTAAATACGTGAGTATGATTACGAAACAAAATTTGGATTCTGTTATTGTAATATATATATGTTCTCACCCAATTATAGCAGACGTTATCACTACATAGTATGTAAAATCATGGAAAGACTAGTATTTGAATGTACTTTTTCCTTGTTTCTTAGAACCTTTTAAATATAATTTTAAATATATTAACCGAGATGTAATGTAAAATGAGAAATATAACATCCTTTTTTATACTTTAACGTGATGTTTTTACAATTTAATAAAACGAAGAGATCCCAGATTCCCTAACGTTTTTGCTCCAATCTCATAACGATAGTTAAGTTTTAAACAAACTATTAGTACTAATTGTGTAAAAACCACTTTACGTTTTGCGCTTAACTCGAAGCCATGAAACTTTAATGTACGTAATTAAGTTTAAAAACATGGTTACTGCAAATTAGGGGTTTCAAAATTCGCCTAATATTCCCTTAGTAGTATTCATTATGTAGTTAAAGGGACTACGTTTTGACTGTTACAACAACAGTTAACTTAAAACAACAGTGTTACTATAACTACATAGTTTTGAGGAGCTCGATGGCGCAGTGGTTAGCGCACTCGTCCTGCGATTGATTAGTGCAGCAACTTTCGCGGAGGCTAGTCATCAGATGGGTTTCCAGAAAAAAATCATCTCGAACTCCGCCGGCCTTCAAAATGCACGTGCCATTGGTCCTGCGCCTGATCTCTCTACAGACGTATCAGATTGCTGTCCCACCGAACTATGAGAGTGAGGGAATTGGGAGTGCACCTGTGCTTGCGTACCTACTCACTTGTGCACTGTAATATATCCTGCGTACCTTGCTGATCGTAAGATTGGCCGCCATGATCGCACTCCACCGGAATGGTATAAAACAAAGCCGCTTTCTCCAGTCTGTCCCTATGTATGCTTAAATCTTTAAGTCCTATATTTCAAGCGGTTTTTTCAACAGATGGACTTATTGAAGACGAAGGTTTATGTGTATAATACGTGCATAATATAGCAGAGGAACATTGATAATATTATTTGCGCCCGTTTGAAGCCGTGGCGAGTAGCTAGTATAATTAATATCACATTTAGTCATTGTAAGTGTTTATAATGAAACACAAAAGTCTAAAAACTTTTGTAGTAGAATTGTTTTTGAACACCTACACTTTAGGTAATGGACAATGGTTCGTTGAACTTGTTATGACGTCCATTTTGTTTTGGTGCTAGCTCTGTGCTGACGTAGACAGTTTGGAGCTTTGGAATAGGATGAGTATGATTTAACGGTTTTTGTGGAGTCAATGTTTCATAACATTTTCTGGTAAGGAAAATGTGAAAGATAAATTTTATTCATTAGTTAGATGACTAATTTTGATGTATATTTTTGATAATTCAAACGTAACAGTGACAACATAAAGATCAAGAAATCCTAATATCTGTAGGATTCCTCGATCTAACTAATTTAATACCGGCCCAGTATGAGTGGCCCAGATTGAGGCCCAGATTGAGTTGCTTCTGATTAATTACAAATAATAATATAAAAAACTTAAAGTAATATTCCCGAAAATCATCCTTGGTTTTAAACAAATATACACACAAACTAGGCTATCGTCCTTTTTCACCTTCCTTTAAAAAAGCAGAGTCCCGAAAAATTCTCTAAAACTTACCTTCGTGTGGACACCCTACGTCTGCGGTCACGGCTCGCTTCATTACTACGATGTTATTTTCAATCATAACTATAAACAGGTATTGTTGTTCACTTAACTGTTATGTGAGGGTGGTTACACGTTCACTTATTCGGAGGAATTTGTCTCTAATACAGAAGATGAATCATGTGTATTTTTTAACCTGGATTTTAAAAAAACAAAATGATTGTTATTGCAACTGTAACAAATCTCAGTTACTGCAGTGACTTTAATTAAATAAAATAAGAAAAAAACTTATAACTCTTATAAATTCTCTTTTAAACAAAGTAAGAAATAAAAAAAATGACTTTGGCTTTCTTCACGGCAAAAGGTAGCGATGAATTGACGTGATTTTTAAAGTGGAGGTAGTTGAAATGACGGAGATTAAAATAGGCTACTGTTTTTGCGTTAAACGCTAGCGAAGCCGCGGGCAAAAGCTAGTTTTCTTATAAATAAATAATCAGCAATCAAAAACATCCACAATCTCATCATAACGTGTGGACAGCCTATCCCAAAAAAAGGTAGCAGTGAGTACGGTACCTCGTATTACACCGGCATAACCGATTCAGACAGCTTACTGGGCCGGAATAACTATGTCTGTCTGTCAGTCCGATGGATCAGGGGCAGATTATAACGTCAACATAGAGTTGATGCTGTATTTTATATGATTAGTTGTAATATGAATACATGTAATTGTTTTAGGCAAGGCTATATTTTTTACTTGACAGGGGGTGATTGGTTTTAATTTCGGTTTTTAGATAATCAAGACGAACAGAAATAAACTCAGCTTTTGTTATGGAAAATACTTTCGAGAATAGTTCTAATTGTAAAAGTTTGCAGTGTATCATTTATTTTAAGTATATTGAAATACTTGTTTGGTCTTAATGGACGGTAAAAAAATACCTACACATTACTAGGTACTGATTTTAAGCGACAGGGCTATTCATGATAAATAATAATAAGAACTTTATCTTAACTAATCTATAAAACTGAAGAGTTTGTTTGTATGTTTGTTTGTTTGCTTGTTTGAACGTGCTAGTCTCAGGAAGGTCTGAATTGAATAAGGTCTGATTTGAACCCAAAGTTACCCAAAAGTTTTATCTGACATGACAAATGCACAGTGACGGATTAACCCTTAATCAAATTAAGCAATTGCCTAGGGCACCACGTCTGGGGGGGCACCAGAAGAAGCACAAAAATAGGGCATCACGAATCATGTCTCACTCTCACGTCACCATAAACCAAATCAAAAAAAATATCTAGGAATCATTTGAAAAATTGCGCGTTTTTTGTGTTACCAAATAAGGGTTATTCCCCCTAGATTTAGGAGCCAAATAAGTGATATAGGATTTTTTGAGGGGCCTGAAATTTTAAGAGGTATTTCTAGGGTTTTTTGTCTATCTATTCAGACGTCGCATCCTGATGGTCCGATTTACATTGAATGTAAATAGTGCCACATGTACAACATTTGATCAACCTAAAAAAATAACTTTATTTAATTTAACAATGTATGATATCAAAAAAACGGAATCTACAGATGAAAGCTATTTTAAATTTTATATACATATTAAATAACTAGTGGCCCGCCCTGGCTTCGCACGGTTAACAATTTTACTCAATGTACCCTATGTCACTCAGGGATTGCGAAGCTTACCAACGGTGAAAGAATTTTTAAAATCGGTTCTGTCGGTCCCGAGGAAAAAAATATGATAGAAACCTCAATATAATTTTTAAAGACCAATCCATAGATATATGGATATGTTCCCACACGTATATGTTCAATGAAAAAAAAAATCCAGTTTCAGTTATAACTATGGGGAACCCCATTTTTTTTTTCTATTTTCGTTTGAAAATTTTAATGCGGTTCACAGAATACATCTACTCACCAAGTTTCAACAGTACAGTACCTACATATAGTTTCGGAAAAAAAGTGTCTGTGACAGACTGGCGGACAGACATGACGAATCTATAAGGGTACTGTTTTTAGTCATTCAACTACGGAACGGAACCCTAAAAAGGACGAAGATGATACAAGTAAGGCTCATAATTACGAATTTCAATAAATAAATAAATTATGCTTTGGTTTCTATTGTTCTCGCACCACTTCTTAGGTACGATCTCATCTCGTTATCTTATTTTATAAAAAACTAATGTTTTTAGGCGTTGTAGACTGATTCTAGTTGACATACGGCTAGGGGGGCCCACAGGGGTGGATTGCTTAGGGCATCAAGTAGTCTTAATCCGTCACTGCAAATGCAATACCATACCTGAATAAAACAGACATGATATTATCTGACACCAATCTCCATAAAAGAGACTACAAATTATAGGCTCTTATAAACAAAGTAACTACTCTACTACATCATATAATTCAGTATCAGCTTCTTTTAAATCATAAATAAGATTAGTTACTTTAACTCCCATTCTTCACAAACTGTGAAGATAAGAATTTAATTTTTCAACCAAAGTCTTAAGTATACAACAACGCCGGTATGAAAGTAGGGAAACAAACAGAATGAAAGTTGGTTCCCGTTGCATCTTCCTATCGGGATAGGATTTAGTAGGAATATTAGCGAATGGATAAAAATAAATAAATAAATGCCTTGGACTGACACACCAATTGCCTAGCCCCAAACTAAGCTCGAAGCTAGGAAACGGATAGAAAATACTTAAATACTTTTATAAACATCCATGACTCGAGTACAAATGCCGATGTTCATCACACAACCATTTGCCCCTAGCGGGATTCGAACCCGCGACCCTTGGTTTCGTAGCCAGGGTCTATGACCACTCGACCAACGGGCCCGTCATACGACAAAAATATTTCACAACATCACATACATTGATCTGACTCCGTGTTAAGTAGCTTAAGCACTTGTGTTACAGACATCAGAATCAACAGTGGTATTACAAATATACTTACTTAAATAGACACATATAACACCCAGACTAGGACAAACAGACATGTTCATGCACACTAATGTTTGTCCTGTGAGGGAATCTAACCCGCGACCTCTTGTATAATAGGCAACATCTTGATCATTACACGAAGCAGGTCGTCAAAAAAAAAATATAAAGGAATAATACCCTCCGGCCGTATTCGGCAATGGCGAACGATCAGCCAGGTACGCAGGATATATCATAGTGCACAAGTGAGTGCACCTGCACTCCCTATTCCCTCACTCTTATAATTCGATAGGACAGCAATCTGACACTACCGTAGAGAGATCAGGCGCAGGGCCAACGGCTTAACGTGCCTTCCGAAGCACGGAGGCGCTCGAGATGAAATATTTCGGTCACTCTTCTGGTTAACTTTACTTAACTTAGCAATCGCAGGCCGAGCGCGCTAACCACTGCGCCATCGATCTTCTTAATATCTTACCAACTTCACCAGTTACCGGTTTCGTTTAGGAAAACCCAATTTAATCCTAGAGTTCCGGCGACTGGGACCAAAAGTGACTGGGTCCGTGGTCCCCCGCTCCGCTCATGCCCATAGATCATGCCTCCAGAAGTTACTTTAGTAAGTCACGTAAGTAAATCGTGATTTCTTCTCGGCAGCGTTTACCCCTCCTCATTTTATTGTACACGTATTTAACTACGAACTAAAGATTGGAGTGCAGCCTTCGAGAACAAGATTTGTACATTGAATATTAAAATCTATTCGGAGTTCACTGTTGCTTCTCCGTGCTTCTTTGGAAGTTAGGAAATGAAAAATTGTGCAAATAGGTTTTATTATGTATGAGTTGAGATTATTAGGGTAGATTGAATTTTCGAGTAGTTTTGGGCTTATTCAAATCTTACTAGAGTACAGCGTTATTGCATTTTCAAGTTTATATAATAGGTAAAGTAAACACACTGGAACTGATAAAAAATTTAACCACTCGAAGTTGTTCATGAACTCAAGCTTAAGATGACTAGAGTCTATTATTGTATGGTTATCCAAAAGGTTGACTGGTAGAGAATGCCGTAAGGCATTGAGTCCGCCTTTTTATGTCGTGCAATGAAGTTTAAATAAGTAAGTAGAGTCACACTCACAAATAATTGCGATTCCAGTCGAAGGTCCTGTCTTTATAATGAACTTCTCAAATTAAGAAAGTTTTGTATCTCGTTTGCACAGGTCATTGAAGAAGACTTTGCTTGTTTTGTTGATAAATATTGAAACTAAGTTAATTTAAAGACTATTAAAGATTGCAAAGTTTATTCAATACATGAGAACGTTGAAAATATATACATTCCATTTGCTAGATTGTTAATAAGTATCAGAACATACTAGGCTGATTTTACGCGATTGAAGTTCGCCGGCAATGCATTTTCCTCAAAAAAATACGCGACGTTATTTCGGCGTAGCGTCTCATCCATTTAAAATACATTGCAGGCGTAGTCTCGCCAAAATTCGGTCGCGTTTTTTCCGCCTAGTGTGTTTCTAATTTTCTATACTTCTATACTAGGCGTCTCTACTCGTATTTATATGATCAACAAACTGTTAAGTTTCTTAAGACTTATAGAATAAACCATATTCGTATATTAACTTGATTAAGTTTGCTATCTATCTATACTTATAATAAATCTGTAGAGAGGTCAATTCTGTACATTAAATATTTTTCCAAAATAACTATCAGGGGGTGTTTAGTGATCGATACTGATACCAAAAATGCAATCAGTAAAATTTTTGTCTGTCTGTCTGTCTGTCTGTCTGTCTGTCTGTATGTTCCTTATAGAAACAAAAACTACTGATCGGATTTTGACGAAACTTGGTACCATTACTCTTCATACTCCTGGGCATATTATAGGATACTTTTCATCACGCTACAATCAACAGGAGTAGCGTAGTGAAGGGAAATGTGGGGAAAACGGGAGAATTTACTCCATTTCTTAAGCTTCAGTCGCGTGTGCAGCCTGAATGGTTAAAGTCACATAGAAATCATGTAAGACGGAAATATTCTACATAAAATTACCTAAAAATATCTCCCAACAGCATATGTCTATCTTTTTTGGTTGACTCACAATAACACGTGCAACTCAAGATCCAAATTGGTTTGAACGCGCTAAGCTCAGGAACTACTGGTTCGAATTGACAAAACATTTTGTGTTGGATAGTCCACTTACCACTTACCTTTTGTCGAGGTAGGCTTTAAGCTATTGTATATTCCTTTATTTTTTCATTGTAAATTGTGCTAGCGAACTATTTAGTTCTAAAATGTGCCGATAGATGGCGCACCTCGCTAGAGGCGCGGCCGCGGATCTGAATCGCGGTGAACAGATGATTTCTCAAATGTATAAGCTCTCCAGATAATTTTGGTTAAAAGTGTGCAAGTTGACTGCATGCATGCATATAGACCGTTGATCACCGTTTGTTACATTCAGCTATTTTTAGTACGACTGTGTGCGGAAATCGTAACCCACGCGGACGGAGTCGCTGGCGGCCGCTAGTTATAAAATAAATTTCGTAATTAATCTGGCATTACTTTGTAGAATTCTAATAACATTAGGCCTGTACAAGTGTTTTATCAATGCAAGATCATAGGTCAACCTTACTTGTTTCACGAGTTATATAGATATTCGATTTCATACCCTATCCCGTTGTTATTGAGGTTATTTTCGTATACCGAAGTCTGGTTGAGTGTTATACACGTTATGGTACAGAGGAAATTAAATTTTATGATTATTGGGGGCAAGGTAGGTAATTGTATGATGACCCTTTGCGGTATTTCGCGGGTTGTGTGGTAAAAGTACGGGCTTTTGATAAACGAAATTGTTATTTTCTTGTGCTGTATTGTGCTGATTAAATACATTGTGTTTGCACAAGTGGTTGATACGGTGAATTATTAACATCTATGACAGATGTTTTAAGTCGCTACTTAAAACATCTGTCATAGATGTTCTTCTCCTCTTCTTCTTCCTAGCGTTTATCCCGTTTCTATACGGGGTCCGCTTTGACCATGATCTAGGATTTGGCAAGTCTGGTTATTACAGTTAAGCGACTGCCATCAGACCTTCGTAACCCATAGAGGGGAACCAGACATATTAGAACATGGTTACACAGTCAGATCTAACTGAACTAAATTCAGAAATCACTGAATGTGCAGGTTTCCTCACGGTGTTTTCCCTCACCGCCGAGCTAATGGCACAAAATCCACACATAGGTTTCGAAAAATCCAGAGGTGTGGGCCCGGATTCGAACCGCTGACCTCACGTATGTGAGGCGCCGTCCGTACCACTAGGCCACCATCGCATCGATCTGTCATTGATGTTAAGGCCTGTTTATATGTAATCGTAAAAAGCACCTAATAAAGATCGTTCAATCATATTATATTCTAACTATTAAATAATTCATCCCGCTGGATGTATTGAAAATATCACCTGTGGATGATTTGGGTTTACTTTAATTTCAAATTAAGTAAAGTAGCTCAATTTGTAATTTTAATAAAAATGCCTACTAAAAATAAAGCTTATTGATTTACATAATTACAGAGAGATTTAGTATTAGATTAAAGGAGGTTCCAAAGCGCTTGAATATACTATTACTGTCTTATTTCTAACGCATAGAGGTGTACTAACTACTGTCATTTTCTATCTAAAAATTGCTTAACAGACAGCCAACCACAACATTTAATCACAGGATTGGTACCCATTCCCCCAGAAGCTGTAGCTTTTAGTAATTAAATATCGTTTTCATAGCCACGGGATCATAACTCCATTTAAATAACAAACCACTACTACATTGCCTAATGAACGACCTGAATATTTGAATGTCACAAATCTGTGACGGATTTGAATGTCACAATAATCTGTGACAGGACGCCGTCACAGGTAACCACTATTCGTGACGAGTTGACACAATCTGACCCATCTAGCGGCCATACTGCCGTCGGTTTTAGTGTGTCACTCCGAGTGAATGGTCCATCCATCACATGGACACAGTTGGGGGAATATCAGTGAGTACTTTCATAGTGAAGAAAAAAACCACAGCTCGCGACTCCGTCCGCGTGGATTTCGGTTATACTATAGCCAGCCTATAGTCACATGGACTATCCAACTCAAAAATAATTATTCAATTCCAACCAGTACTTCCTGAGATTAGCGCGTTCAAAGCTTTATTACATTAGTATAGATAAATAATTACCTGATTTCCCTACGGTTGTAGCACCACCATCGAGATTTCATAATAATGGGGTCGGAACCGGGAATTGAATTCAAAACGTCTCGCAGAATTGAATTCTGTCTTTTAAAATGCGACCTAAGCTACTGCGCGATGCAGATAGACTCATCAAAATGAAGAATTAGGTCCGATCCAGGATTCGAACTACGGACCTCTGGCCTAATAGTATGTAGTTTTAAAATGCGAGCTATTAGCCATTGCGCCACGGAGACCAATTCGACATGACTAAAGTCCTTGCCAAGAATCGAATCGACGACCCCTGAAAGATCACAACATCGATCTAATCATACAACATAGTACCTGACCTTTCTATTCGACTGATAATGTGAAATGTATGTTAAGTTCGCCACGGCTGTCTGTCTGTCCGTTATTATAATACGATTATACGATTTGTTACACCATTACCTAACTTATTGAGAAATTGTATTGTGTTGCTGGTAGACTTTTGTGTATGAGCTTTTGTGATTTGACAGTCTGTGAGAAATACTCTTGGAAATACATAGTAGGCTAATTGACGTTAAATATTTGTGGATATTTAATAGACAGCAATCGTTAATGCAACAATAAATGCGGAAGTAACTCAGTCTGTCTGTCTGTTACACTTTCCCGCATAAAACTCTCAACCAATTTTGAAAAAAATTGGCACAGATTAAGACCCTCAGAAAGAACAAATAAAAAAAAAAAAAAAAATAAGAATGTTTGCTCGCATTAAGACTAGCTTAAAATTAAAGATGATATAAATAGTCTTTTAAAAATGTATTATTCCAAACATACGAAAGTTATTTAGCACTATCGACCCACTTAAAATAAGTTGTATGTATTATTTATTTTTATGAATTTTTAAAATTCTTAATTTTCAACAATTGCGTAAAATTGCAATTTTAAGTTTGTATTCAAACATTTATTTTGATTTACTACTGACTATTTTCGAATTTACTCAACACACCTACTTCTTCGGGCAGTAATGTATTCAGCCATTTTGTAAAAAACCCGATTGTAATATTTTACTAGAGCTCCGTGAATGCGCAAGTGATATGATTGATGGATACCGATGTGGCTTAGCCGTTGAAATGTTAAAAATTACAACTTACCATTCATTTATTTTGATGTATTTGCGAACTCGGTTTTGCGTACAGATATTAATTCTGTTTGCTGTTTCGAAATATGTAGGTCTGTGCTTATATTTTAAAGATTTTGTGTCATACGTTTGTTTTGAAATGGCTTGGCTACCTAAGTTAGTTTAAATCTATAAGTAATTTGGTTTGAAGAATAATTTGTTGTATAATGTTAATACTAGTGATGTTCTGAATATCCGTAGCCGTATCCGCGGATATTCTCTTTAGATCTTTTACTGATCTTTTCTCTACTAATTTTCAATTTATAGGATGAAATGAATGATGATTGTATAAGAGATGAAATTAAAAAAAAACTTAAAATCCAATAAGTTTATTTTTCTGCGTGGCATATAAATGCCCTGCGTGTCTTGTGACATGATTGTGAAGATTCGTATCCGTATTGACGCCGAATATCCGTTTTCAAATCCGTACCCGTGGATCTACATTTTAAGAGATCCGACACATCACTAGTTAGTACACATTTGGTAAGAGGTATTTTTCACTTGGTGGCATCACGGTAAAATAGCTTTGTGATGAATGTCTACACTATCATTCACTGTCATAAGTTTATTCAAGATAACGCACTTTACCGTAGAATAAAAACCTTGGAATATCTCTGTTCGTGCATGTAAAATTGTATTCAAAATAAAAATCCCTTTCCATAGAAATCTCTCCAAATAAGCGTAGATTTAAAAAGCTCTAACATTAATTAAGCAAATAGATCCAATTAAGATATATTTTAATTAACAAAGACCCGCTCGTTTAGTTTATGTTATCAAAGCAAGGAACCCTCTTTAAAAGGGACTTTTTGTAAGGAAAATCTCTTGATTATAAGAAAAAAGACGGTAGTTGAAGATAATTGAGAAATTAACTGAGTATTTGTATTTTTGGAGAGAAAATATTTCAAAGTTGGAGGATGTTTTTGGGGAAAATTTTGAGGGAAAATGGAATGGTTCGGTTATGTTATAACAGCTTTTGGAGTTCGGTCTGCGTTTCTTTGATAAAACTTTTATAAAGGATGATGAGAGAAATTGATACGTTGTCTGTGGAAATACTTGGTTCTTAAAACGTTTCTGTCACAGCGAAAAATGAAGCGAAGAACCACAGTTATACTTTTAAGCAGTATGTGGAAAATGCTCGCAGGAAATAACGGTTTAGTTGGCGTTTCTTATATAATGGCACATATAGTGCAGATCACTTTAATAATGTTTAAAAAAAATGACGAAAATTTTAAATCTACCCGTGTGTTTCGTAAGAAGCGACTGAAATACATTTTGGGACAGAGCACTAGCGTTCCCCTGAGTTTTATCGTTCATCATACTGCTTATACCATTATTCCAACTTATTCATTAACAAGCTGAGATAGAAGTATGCCGGCCAAATGGCCATAAAAATCAAACGAAGAAACCAAAAATCTAAGTTTGGCAGTGATTATGATGATGATGATGATGTTATGTCTTATTAACACAGTAATTTACTATCAATCTTGTCTACAATACACAGAAGCGCTTAAGTACCCACTTATATGGGTATAATACTAAATTAGGTATATGGAAAGAAAACCAACACCTTTTAAGCCACTTCTAAACAATAACACCCAATCGATCAAAATACTAGCAATGTGTGAAACCAAACATGATATCGAAATGAAAACGCCTTAATGTAATGAAAAAACACGAAGTGAGAGTCAAAATTGCTTGCAATATCTCCGAACAGACAAATATCTCTTGAGGAGAACAAACTACAGCAGTTAACACACACACTCTTGGCACAGTGCATGGAAGGCCAGTGAAAAAACACATGTGTGATTTAAAAATCGCGAATGAGCTGGTCTTTTCGACCCCTGTGACACTTGATACGTAATTTGTTTGACGTATTGACGAATCGTGGATTGTTTTTTTTAAATATTGGGTACTTGACTGCATGCAAAATAAATTGTGAAACTCTTACATTAATGAAGAAATTGCAAAATAAGTACTTATCATTATGCCACAGTCACTGTTGCGTTTTATCAAATTATTACAGTTAATAAGAACGAAACTAAATAAGAATCGATTTGACAATAATATCTTGTGACGTCAGAGCTTAGTTCTTGATACAGTTTCCTTAAAAGGTTACGTTTTTGATGTTTAATGAAAGTGAGTAAATTGACCTGTCAGTCATCACCTTATTGGATCAATCGCGAATTAGACGAATCGCGTCTGAACGAGTTGGCCGTGGGTATAGTGGCTAAAGACCGGGACAAAAATCGAAGACTGCGGGTTTGAATGCCGACAATGTCAAATGTTTTAAGAACATTTTTCAATGAAGCTTGGCAAAACCAGTGGTTTTGTTAATACAAACTCTCCAGCTTTATTATATTAGTATAGATTCCTCACTGTCATGTAATTCATTGTGTTTTAGTTTGGCAATAACGGTCGCGGAGTTAGGAGTAATGAAAAATGTTTTCGCGACACCCGGGCAATATAGCAACTTTTGTTCTACATACGTCAAGCGGGACTGATATTACTCCCAACATTACCGTCGGAAGTAACTTGTGATGTGACTTAACTGTAATGTGCAATTTAAAGTAAGGGTTCAATTATTCTTTATTTAAACAAAAATTGAATTTAAACAAAAATGTTATTTGCCATTAAGGCAAATAACATTTTTGTTTTCCCTCGGGAATATCATTTTTTCGGGGATAAAAAGTAACCTATTATTTAATCCGCACTTCTAACTTTACGTCTTGCAAAATTTCAAAGCAATCGGTTCAGTAGATACGGCGTGAAAGCGGAACAAACATACAAACCAACAAACTCATAGTATATATATTAACGAGGTTAGGCTGATATCCTTGACATGAGAAAAGTGTTGAAGTCATTGTATGCAGTTTAAAGTAAGCCCAGGGTACGCTGCGACTATTATACTGATATGCCAGCCTGGTTCTTACAATGGAGGGGCTGTCGTCTAACCTCCGTAACCCTTACAAGGGAAACCAGACCATTTGGATCATAATCGGGACCGACGACTTAACGTGCCTTCCGAAGCATCATCATCATTCTTAAAGGATAATCAGGTGATTTAAGCCTGCTATGCCCTAAGCAAACTGGGAAATCCAACACTAAAGTGTTCTTCGCGGAATCCGAACCCACGACCTCAGAGTTTCTGAGCACTAACTGCTAACGCTCTAACCACTACACCACAGAGGCAGTTATCTCACCATACGTAATAATATCTGTTGCGCAAAACATCTTACAAAACATATTATCTCAAGCAAACTCAAAAGCTTAAAGCAATACGTCTTTCAAACACATCAAGTGATTAGATCAACAGCTTAAGTCTATTCTAGGTCGCCTAGGGTCAACTCATACCGGACCTGCTAAGCCAGATTAGCGTTGCCATGGCAACCGAACTGTGAGAGGATTCGATATGGATGTCTATTGATTTGAAGTAGTGTTATTTGTGGTGATGGTGAGTTTGGTATGTCAAAGGAGGGCATAAGATTGATGTCGTGAAAGTACCATTGTATGGTTTTTTTTAAATTTCTTTAAATTTGAATCAAATATTCATAGCCTATTAAACACTCGTATAGGGTTTCAAGTCTTTTTGGGACTTTAAAATGTATGTTGGTCGACGCATTTGAGTCAAATATCAAACTATAATTATAAAATTTTTGTTGATATTTTTTATTTGATTCTCCGACAATCAAGCTTAATCTAATGAACGGATTTTGATGAAATTTGGTGTACCTACAGGCAAGGTATGGGCTGGCTTATGTGATAGGAATCTTTTTATCCCGATTAAATGCTGCCATTTGTTAAAACAGGAAACTTGATAACACAGGGAAAAAGTAATTATTAATATAGCAAAGTAGGGTTATTCTCATCAATTTACCAAACGCAAAAATATTTTTTGATTATCACAAACTTTAATCCTACTCAGTATTAGTATCCACATCCATTACCGCGAAACTGACTCAGTGACATACGCACCGTCGAAAATATTCCAACTTCGCATTTAACTCGAATCTCGAGTCTTTTGAAGTGGATAAAAAATGTAAGTTGGTGTGAAAGTGAGCGCGGGTACGTAGGTACAGTCAGCCTCATCTTGTTGTAACAAATGATTCTCAGCGCGGGAAGATGGATGACTGAGGTGAGGCGCCGGCCCGGGGGACGGTCAGCAGAAAAGTAGAGGATAACTTGAGTTTTTGCGTTTTCGAGGAACGGTACTTTTTTTTGGTGTGGAGTGTACTTTTTGTTGGGCGTGGTATTGTAAAAGTGTTTGTGTTTTTCTAAGATTTTTAGCTGAGTAGATCTTGGAAAATCGATTTTTATAATATACGAGTAAAATTGTCAGAAAGGTCTTGGATTTCGATTTATAAAATGTATTTATGTGAAGTGCTCTGCTATTAAACTTGAAACTTTTCAAAACAATTGTTTTTGTGTCGAACAAAACTCAAATGTACTCGTAGTCTCGTAGTCGTGGCTCAAGATATGTTATTGTTTTACTACATTTTTTAAGCAACACAGGTGTAAAAACCCACATAGTACACAACTACTCACATTTTTCACATTCACACCACATTTTTACTGTATAAAAATAACAATATTAATTCAGTAAAAATGTTTTGGAATATAAAATTACATCGAAAAACCTTTCCAATTTTAAAAAGTTGAAATACAATCTGCTAACCGTACGTTTATACAGCATAGCATCGAAAGCGGAAATCCGTTGAAAACGGAGTTGAACTCACAATCTTCCTGATACAGAGTGTGAAAAAAAATGATTTTATAAGTTACCGCCTTTTTACGTTGAATGGATTTTAAAGCTATTTATCAAGTCGGGAGTTTTTCGCTCGGTTCGTGTTGCGACCTGAATATTTTGACGCTCTGTTTTATATTAACCGATTTTTTTTGTTATATTATTAAACATTGTGTTTTGAAAGGTACATTCCTCGCCAAGACTAATAGTTAAACTAATAATTCAGATGGCCGTTGGTCAGAGACCCTGGCTACAAAACCAAGGGTTGCAAGCTTGTACTATGGATGCTAGGGAACGGATAGACATAATTAAATACTTTTATAAACATCCATGACACGAGTATAAATGTCAACGTTCATCACACAAACATTTGCTCCTCGCGGGATTCGAACCCACGACCCTTGGTATTGTAGCCAGCGTCTCTGACCACTAGACCAACGGACCTGTCTAAGTTACATGTCCTACTTTTCACTGACTTGTTACATTGTTGCGTTGAACTAATGGTTATAAATCATTAGTTAATAGCCTTAAATCATATAATATGCCCTGGCACCAGAATACTGTGGCATTGTATTGATTTACGTGACGTACGTTGGTTACTTCAATTACTACGTTATGTGAAGCGAGTGCCGCTTCACAATACAGGGCCTGTTTAAGAGCGAGTTGAAGTACTGCGAGGCCATTTCTTACGATGTAAATCTATGCATTAGTTAATAATATCGCTATTAGATAATCTATTACACAAAAACTTGCCTCTCTTTTGTTTTAGGTCAGGTGTATGCATGCTCATAGTCATACTATTGTTTTTGATATTACATTTTGCATTATAACTACAGTTACTTGAGTAAATAACACATTTTTAATAAGTTTTTCTTTTGTTTCAGGTATGCTTCATAATTATTCGTAGGGAGGTGCTCCAATTAAGATTTTGCAAAATTCGGGAAAAGTAGGTAAACATTTTTTTTGTTCTTAGACTCAATTGTTAGCTCGAGGGATATCGTAACAGGAGTGTAAAAACTTTACTGCTGCAATAGATTTTGCAATTGGTTTTTCTAGACATATTAGGGCTTCGGACTAAATAATCATTGTAGAAATTTTTATCTATCTTGAAAATCATCTTTTATTTTCATCAATTATCAATTATTTTCATCATAAAATCATCTTTGTAGTAATAGTCCTTTACTGTCAAGTAATCATCATCATCATCATCATCTTAGCGCCTCTCCCGGTTACCTCACCAGTCAATTTGGATCATAGTCGGGACCAACGGCTTCACATGCCTTGAAAGTGCCAAAACAGGTAATCAGGTGATTCAAGCCTGCAATGTCTTATCGAAACTGACAAAGCGTACCCAAAGTGGTGATGTTCCCCGCGGGATTCGAACCCACGACCTCCGCAGTTTTTGAGCCTAGCGATCTAACCTTAACAGTCAAGACATATGAATCAGAAACCAATATCTATTCCTCAATCAACTTCATTCAGAGAAGCTTCTAGTATAAATTAAATTCTCGTTAATTCTACAACCCTATATACCTGTCAAATACGATGTCTACTACCCATCCACTTTCTACCTTATCATTATGACGAATAGGGTCGAAATTCCTTCAAACATCAACGAAAGGTGGCACTACTTATTTATTTCCTATCATCTAAGTCCCTTTGACAGTAATGTTCTGGTTTTGATGTGCTCATAACCCTTCAAACGCTATCAGGGGCCCGACCCGTAAGTTAATTAAGTCTTGTATTGTCACATTTATTGTGTTACTAGCGACCGCCCGCGACTCCGTCCGCGTTGATTTCGATTTCCAATATCCTATGTGTTATTCTGATGTATAAGCTATATTGTGGTAAAGTTTCATTCAAATCCATTCAGTAGTTTTTACGTGAAAGAGTAACAAACATCCATACATCCATACATCCACACATACAAACTTTCGCCTTTATAATAGTAGTAGGATTGCAGGGTTTGTTAGAGATGAATGGGGATTATTGAGGGTTGAAGTTTGGATATATGGATGGATATGGAGTTAGATAAACGCCTGTTGTTAATGCGTGAGGTTGGTCAATCATGTTCTTAAGATGATTTGTGTATGTAAATACTTGTATAGCTACCATATTCGATGAACTCGGTAGGTTTATAACTGTCGTGGCTGTTTATGGCTTTGAAACATTTTTCTTATTATTAAATCTTTTGATATTATTGATAGTATTTTTTGTTTACCGACATCCGAAGAATGTTCAATGGACCGCCTTGGTGACTTTCGTAAGAACACTGACCATTTCAACAGAAAAATAAAATAAATTTTACAAAAGGTTCGTAAGGAATTGTTCTTCCTTCATAAGAAAGTGCCGGGACCCTAAATATAAATAAGTCTACGGTTTTATTAATGACCTTAACAAATACAATTAAAAATACTCAGTCCGTTTATACATCACTAAATCTGTTTTTATCTAGGAAAGGTAAGTCGAGTTGCGATGAGGAAGAAAAAACTATTTTTTTCTATGAAAGAGGTATTTTTCTGTAAAGAACTAAAGACGCAAATGTCCTCAGCAGATAATATCACAGACAATGATAAGAGTTTTCAGTGAACTGTTTATTTCACATCGGAGGGAAAGTAGGACAGAAATAGGCTGTGTGTTACACCGAACTGTAACATGAGCCTTTGTCAAAACTGTTTCTTTGCCAGTTCAACTTTGTAGTCTGTAAATATGTCACATACCTAAATGGAAAAAAAAATATATGTCAAGAATAGCAATTAATGTATCTTTTGTCTATCTGGGGGCACGACAAGTCCCAGGCAAGTATCGAGCATTACTCTTACCTAAAAAATATTAAATTTATAAATTCAGAGTAATGGGTCTTATAATACTATCCTTCTTTCAGCTTTAATCAACAATAAAAAGAATTAGAAAGACTGTGTATGGTTCTACTTCGTCGATAGAATCGAATCCACATAAAATTAAAATAATATTATATTAGGTCGTTAGTCTATTAGATTTATTTTCCAATCAGTAACATCGCTATTTGATTTAACTTGTCAAATCACGATCATAGCGCAACCTGTTATCCACAAGGGATGTTACCGGAATAAAACACAAGGATAAAGAATAAGTATTTATAATATTCGCTTCTGTGTAAATTCAGTCATTTAAAGGATCGTCCAGAAGTGGCCATGACAGAGTGGGGAGAACTTTGTTTTTGTAGAGGGGACCCGACAACTCTATTGACTTATTTTTCAAGTATTTGTTGCTATAATCGGATTCGTAGGAATAAATCAAATTTCTGAATGTCGTATTTGCAAAACGGGCTTATAAAGTGATATGTATGAAATAGATTTTGTTGTAGGTTGTCGTTTGTATAGATGTGTTTATAAGCTTAAGAGTTTACCTGTGCCTTAACTGCCTTAAGTGTATGAATCTGAATTTACTTAATGATATTCTTAAAATAACAATGATCACTTATTGAACGACTTAGTGTCGAACACACACTACGCCAAAAATACGCGACCGAAGTTCGGCGTGGCTATTTTTCCAATGCATTTTCTAAACGAAATAAACGTCATTTAAAATACATTGCATAGACACGCTGAACAAGTATGTTTCTCTCGGTCTAGTATCTTTCTACAGTTCGTTTTAAAAACTTCTTGAATTTTTTCTTACTTAAAACTCTTTCATCCAGATACCATCACCTAACTAAAAGTCAAACAATAAAGCCTACAACACTAATTGTTGTACAATAATGCTGGTGTAAATACTACCATAAAAGCTTTTAAGGAAAAAATTTGGCGGAAAATATTTTTATCATGCAATAACAAGATTCCTTCACCCGAACATTATGGAATCCGGCACTTCTAGATTAAAAAAAGCTCTTAATTTTGAAAGGCCTTAAACCCTTATTTGTCGGTCGGCTGAACACGGGGTACAGATTTCAGTTTCAGACTGTTGCCTTTAATGTGAAGGGTTAGTTCAGAGAGAGCTTAGATCAATGTTAACCTGACTTTTTGATACGGATTTTTAGGGTTTCGCAGTCATATGGTTTAAAACCAAACAAATCCTACATTTTATTCATCTAATCCGTAATTATGAATGTTAAGGGTAATTATAGATGGGTCTTCAGAAAAGATATTGTGGTTGGTAAAATGTTTTTTCAACACTGAATAGTTTGCGCGATATACACTCCGAAGTGGTAAAATGTCCCTTCCTACTGTTACTTCTCCAAAAATAGAATGAAAAAAGAAAAAAATATATTTATGGTGTCCTTAAGCATGCACATTTCCACCGTTCCAAATTGATTTGAACGAGATCTAATAAGTCGTTTACTTTACTTAGTCGTACTTCAACTTACTGCGACGGAACCTCTCATGAACGAGTCCGACTCGCACTTGGCCGCTTTTTGTTTTTGCCGGCACGGGCCGAAGTTACCCGTTACAATTTAGGGTTCGGAGCTTAATTCATTGCGGCTAGGAATGGATAATTTTTGTGTTTATGCCATGTAGTTTGACGAGTCAGATTTGATTTCCATTCAAAAAGTATATTCGCCTTTTTTGTATGTCGGTTTCACATGACCTGACTCGAAAAAAGCTTTATCTTTTCATATTTTAATACCAGGAAAACAGAAATATCGAATACACCAATTTTTGTTGCGTTCAACCGTATACCGCCATTTCCAGTGAGTTTTAACGGGAAACGTATACTAGTATTATTATTATTCGTATAGGGATTACATTATAATTGGCGGTCGAAGTTGGCGGAGTAATTATATTTCCATGGAAAGCAAATTGCGCATTTCATTTCATTGTTTTTATAAGATTCGTTTCACATCGAGCTTAAAGCAATAAGGATTGTATCTGTGCTTGCGCGTGGTTCTGTACACCTATACCTATATTTCCTGCATACTTACATACATACATACATAGGCCTTTACATCTATGATCTATCCTGCATACTTAATTCATAAGAAAATGATGGGTTGTAGCCAACTCATTTCAAAAACTACTAGGTTTTTTAAGGGGACGATAACGCTCAATTTTTCCTTACAAGCGCCCATAGGTGATCACATGGGAGCATTTAATCGGGATAAAAATAAATCTTAACACATTCCATCACGCCTCGGTCTAGTTGTTTAAGTACCGGGCCTTCGTCTCGAGGTCCTGGGTTCGATTACCAGGTCGGGCAAACTTTCTGTTGATTTTTCTGAACACAGCCCGGGTTTGTGATCACCAATCCGCATTTGGCAAGCGTGGTGATTAAGCCAAAACCCATCTTTGTAACGAAAACATGATTTCAAATGATGGAGGCCTTTGCCCTGCAGTGGGACATTAATAAGCTGATACTTTTTACATTCCATCAAAATCCGTTCAACAGTGTGATTGACGGACATACTTCCAAACATACTTTTACATTCATACTTTTAGAATGAAAGAAACTATGGCAGAAGGACAGTTTACTTATGTTTAGTATGGATGGAAAGCAAGTAGAGATGAATCAACGAATCCCAAGCGAAAAGAATCGGCGCGTGTCTTTGGTAATCCTATTTGTTACTTACCAATCGGGTGAGTTGCACAAAATTCCGATATACTATTGCTGCTTTGACGCCATAGTACAAGGTAAAAGTAATCCAAAATTTCTAGCTGATTGACTGGCATGATAGGATTGTTTCGGATTTATGGGAAATGTATACATGGTCATGCGCTGTATATACTGGTTAGTAGCGGACCCTGGACTCCGAGGCAACAGCCGAGGATGCGACCGGGATAAACGCTAGGATGATGATGAGTAGTGGGATTTTTGCCGACAGACATTCATATCAAATCTTTTAATAATCTAATTTTTTTTTTATAAACTGTAAATAATGTAGCACTAGACACAAAGTAGTATTTAGTATAACTTATACTGTTTATTGATTCATTTGATAAACAGCGAAAAATATCACCTCATCCGTGGGGGAGTTTTCAAAATTAAGTTTTGTAGTATTGTAGCGGCAACTTGAGATTGCTACAAATGTTAAATTGTTCGCGAAGTTAGAAAATGACTAGAGATATATCTGAAACTTGATTTCAAGTTAATAGAAAACTGGTTAAGATTTTCCGAAGACCAAATTTGACTAAAAACTAAAAGAAGCCCAGAAGTACAATTTTACTTTCCATATATTTTACTTTGTCGCCCGGCAATAAACACAGCGCTCCTGTCAGTCCTGTATCTCCTCCAAATATTCTTTTACTATTCGAGCCAAAAACGATATTTGTCCTTGTTAGTACAAAAGGGAGAGAAATTTTCACCGTTTTCCAGACAAAGCGGGACAAACGAAACGAATACCTAATACTTTCTTTTGGTTCGACAGGTACTACTTGTGTTACTCGATTGGGAATGTAGACTATGTAGATCTTTAGCTTTTATTTTGTGGGAATTGTAGATTGCTTGCAAAAATGGTTTTGTTTTAGCAAAAAATGTAGTTAGTCGTAGTATATTTATGAACTAGTAGGACAGGATTATGAATTTGATTAGCTCTATAGCACAGTGGTAAGCGCGCTCGGCTTTCGATTATAAAGTTAAGAAACTTACGCATGGGCCAGCCTTCCAATGGGTGACCGAAAAATAGGTCTCTACATCCTTCATGCTTCAGAAGGCACGTTAAACCGTTGGTCTTGCCCCTGATCTCTCTACGGTCGTGTCAGATTGCTGTCTCACCGAACTATGAGGGTGAGGTAATAGGGAGTGCACTTGTGCTAGCGCACTCACTTGTGCACCATAGTACGTGCGTACCTGGCTGATCGTAAGATCGGCCACCATGGTCAGAAACCGGTCGGAAGGTATTACAAACTATTAATATTGCAAATAATACAAAGCAAAGTGGCAGTAGGTATTACACTTTAGTGCAACAGTACGTGCGCAAAGCACCCTATTTCCTCAGTCTCATAATTAATTTTTTTTTTTCTTTTTTATGTCATAGGGCAGCAAACGAGCAGACGTATTGCCTGATGGTAAGCAATCAACGCCGCCTATGGACACTCGCAACACCAGAGGAGTCACAAATGCGTTGCCGGCCTTTTAGAAGGGAGTACGCTCTTTTCTTGAAGGTGAAGAGGTCGTATCGGTCCGGAAATACCTCAGGCGACAGTTGATTCCACAGTTTGGTTGTGCGTGGCAAGTAGTTTCTGGAGAAACGCACAGTGGGAAAATATTATGAATGCTACATCTTTTCCAATCGAGAGTAAATAGTAGCGGCTGCAAGTTGTTTATTTTGATCTGCTTACGCGATTCTTAGGCAGGCTCTAATTATCTCATTCATTTCCTATTGTTCGTTCCTCGTATAGTTCGCACGTGCTTACGGAAAAGGTTTATGTAACGTTTAGTTTAAGTACCCTTGCATTGCCTAGGGGTTCGCTAGTTAGAATGTCTGCTGTTTAATTTAATTTGTAGTAAATTATAGCAAATAGTGTCGGCGTAGAATGGTACTCGACGATTTCTTTCCTTGGATGTCGTAAGAAAGCGATCGATCTCAGAGGTGAGAGTGATTTATTAATATGGGGCTTAGGTAATGTCTTTGTGGATGTCTAAGGGAAGTTCCGCGGGATGAGCAGCAGCTTTCTGATATCATTCACATTTAGGGCAGCGAAGATTAGAACTGAACTCTAAACGCGTCCCAAAAGCCCTAATCCCTACTAATATTATAAATGCGAAAGTAACTCTGTCTGTCTATCAGTCTGTCTGTCTGTCTAACAGACAGCTTTCTCGACTAAACCTCTTAAGCTTAACCGATTTTGAAGAAATTTGACACAGACAATCTTTGGACCCTGAGAAAGGACATTGGCTACCTTTTATTATGAAAAAAAGGATCTAATATCCACGCGGATGAAGTCGCGGGCGGCCCCTAATTTATTACAACTATGTAAACGCATATTACGGTAATTTATCGAGAATATTGGCATTACTCCTTATCTGGGGGCTATTTCCAGATGAAGACTGTAGATGTAAATCTTTAGTAGTTGTATCAGCCTATTATTGCCCCACTGCAGGGCAAGCTTCATTTTCTCATTTTCTCATCTCTCTCTCTCTCATCTCTTCATTTTCATATGACCTTGTCTGTTCTATAAAAATAACGTAAAATTGCTATTAGCCAAATCGTTTCTAAATTTAGACACCGCATCCTCATAGTAAGTCTAGCTGATCAAATGATGCAATCAAAATGTATTATTATCTTCTAATATCTTAAAATAATTTCTATCCATTAAAAGAATATTCAGCGATATTCAAATAGGTCAGTGCGTCTTCCTTAATGGAAGTGTAATTTATTAACTCACATGTAAAAATATATCATTAATTGAAATTCTTTCCCTTGAGTCGGAATTTAATTTTCCGTTAAAGTGCTTTGAGAGTGTTCCTCTTAATTTTTTCAGCGATTTACTAATAGAATGCAAAGTTTAATCTTGAAAGTTAAAACGTATCGAGATCGAACACTGATACTCGTAGTATGTGTTTTTAATCCTTTTTCAATTAAGCAAGTACTGTCGCATGCAAAAAGGTTTGTGAATAAATTAAATAAGTGACTAGGTTATTTCTTTGAATATAGAATGATTTCGAATATTAATGCATGAATATCGAAATTATGGTGATCAATTATGCAGAGTATTTGCTTTCAGTTTTCTGTATTTAATTCAGTCTAAATTAATTCAGATCCATTAATTTTATGAAATATCTAAGCGACAGCATACGATGTATCGTATGTAACATTAATTTCCAATATAGGTACACTTAGTTATAATACAGGCAGAATATACTTATATGTTTGTTTGAGGGTTTGGTGAGAAATATGTCGAATATAGCAAAATTTATTCCACCAATTGGACCCAAAGATGCGTAATTAAAAATAAATTATTTGACTTATACACTTATTATTATAGACACTAATTGCCTAGCCCCAAACTAGGCTCAAAGCTTGTACTGTGCTTGTAAATGCTGATGTTTATCACACAAACACACATTTACACTCTTAGCGGGACTGGGAACCGCGGACCTTAGTTTTCTGACTAGGGTTTCTAACCACTAGATCAAAAGGCTTGTCAATATGTTACGACCGTAACGCGCTGCTTATCTCACAGAAGGCTTCCATGATCCAGGATTTGGCGAGTCTAGGGTATTCACTCTTTCTTGTGTTTACATATGTTCAAAAACGCTTTCCTCAAACACTTTTCTCTTCGACTGTAACTCTACTGCAAACTGTAGCCCAAACCGCCGCGAATTGCGCACCGCTAATTCCGCAAAAAGCAATAACAATTTGGGGAAAAAACTCTCCAACACTTGCGTATATCATCGCTAGTGTCCGATTCGTATTGCAACGAATATAGCGTGGAATAAAACCTAGGGTTTTTGGTCTAAATAGGACAACATTTTACAAGCCAGAATACGTTTTATTGGGACATGTTTTTTGCTAGTTGGAGTTGAAATTAGCAGGTTTTTGGGGTGAATGAAACTTGCACTATTCCAGGTTTCATTTTCATATACAAATAAAGATGAAGAGTTTGTTTGTTTGTTTGAACGCGCTCATCTCATGACCACTGGTTCAGATTGAAAAAAAAAAACATTTTTATTTTCTTTTAATCTCCCGCGTCCGTGTATGGAATACCTAATAGTAATATGTGGTAAGGTAACATGCATTATTACATTTTTTCAATTTTGATCCTGGATCAAATTCAAGTAAAATTAAGTAAATTGGTACTTTATTACAAACAAAAAGCGGTGACTATTTTGCTTTGAAACATGAGATGAACTCTCCACATTTTATTTCATAGTTCAAAGTTAGCTTGAAAAACACAAATACCCCTATCAATTTATAACTGTTTTTACGCTAGATAATGAAAAACAACTCTTGCTGCAGACATCTCAATAACTCAGTACCGACAGCAAAATAAGTGCAAAAGTGTTAGCGGCGTGGATTTATTGCCGGTCGTCGTTTTTGCTGACCGTCCCGAGCAGTGCTTGTGTTTCGACAATGCGCCTGGGATTAGGTATGTTTTGCTGACGGTACTCAAGTGAAGTGGTTTTTGTGTGGATCTTGAGATGGTGCTTCCGGTTTTGTGAAGTTTTATTTTATGATTGCCTAAGATTTCTTTTACTGGTTGTTAGGAACCTAAAAGAAAGCTTACGTAACAATCATAACTTTTCAACCATTATTTTTGGAGATTTAAGAATGATCTCAAAAAATATATTTTTCACGAGTACATATCAACATGTTTCCTAGTGTGAAGTAACGTTATATTTTGACAGGCCCGTTGGTCTGATGGTTAGAGACCCTGGCTAACAAAGCTAAGGGCCGCGGGTTTGAATCCCGCTAGGGTCAAATGCTTGTATATCATTTGTACTGTGGTCATGGATGCTAGTAAAATGAATTTAAGTTCCTATCTTCTTTGTATTATATTAAAACCCCGGATTATATAAAAGGCATTCAACATGGAAATGCCTGATGAAGTATTGTTTCTTGTCATATTTGGACATCAGGCCCACTTTGCATTTATCTTATGTCATAGGGAGGCAAACGAGCAAGAGAGAGAGCTCATGGTTAGCGGCTCATTGGATTGGAATTTCCACTGAGGTCTGCCTCTGTTGAATTAAATTAAATTTTAATAAAAATATATTAAATTTAAAATTATCTTACTTTATACTTTTTTAAGGAAAGTGTAAAAGTGTCATGTGCTTCGCACTCTTTCCAACCCGTAAATAACTGCAGTCACTTTGTATCCCGGACTGAACCCTTTCACCGTCTAAAAACCGGGGCGATCCATTTCACTGTCTGACGGTACCGGATTACCGGGTCGCTGTACCGGGTCGCCGGAGTTCCGGTATCAAAAACTTTAAGTACCGGGTTTAATGTGATACACTGTGAATCGTGAAGTATCGTTGCGAATTGGTGTTTGAGTACTTGGTGGTTTGTGGGATAGCTCGTGTTATGTCGTGGTAATCAGTGCTAAACATTGTTAAGTGATGACCGCCTCCGTGGTCTGGCGCTCGAATCCCGCGGGAACACTTTCACTTGGTTGTAGGTTTTCTTATGTTAAGTGCAATAAGCGAATTATGATAATGGTAACTTTTATAACAGCGGATTATGAGATATTTCATATTGAGGTGAGAATAGTGCAAAAGAAAATATATAAATAAAAAATAAATACATTTCTTGGACTATCACACCGAGAGGTGTGTCTCTGTCCAACTAGGTCTCTGACCACTAGACTAACGGGCCCGTCAAAGTATAGTGGTCAGAGACCCTGGCTACAAAACCAAGGGTCGCGCGTTTGAATCCCACTAGGGGCAAATGTTTGTGTGATGGACATCGGCATTTGTACTCTAGTCATGGATGTTTATAAAAAGTATTTTAGTATGTCTATCCGTTCCCCAGCATCTATAGAACAAACTTCGAGCTTAGTTTGGGGCTGGGCTATTGGTGTGTTCGTCCAACAATTTTTTTATTTATTATTTACTAGGCCAACGGGCCGGTCGTTATTAATATGTAATCAGTATCAGAAACAATAAATAAACCTTAGATCAACTGTTTTACAATATTGTTCCCTGAATGGATTGGTGTCGATATATCGGGCGCGTGTCGGAACGCGCGTTCCTACAGGAACATAGTATCGGAACGAGCGTTCGTTCAGGAACACGGTATTGGAACGCGGGTGTAAATGAACGTTCCGCGTGTTGTTATTTGTTCAAACGTCAGTGTTTGGTTGCAGGCAGTGGAGGGTTGGGTTTCGTTTATTGAAACTATCAATTCGAATAACAAAATATATAAAGTAAAAGTTAGATTGATATTATGATTGTTTGTATTGTCCGTGCTTCGGAAAGCATGTAAAACAGTTGGTCCTGCGCCTGATCTCTCTACGGTCGTGTCAGATTGCTGTTCCACCAAACTATGAGAGTGAGGAAATAGAGAGTGCACCTATGCTTGATCACTCACGTGTGCACTATAATATATTCTGCGTACCAGGCTAATCCTAAGATTGGCCGCAGTGGCCGAAACTGACTAGGATTGTATTGTTATAAGTTGTTAGTCGTTGTAACATAATGCGGTAGCAGTACAAATTTTATTGTCAATTATTGCGACAATCCAAAGTCTAAAGACTAAAGACCTTAATTTTCGTAGTCTAACCATCTTGTATTTTATGTAATAGAGAGGCAAACGAACAAGAGGTTTACCTGATGGTTAGTGATCACCGCTGCCCATGGACATCAACAATCGCACAAGGGTCGCAGATGCGTTGGCTGCCTTTAAGTCCCCATAAACTCCCCAACGGAGCTCTAGCGACCTTACTCACCAGCAGAAACATAGCACAACAGTTATGACGTGCTGCTTCACTGTGGTACTCTATAAGGTGTAGATACATCCCCAGACGAGCGGCTCATTCAAATGGAAGTTCCACTAAGCTCTACCTCCCTAGATTTGAATAAAGTATGATTTACTTGTAACAAACACAACGGGATGAAAGCAAAACACAAAGTTACGACTATTCCAATATAATTCGCGTATACAAATTGGACGAAGCAAGCTCGATCCTCCGGTGTGTATCGTGAAAGGATTGCGACTGTGTCAAAGAGCCTTTGTGCTTTGCTGCGATCATAATATACACTTGCGAGCAAAAGTTGGGAATCACTGACTCAGTGTTACACTTGAGTGAAAGCATGGAATCGCTTAGGTACTTGAAGTGGATTTATGAGGTTACTAATTTAAAATTATTGTAAAACTTATTTTAACCCGCGGCTTTGCCCGCGGGAGTAAAAGTTTTATATTACCTAAGTCTGCCAGTATACCAAATTCCATCAAAATTGGTTTAGTAGTTTCAGCGAGATTGTCGGATAAACACCCAAACAAATAAACTTTATCATTTATAGTATTAGTATGAAGTATGACAGGTATCATTTTAAAGATTAAACTGTTCGATTTAAATTGATACTTTACATTTAAATTAAGCAGGCTTAATTTTAAGTAAGTATGTGATTCCCAACTTTTTCTCGGGAGTGTAGAATCATATCGTCGAGTTGAGGCGATACTCTGCTTAAAAAAAAGACGTACTATGCTTAAAGTGTGAATGTAAATTATTGATTTGTTTAATTACGGGAAGTTACTGCTTCAAATGTTTTGATCGTCTCCTTGGAAAATAGCTAAGCCGTTTGACTCTGATGTTTTATGTATGTGTGAGAGCCAAGTTCGTTTGAAATAAAGGATCAATTAATAAATAATTAACACGCGAAGTTATTATGGCATAGGAGGCAACTAGGAGGGATTAAGTGAGTTTACTTTGCTCTTGGTTGTTTTAAATACTTTTGAGGCGGAATATGTTTTAGTAAGCTACATCCAAGTCAGGGCAAGTCTAAAAACATCTTAACAACAACTATAAAAGTTTACTTATAATTTTATCTTTCATTCAAGTCCGTGTCTTTATGAGACGTTACGCCAGCTTTACAGAAACAACAAAATATTCCCAAACCTTCCTCAAACCTGCCGAAAGTACGAAAGGCATTCAATTACTTTGCCTCCTCATAGAATATCTTATTCCATTTTACTTGTAAAGAGCTTCGGCGTTGTGATTACACATTATTATCTGCCCAAGTGTATGAGCCCTTGTGAGACTAATTCGTTCTCTCTCAACCGTGAAATTTGCAAGGGGCATGAAAGTATATTATATGGTACGAATTACTAGCAGAAAAGTGTACAGAAGGGTAAGTAGACCATGTAAGTTACTGTACTGCCTACATTTGAAGATGATGAATAAACTCCGAGTGCACGATTGGGTTTGAATTATAAACAAAACTTACAAATTTAGGTGGTCCATGCATGTATATTAACATTGTATGAAGACTCTTATATAAAGGAGAAAAAATCTCTTTACCGCGGTTTAGGCGATCTGAACCTCCGCAATACTATAACGCCATCTATACTTCAAATGTTGCACGTACGCGCTGTAAATGGCATAAACAGTGAATTGTCGCGAAATGGAGGTTGAAAATGTGTGTGGATTATAACAAATTAATTTTTCACCCTTACATTGTTAATATTCCTCCTTCTCGCACGAAGCGTTTTGCTTCATCTTTCATAATGCGAACTGCTAAGGAATGGAACTCTCTGCCGTGTTCTGTGTTTCCCGAACGTTATAATTTGGATGTCTTCAAGACTAGAGTGAACAGGTATCTACTAGGCAAGCGTGCTCCATCTTAGGCCTCATCTACACTTTCCATGAGGTGTGATCGAGGTCAAATGCAAGCCTATATTAAATAAAATAAAAAAAATAAAAATAAGAGAGATAGAGCTAAGTGGAAGTTCCACTAGAATGAGCCGGTCGTCTGGGGAAGTACCTCCACCTTACAGAAGACCACAGTGAAATAGCACTTTGTAACTGTTGCGCTATGTTTCTGCTGGTGAGTAAGACGCCAGAACTCTGTTGGGGAGGGTATGGGGTCTTAAACGCAGGCAACGCATCTGCGACCCTTGTGCGATTGTTGATGTCCATGGGCAGCGGGGATTACTTACCATGAGGTGACCCTCTTGTTCGTTTATATCCCCATCACATTAAAAAAACATACAACGTGGTAAGAATCCAAAAATTAAGGTCCACAGTGAAAGCACTTCGTAGCTGTTGTGCTATGTTTCTGCTGGTGAGTGAGGTTGCCAGAGCTCAGTTGGGGAGGGTATGGGGTCTTAAAGGCAGGCAACGCCTCTGCGAAATATGTCTGTAAATGTTTAGTGCCCGTGCGAAGCCGGGACGAGCCGCTAGTATTACATGTAACTATTGACGCCTTATAACATTGACGATAAAAGGTATTGGCAATCCCAAAGCTAGCTGCGTAAATGCTAACTTAGTTTAGTTTACTTTAAGCAAGGGCGAGAGGCTTTCTTTCTAGGGCTGAATCGGATCAAATGGGATGTTATTAGGTTATCTGGAGTAAAATAAAAAGTTGCAGATCCATTACGAATGATAACCGGAGACCGCTCAATAACTCAATAAGAAGTAATATAGGTGCCGAAAGTAAGTAGTATTTTCATGGGTTATCAAAAGTTAAGAGTTTTTTTGGTGTGACCTAGGTATGAAAAGTTAGCTCTTTTTTCAGATTTAAACTTAAAGCTATGTACCGCCTTTATGCCTCGGGAATAAGCGCTATTATCGAACTGCAAGGTCTGCAAGTTACCATGTTACGTTACCATGAAATGACCGTACCTAAGAGTAAGAGTTATATTAATTTTTATTTAGCATTGCAAAATTCATCTGATATCAGTCCGGTTTTTTTTTGTATTGTTTATAAGTTAAATATTTATTTTAAAATTATAAGTTAAAATATAAAAATTAAAATATTTGCAGTATATTTTGTTACACCCTATATACAAGAATTGTAACCTTTTTTTTATTACAACCTTATGGATTTATCTTTGCGTTACATCAACGGATATCATGACTTTACCGTCATATCTGGACTTATCAGCCGCATTCCATAAGGAAGGTCGGCTCGAAGGACCATATGAAAATATTTTATGATGGAATAAATATTATCGTAAATAAGTTACAAATATACTCGTATATCAGATTAATTCTGCCTAATCGCTTCGTGAACCGTCTGTATTGAACAACTTAATGTCATTAGGTCCGCCATTGTTGGGGGTTAACGAACCGTTGTTTCATTATTTGGATAATTAGTGTTGCAGTTATGACAATTATGATCGAGCGCATTTGAAAGGGAATTGATCATTGTGATGCAAGTTGTGTATGCATTCTAGACGTAGAGGAGTATGCTTGTTAATTGACACAAGAAGGAATATTGGATTAAGGTACCAAGTAATTTGTTATTGTGACTGGATGTATCCTTTAAGCTAACAAGTTATTTGTTAGGGGGAATGGATTTGTACCTACGAGTATGTGTATAGTTTCCATTATTTAGATAGTACAGTAGTACAGAAGTATTAAGTTTTTGCTTTTGGTTTGAACAAAATAGGTACAAAAGTTACAGTCACTGCCTAGTTTATTTATATTTATTAAATCTTTAATGCTCGAAATAAAATTGCACAAACGGCGGACTTAATTCTTCATGGCATTATCTACCAGTCAACCTTTAAAAAAAACCGAAAGTGGATAGTACGTTATTGAAATTGTACCTAATTACCATTGGGTCGTTCTGTAGGCTTTAATTACAAGCTCAGTTTAATTTTTAAATATTGCTTCATGGAACTGTTTTTGGTATTGATAGATATCCAATAAAAAATGGCTTTAGCTACTTTTCTCAAATCAACTAATCGCACACCCAGAATCAATTAAGTAAGAAGACTAGTGGAACTCAAAATTATATTGGAAACTAACTTTTTGACATGGCCGTTCGAAATCTATGAGTGGATTCTACGTTCAAAACTACATGTCAAATGTCAATGATACGCGGTAAAATTGTTTTTTTGAGTTGTGCTAGTCTTTTTCTAGGTGTCCAATTATTGTCAGATTTCAAAAATAATCCTACGGAAATACCATAATTCTTTTTTTTAAAGGGCGTTTCAAGGACTAAAGATGTTTTTTCCTGTCTTAACTATAATATCAGATACGACCCTCGTAGGTAGTGGTGATATTAGTTCAAGATCCTCGGGGCAGCACGGTCCACGTATAAATCATTTTATATGGACATAAGCGTTTAATGCACCCCCAATTAGGGGCTGCTTTAGGTAAGGGTCAGGCTAGTGTGTAGGTAGAGAGTGAGTTCTTTGTGTTAGGTATATTATCAAACTAGCGACCGCGAATTTGTCCGCGTGGATTTCGGTTTCCATACACATAGTGTTATACTGTAGCTTAAAGCCTTCTTCATATCGACTATCCAAAACAATTTTAATTATTCAATTTGAACCAGTAGTTCGTGGGATAAGCGCGCTCAAACAAACAAACACACAAATCAGCTTTATGATATTAGTAAGAATAGTATAAATTACATATTACATGTGGGTTGATTAATAAGAAGTTGCTCTCTAAGTAAAATACATTTCATCTTATAGAAATATGCTTAGATGATGGTTGTGGTCATCATTACATACATTTCAAAATACATGTACATTTATTTCAAAATCGCTTACTGAAATCTGGAATCGCTTTGACATTTCTGCATAAAATATCAACTTTTATGTTTCTAATATTACAAAATGTCTAATGTCAAAGAGAAATTCAACAAAATATCGAATTCTTGGTAGATTGGACCACGGTGTTCACAAATGTTCAATTAATTTTTACTTCATTCAAACGTTAACACGTTTGGATGAATGCTTCATTTTAGGTCTAATGTTTCCTTACCATTAGTTGGAATTTTTCTCAAATGTTATTCCCATATTATGTGACATAAACTTTAATGAATTTTGAAATCAAAATTACATAAAATCGCTCCGCTTACACCCCCGCTTTCCGCTAGCACTGAACCCAGCCCGTAAGTATTAGCAACGGTAAGGCACAATTTGTGCCCAAGTGACGATCCCTAGTCGTTTGGGGGCATACCTCCCCATATCGCCTCAGACACGACGCACCTTACTCTTAGCCCATAGGGGGCAGTGTTGTCGATAGTCAGATATCGATGAAATCAAATTGAATTTGTCAAGTGTCAAAAAATGTGTAAAGTTTGTGATGATTAGTTAAAGTATTCTCAATATATAAAACGATCTCTAAATGGAGAAAATCGCGGTTTAATAAAAACTACATAATAGAAACCGCGATTCTAATCGTTTAGAAGTAGATTTGTTTAATTAGTAACCGTCGCGTATACCTAAGGAAACAGTTTAAAAGCCTTTTATGTAAGTATTAGGACTTTTGGTGTCCTCACTGATCCGCTAAATCGAATTACATTTTATACCCGGTATTGGTGAGTGCGTTTGCAGCGGAAGAATTTTTTGTTAGTATTATAGATCTAGGTCTCCAGTAAAACCGGCCCATTCATGTTATTAAATAAACGTTGGTTATAAGCGGTCCCATTATAAAACATGTTGTTTCAAAAATACTGACAAAAACCAAAAAGCTTATTTAACAATATTTTAGTTTTCTTTCATTTCCAAATTCATAACATCGATAAAACTATCGACACCGTTAACACTAGCAAGTCTAAGCCTAACATGTCTTAGTTAAACCTTACGTGTATGGCATAGGGTTGACATTAGCATAGCAGAAATGATCCTTGGTAGTGAGATATTGGACAGTTTGGGTGACCTGCAATTCACTCGGCTTGACTTAATGGTCAGGTAGAGGTTTATTTGAGGGGTTTGATATTTTAATAAGATTCTTGTCTGCGAAATATTTCTTGGGCTAACACACTTATTGCTTAGCTCTTAACTAAGGTAAGTGCTTGTACTATGGGTGGTAGGTAACGGATAGACATACTTAAATATTAATGTCCATGAATCGAGTGCAAATGGCCTTGTTGATCGCTTAAAAGTTTTATCCTACGAAAGTAATACCTATTGTCATGAAAAGCAAATTAATCAATCCTATGAAGCCTATTAATGTCATATTGCAGGACAAAGGCCTCCATAATCTGGAATCATGTTTTCGTAACAAATATGTGTTTTGACTTAATCACCACGCTTGCCAAAAGAGAATTAGTGATCACAAATCCGGGCTGTGTTCGGAAAAACTGACACAAATTTGCCCGACCCGGGAATCGAACCCAGGACCTCGACACACGGCCCTGTACTGAAACCAATAGACCAAAGTGTTAATCCTCTTAAATAACTCATTACTTCTAAGTAAATTTGGATTGGAATTTTTTACCAAAGAATATGTTCTCATATATCTTTTTCTACTTGTTAACGATACTCTAAAAATAAGAGTTCAACCCCAATACTTAATAGGTGGTGATTTGTCTTATGGGTTCCGAGAGTGGTGCTATATATCCTTATCTTTAACCTCACCCTGCAACACATGTGGGGATATTCAGGGGATATGGGGATAGAGAGAATATTCTTTTATTTTTCTACCATGTGTTCTAGTTCTAGTAGGTAATATGGAAGGATGAAGCTGCTATTTTTTGTTTGTTAGTTGATATTTAATAGGTTCTGGTTACGGGATCTAATTTAAATAATATGAAGTTTACTATTTGCGTCCGCCCGCGACTTTGTGCCTGTTGATTTGGGTTTCCGCATACATAATGACAAATTATGGATTAAAAACTTCCTCGAAAAATGGACTACCCGACACCAAAATATTTTTCAATTCGAAGCAATAGTTCCTGAGATTAGTGCTTTCAAACAAACTAACAAACCCTTCAGCTTTATGTACTATATTAGTATAGATATGCCAACCTACCTTTTCACTGATATGAATTTAGGCTACTTGAAAGTTAGACCCGAGATTCGAACCCAGAACTATTAGCAACTGCTCAGTAAAATAATCGTAGTTTTATCCTGGAAACACATACATACCACATTCCCTCGGGATATAGCCATATTATAGTCCACGAATGTAAATAAATGATTCCTTATGTACCCTCTAAAGATCTCTAAACAACCAAAATCGAACCACTGATTTAAAAAATCTGAGATTTCACGCCATCAATACGACCCGAAGGATAATTTATTCAAGTTATTTTCCCTCAAAACGGAAAAAAGCACAATTATCACAGGATTTTCTTATTATTTAAAATATCTATTGCTATTCATGGGGTGTGCCACAAAGGTTTAGATGAATAAATGAATTTTGATTGCTAGTAATATCTTTGATGAGAGACTATTTTTAATAACGTGGATTTTAATATTACTTTTATGTGTGGTAAATTTATTCTGATAACTTCCGATCGGTGTTCTTGTTACATAATTAGTGTTTTGTGGTAAGTGTTGCATGTTTGATCGCAGGGTGGGAAAAATATCATATTTGTAACTCTTAAGGTACTTTCCGATTAAAAGTTGGAAAATAAATGAATGTTCCAGTATATTATTGTGTGAGGGCAATAATTTATTTTTATCTGTTGTTAACTAACTTCCATCTACCTGTGCCTACGTATGTCATTTTATAGACAGTATACAAACATTTATTATGTGGGATAACGGATTCTACAAAATACGCTTAGTTCATTGTTACTTTACTGAGTCGTATGAATGGATAATTTTCACAACTCTTTTATTTTAACGATTATTCAAGAATGGCCTTTGCAGTTTCTTTTACACTTATTGAATTTTAAGGGCTCTTCGTTCCTAAAAAGTCCTAACATTAACGTGTGAAATAAAACTAGGTCATTAATTAAAGAATTTCCAACAGATTCTTCTGGATAGAACTGGGCTCGTAAATTGAAAGGGAAGCGGCGTTTATCGGTCTAATGGGAGGCATCAGAGGCCAGCGGTGATGTATGTGTGGGGGAAACGCAGTTTGTTTTGCTTTTATAATAATTTGCAGCTGCCTTGTTAAAGAGATAATTGCTTAAGAGAAATAGAGATTTTTATGTTATAGGTAGGCAAACGAACAAGGAACAAGAATAAAACGCTCATTGCAGCTGCCTTGTTACAGAGATGGTTAAGGGAAATAGAGTTTTTTTATGTTATAGGTAGGCAAATGAACAAGAGGGTCACCTGATGGTAAGTGGTCACGGCTGCCCATGGACATCAACAATCGCAGGGTCGCAGATGCTTTGCCTGCTTTTAAGACCCCATCCATACCCTCCCCAACTGAGCCCTGGCGATCTTACTCACCAGCAGAAACATAGCACGGTAGTTGCGAAGTGCTATTTCACTTTAGTTGTGTGGTTTAGTGCACATTTTTCGAATTACCGTAAATTATTTTCAGCCTATTAATGTCCCACTACAGAGCAGAGGCCTCCATCATTTGAAATCATTCACAAACATGGGTTTTGGCTTAATGTCTTGGAGATTACACCACGCTTGCCAAATGCGGTTATCATAATGCCTGGTCCAAGTGATAAATACAAGCTAACTCAATCAATGAATTATACATGGACCTCATCATCATCATCAACAGCCATTATTAATAAGAGCCGGTCAAAGTGATAAATTACTCACTTTGCCCTACGCTGTTGGGCAATATTAATATTTTTTATTACTACTTAGTAGCAATATTAATAATTGCCGGCCCTTATTAATAGTACCCGGTTTATCAAGTTGCCCGTAACAACTATACTCATACAAATGAGAGCTTTTTTCGTTGTCACTCAATAATGGGCTCACCTATCCATACCTAATTTTCAGGGATTGTCCGGCCTATTTAGTAGATAGTTTATGTGAAGTTTGCACAAAATTAGTTTAGTGTTTCTTCATTTACCACACGTAGCGAAGCACGTACCGGTAAATAAAGTAACTAGTAAAGTATGTTGGTCACAACACTTTTTACTAGTTATTAATTTTCTAGTCCTGGGTCCAAAATTTAATAAAGCCGACTTGTGAGGACATAACAAAGAAGCTTTTAGTCGCTGTGAGATTTTAGTACAAGAGCCGGTGGATAATTTTGAGGGTTTTGACGTGTTGGGAATTTCGGATCGCCGAAGCCGAAATATAATGTTTTGTATTATTGTCGCTTATCCGTCAGCAAGAAATTCGTCTAAATTTAGTTGCTCTTACGCCGCCAAAAGTCACTTACCATCGAAAACGCAATTATTACGAATACTTATACGAATTAAGATCTTTACGAAGGACTTCTTGACGTCGGTTGCCTGTACCTTAACACTACAGTGTGAAATAAAAAGAAAATAAATGTACAATACATTTTACAACTATTTTACTTATCAGAAGGAATTAAACTACCAATTGTTACTATTGCCCAAATTCTCCATGCACCCCTAGCTTATAATATGCCACTATCACTCCAGTTTCCCGCCAACCCCAAGTTTTTAATAAACTGTACACGCCAGTGTAGTTTATAGAGGATAACTGGAGGTATGTGGCCCAAAATATGGACCCTGCAAAATGCCGCTACCTCTAAAAGGGCACCTTTCTCTCCCTTGTCACGAAGGGATATTAAAAAGGGTGCTAATGTCGTGGAGGTAGAAAGAGTACTTAGGTGGATATGGCATTGATTTTTTTTGGACAGATGATCGAGTAGTATAATTGGGTATTTGACTGCATACGAAATAAATTATGACATTCTAACATTAAAGACAAAATCAAAAATTAAGCACATTTTTTTATCCCACAGTTACTATTGAGCTTATAACAAATAATGACCTACAGCTAATTGAAATTAAAAGAGTATTGATTTGACACTACAGAAATGTGACGTCACAATTCAATATTTGATACATTTTTCCTACAAGGTTACGTTTTTGACATTTAAAAAAGTAGGTGATTTGACCTATCAGTCAAATATTGTATTATCAACAGCTATGCAATTCACTAAGCGACACTCGTTCGATGCGCTCTAGGCTGATATCACGGGGGTGTCAGCGTTAACATCGTTAGATTTTTAGTATCGTGCAACGTTAAAATAGTTCTTACAGAATACCAAAAGTACTGTTACCGAGTACACAGCCGCTGCGACCAAGGTTTTTATGACATTTGCGCTTAGTTAATCGCACCTCTTGTGTTATTGTCGTCAAATGAGTCGAATTGGTATATTCACAATTGATTCAACAATTGTCAATATGCCACCTCCATCATTTTTCCACATCACAGCCATGTACTTCTACTCCGTGTAATAAACCAAGTCTTCGCGGAAAATGGCTTGTACTTATTTAAACATTGTCTCCGCTAGCTGTCAGAGTCGCACATGTGCATTCATCTTGCGTACAAGCATATGGCATGGTTTATGTGGTGGTAGGGTTTTTTAAACTGAATTACACGAGTATTATATAAACATTGGTCCTGCGCCTGATCTCTCTACGGTCGTGTCAGATTGCTGTCCCACCGAATTATGAGAGTGAGGGAATAGGGAGTGCACCTGTGCTTGCGCACGCGCTTGTGCACTATAATATATCCCGCGTAAGTGGCTAATCGTAGGATTGGCCGCCGTGGCCGAATTCGGCTAGGAGGGTATTATTATTATTTGTAGGTACTCTTGGAGATCTCGGGTCCACAGGGACCCGGTCCTTTGAAGCATGCGTGGGGCCAAAGCCAACAGCGCAGAGGCTTTTTTGTACCGTTTGATCTAAATGGGATGTGTACATCTGCCGGGTTCTATCTCTGACTAAATACAGATTTAGTCAAAGACAGTACCCGGCAAATGCAAGAACTATTGTAATAATAAAAGGAAAACAAAATCCAGGTCAATCAGGTGCAATTCGATGGTTTGGTAACTGGGCTATGGGTTGAGACAGCGGACGTCTGCCATGCAAATGTCTCAATGTTTGTTCTCCTAGCAGACGGTGACTAGCCTCCCACTGGATGGGCCCCCGAAAAATAGCCACCGCTCTAAGCGGCCATGGCGGTCGCGGGCGGCACGAGGGCAACATGGTCGTGGTCGGCTCAGGGTGTCGAGAGGTGTACACCGCTTTCTGCTCGGTGGTTGCCCACCTCACCAACTCGCGTCTTACGCATATTTCACTTCCACCCTGCGAGCATATAGCTCTTGCGCTCCACTCCGGACGGCCAATTAAGGCAAGCCAGAGGTGGGGGAGGAGATGGTAAAGTTCCCCCGGGAGGTCTCGGGTCCGTGGTGTCGCCGCACACCAACAACTCGCCACAAGCTGCCCTGCGGAGACTGATTGCATTGGTGGGAGTTGTAATTCCTCAAGGAGGAGCTCCAACTTCCACCAACGGGCGATGGGGTCGTCACATCCCTACGCTCTTATTATTATTATTTATTATATAAACATTAATATTATTAAACTGGACTAAAGGCGATATCAGTTATGTAGTATATGTATACTACTTACTGCTTGACGTTTCGGCTGCGTTACAACAACCGTGGTCGCAAGCGGACTCTCGGAGTATTATATTGCACATGTGTGTGCGCAAACACAGGTGCACTCCCAAATCGCTCACTCTCACAGTACGGTGGGACAGCAATCTGACACGACCGAAGAGAGATCAGGCGCACGGAAGCACGGAGGAACTTGAGTAGTTGAGATGAATTTTTTCGGTCACCCATCCGATGGCTGGCCTCTACGAAAGTTGCTTAAGTTCGCAAACGCAGGCCAAGTGCGCTACCTACTGCGCCATCGAGTTGTGTCATCCTGTAGTTTGCTGCACACATTATGGTAAATGAAAAAGCTGTTAATTTGGAATATGACTCAAGCAGACCTGCTATATTTTTTTATCTCACAACAAAAGCAAGTGGACTATAAAATTCACAAAAGGTTTTCAATGGCTATTTTTGTGTGTTTTTCTAAACCATATTTCTGTGCGAACTGAATGAAAATACTCTTGAAAACTAAATGCTATGAAAATATTAAAAGAACCACTCTCAAAACTAAATCTGCCAACGGAAAAGCGGTTTGAATAAAGAATATTTCAAAACATTCGCTTGCGTGAAAAACGTTGAATCTTTTATAGTGTTGTGATTTCAATCAGTTCATTCGATTATAAGTTTTATAAATGGACTTCCTTTATTTTTTCGTTAATTTTTTCTTATTCTTTAATACATTTCTGGCTTACTTGTATCTGAATTAATGTACTAACAGAAATATAGTCACAGTGCCAAAAATATTCTGGAATGCAGAACAGTATAACGAGTTGTCACAATCAAGTTGAAAATGGAATTACATACGTATTTGACAACTTCAACAATTATGAAAATAAACACAATCCCTGCAAAAAACAAGCATTTCTTTTTGTCTATGAATTGTTTGTGTAAAAATAGCAGTTATTTGACGACCAGCTTGGTGTAGTGTTCAAGAAGTTACCGATTAGACCAAGAAGCACGGGACAAACATTTGTGTGCAAGAAATTGTCGGTTTTTTGATCTGGATGTACACATACACCCAGATATATGTATGTATCTATTTAAATATATTTGTAATCAAAACCACTGTTGATTGTGATGTCTGCAACACAAGTTAGGCTGTAACTTAAGCTACTTAAGCAGCTTAAACACACAGTCAGATCAATGTATGTGACGTTGTGAGATATTTATTTAATTAACATAGTATGTATAGTCTACAAATTGTGTTTCTGTTTAAATAAAAATATAATGTTGCCATATGCTCCTAAAAGTTCCTTAATTTATCATACTCACTCGTGTCTTTTACCATCACTAGCGTTGCATCTGTCAATCATTTCATCGTATCTTAGGTACTTTGATATGCTCGCGAGTCAATGGAGCGGAAACCAGCAGGTTCTTAGCATCCAAGTTATTGCTCATTCATTGGCGAGCGATTTATTGAGTGCAATGGGGATATTTTATAGGATACTCGATAAATATTTGACAATATCTTTTAATCAAACATATAATACATTCGTTTGAATGTGGGAAGGATCATGATCGTTTTACGTGTTATCCTACTACTATTACTATTATAAAGGCGAAAGTTTGTAAGTATGGATGTATGGATGTTTGTTACTCTTTCACGTAAAAACTGCTGAATGGATTTGAATGAAACTTTACCACAATATAGCTTATATATACATCAGAATAACACATAGGATATTGGAAATCTAAATCCACGCGGACGGAGTAGCATGTTGTTTTGAAATTACAATACAATGGCCCCTTATCACCAGACACACAAAATCATGGCTGAGCACGCGCTTCCCCCAAACACCGCCCCTAAGTGGGTCATTTATCCACCTATGCCCAACTATCCCCTAAATAGCCTATAAAACGGATCATTTATCCCCCTTGCTCTGCGTCAAGAAACGCATATCAATGTTTGATGTGGTCTCAATGATGCTATAGCACCGTGCTATAGCTCTTGGTGGTGGACAAAATGCTTAGGTATTCCATTTGGCGCACCCAATATTTGCGCTTCTGGTGTAATACAGTATAGAGGCATAGAGCACATGTTGATATTTTTGGCAGATACTGAAAGTGCACTAGGCTAGAAGCGCAATGTGCAGAAGCTCAAAACTGGGTGCGCAAAGTGGACTGCATCCACGTTGGCCAGGTGTGCGATTTCATCATCATCATCATCAGCCTATCGCAGTCCATTCCTGGACATAGGTCTCTTCTAGGGCTCTCCTCTTAGCCCTATCCTCAGCGACTCGCATGCAGCTCCTGCCAGCCATCTTGCGCAGATCGTCACTCCACTAGGTCTGAGGGCGTCCTCCGCTGCGTAGTTGTGCAAAATTCAAGTGCCAAAACTGTGTGCAAAGTGGACAATACTAGGTAGGTGCGCAATGCGCAGGTGCGCTAAACTGGATGCGCAAATACGACAAGGGCAGGTGCCCAATGCGCAGGTGCGCAAACACTGGGTGCGCCAAGTGGACCACATTAACGAGCGATCAGATGTGAATTATTCATTGAGATGAGGTGCTCAGCTTGCCCGATTGAGGTGGGAGTGAACAGGTCTGTTATAACTTAGAGGTAGGGCTACAATACAATAGTTCAATCACCAGACACACAAAATCATGGCGCGCCACGCGCTTCCCCCAAACACCGCCTCTAAGTGGGTCATTTATCCACCTATCCCCAACTATCCCCTACATAGCCTGCGCATAAAACGGATCATTTATCCCCCTTGCTCTGCGTCAAGAAACGCATATCAATGTTTGACGAGGTCTCAATGATACTACAGCACCGTGCTATAGCTCTTGGTGGTGGACAAAATGCTTAGGTATTCCGCTTTGCGCACCCAGTTTCTGCGCTTCTGGCATAGTAAAGTATAGAGGCAAAGAGCACCTGTTGATATTTTTGGCAGATACTGAAAGTGCACTAGGCTAGAAGCTCAATGTGCAGGAGCTCAAATCTGGGTGCACAAAGTAGACTGCATCCACGTTGGCAAGGTACGCTATATCATCATCATCATCAGCCTTTTGCGGTCCGTTGCTGGACATAGGCCTCTCCTAGGGCTCTCCACTCAGCCCGATCCTCGGCGACTCGCATGCAGCTCCTGCCAGCCATCTTGCGCAGATCGTCACTCTACTAGGTCTGAGGGCGTGTTCCACTGCGTAGGTGCGCAATATGCAAGTGTCAAAACTGTATGCAAAGTGGACAATGCTAGGTGCGCAATGTTCAGGTGCGCTAAACTGGATGCGCAAATACGACAAGGGCAGGTGCCCAATGCGCAGGTGCGCAAACACTGGGTGCGCAAAGTGGACTACATTAACGAGCGATCAGATGTGAATTATTCATTGAGATGAGGTGCTCAGCTTGCCCGATTGAGGTGGGATTGAACAGGTCTGTTATAACTTAGGTAGGGCTATTAAATAAGGGAAATAGCAACAACTTAGTAGTGGTCAATTGACGACCCGCTCAATGTTACGGTCAAGACGTTGACTATAGAACAAGAGTTCGCGGGTTCGATTCCCGCACATGACAAATATTTGTGTGCAAGAACATTACTGTTTGTCCTGATCTGAGTGTTATATGTATTGTTTGTTTGTTTGTAATTTGTAATTAAATGGATTTACGTATGTGTATCTGTGGCTCAAGTACAAATGCCTATGTTCATCATACAAAAAAATCGCCCCTAGCAGGAAATAAAAATATATAAAGGGGCCCCTTAAACCTACACGCTGGGTCGCAAGTCCCAGGCGCCGACTGACATTCCTCTCTGTTCCACGCGATGGACCCGGCACCCGCACGGAGAATCCATGGATAGCTAAGAAGTTCGTCTCAGAAACCCGCGACCCAAAATTTTGTAGCCAACGTCTCTGACAACTAGACCAACGGGCCTGTCTAAAGTAGTATTTTTAACTTTAATACACGGTTTAAATTTCTAGGAAAAAATCCGTTATTCACATGGGACCCAGATTTTTTTGAAATCCTTTTTATTCTATCGCCTTACAACATTTTCTTTCTTACACAAATATTCTGAGTCATAATATCTTCAAGCTGTATTCTCGTTCCTACGACCACGATGTGAATAATTCATCATGAACTCTTGAAGGGCCGTAAAATGAGCTGAGATAAACGGGGAGAGGTGACTATGTTTATAACCATTGGATAGCTTTGGTTGGAGAAGAGATACATTCACTTTCTTAAGGTGTTTAGCTATTTAAAAAATAATTATACATATTTCGATTATTTTAAAAACCAATTCTTGAATCATGAGATGATTTTCGTGGCAATCGGTGCACGAACGGCGGAGAACGAGCTAGGACAGACAGACAGACATGACGATACTATAAGGGTTCCTAGTAGTCTACGGAACCTTAAAAATTAAAAATAAATAATAAGTAATTGTTTGCACTAACACCCCAATTGCCTAGCCCCAAACTAAGCTCAAAGCTTGTACTATAGAAGCTAGGGAACGGATAAACATACTTAAATACTTTTATAAACATCCATGACTCGAGTACAAATGACGATGTTCGTGACACAAACATTCGTCCATAACGGGATTCGAAAGAGACTCTTGGTTTTGTATCCAGGTTCTCTTACCACTAGACCAACGGTCATTTATGATGCAAATTCCTGATACAAAATTATAGTACTATGTAGGTTGTTGATGGTCCTATGAATGTTTTGTGCACTTTTTAAAATGTTCCCCGACGGATTCGAACCTGCGACCTCTGTGGTTTTTGAGAGCAACGCTCTAACCACTACACATCACAACAGTGACTATGTATAAATAATTAACCCCCAGTGATCAACTACAAGACATTATATTGAGGAAGTTCTCTTAACTTCCACCATCAACTGAGCCATAAAATGTATGTCGAACAAACAGTAAATCATACAAAATATAATTTATAGCTTATGTCAACGGAACAAGGTTCACGTTTGAATAAAAAATACATTTAAAGCCCGCCCGTGAAACAATAACGATTCATAATCATTATTCCGAGATTATCGTTTTAGGGCATTTATTAATAACGGGGAATGAGGATAAATGATTTTTAGGGATTTTTTAGGGATCTTTTAGGCGCGTGTAAACATTTTTTTGTCCGCTGAAATAATTTGGAATTAAAAAAAATAAAGCTCGTATTGTACGCGTGTGTATTCTGTGAAAAACAACTTAAATACGTATAGAAAGGTAAGGCAATTTTAAGCATTTTTAAGTGTTAATATTTGTTTGATGGTAGGTACGTCTGTGCTGGTCTTATAGATACGTAATTGAATGGACAACTTAATAAAATGTTACTTTTTATTTATGCAACAAACAGAATTTATAAAAACTATCTATTCACTGGTGTCCTGCAGAGTTGAATTAAAATAAAAAGTTTCAAGTATTTATTTTACTAGGTACTTGTTTTCTATACAGAACCATCATGTGACAGTCAAATCGTGTTTCCACTTTTTTTTTAAACAATTATTAACGCTACGATTGGGAAAACGGAAAAAAATATGCGATTTATTATTCTCTTCACAAGTACTTAATGGTATTTGTGTATATTTATCTGAACTAAACATTTTCAATCTTAATAATACAATCTGAAATGAAAAACTGACTGACTGGCATTATCAATATAGCCTAAACGACTAAAGGTAGGCACTTGAAATTAAATAAATAAATCAATATCTCTGGACATTATTCACACAGCTCCATCTAGCCCCAAACTAAGCATTAGAAACACCCAGACCGATACAAACATGTTCATGCACACACATGTTTGAACCTTGCGGGGATCGAACCCGCGACCTTTGGTGTAGTAGTAGCTGACTTCTCGAACATTACTCCAAGCGGCTCGTCAAAAATGTACTACAGAGTCCAAGATTCACTTTGAGTAGCTGCGCTATCGCAGTAAGTAAGTAAGTAAGTAAGTAAATTCTTCCAAACAACTAATGCAAGCTAACAATATCAAACGATCTTTGCCTGAAGCACATGAAAATTTCAGTGACTTCAGACTGCCACTGTAATTTCCCAGGAGAAAGAACTTCTTTAAAGGTTATATACAAAATTCAACCGATCTTTACAAAAGATAATACAATTTTCCACACAGCAGAAAATAAGCGTTCATATTTAAGCATATTTAACAAGTGACGATCATAAATATATGCAGATGATGAATTAAATATCATGAATGAAAGATTGCTCGTGAAAGATAATGATTGCATAAATAATATTTTGTTTGATTCCATATGTAAATATTTAATGTAAGAGTCGAGTAAAAAGGGAATTCTCGTTTTTATAACGAGAAGCGCACTCTTTAAACATTGAATACTAATTATAACTGCACTCTCTAAATAACTAGCAACCCGCCTCGGCTTTGCAAGGAAATAAGCTGTCTCTCGATTTTATTATTTAGTGCGTTAAATAACATCAAAATCAAAATCAAAACCAAAATTTAAGAGCGTTGCTCCACTTTTCTCGGGAAACTGCAAGGGGCCTTAACCTCCTTATGCATAACATAAGAAAAATCCTTTTGAATCATTCTTTCTATCAAGTTGCATCAAAATTAGTTGCATATAAAACCCTAAGAAAACTATGTAGAAATGGGTTAAACGCATTGGTCAAAGAAGGGTCTGTTAAGATGTCAACTTTATTTAAGACACAGAAGATCCTTATAATGGAATCAATGTGAAAGCTTGGTTAACAAGTGCATAAACGGTAATAATTGAAGTCGTTAAAAAAACCCAGCAAATCCTTTTTTAAACAATTTAAAAGCCGTTGGTGATAGCCTATTTCTGAGGATCGTACTTCCAAACCATCTATTAATTTCAGAAAAATATTAAACCTTTCGAAACAAACCGAGCACAAGTTTAAAAACTTTAACAAAAGGAGAATTATCCTTTTGCGGAGGAATAAAACAGCCTGGACTATGGGCTAGACTTTATATTTAATACGAGTTGGTCTGATGAAGCTGACTTCAAGTTACAAGTGAAAGCGATTTACGTATTTTAAGAGAGATGAAGCGGAACACGGAATAGTGGAACTACCAGTCGAATAAACCGCTCGTCTGGGGATGTACCTCCACATTACAGAAGACTGCAGTGAAATAGCATATCGTAACTGTTATGTTATGTTCCTGCTGGTGAGTAAGGGCGCCAGAACTCAATTGGGGAGGGTCTTAAAGTCAGGCAAAGCATCTGAGACCCTTGGGCGGTTGTTGATGTCCATGGGTAGCGGGGATCACTTATCATCAGTTGACCCTCTTGTTGGCCTCCCTATCATATTAAATTAAAGTCATAGAATCTCAGTGAAATAATTAATTTAATTCACATATACTGCGGTCACCAGCCCGATGGTGTGGTGACTAAGGGTGATTGGGCATAACCATCCATCTTTGGAGCCCTACATCCAATAGTGGGCCTGAATATGTGTGTTTGTCCTGATCTGGATGTTATATGTATCTTCTTCTTCCTAGCGTTTATTCCGTTTCTATGTTTTGACCATGATCCAGGATTTTGGCAAGTCTGGGTGTTAGATGTATCTATACATAAAAAGTTTATTTGTCATACCACTGTTGATTCTGATGTCTGCAATTGCTTAAGCTTCTTAAAACAGAGTCTGTTCAATGTATGTGATGTTGTGAGATTTTTATTAGTTGCAGTCTTCTGCTAGGTCATCAAAAGCTGGATGTTACCAATCCGAACCGGTTCGAAGACGTACCACAACTTAATTGGTCTTGGCTTTTTCAATAGGAAAATCGCTTCCTCCCCTACCTTGGTCACTTCGTAATAGCGTGTGAGATAAATAACTCTATTTGTCTCGCTCGCTGCTGTGACGGCTTATTAAACGTAGGCTCGCGTGAAGGGGTATAACGGGTGATTGAAACAGATATTTTACATTGTCAGCTGATAATTTGGTTTTTTGCAGTCTACTTTTATTTATAGAAGGGCAATGGGGATTCACACTTGAACCTAAGCAGTTTTGCGTTGCCCGTTGGTCTAGTAATCAGAGATTCTGGACAAAACCGAGCAAATGTTTGTGTGATGAACATCGGAATTTGTGCTGGATTTATGGATGTTTATAAAAATATTTAAGAATGTCTATCCGTTTCCTAGCTTTCACAGTAATAGCTTCGAGCTTAGTTTGGAACTAGGTGTGTTCTGAAAAAAAAATATTTCTGTGTTGGATAGTACATTTGGCGAGGAAGGCTTTAAGCTATAGTATAACACTATGTGTGCGGAAACCGAAATCCACGCGGACGAAGTCATTTTATATTACATAGTGCTATCCATAGTGCAGCTTTCATTGCGTTGACTAATGGAATAACTAATTGGGTATTTAAATATTAAACATAATATACATTAACATCCCATCTCATGAAGTACCTTTGAGGAAAGGACTTATTGTTGAATATTTTACTCGTCAGTAATAGCACAAGTTGCGCGACCGTAGTCCTATCAATGTTGTATAGTCGGCAGCAAAAATATAATGATTCTATTTTTGATTTTATTATTATGAGTGCTATTATTATGTTAGTATTTAAACTAATTCTTTCAAATGTTGGATCTAAGACACTGTACCTTAAATCTTGACGGGAAATAAATAATTTGAATTAGAATACTAAAGTATAATGTAACCAGTGACTTAGTGGTGTAGAACGACCAATAACACACTGGGACTATAATAAAACAACGACCCATGCTTGAAGCGTAATTCAAACTACGAACACAACTTCAATGTCAATCAAGGTTCTTTTTCGCGGAAACCTTTTCAAAGAAATCAGTTAACTACCTTTTTGTTGACATTTGTTCCAAGTATTTACGTTTCTGACCGTACCAATTGGCCTCCAAACCAGATGACAATATAAATTCTCACGCGACGTCGCTCAAAATACTCTTAACAGGTAATTTGGCATTCTGTATCCCGTAATTACGTATACTTCAAAATCATTATTGCAGTCATTATGTCACGGACTGTGATCATTGCCTGTCAATGAAATATTGAACTTACCAGTAAAGAAAAGAGTTGATTTTTGAATGATTCAGTTCTGGTACAGTTGAACTTGGGTCAAATTATTGTTGTTTTCACTAAATTATTAATCTCAAAGACAAGTTGAATGATTTAACAGTGCGTCGGGTTTGTTAATTTACAACAATGGCCTGCGAAATTACTCCTAATGATGTGGCTATTGTGCAAGCTAAGGCTTAACGGTAAGTGTGATGATGCAGGTTCGATTTTGGGTCATGGCAAATTTGCGAAATTGTCTAAACTTGACAAAATTCTTGCAGTTGTTAGTGACAAAGTATTTAACTGTTAAAACAAAGGAGTTGTTTTGCAACAAATTTTTAAACTAAAGGACTTACTAACTTACTGACTTTCTTACTGCCATGGCACAGCGACCCAAAGTGAGGCCTCTGATACCAAATATTTACCACGAATTTTTATTACACACCATGAACTATTAGACTATTTGTAACAGATACTTCAATGAGAAGATTGTTACTGATCTTTGAATTACCTATTATAATTAAAAAAATGCTTACATACGTAAATTATCTTAGCGGCCAGATAAAGATATTCTAAGTAAAAACTAAAGTACTGAACGCAATCTTTCGGGTTTGACGACCCGCTTGGTGTAATGGTCAAGATGTTGCCTATTACGCAAGAGGTCGCGGGTTCGATCCCCGCACAGGACAAACATTTGTGTGCATGAACATGTCTGTTTGTCCTGGTCTGGGTGTTATATGTATCTATTTAAGTATATTTGTAATACCACTGTTGATTCTGATGTCTGTAACACAAGTGCTTAAGCTACTTAACACGGGGTCAGATCAATGTATGTGATGTTGTGAAATATTTATTATTTATTTATTATTTCGGGTCTTATAAATTGTCATAGACAAATTACACATTTCACAAAATAAACGAACTTAAACATTAAACATTATTTACCAAAAAAAACAAAATAACTCGCCTTTTTCGAATCGAACTGGGAACGAAATCGAGAGACTGGTCGAAAAAAGACAATATTTTTTAAAATATGGCCGCCATTTACCATCGTTAAACCGGCCGCAATATTTAAAAATAAAAACGGCCCGATCGCGCATCCCCCGCACAGTGAAATAGGTGACAGTGAGACAAATAGTACAAATACTCGTGTGTTAGGGAGGATGGATTTGCTGGTGTAATGGGGAAGAAGTCGGCTTCTAGATTAACATTGAGTCAAATCAAGTAAAATCATTCACAGTGTGGACTTAACGTACTTATTGGGGATAAAATGGAATGAGACGCATTGAAAAAAATTTCAAAGGTTTTTTTTTGAGATTCAAAATAAAGGAACTTTCATGTTGAACATTAGTACTTTATTGTCCTTACACTATTTTGTCTACATGTAAAAACAAAAACATATGCGACGATGCACATGTTCAGTCTATTTCACTGTTTAACACTTGACTTCTTTGCTCCTTTTGACCTGGTTTGAGAGACCTGGTGATCAAATCAAAACCGAACTTTGTAACGATAATAAGATGATTTGTAATGATGAAAATGATGAACGCATTTGGTGGGATATTGATAGGCTGATACTTTTAAACTATCAGACTACGAATATTCAAGCACACTTTAACAACAACACATACAAAACGTACTTAAATAAATACATATAACAAACAGAACAGGACAAACAGACATTTGTCCCGTGCGGGGATCGAACCGGCGACCCGTTGGTAATAAATAAATAAATAAATAAAATAAATAATAAATAATAAATATTTCACAACATCACATACATTGATCTGACCCCGTGTTAAGTAGCTTAATCACTTGTGTTACAGACATCAGAATCAACAGTGGTCTTACAAATATACATAAATAGATACATATAACACCCAGACCAGGACAAACAGATATGTTCATGCATACTTTAATAACCATAATACACACATATGCACATAATAGCCAACTTCTTCACCACGACTCCAAACTGGTCGTGAAATCAATAGTAATACAGATTCTTGAAATATAAAAAAGTATTTTTTGCCTAGCCCGTTTAAGCGAAAACCACGGAAAGGCACTAACCATAAAAAATTGGCCAAGTGCGAGTCGGACTCCCGCACTGAGGGTTCCGTACAAATTCTATTTTTGACGTATTATAAAAACTACTGACTAAATTTCGTTCGAACCAATTTTCGTTGGTAGTTTTAATGGTAATGTACATTATATAATTATTTCAATTTTATCATCCTCTTATTTTAGAAGTTAGAGGGGGGGGACACACTTTTTTCCACTTTGGAAGGGTATGTCACGCAAAGTATTCACTTTAGAAAAAAGTGATAATAGAAACCTAAATATAATTTATAAAGACCTATCCATAGATACCCCACACGTATATGTTCAATGAAAAAAAATATTTTGAGTTTCAGTTCTGACTATGGGGACCCCCCACCTTTTTTTATTTTTTTTCTATTTTCGTATGAAAACCTTGTTGCGGTTCACAGAATACATCACCTCACTAAGTTTCAACAGTATAGCACTTATAGTTTCGGAATAAAGTGGCTGTGACAGACTGGCGGACAGACAGACAGACAGACAGACAGACATGACGAATCTATAAGGGTTCCGTTTTTTTGCCATTTTGGCTACGGAACCCTAAAAACTAACGTGGCATAAATTTTTAGTATTCCAATGTACATAATTTTTATTTCCTTCGCACTCGAGTATTTTAGATTTCGCTCCTAAAATATCCGAATGCTCGTACGTCCGCCGTCGCAGGGTTGAAATTTGAGGTATTCCACTTTGAGAACCTGATATAATTGACTTCCAAAACATTGACCATCCAAATTTTGAGCAACCGTGACTTCAACATCTGGTCTAGGGAACATTGAGCAAATACTTATGTTACTATCGAAATTTATTTTAAAATAGGTGTAACTGCTGATTTACTACATACAATTTTTGATGTGCAAAGGAAGTGCTTGAAGATCTGAAATATCAATCTGTGCTCAAAGTTGACTAGGCTAGTCGTTTTAGTGGCGGGTGGGTGCTCCTAGCCAAAAATATCAATCAATGCTCAAAGTCGCGGAGTCAGATCGATGTGTATGATTTTGTGAGATATTTATTTAAAGTGTACTAGGTTCGTATGGTGGTTTTAGTAGGTAATTACGGTGATTACATCACACATAACCTGGCTACAGCCGTTTTTGCCTTAGGTAAGCGACTATGCGTTTCCCCCCTAAAAGAAAGATAAGAGGTCAGGTGCTCATGATACGCCGTTTATGCCCTTGGTAAGCGACAATGCGTTCCCCCCCTCCCCCCACTCCCCAAAGAGTAACAAGACAGGTGCTCATGATGCTAGCGATCAAGTGGAACACAACCGTTCAGCATCGTAGGGTTAAATTTTTACCTGTACAATTTTAAACCGCGCTCAAACCCCCGCGTGCTCGCGACGGATTTTATGAACAACCTGTCAGATTTCAATATTCGGAGTTACGTGCGAGCGGACCATTTGAGCGGTTTCGAGAGGGCGGTTAAATTTAACGGTTAGAAGAGATGTGAATTATAGGAATAGATGTTTTATTTTTTATTTTTGAACAAAAAGTTTTTGTAAAAATATTGAAAAAAGAAAAAAAAAATGCGTTTTTGCGTGGCCTTTGTAATTTTGGCAGTTCGTTTATTAATATGAGACGGTCTAAAATTTTATGAACGATTTCTATTTTCAAAGTTGAAGGTTAACACTTTGAAAATTCGAAAAAAATATTTAATTATATAAATGTAGTGACCCACCATTGTTACACTTGCCAAAAACTTAATTAATAACAACGAAATAATACTTAATCACCGCCGACAAATCAAGAGACAGAACTTACATCACAGTAGCAGTTTTAACGGGGCATCGAACCAGCACTAAATAACCGGCCGGCACTAACTAAGCCGCATTGGCGGATAGCCAGGCTTTTGAGATATGACTAGGCAGGATTGTCGCCGCATTCGTTGTCTTTTTTCTTCTTTCCGCATCAGTTTGAGACGGGTATACCTATCTATATATGTAGAAAGATGGGTATCTATCGGCGTTGTTGACTTTGGACGGTTTAATCTTTCTTCCATTTTATGATTTAGAGCTTTGTTAATCTGCTCGCTGAGAGGTCTAAGATTTTACAATTAGTATGAGACTCCACCGAAGCGAAGATGTGCTGTAAGTATCCAATAGGATTTCAATGCTGAGATGGTTGCTATGGTGATTCAATCTGTCTGGTTCCCCCCTATGGGTTACGAAGGTCTGATGATAAAAAAATATTTGACGTGCAAAAGAATTTCAGTGTAAATCAAGTTGCAAAATAAACGCTTTGACTTTGACTTTGACTTTGTAATAACCAGACTTACCAAATCCTGGTGCTGTGTGCCGTGCCGTAAGTAGCCAATAGGATTTCAATGCTGAGATGGTCAAGTGTTATGGTGAGACTCCACCATAGCTAATATGTGTGCTGTGTGCTGTGTCGTAAGTAGCCAATAGGATTTCAAGCTGTGATTGATCACGTGTTAAGACCAAAATACTATAGGCACCGTGCGTAGCGATGACTCTGCCATCTCGTGACTCATATTCATAACTTTTACTCTCAATGTCGGTAATTCTACTGTCGAACCACGGAAAAACATGGTGTGTTATTCTGCCATCTAGTGACTCATATTCGAAACTTTTACGATAAATGTCAAATTTTACTATCAAACCACAGAAAAAAATCGGGATTTTAGCGCCCTCTATAGTTTCTGCACGGTGCCTATAGGCTGCTTACGACTCATATCCGCTTCACAGCACACATCTTAGCTTTGGTGGATTCTAACCCAGAACTCTGATTGGCTGCTTACGACAAATCTCCGGTCCGCTCCGCACATCTCCGCTTTGGCGGGGTCTCACTCTTAGTCTGCTACATACATACTTACGTACTATTTGACTAAGTGTCATTTGTATACTACTTACTGCTTGACGTTTCGGCTGCGTTACAACAACCGTGGTCGCAAGCGGACTGGTGATGCGGGGCGTCGTCTGCTCGGGCGCGGTGAAGAATGTTCTTCTGATACCCCCAACTCGTCACTAATTAAATTGTCACCCACATTTTCACGGCACACAACACTAACAGTATCGGGTTTTGGTCTTGACGAAGAAAGTAAGTGTCATTTGCTATCCCAGAAGTAATAACCTATGATGATTATTATTGTAACCCTTTTTCTAAAGTCCAAGACCTCTGGTACTCAGTACGCTTTGCCAGATGTACTTTTTATTTATTTTATGAGTGAAGTATTTTTTATTTATAAATATTTAAATGTGAAATGTATGTAATGGGCTGGAAAATTAGTCTATTGTCTGTATATTTTATTTATTGTAATTTCTTTTGTTTTCAGGTAAGTTCCAGTGTTTCAGCTGTATTTCGTCTTCATAATTCAGTAAGTCCTGATTTTGAAGAATATTAAAAATGCTTATTATTTGCATCCCTTAACCCTACAAATGTGCGAACACCAAAAATATCTATACTAATATAATAAGGCTGAAGCGTTTGTTTTGTTGATTGATTGATAGTGTTCGACACTCTGTGTGCGCTCTGCGGATACCGAATTCCACACGAACGAAGTCGCGGGCGGCCGCAAGTATAAAATATACTTAAAGTGCGTTAAGCCTTAAATCACCCACTTTATAATCGTAAAATCACATTATAATTTCCTCTTGCAAAAATGTGTGTTTAACCTCGGTGTTTAACATGGAGTTAATATGTAGGTATGTGTGTGTTTGGGAACAACGCTGTAATATATGATCACAAATAGGTGATGGAGTGTACGTCGTTTTGAATGTTGTTACACTTGAGGCCGATGTGCAATCGGAATCGAATAATTTATTTGCAATTTTTGAAAATATTTTTTTAACATTTTAACACTAACTAACTAAAAACACGTTACCGTATACGATTTCGCTTTCATTAGAATAATTTCCTAAGTTATTTATATCAATTTGATATTCTCTTAGCTATTACATATTAATGATCTACTGGATAGAAGCTAAATTTATGCATTTATTTTTTTCTAAATGTCTGCAGAAACAAAAATATTCAGATCCACGGTTTGATAAGATAGATAAAGAATATACTTTATAGTTAGCCGACCGGTCCTTAACGCTGATAAAAAGGATATAATTTCACATGAATAATGGCGTTATTATCATTTAAATAAAATTTACAAGTAAAATTAATACTAACTGTGACTTCTGCCAAAATATTTGGAATTATTTTAATAAATATTCTTTGAATAATGATATCAAACTATTGGATCATACTAAAGATAGTTATTGATTTAAATCGTTTACATCTTTTCACAAATGAACACTCTTAAAATAAAAAAAAATATGTGTTTAATAGAATTGACCGACTGATAGTATTTAAATTATAATTTACCCATTTAATCTGAAACTTTTTTCAATACATACTCAACTATGAGTTGTATCGAAAATATTCAATAACGCTTTTATCCCTGATCTGATTAGTATCATCTTAACAACCTCAATGTTTAACAAAGAATTTCTCCATTCGTTTTAAAAGCTGCAATGACGCATTTCCACAAAAATTACGCACACCGACAAACAGACAAGTAAAAAAATACAAAAATAACAAGATCCACACATTTACTCCGTATAAAATATAACCCGTTTCCCTGCTTTCAAGTGTACATACACATCTGTACAGGAAAATTTACAATCACAGTTATCGTTGTGGGATTTTATTTGAATAATTTAAGAGGCATCGTTGCTCCGTGCTTGATCTTATCGTTTAAATTGCCCACACCCCCCCTTAAGGCGAAGTTGGAGTAGGGAAGGAAGGGATGCGGCGTGTACCGAAGAATTGCGGGATTGAGCGTAGTTTATCCTACTACTATTATAAAGGCGAAAGTTTGTATGTGTGGATGTATGGATGTTTGTTACTCTTTCACGTATAAACTACTGAATGGATTTGAATGAAACTTTACCACAATATAGCTAAATACATCAGAATAGCACGTAGGATATTGGAAATCGAAATCCACGCGGACGGAGTCGCGGGCGGCCGCTAGTTTGGGATATATGTGTTGTGTTATGTTACTCATATTAGTGTCTGGTGTAATTCTGTAACACAAGTGCTTAAGCTACTTAACATGGGGTCAGATCAATGTATGTGATGTTGTGATATATTTATTTAATTTATTTATTTATTCATATTAAAGCTCATCAGCACTCGTCAGTCTATTGCCAGCCGTATATAACTCCCAGACCAGGACAAACAGACATGTTCAATATTTATTGTTCGCGCACACAAGTGATTGTACTGTGCGGGGATCAAGCTCGCGACCTCTTGGTCTAATAGAGCTAAGGAAACAGCCGTTTTTCTTCATCATTTTCAATATTTAATATTTCTTTATTTTTAGAGGCTCGATGGCGCAGTGGTTATCGCGCTCGGCATGCGATTGCTAAGTTAAGCAATTTACGCAGAGGCCAGAAATCATATCGAGCTCCTCCGAGCTTCGGAAGGCACGTCTCTTTACGGTCCTGTCAGATTGCTGTCCCACCGCACTATGAAAGTGAGGGAATAGGGAGCGCATCTGTATTTGTGCACTCACTTGTACACTTTAATATATCCTGCGTACCTGGGAGATCGTAAGATCGGCCGACATGGTCTAAAACGGCGGTATTATTATTATTTCTATTACCGCATCCATTTTTACACGTTCAAGCTACAACGTAATAAAAATTCACACAGAGGTGTTGAAGCAAATGACAGTGTTTAACGAAAGGTAACAAGTATTGTGGCCGAAGGGCCAGATTGTACGTAGATCCGCGATAAGCCACGTGAATGTGTACGCCAAAATACACCTTAAAACAAGGGATGTAAGGAGTATTGGAGTACATTGAGTATTAATGAACGTAATAATAATTAGCGAGATATGTTACTGGTGAAATTCGGCTGGTACATTGTAATGTTTTATCAATAATCTTGCGATTATATGAGTCTTTTCGCATATTTTGTATGTCGTAAGAACAACTTGGTGTAACATGTAGGATCTTCAAGCTTTGCAAATGATGTTTTTATGTCTTCTAATGCATCTTTGATGCCTGATGTGTAACCTTGGGCGACTTAAATATATTATCTTGCGATCACTGGTTATTTTTGCTAAGTAGGTACTTCGGCCCACCATTTTGTGAGGCATGATGGCAATTGATGAAATTTGATAAACAGGCAGGGTATGAGCTGACTTAGGTGATAGGATACTTTTTATCCCAAATAAATGCTCCCATGGGATAAAACAAAATGCGCGCGAACGAAGAGGCGGGCGGGCGCTAGTATTATATTTACGAGTAGTAGTAGTAGTAAGGATTGTGGTCAGTAATTGGTCATTAATTTAAGTTTGACGTTCACATTGATCAATTAGAAGCGCAACGATTGATCCGGCCTGCATTGTGCACTTGACAATGATGCCGAAGTCTGTCCTGCGGCGATTATATCAGGCCGGTGGAATAGCCCATCATTCATGGGCGACGTCTAACGCAGATAGGTGCCATAGAATAGGAAGGAAAGAACAATTATAACTTAGTTTTCTTTATTTCTTTCTTTAATAAATAAGAAACCGAATCCCTTCTAATGTTATAAATGCGAAAGTAACTGTCTGTATGACTGTCTGTTTGTTACGCTTTCCCGCTTAAACCCCTCAACCGATTTTGAGACCATGCGAAAAAAGAATTTGAAATCCACGCGGACGAAGTCGCGGGCGACCGCTAGTGTTTTATTTATTTATTTATTTAAACTTTATTGCACGAAATAGATTTTGTACAAAAGGCGGACTTAATGCCTCATGGCATTCTCTACCACGTTTTATACATGTTTTATACATATACCGTGTTTAATACATTGGAGAATTAAAAGGCAAAAAACGGAACCCTTATATGTAGATTCGGCATGTCTATCTATCTGTCTGTCTGCGAGTATGTCACAGCCACATTTTTCACACTGAAACTCAATTTCTTTTTTTATTAACCCTATTCGTGTTGCATATTATAACAATGTGCTTGAGAATCACTGATATTTTTAGTTAAACCCGTCTGAAGTCAGAGCGGGTCGCTATTTAAAACATCCTGTTCTTTGTTAATAAAATTATAAGCAATTATTTCATCATTCCTTCTCCTAGTATTTATTCTATGATAGCAATATAACAATACGTCCGGCGTATGACGTACGGACAGACGTCGATTGCCCCTCTGCGGGAACAATGTTGCTTATGAAGCCGATTATGAAGCCGGTAGCGTCTGTTGTGGACGTGTCACGTGTGTTTTGTTTACGTATAATCTATTATTATAAATAAATAAGACATTTTCATGCACACAAATGATTGTCCTGTGCGGGAATCGAACCCGCGACCTCTTGTAAAATAGGCAACATCTTGACCATTACACCAAGCGGGTCGTCTTATTCTTGACCACGGTTGCTGTAACGCAGCCGAAACGTCAAACAGTATGTTGTAGATAGGTATGTACTTCATTTATACATCGCGTTAAGTCCCGTTAACTAACATTATTAGTATAGTAATGCAACGCAAAATATAAATAATATAAATGAATTATGTCTATCAAGCTTTAATCCTTTGTTTTGCTTGTATTTTTATAGTGAAAGTGGAGACATGGAATCAAAAGCACAAAGGTTAATTTAAAAGGTGGAATCTTAAATGGCCAAACAAATTAATTCACTTGTTTAATTGTCCTTCCTCCTACTATTTATTCTATGATAGCAATATAACAATACGTCCGGCGTATGACGTACGGACAGACGTCGATTGCCCCTCTGCGGGAACAATGTTGCTTATGAAGCCGATTATGAAGCCGGCAGCGTCTGTTGTGGACGTGTCACGTGTGTGTTGTTTACGTCCATATTATAATAAACTAACGGCCCGTCCCGGCTTCGCCCGTGGTACTTGTCCACTATTTAATGGATGATATTATACATAAAAACCTTCCTCATGAGTTACTCTATCTATTAAAAAAAACCGCATCAAAATCCGTTGCGTAGTTTTAAAGATTTAAGCGTTCATAGGGACATACAACATACAACATGACAGAAAAAGCGACTTTGTTTTATACTATGTAGTGATGACATATCAAGTTCGCGCTCAAGTTCGATCTCAGAGTTGAGTGCGATTTATTAATACAAGCCTTAAAGTCCATTTCGATCGATCATTAAATGAAATAATAAAAAATTCTTTGGACTAACACACCAATTGCCTAGCCCAAACTAAGCTCAAAGCTTGTACTATGGATGCTAGAGAACGGATAGACATACTTGAATAACTTTTTTAACTTCCATGACTCAAGTACAAATTCATCACACAGACATTTGCCCCTAGCGGGATTCGAACCCGTGACTCTTGGTTTGCAGCCAGAGTCTATGACCACTAGATTAACGGGTCGTCAAAAAAAGGTTTCCTCTTTATTATATTAGTTCAATGAAACAAAATTAAATAATTTAGTCAGGATCACTTAGTAAATTATTTTGCTCCTCAAAACTTTTTTCACCCTACCAGCGCCTCGACGTAAATGGCCTGCTGAGAAGGGAAAAAAACTCAGCAGTTACGCCTTTTTTTTTTAATTTACAATGATGACAAATATAAAAATACAAAATAAGTGCGGCTGAGCAGATAAACATGTCCATACATATTGTTCATTTAAATAATTATACTATTTAATAATTATACTTAATTCATCAACGCTGATTTTATAAACAACTTAAATGTCTGTTTAGGTAATTCAATAACACTTTCAGTAAGTTTATTACATATTAAGGTACTAAGTCCAACAAAGACAATTTTTAATGATAACCATTGTTCCCCACACCCCAAGTCTCAAGAGTACATCCAGACAATATCTAGTTCATTAAGACCTAGTAATGGAGTCGTAGCCATTACTCGACTGATGATCGAACCATTCAGATCATATGCGATGCAAATTGACGCGTCACTCTAATTACTTGTGTAAATTATGCCCTCAATCGGTGACGTTACTATGGGATTCGAGCATAGATTTCATCAATCGTTCGCCCGATACAAGAGAACTGTGGCATTATTTTGATAAACGCCACGTACGTTGGTAACTACGAGATGTGAAGTGACTGTCGCTTCACATTGCAGGGCCTGAGTCAGGCAGGGAATACTCAATTGTGTAAAAAAATTATCAATTCCGAAATCCCGGGATTTTTTTCGATTCAAAAGCGCACTCACAGTAGCGAACACCTCAACTATAGGTAATTAAGTACCTGAATATCAGATCACTTTTATGTATTATAACACGTATTTTATGAAACCGGTCTAAATGCGGCTATAATAAAATTATTTAGTAATAATACCATTAAAGATATCAAACGCAGGATCAACAATGTGCCTAGATTGAATTTTTCGGTCACCAAAAAAAAACCGAGGACTCGCTTACAATCAGTTAGTTAGAAACCGCAGGCTGAGTGTATTCAACACTGCGCTATCAAGCTCCTCAAAACGTAGTATACAACAGTTTTACATTATAAAAATTAAAACGCGTTAAGTCTTTTTAAATAATAGTAGTGTTATAAATCGAGTACCTATCGACTACACTTCGAGAACATCCAGTAAGCGCCTGCTAAACCCAAGGGAACATGTGCCCTGATTATGCAACTTAATCATGAAGACAAGTTGAATCGACATTTAGGTGAAACGCTCCGTGTGTTGGGAAATCTGGTTAGAGAGAAAGGACTGGAGAATTGTGTAGAGGCTTTTGCGTTTAGCGCTTTGGCGGAATTGTGATGCAAACTAGTAATGTTTTAAACAAAAGACTGATACTTGGTATTGAATGACGATTAATCCGGTATTTGACTGACAGTTCAAATCACTCACTTTTATAAAATAAAATGTGTTAAAAAACGCAGCATTAGTAGGTAAAACTGTATGAAATACGGCTATGTCGTCGTAAGTTAGTTAGTTTCGAAATGCTTTTGTTAGTTTCGAATAACTATGATAATATATATTCTTTTAGGGGAGATACTTTCAGCAGTAGACTGATACAGGCTGATGATGATGATGATATTATTATTGACGATTCATAAGTGCTTTTATGAGGCCTATTTGAATAAAGTATATTTGAGTTGAGTTGAGTTGAGTTATCAAAAATGCAGTTAAATTAAGCCAAACTAAAAAAGTGTTTGATTTAATAATGGGTATTTCGACAAATTAAAACAAAAAATTACGGAATTACAGGCATTTATTATATCATCTTCCTGCCCTTATCCCACACTAGGCGGGGTCGGCGCAACACGTCTTCTGCATTTATTATAATCACTTAAAAAAATAGTAACCATCACTTTAAGACTTGGTTCAACGTATGAAATAGGTCATCAGTTTTTTTGTTTAATTATCAATCAGTAACTGACTTTGTCTCCTGTTTCAAACAGTCAATCAGAATCTTCACTCAAAGACGGCACGTCTGAATCTTCATACTTAACAAGCTGCGGCTTCGCTAACAAACTGTCCAATCGGTTATCTACCTTCATATCGTTCTCAAGTATTTCTCCATACTGCTCAAATACTAATTCAAACCAGTTTTTAAGACATTCGTTTGAAATATTTGATAGAACATGAGAAATTAGTTTTCTTACTTCTGGATACTTTTCGTCTTCGACTTTCGTCGTAATGTTTGGGTCTTTTAATGCTTCATTTAAAGTATTGTACGTGAACATACCCGGTGTTAAGTTCATTATATGGTTAGGTATGCGTAAAGGAATGTGTCCATAAGATAGTAATATATTATCCACAACATATGGATTTGCTTCAGCATTCGTATAGTGTTCTATTAGGGAGAAAAGTTCTACTTTTGCCATTGTGTCATCGTAAGGTATGTTGTTTGCGTCAAGCCACTCAGTCATTTCATATCTCAAGCTGTTTATTGTCACGTTTGAGTGGGCAGGACTGGTTTCACTGTGGTGCTCTTCAGCGTTATAAACTACCACGCTCGGTTTATCTAAATTTGGTATCAGTTCACAAGTGATCCATTGTTTGAATGCATCGTGCGTGTAATCTGCTTCGAAGTTTTCGTTGAATATTATTTTATTGCTGGAAACAGCGTAAATCACCTTTTTCGTGCTGCCTTCGACTTCTAAACTGTCTGCGTAGGTAAAGTACGGTTGAGGTTCCGAATCGAAGTATGCGTTTTCTTCTATAAAATAGATGTCGCGGTCGTCGAAATAATCCTTTATCGTTTTTAAGTAATTGTACCTTTCGTATGTCACCTCCGGTCGTTCTAAAACTACGAATGACGAATCTTCTATCTTCTTCCACACAAAGTCGTATTTGAAAAGGAGCTTGCGGAATGTACTTATATCCATGTATGCGGGCACGTATTCTCCGCATGCTTCGAAAAGTTGTAATGTTGTCAGCAATGTGTTATTTTCTATTATGTTGGTAGATAAAACTTTCAAAATATTCATACGGTCTGGCGTGAACTTCTTAGCATCGATCGTTTCGTTTGATTTGATACGGTTAATAACGTTACTGGACAATCCGGTTAGAACCTCGGCTGAATGACCTCCTGGAGGATGAGTTTTAATTTTATTGAAGACACGGTCAATCATTTTTATACTATGATTACGTTTCTGAGTCCGCACCATTTTGAGCACTTTATACAATTTAGTGTCCCAAAAAAGGCAGTGTAGGACGCTCTCAGGCCAGGTGGAGTGACGATCTGCGCAAGATGGCTGGCAGTAGCTGGATGCGAGTCGCCGCGGATAGGGCTAAGTGGAGAGCCCTAGAAGAGGCCTATGTTTTATAATAATATTATCAATTGAATAACACAACACAAGTACAATAAATATTACACTAGTATAATAAATTACGAACAAAACTCACAAACGTGCACGTTGCACGGAATTCGATGTCGACTGATCCGCGGGGCGCGGGTGACGTGACGTCACACGGCGTGGGAGCGAGACAGGTATATCGCTGACTCGAGGCGCGTGTAGCGAGTACAAGCGGTGCGCGCGATTAGTGCGCGAGCTTTGTGTAGTTAGCGTTTGCATAATTAATAATCTTTACTTTTAGTTTGCTTTTGTAAGACATTAAGTTAATATAATATCAATAATAATTACAGATAGTTTAAAAAACGCATCCATGTTTTGTAATTTATTTTATTGTTTTTTTTTGTTTTGAAGTTCATGTATGTAATCTTTTGGAAAAATTAAGAATCAGTTACAATTACACGTTATAAAATTCTTGGTATCTTTAGGTTTAATGCTGGTGACTAAAGACGTCCATTGTTTATTATTTAAAAATATAATTGCGTATAAATCCAAAAAGAATAAATCTTTTCTTAAGCAAATTAACTACATAACAAAAACATACATCAAGGTTCCACAAAAATCATCAAGCTCGTCAACATTAATTTAATAAGTCCACACAAATTATCACCGCGTGTATGTCCAAAAAACCTCGCACAATTATTTATGTAGGAGTTGTACCGCGCACTGCCATGGAAGCGCGACGTTGCCGCTCCGCCAAACGCGGTACGTTGCAGGACTGTATTGCCGCCCGCTCCCCGCGCCATTTTACTCGAGTCCGGTGCCGAGAGTTGATAAGACGCGCCGTCTTTTGTAATATTTGGAGTTTGGAGTTTTAATATGGTAAGTTATTTTACGTTTTTAATGTTTTAAGATGTATTAATTCAACACTAATATTACTACTATAATATTATGTGACGGCGTTCTCAACCGAACGCCCCGCACCAACAACCAGTCCGCCTTCGACCACGGTTGTTATAACACAGCCGGAACGTACATTTGTTATAACACAGCCGGAACATACTGAAATATCGCGTTAAGTCCCGTTTATAATATAAGTGTTTATTTCAACGCGAAAGACTACAATCTTTTTTTTTCAAGCTAGAATGAATGTATTTTTAAAGTTTCTTTATTTATTTAATAATTAATGTTTTCTTAGGTTTACGCGACTGTTACTCATGAAATAAAACTACTTTTAAACGGATATAATCGCGGTATACCTATTCTTGAAACTATATATTTACAGGAAAACCCGACGTTTCGGCTCCTTTTCAGGAGCCGTGATCACAGCTTGATTGCCAAAGTGTAAAATTATGCTTTTAAGTAGTATGGTATATGTATATGACAAACTTTTACGGTTTCCGCATTTTTTTCTGTTATTCATACTCACATTGTAACAGTCAAAATAATGAAGAACTTTTTTCCAGAAATAAATATCAATATTCACCAAAATGGACAAAGTGATGGAAGACGATTCGGTTACAAATACATTTGAAATCGCAGCAAAGGTTGCTTCTATTTGTGAAGAGGGAGCTCAACATACTTTGAAAGCGGAAGAACTTTATAAACTGTGCAATGGTAGATGTAAGTATTTATATTTAGGAGAGAGGGGGGCAGCTTAGCATAGGGGCAGATTGGAATATTTTGATTTCTGACTGCAGCCTCATTTTAATGCATGCTGTGAGAGATTAATTAAAATAGTGTGAAATGCCAATTTATCTATTTATTTTTTTAACAATATGAAACATTTTATAACTTTTTATTGACGAAGGAGTAAGTATGCTTAGAAGGTGTATGTATTTTGAATTTCCTTAGAGTGTTAACGTGACCAAACCTAGAAAAATGCTAATGTGCCCCCCTCTCCTATATTTAGTTAATATTAATATATCAGTATCAACCTTTGATATTTTATCACATTAAACTCGCAGTTGTAATAAATATTATTTGTTAAATGCGTATGGGAAGTGTTTTCTAAAGCAAATAAAGGACATGGCCAGCATTCTATGGAACGTTTGCCTAGATACCAAATTCATTTCCCACAAACATGTCGTATTACATTAGACTCGTTACTTTCAGAACATTCAATATCATCAACAACTAAAGTCCAAGAACTTGAGGTTATAATTATACAGACACACAAAGATTGCAAAAAACATTTCAATCCCTTACTGTAGCATTGTTTTGATTGATGACATTATACATTGGTTACTAAGGTTACTCAACGGTGTACCGTGAAAAAAGTGTTGTCTCTTATTCTCTTATCGTAATTTTGCTAACGCTTACTCTGTCACGCATTGTATATTATTTCCATGGCAACGGATTTAAATATTTGACAACAACTGTCGAAATAATGACAATAATATTCATTCCTTTCTGCTTAAAGTAATATTCATTTTGGGAAAAATAATAAAATACTATGTTTAAAATAAGTTGTTTGTGGTAAATAATACGTTAAAAGATACAATTTCAAATATTTTTTATAGTTAAAGCTATATTTTATTGTATGTCACTGTTTTTCATACAATATTACATTGTGTCTATGGAGGACAAGAGCAGACTATCCGTATTTACGTTGAAAGGAACGCTTTTTTTCAAAAGCAGTGTATAGCGGAAGTTAAATTACTAATTAATTTCTTTTAAATACTGACAAGTTCTACAAGATTGTAAAATATATGAAAATTCATATTTTAATTTAATATATTTTGTGCATTTGTGCCATTCGTGGCCATCACTAGGCAGGAATGGGCCATGTCTTTTGTGTTTGTTTGTTTCAGGTCCCCTAGACCGTCCACTACTCTACCGCTATTCTTACCCATTCCAAAGATTTTTGTTTATTAAAAATCAAACACCAAATTATAATCGCACAGACTTGCGAAAATTTTTAATGAAAAAGTACGTCACATATGGTTGTGTACCGACGTTATCAGATCTCGTCGTTTTCTCTCGTGCCAAAGAATATTCTGGAATAGATACATTCTTTTACTTGGTATCCTATGAAGGGTTTGTGTGGAGGAACATACCCGGAACAACTAAGGCCATTTTTATGGAGAAATATGAAAATGTCGCGAAAAGGATGAAATATTTGACCAAAATGAGGGAATACAGACGGCTGGACCGTCATATTGTTTATTTAGAATGCTTCACGTATAGTAGATGTCACACTAATGACACACTTGGGCAAGGCAAATTTTATTTAGCTGTTTCAAACAGACATGGTATCTTGAGTTTAGGGTTGACACTCAAAACAACCAAAAAAGAGAGAATATTTAAATCTCTTTTTACTCACCATACACAATTTGGATTACGTCTAGATGAATTAATTGAATTGACGAAGAACGTGCCTAAGCGAAAACTTCTAATGACAGGGAAGCCAAAAGCTGATTATTGGACTGCTACTCAAGCTCAACGTTTCGCCAAAGACATCGGTGACCGAACAAAGGAAGATGGAAATGAAATTTCTTGGATCAAAGAAATCTTTAGAACCGTGAACGAACCTACAGTATTTGTCTATGAAGATTTACCTTTTTCTCATCAAGAACTGATCGCTCCATTCACCGCTAAATCTGTTATGCTGGAATATATTAGAGATATCGGGATACCACATGATCCAAATGCTCACAGGACGGAACTGTATCGTCTGATTAAGAAGTTTACAAAAGATAAGTGCGAAAGTTTCTCAGAAATTATTCGGAGTCACAATCATGAAGTAGCTCTGTTTCCATATCAGTTTAAAGAGCTGGATTTCTACAATTCGTTTTGGCCTGAAACCGGGACAACGAACGTTTCAGCTTACAAATTTCAAGAATCTGAAAAATCATTGATTACAGCGGAGGAAACGTTGTTAGCGACTGATAGAACAATGGAACAAGTGATAGATAACTTGATGACAATGGGAAAGGATCATCCCAAGTTCGATGGTTCTTTAACGGAATACATAACTGTAATGAAATACGATGACGAGTATGGCTATAATTCTATTTTCGTTGATTAGTGGTTATTGGCGACGGTTATCTGTGAAGAAATTGCATCACACGCCTTAGTATGGAAATCCTCATAAAAATGATTAAAGTCGTAAATACCAAAAATGTGTTTTTTTTTCTCCGACGAAAGAAGTGCACCGTGTGGCTTATAAGTATTAAAATAGCTTTTACATACTAACACTATATTTTACTTTGTCGATTACACTTGTAATTATTTTAATACTAGCTGCCCGCCCCGTCTTCGCCCGTGGTACTTACTTACATGTATTATACATACAAACCTTCCTTAAGAATCACTCTATCTATTTAAAAAAACCGCGTCAAAATCCGTTGTGTAGTTTTAAAGATCTAAGCATACATACGGACATACAGCGAAAGCGACTTTGTTTTATACTATGTATTGATTGCAAGCTATACAAAGGTTAAGACACTTAAATATGTATAAAATCAACATAATCTGATAAGAACAAGAAAATATTTTTTTTCTTTACACATCAAAGTCCTTAAAGGAATACCGAAACCCGACACGAAAAAAATAACCGTTGTTTTAAAAAATAACGGTTATTTCATACCGATACGGCCTTCCCATTTTAATAAACGGGCTAACCAAGATTTATTCTACTTAATAACAGGGATACGGTAAAGGAATTTTGGGACGACTGTCGCTTCACTCACATTACCAAATGGCATAGATTTTAATCGTTATATTTGCCCTCGCCATACTTCGAAATAAGCACTAAAATAAGAGCGACAGTCGCTTCTTTGAGCGAAACAGCACACACAATCTTTGGTGAACGTGCTGTCTCGCTTTTATTTTAATGCCAATTTCGAAGCAGGTAAGGGCAAATCTTCAGATTTATATTTATGCCACATAAAAGTAGCTTTCTTCTGTTTGACATATAGGATGTTTTAGGGTGTTACCACACCAATCCATCGATCGTCGATCGACGCCGTCTATCGATGGTGGAATGGAATAGTCGACGTCGATCGATAGTTTCTACCAGAGCAATCGATCGACGGCATCGATCGATGGTAGAATGGAATAGTCGACGTCGATCGAGCTGTTTCGCCAATCGATCAACGTCGACCGGTGCCATCGATCAGCAATCGATCGATTGGTTAGTCGACTGGTGTCCGTCGATGGTGTCGATCAATTAAAGCTACCACACCAGTCGATCAACATCGACCGATGTCGATCAATGGCGTCGATCGACGATCGATCGATTGGTGTGGTAACACCCTTAAATCTTTAAAACGGCGGAAGGGACTTCTATGCAATTTTTTTTATCCGGTGGTCCGATTCAAGACGAAGGTTTATGTGAAGGTACAATAAACTGTAAAGTAGTGAAACACAGGTATATTTTAGTTGCACCCGTGCGGTACCGGGGTGGGTCGCTAGTCTGTGTATGTTTAACTCTGCACTTAAACTTTTATATTCTCGAGACATGGATATTTAAATTATGTGTAGCAGTTATTATTAATAAAACAAGCTTTTAAAGTAGCTGGGAAATAAAATTATGCTGCTTGAGTGGAACTAGGCTTATTTATCAGGCAAGGAAATAATTTTATTGATGTTCATAATCAAATGCCCTCGTGGTAATTTTGGCGTTGAAGACAGTTGAACAGACCATTCTTATTTTCGCCATCGTTGCAAGGGTCCTGCTTACATCTTTTCACAAAACTGAAACTCGTTAGTAAAATCAAAATAATTACTTGACCCGGAATTGAACCTCAGACAGTCGAAGTACCACCAAACGAATTAATTATTCGCCTGACCGTACCACCAAACCACTAAGCCGCTATAAACCAGAGTTTTGCTATCGCGATCATACTAATTAAACCGAGAAATGCACGTGTAAATCTCAACCAATGGCGCGCATGGTAATTGTAACCTGTGTCCGAACCGGGAATCGAATCGATACCCCATCGTCTCGGTTGAGTTAATTAAAAACCTAAGGGAACATTCCTATGGACGTGTGATAGGATCTTGTGTGGCGACAAGCGAATTTAGACTTAAAACGATTGAAATAAAGCCGGTATTGCACTGGCAAGGAAAGCACATTTGCACAGTTACTACAATTGTAATTAGGGTTGTCACTTGATACTATAACTATATAATGTATTCAGAAATACCATCCCAATTTAGTAATTTAAGTACATGATTAATGTCGTCTAAAAATACTTTAACATTAAAGTTGTAAAGTAGATTCAATAAATCTACTCCGTTAATAGTTGAAACCCTGATAATTGTAATATTGACAATTATTTAAAAAAAATGCGCAACTGCTGATTTTCTTCCGGCGCCTCTTCTCAGCAGGCCATTCACGTCGAGGCGCTGGTAGGTTGAAAAAATTGGCCAAGTGCGAGTCGGACTCCCGCACTGAGGGTTCCTTACAAATTCTATTTTTGACTTATTAAAAAAACTACTGAATAGATTTCGTTCGAACTAATTTTCGTTAGTAGTTTTTATGGTAATTTACATTATATAATTATTTCAGTTTTATCATCCTCTTATTTTAGAAGTTAGAGGGGGGGGACACACTTTTTTCCACTTTGGGAGGGTCTGTCACGCAAAGTATTCACTTTAGAAAAAAGTGATATTAGAAACCTTAATATATTTTTTAAAGACCTATCTATAGATACCCCATACGTATATGTTCAATGAAAAAAAATATTTTCAGTTTCAGTTCTGACTATGGGGACCCCCCACTATTTTTATTTTTTTTCTGTTTTCGTGTATAAACCTTGTTGCGGTTCACAGAATACATCCACTCACTAAGTTTCAACAGCATAGTACTTATAGTTTCGGAAAAAAGTGGCTGTGACAGACTGGCGGACAGACAGACAGACAGACAGACAGACAGACAGACAGACATGACGAATCTATAAGGGTTCCGTTTTTTTGCCATTTTGGCTACGGAACCCTAAAAAGATTCGACGTGCAAAAGAATTTACTAAGTACATGAAATTGCTGAATGAATTATTTGATTTTATTTCATTTCATTATAACGGCCGCGTTGGTGCAATGGTTTAGAAGTCGACTAGACCGTTACATTGAAAGGTAGCGGGTTCGACTACGATCTCAGCGCTTTGCAAACATCTGTGTGCATAAACACTGCTTGTTAAACGTTCGACCTTATTCTTAATAGAATAAAATAAAATGTCATGAAAATTCAAAGAAAACCACAATGCATGCTAAGTACGATATTAAATTCAATCTTCAATAGAGAAGGATCGGTAAGTTGATTTTAATTTCACCCTATTACTAAGGCAACCCTAATTACTGTCTTGCAAAGACCAAAAAGTTGCCGTTCCAAATAAGACCGTAACACACTTAACTGAAGGTGCTAATTCTTTCATCGGCATGCAAAAGAAATTACTCCATTAAAGAGTCCTAATAGGGGATTGCACATTGAATTTTTCGTCCGGTTTTTTGCGATGAGCGGAATTGATTCTTATCTATAGTGAGTTAATGACGAGTTTCGGTTGCGGTGTTTTATATAGGGAATATCTGGATATTTCAAATTACAAGGTTAGTGAGGGCACAGCGGTTTTATGATTTTCTTTGGACTCGCTTTGATGGATTTCAATATTGTAAGTGTTTGGTGATTTCCCACATTATTCCCCTTCATGTTAAGGACGTAGGTAAATGTAATTAAAAAAATACAATGATACGAAATGCCTGTGTTAAAGGAAGTCGTTCCTATTTGTTATGCTGTGTACAATTGGAATGATCTGGTGTTATTATAAACCTAAATAGTTTGTGAATTCGCTATTATTTACGCGATTAAGAAAAGAGCACCTGTCGAGTTTCTTGTCGCTTGTTCTCGAATCTCGATAGATGACTGCATTCTGAAGTCGGTGGCAGAATCTAAGAGTAATGTCATAATGATTGACGATTTATATGTGCATCTTTTTAGCCTACGTATATAAATAACTTTGTGATTTTGATATTTCTCTATTGTGCGAACGGCTTACCTACATACTGAAATACATTTATCACCTAAGTCAGCCCATACCCTGCCTGTATACCAAATTTCATCAAAATCCGTCTAGTTTCAGCGTGAATAACGGACAAGCATACAAACAAACCAACTTTCACATTTATAATATTAATAACTAGTTAATAATAAAATAGATCGGGGTGGCATGAAAATCTACAGCCAAGCGCAACGATCGACCATGTCGTCAATAAAAACTGCGTGTAATTACAATTTTATTACAAACGTAAGCATGTTAATCAATTAAACGGTTAAGAAATATCGCGCTTATTATAAAAACGTCTGGTTTAACGATAGTCATCTTTAACGATTCCTGGTTAAGTTTAACATAATGTTTAACGATTTATCGTGATGATCGAGGACCGATGGGGTTTTGTGGTGCTGTCTCGCTTGCACACATCATGGCGCCTTTGGGTAGGGTGGCTACGGAGAGAGAAAATTTGCAGGACAATGCAAATATGGTATTTGACTTATAGGTCAAATCACCTACTTTTTTTGAATGTCAAAATCGTAACCTTGCAGGAAAAAAAAATGAAATATTGAATTGTGACGTCACATCTCTGTAGTGTCAAATCAATACTCTTTTAATTTCAATTAGCTGTAATAATTTGTAAAAAGCTCATTAGTAACTGTGGGATAAAACATTGTGCTTAATTTTTGATTTCGTCTTTCATGTTAGAATGTCATAATTTATTTCGTATGCAGTCAAATACCCAATCATTTATGTAGGTTTTTTAAACTTTACTTAACCCCTTCATAGTCTAGTGGTTTATGTGTTTACATTTTTAGTGTCAGTTTGAACGCATTTGACTATTAAAGTCTCACTGTAGGGCAAATGCCCTCATCATTTAAAAACTTGTTAAGGTAACAAATATGGGTTTTAGTAAGCGCGTTGATTTCCACGCCATCCATATCCGGATTGGTGATCAATTTATGAAGTTAAAAAGCTTAGTTTTAATAAGGTGAAACGGTATTTTAAAACAAGAAAAAACCTGGCTATTTAAAAAATGATTTAATTTTTTTGTTTTATTTATTAATTTTTTCATTGTATTTTAATTCCCGAATAAAATAAATAAAAATATAAAAATAAATATAGCCACCCTAGCTTCGATATATCCTTCTCTCTCCCACCTTGCGCAGGCGTCTCTTTTTATACCATTCTTTCTTTTTCATCCTTTTACAGTCACGAACGAAACGAACCATAATGAAATATGACCTCTATCCCATTGATTTAAGAGTTCATTCTTATGTAAACAGGTTATTAATGCAAGTATTTTATTGTGAATCTCTGATTATTATTCAAGAGTGTTATTGAAAATAAATAATGTTTCGTTTATTTAAGTTTTACAGTACAAAGCGATTCCACAAATGTTACCTTGGTGATAAATTATTATGTGGATTTTTTGTTTTATTTCCCTTTTTGTATGTTTATTGGATGGGGTGGTAAAGCGGTTTAACGGTACTTTTAATTTTGAATCATTTAATGAGCTTCAGGCTGGTTATTGCTGATTCTGTGTAGGTATTTAATTGTTTATTACATCCATAATGTAAAAAAAATTGTTTGATACAATTATTAATATTTCAAAACAGCTCGTCCCTTACGGGTGTAATGGGGCACGACAAATAGGAAATAAAATTAGATTATAAGCGATTTCAAAGCAATTATGACACAGCAACATTCATGGTCATAGACCAAGGGCCAAGCTTATTTACAAGGATTATTTTCGGCCATGGCGGCCGATCTTACGATCAGCCAGGTACACATGATATATTATAGTTCACAAATGAGTGCGCAAGCACAGATGCACTATCTATTCCCTCACTCTCATAGGTAGTTCGGTGGGACAGCAATCTGACACGACCGTAGAGAGATCAGGCGCAGGACCAACGGCTTAACGTGCCTTCCAAAGCACAGAGCTCGAGATAAAAAAATTCGGTCACCCATCCGATGACAGGCCTTTGCGAAAGTTGCTTAACTTTAGCAATCGCTGCGCCATCGAGCTTTTCAATGATGATAGTAATAATTATGTGAAAGATATATAACAGTAATCCGGAATCTATGCTCCTATTCCTACTCTAATCATGATCAAATCAAATTGCTACTCTATTTCACTATAGCCGTTATCTATCCGTCAGTAATCTCGATCTATGATTCAATATGATGCAATTCGCCATAGCAACGTGATCTAGGACTAGTGTTGCCATCTCGTAATAGAAAAAACTACTAATGCTACTAACCCAACAAAAATTGCTAGATAATTTAAGTAGTAGAAATAACTTGAAATAAGCTTAAGTTCTTTGAAAAATAATTTGTGTTCATATACTGGTTAACCAAAATGTTTTAAAAGAGTTTAATCTCTATTGCACAAAAATAACTCGTCAACTTACGTAGAGTGAATTTTCTATTTGGAAAACTGTTATTATTGATGCAAGAATGTGGTGTGAACTTAAATAAATAAAGATACCATAGCCTTTTTTTAGGAACAAAAAGCAATTTTTTATCATTTTTTAAATATTTTTTTCTTATTATAATTTTAATATTGGACTGATTTTGAACGTGACATAAATAACCTTTCTATTGGACACAACATAACTAAAAACAGTACCAAATAAATTGTATTTCTCCGGCATGGCAACACTTCGGTCCGATCGAAACGGTTTCCCACGTTTCCGCGCAATTATAATGTACCTATAAAATCACAAAAGCCAGGTAATTTTGCATTCAACTTGGCATTGATGGTAAACGTGAGGACTACCTGATAATAATTGAGGTGTAACGTTTTGAAAATGGAATATGAAATCAAATAATGGTTATAAAATTATATATTCTAGTTTGCTCCTGAAAAGACTCCGAGCGCACTCTTGGGTTTGAAACAATAAATGAAACAAACAAATCAGGTGGACCAAGCATGTATATTAATATTTTCAATTGACCTATATACATTTGAAGAAAAATCTCGTCATCGCGGTTAAGGCAAACTCTCGTTCCGCAATGTTTTACCGCCATCTGTTATGCCAAATGTGCACTAATCCTTAATTGACGTTAACACATCGCCCACCAAGGACAAAGTGCCGTTTGTCCTTAACAAATTTACAATTATTAAAATTTCAACCAAGTTAACAACAATTCAAAAATATATTTATAAACCAAATAACGAAAGATCGCCCACCGTGATACAACATAACCAAACAAAATATTTTAATCAACTAAATACACCCTTAACATACATCACAAACACATTTAAAATTATTAACACCAAAAAATCAATAAAACAAAACAATTATCTTAAGTTAACTAAAACACTCAGTGGACCTATCAACCACACCAGACAGTACCCACCCCAACGAAGTGCACTGTGCAAGTACTGAACCAGTAGGATCTTTCATGACCCCATCCTGTATAATTTGACTATACACTTCCGAGCCCAACAATAAACCCACTTTATTATTAGTGTAGTAGCATGGATCGGCCAGAATCACATGATCCACAAGTTTCCACTTATCTGATGATATTTTGTTAGTGGCCGACAGTGTAGTAATAGACTCTAGAACATGTGCCTTTACATTAATAATAAATTTCGGATTAATCCTTGATATTATTTTTATTTTTACCATTGCCTTAGAATTAAGACCATGACCCCCTACGCCCAGTATTCGCCTCTCTATAGGAATCTTTTTTAACCCTAATCTATTTACAACCGCCTCAGTCACAAATGAAGACTGGGATCCTTGATCTAACAAGGCATGAACCGAACATACCTGACCAGCTTCAGTTTCTGTATTTACAATCGCTGTCGGTAGTATTATTTTGTCGCTACTAACACCGCCTTTACTAGCCGCACAAGAAACAACTTCATCCTCCCCGAATTGGGGTTCCTGAGCGCTAGGATGCAATAAGACATGATGTCTTCTCCTACACAACCGACACAAATAATGACTAAAACACTTTTTAGCAGTGTGATTGCTCCCCAAGCAAATAAAACAAGCATTGCTTCTCTCCACAAACTTACGACGGGCCACAACCGTCTTGTTCTTAAAATCCTTACAAAATGACAATGTATGCGCTCCCAAACAAAACAAACATTTATGATTAGATGATCTCATATGCAATGATTTATTTACAGGATGATAGCTCCGGGCAGTAAACTCTTTTGCTAAGTTTGATCCGGATTCCAACATTTCAATGGCGCGATATCTGTTCGTAAGGAACTCCTGAAATTCAGCATACATTGGGAATCCATCTGCTGAGTTCTTATTTACCCGAAACTCCCATTGGCGCCTGGTTTCCGGATCCAACTTCAAACACAAAATGTGGATAACAATTATGTCCCAACTGCTAACGTCTACTCCTATATTGCCAAGAGCAGCTAGACAATCGTTAGTAGTGTCTATTAGCTCTTTTAACGCCACAGCTGACTCTTGTGCAATGTTACTCTGACTGAACAATCTCTTAAGGGTTAACTGGCAAATAAATTTTTTGTTGTTATATCTTTCCTCCAGTAACCTCCAAGACCTGTCATAATTTTCGTTTGAAATTGGTATGTGTCTAAGATACTGCTCTGCTTCACCTCCCAAATAGCTTTTAAGATAGTGTAGCTTTTGAACTTTAGACAAATCCTCGTTGATGTGAATCAGAGCAGTATATAAGTCCCTAAATGTAGACCAGTCCGAGTATTTCCCAGAAAAAATGGGTATATTAATCCTCGGTAACTGTATTTGGGATGATGGCTTAACATTAAAAGAATTAACTTCAGATGGGCTTACGGTACTAGGTATATTTACAAATTGTTCTAAGCATATCTTTAAATCTGCTTTGTACTCCATATAGCACTCTTCGGTCTGGTCATAAATTTCGTCCTTGACGTATTCAGTACCAGAGAGAGCTTTCCTGTCTACCGTACGTTTCAAATCTTTGTGCCCTGATAGGAATTCCTGCCACATCTGGTCTAATATCTCTAATCGCCCTTCTACAAATTGTTTGGTTATCCTATCTTTAGGGCTCTTTCTATAGTTCGATCGAGCTTTGGTCATACGCTCAAATAACTCAATCTGGAAATCGATAAGGCCCTCCATTTTTTAAACTAAATTTACAAATTATATACTTTACAAAATTTTCTTAGTCTTTAAATTAACCTTTCAAAAATCGGGCATAGATCCCACGTTCCAACCGTTTTTTGGAAATTATTCTAAGTCCCTAAAAATTAACACTAAATTATTCTAAGTCCTAACTATCCTAAAATTATTCTAAGTCCTAACTATACACTAATATTTCAAAGTTAAATTGTCCACTATAAATAATAGAGTCTAAATTTCCCTAGCTCCCACACGATTTTCACAAATATAAACAAAGTACTCACAATTTCCTCTCACTCACACTGCACTGTTCCTTAGCGAACTCCTCACTAGCTGCTGGTCGCCACCACCAGACAGCTCCACTGCTCCCGGCTCCTCAACCGATGCTCGGTCTGACAGCTGCTCCCGTCCGCTCCGCTGTCCAACTGGTCTCCCTGGACCAGCTGCTCCTACGTCCTGGTTGCGACAGCGAACCACTGTCCAGGACGTCACCTCCTCCAAAAATGCACTCAGCCTGCACTATGACTAGTGCCCAATGGAACTGTACTCCACAGATCCGGCAATCGAAAGGACCATGAAAAGACTCCGAGCGCACTCTTGGGTTTGAAACAATAAATGAAACAAACAAATCAGGTGGACCAAGCATGTATATTAATATTTTCAATTGACCTATATACATTTGAAGAAAAATCTCGTCATCGCGGTTAAGGCAAACTCTCGTTCCGCAATGTTTTACCGCCATCTGTTATGCCAAATGTGCACTAATCCTTAATTGACGTTAACAGCTCCATTGCATTTTTTTTAGATTAATAAATATTACGTTATGAACCCTTAACTCATTTATACAAGCAAGAACAGTAAAAACAAAAGAATTAATAGGACGAGCGTGGATTTTGGTAAGCACTCGTAGTGTTGTACGAGTACTATAGCGTAAAGCCTTCCTCGATAAATGGACTATCCAACGCATAAAGAGTTCTTCGACTCGAACCAGTAGTTCCTGACATTAGCGCATTCAAAGAAACAAACAAATGCGATGTCAGCTTTTATATTAGAATAGATACCGGAATATAAAATTCATTATATTAATCGTTTTACAGAGACACTGTCCCAAACATGTTAAGGAAATTGTAAAAAGAAATGGGTACAAAATATTTCAAACAAAGCACATTAGAAATACGTATGATTTAGTTCATTTTCATTCCATTTCAGCTACTTAACAAGAAGCTGTTTTAAAAACATCGATTTCAAGCGAAAAAACTGCGCGAAGATATAATTATAAGGTTCAATTTAGAGGTTGGCCAGTGGTCTCAATTCCGCGACTACTCGTTTAACGTAGCTCTTATAGCATTGTATTTAAGGTTCAAATTTGCACTGAATTTGGCTAGTGGTGGCCAATTTAACGATGATTGGTTTCGTAGATCGTAACGGTCTATTCAATAGGAAACCTGGTCACTCGAGGAAGAGGTTTAGGTTTTTAAAGTACCTATGCGTTTCTATGTGTATTAATTTGGGTTTATTTTAAGTATTACTTTTATTTTGCATGCTTCTCTTATAATATGTTACGATTATAACAATTGTAAATTGTTACATTTCGGCTCGAAAAATCTCGACGGTCTTTTTGGTGTCTAGCGGTTTAAGTACCAGGCCTTTGTCTGGAGTCCCTCGGTTCGATTCCCAGATCAGGTCGAATGTACATATGTCAGTTTTTCGAAAACCGACCGATTTTGTGATAACCAATGCGCATTTAGCATGTCGACGAAAATTTCAGATCATGGAAGCCTAACTACTAATACAAAGTTCATAAATTTTTGTAGACCTTCCAATATTGTTCTAAAAAGGTTCCAGCATTATTCCATTATGAACCCAATGGTAATAATGTAGGTAGGTACAGTGGTAGTTCTGTGCATAATTTGTAAGCACTACATTTATACAAACATCTCTTTCTAACAGAAATGTCATATCTGAATGGGCAAGCCTATATTAATAGTGTAATCAGTTAAATGGAAATGTTTAATGGCCATAACAAATTCGCGACAATTTACTAATCTTGTATAATTATAGCAATTTGAACCTTAGCCCCTTAAGATAAGGATGTGTAGGAAACTTATGTTAGCCGGCAATCAAAGCTAGATCATAGAAGCTAATTAGTACATCATTAATCTAGATTTGGTTAAGTTAATTGGAAACGATCTGTGCAATAATAATGCTTCATTAGTTAAGTATTAGAATATGTTAGGTTTGCTTTGCTTCCTTGGTCGGGTACAGTCGGAATATTTAATTTAACATAGGTTATTATAGACATCAACAACCGCACAAGGGTCGCAGATGCGTTGCCTGCCTTTAAAACCCGTACTCACCCCTGCTGAGCTCTGGAAACCTTATTCACCATCAGAAACATAGTTGTGGTGATCTTCTGTAAGATAGAAGTATATCCCCAGATGAGCGGCTCATTCGAGTGGAGTTAAGTAAAGTATTAGCCTTATCAACTTGCTTTCCAAATGCGGAATGGTGATCACAAACTCTCACTGTATTCAGAAATACCGACGCAATTTTTTCTTACCCAGACTTTGGGACTACAGCGCTATTCCTAAACCAGTAGACCACCAAGGCACGTTGATGAAGATAGGCTAGTTTGATTCTTTATTTTAATGCATAGGCGGCAAACGATAGTAAGCAATCACCGTCGCCCATGGACATCCGCGACACCAGAGGTATCGACGATACGTTGCCAAAAAAATCTGTTTCCTGATAAATTTGACGAACCGTCTTGTTTAATTGTAAGTTTATCTATATCTAATAAAATGATTTAACCTACAAGTAAACCGTTTGTATAACATTAACTCGCACATCTCAAGTTAACCCGTCTGTTGGAACTAGCTAACCGTATAAGTCAGGGCCCTGAGGACTTGTGAATTTTCACTTACATTCAATTTGGACCTAGCGGGTTCACCCTTGTCACGGCGGCTGGTACTCAGCACGGGGATGTAATTGTACCGATGACTTGGGAGTACACTTGCGGGCAAGTTAACGGAACATTAGGGAGTAAAGTTATATATATAAACAGGTTTATATATATAAACCTGTAACTGTCCATAGGGATCATCATGACCTCCTTAATCTGACAAATTGACTTTAGGGAAAGTATCTCGGTATCAAAGTATCTCGATAGCAAACCCACCCAACAGGGTGTTTGTGTAAGGTAATTAATAATAAGCTTGAAAAGTATAGATTTATCTTTCTTAAAGGGAGAAACCATAATTTGAAGCTTATTATATAGTAGAAAGAGAGAGTATAATGTAGTAGGTAGTTTATGGAATATAAGGGAGTTGTTGTAAAGACCACATTAAAGAAGTACGTCATAATAACTGAGTGACACTCTTGCTCGTTTGTTTCAGAATAAAGCTAGTAAATGTTACAGTGATAAATTAAAGTAGCAACTACTAATAAAAGAGCAACTATCGAGTTTCTTGACGCTTCTTCTCGGTAGATGACTGCGTTCCTAAGTCGGTGGTAGATTCATTTTATTGTGATATCATTGACGATTTATAAGTGCCTCACTGAGGCATACTACATACATGTAACTAGCTATTTCTAATAATTAAAATTAAACATACCTCTCCCCTCAAACTCGTACTAATACGACCATTAAATATAATGCCAATCATAAATCTAAGCTTTAAATTCAAACGAGTTCCCTAACATCATCATATTGTGCAGTAAATTGTCCAGTTATTACATAAATTGTCATTGCGTAAGAAATATTTAATAGGTCCTTTAGTTGTGTCCGGCAGTGTAGTTAAGATCTAATTTAAGCGCTAGTTTAAGTACTCACAGACAGACAATTAAGGAGCGTTAGTCATCACCATAAACTATAATATTATTTACTACTCATTGGTAATGATTAGGAGTTTCTGTAAACTAACTACGCAAATATATGGTGCTAGCGGCCGCCTGCAACTCCGTTCACGTGGATAGCTGCCTCCGTGGTGTAGTGGTTAGAGCGCTGTGCTCAAAAACTACGAACTCTGAGGTCGTGGGTTCGAATCCCGCGGGGAACACTTTCACTTTGTGTTGGTTTTCCCAGTTTGGTTAGGACATTGCAGGCTTGAATCACCTGATTGTCTGATAAGAATGATGATTCCGTGCTTCGGAAGGCACGTTAAGCCGTTGGTCCCGACTATGATCCAAATTGTCTGGTTTCCCTTGTGGTTACGGAGGTCAGACGACAGTCGCTCCATTGTAATAACCAGGCTTGTCAATTCAGGATCATAGTCGCAGCGTACCCTGGGCTCCAAGGCATTGGCTGAGGATGCAACCGGGAGAGGCGCTAGGATGATGATGACCCAGACCAGGACAAACGGATATGTCTGAAACAAATGTTTGTCCTGTGCGGGAATCGAACCCGCGACCTCTATACTTTTTCCAAGCGGTCTATTAATGTTTATTTTGTAGTTCAGGCATCATTGAGCCCGTACTTCTTTGGCACAACCCCGTTAAATTTTTCGCGTAAACTATGTTGCGATGTTAGCCTCTTGTATCCTCTTAGTGTCATGTCAAATGGAGCGGTGGGAAGAAGATATAGAGGGAATTTGCTCCAACTAAATAACCGAATATGTGGGCATTTGTGCACGAAAAGTCTGTGCAGTGAAAATTTAGAGATTTGTTTAGTAGCATACTAATATGTATAATAAATGTGAAAGTTTGTTTGTTTGGACGTTCGATCACCTCGATGGTCTAGTGGTTTAAGTGCCGGGCCGTGGTCTCGAGGTCCTGGGTTCGATTTCTGGGTCGTGCAAAATTTGTGATGATTTTTCCAAACACAGTCCAGGTTTGTGATCACCAACCCGCATTTGTCAAGCGGTGATTAAGCCAAAACCCATTTTTGTAACGAAAATATGATTCCAAATGATGCAGGCCTTTGCCTTGCAGTGGGACATTAATGGGCTGATACTTTACTTTTACTTTATGGGATAAAACAGGAATCTTGATAATGCGGACAAAGCCGCGGGTAAGAACTAGTTCATAATAATTATCGTCTTTAATAGCTGAAACACGGCTAACACACATATAACTAGTGAACACAAGGCGAATTTCTAATGCAAACGTTTTGTATTTGCCCATCGGGACGTCCCAATATTACGGATAATTCGAATTAAGGTTGCTTAATTGTTTCTGGGGCCCGGAGGTACGGTGTGTTCCGCTTGTGTGCTCCCACTACCCACGTTAATTACAGTTGATCGGTGTTGAAGGTGTTTAAGTGTTGTGTTGTAGTGTGGTGTCGGTTTTAAGGGGATGAAGAATTGAAATCGCGGTAAGGGTTAGTGTTTATATGATGAATAACTTTTACTCGAGTCATTGATAAAAAAGTGGACGAATTTAGTATTAACTATTGGCATTTGTACTCGAGTAATGAAATGTATATTTGTAAATGTATAAATGTCATGCCACTAGCTAAATTTAATGTCATTTACATATTTTTAAAACATAAGAAGGCATTTTTCCATTATAATAATATGAAGAGTATGTTTGTTTGTTTGTTTGAACGCGCTAATCTCAGGATCTTCTGGTTGGAATTGAAAAAATATTTTTGTGTTGGATTGTCCGTGTGACGGGGAAGGCTAGGCTACAGTATAACAGAAAAAGAATCGGGGGCGGCCCCTAGCATTCCGATAAAGTGCGTATAGGAAGATATTTCTTCGAGGTGTCTACTCTATATGCAGTAGTAATACCTCAATGCTGTACCAGTAGGTTGGGTAGGTTGACCCCTGTTGGACGATAAAAATCTCCAAAAGGACTTAAATCATTCATAAACATTTCAAACGTTACAACAATATAACAAAGCCACACGAAATCACAATAACGCTTACAAAAGAAGCATGTTTGTTTATATTACTGTTTATCCACGACATTTCTATGTACTTTTACTCCAAAAATTTCCGTCAGTACGAACTTCAAAGGCTCGGCCGGAATAGTTTCTGAATTTGACTGAAATAATAAATAGTGCTGGTCTAAAACGGCCCGGCCCAGGATTCAGCCTTTGAAATTTAAATTCGATCTCATGCATTGAAACCTTGGGTAAAGGAGAGGGTATGGTGCTTAAGAGGAGCGGTTAATGTAAGATAATAAATTAATAATGATTCATTCTTTGGACTTACTTATCATTTGCCTAGCCCGAAATTAAGCTCTAAGCTTTTACTATGGAAGCTAGGGAACAGTCACCCAAAAAGAGTTTTGTTTATTCCGTCAGTTTTAACTTTCAACCTGTAAATCCACGGAAGTATGAATAATGTAATCCTTTCAAAACTCTTTTTGGGATGTGTTAAATTAAGGAAGACTTGAAAAGTTTATTTTAATTTGATACAAAACTATTTTCCAAATCCGGAGGTAGATAGAATTTTTATATCGTTTTAACGAATCATTTGTTAATTTATTCATTTATTTGCACTCATGCTATCACATAAATGGCCTTAACCTAATGATGACATGGATCGATGAAAGGAACATCTCCTACTTGAAATAAGTTTTCTTTTTATTTTATTCCAAATCGCTCCGCTCTCTACACAAACCGGCACCGAACCCGCTACTCTGTAATGTCGGCCCCACGTCCGTATTTGCATGTGACATGCTCGACACGATCCTAGTTACATATTTTTTCATACATTTCGCTCAAAACTGCGGTTTTTAAGTGACAGCTTTCATTTTCAATTTTACCTACTGCCCTGAAATTGTGGAATGAACGGGATTTTTAAGTCAAGTTCTTTGTGCGAGTTATGAAGGGTTTTCTGCTGTTTTAATTTAGTTTAGGATAAAAAAGTTGACCGAATTAAATGTTGTGTTTTAGTTTTGATAATTTGGTTCATCTATTTAGATTATTATGAAGTTAACTCTGTGAAGTATGGGCAATGGCAATGATTCAATCCAATTATTTTGGCTGCCTTAGCCTTAATGATATTACATCTTCAGCCTATCGCAGTCCCCTGCTAGACATAGGATATCCCATTCTGAACGATTATTATTAATAACTTAAACATGTTTGTTATTCGAAAAATAATGATTTTTTGCAGCTTTAAATCGGGATGAAAAGTATCCTATCAATCACCTAAGTCAGCCCAAACCCTTCCGTTCAGTAGCTTCAGCGTGATTGACGTACAAACATCCAAACAAATTTCACATGCAAAAGATTAGTATAAGGTATGGATTATATGAGTGGTCTAATTCTTATTGTTTTTTGTTTCAGGTATGCTTTTTCAACATCGGCTGAAAATTAATGAAATGTCGAGATAAGTATCCTTAGCTTATAGATTGATCAGCTACCTAACGAAACCTTATTTAAAATGATGTCGGTAGCCCGAGCCCGATGAGTGAAGGGTGCTGGTTCGATTCCAGCCTGATTCCTGAGACAAGATAGATATTAAATTTAAATCAATAATTAAGTTACATTCACTTCATATTCTGGTTAATATCTTTTTTAAGTTGTTTTAACTAAACCGCTTTATTATGATTATAATTTTATTCTACTTCTTCTCCTACTTACGAGTATGTTGGTTGTGAGATAAACTTGTTAATATGAATTATTCAAATTCGTAAAGTAATATGAAATCTAAACGTGCAGTGTATACGGGTCGCTAGCACAGTTATTTAAAAAAAAGTGGAATATAACATTGTTATCTATTATTATTACATTTCATTGAATGCATTGACATTTATGAAATCCCAATCAAATTTTAAAATAGTTTGACTGCTGAGTTTCTCCCGGCATTTCTTCTGAGCAGGCCATTCACGTCGAAGTGCTAGTAGGTTAAAAAACATGTGACGTGCAAAAGAATTTCGTTGTAAATCTAATTGCTGAACAAATAGCTTTATCCTTATGTCTTGCATTATATGGCTTGTCGTGACAGATTGCTCTCCTATCTACTACAACTAAAAGTGTGAGTATGACAGTGAGGAAATAGGGAGTGCACCTGTGCTTGCGCACTCGCTTGTGCACTATAATATATCCTGCGTACCTGGTTGATCGTAAGATCGGCCGCCATGGCCAAAAACGGACGGAAGGGTATATGCATATTATTAAGTACATATATGCATATGATAATAGCAAATTCAAGTTTTCTAAAAGGGGCGCTAGCAAGTCCTACCCTCTGTTGTCTAACTACTCTTGTTTTCTATTAATATTACATTCGCGTTGTTTATTCACAGAAGTTATACTTTTACAAGTTAGCGAAACAACTGGGAAAATTAACTAAAACCCTATTAGCATTACGAAAGGGAAAGTTTGTCTGTTTATTACTTTCGTGTTTTGAATTAAACGTTATAAATCTGAGGAGGAAGTGTTAATTTGTTTGTCACGTAGACTCTTTGTGTAATAACACCTTTGTAGAATGTCGCTGTCAATTTGTGAGAGTGATAATTTGGCTTAGATCTGGATAAGATGGTGGGAAGCTAAATATTCGCAGGTCGTACTGACTTTAGTAAGGTTAATCTGAAGAGTTTTTATTAGTCTTGAGGCCGCCTGCGAGACTTCTTCCCCGTGGATTTCTGTTTTTTGACCTACTCTACTATACCGATATGCCTCCGACAACATCTTGTTGGTAAATCCTTAACATGAGCCAATCCCCAAATCCAGCTTGCTCGATTATTCCCAACAAGTCTTCTCAAGGCAGGAGCATAATAAATTCAAGAGCCCACTTCAGCCTTCAATCCCGCAACAGCTGGGGAAGTGGGGATATAACGCAAGTGTATATTTCCCGTAGCTATAAGTCCGTTATGCATTATCATTGATAATTGAGAATACTGGTATGCATCTGCTATTTTTTTTTATAATACTGAATTTTAATTCATTCATTCATATTTACCCGCAATAACTGCATTCTATCGAGACTTGCCGTTTGTGGCTATAAATATTGTCCCACTATCCAAGTACGCTCTAAACTCCTGTGGATTCTTTCAAATCTTTGTAGAGGTTGGGACAAGTTTTCTCCTTGGAAACTTGGCTTACTGACCAGCCCTAGACAGATTTGACCACATGAACATCCCTTGCACTTCTTGGTAAATCCTTAACATAAGCCAATCCCCATATCCAGCTTTCTCGAAAGTTCCTAACAATTCTTCTCTAGGCAGGAGCATAATAAATTCAAGAGCCTACTTCAGCCTTCAATCCCGCAGCATCTGGGGAAGTGGGGATATAACGCAAGTGTATATTTCCCGTGGCTATAAGTCCGTTATGCATTATCATTGATAATTGAGAATACTGGTATGCATCTGCTCTTTTTCTATTTACTCGCCATATCTGCATTCTAGCGAGCCTTGTCGTGTGTGGCTATGAATAATATCCCACTATCCAAGTACCCTCTTAACTCCTGAGGATTCTTTCAAACCTTTGTAGAGGTAGGGACAAGTTTACTTCTTGGAAACCTGGCTTATTGACCAGCCCTAGTAGCTTTGACTGCATGAACATCGCTTGCACTTCTTGGTGAATCCTTAACATTAACTAGTCTCGAAATCCGTTTTTCGCCAGTTCTCCCAACAATTCTTCGGAGGAGCATAATAATTTCAAGAGCCTACTTCAGCCTTCAATCCCGCAGCATCTGGGGAAGTGGGGATATAACGCAAGTGTATATTTCCCGTGGGCCTAAGTCCATGCATCTGCTCATATTTTTAACACGCACTGTATTTTATTTATCCGCCATAACTGCATTCTATTGAGACTTGCTGTATGTGCCTATGAATATTGTCCCACTATTTGAGTCCCCTCTAAACTCCTGTGGATTCTTTCAAAACTTTGTAGAGGTTGGGACAAGTTCTCTTCTTGTAAACCTAGCAGACCTCGAAATCCGTTTTTCTCCCAACAATTCTTTGGAGGAGCATAATAAATTCAAGAGCCTACTTCAGCCTTCAATCCCGCAGCATCTGGGGAAGTGGGGATATAACGCAAGTGTATATTTCCCGTGGCCTCAAGTCCGTAATTGGATACGAGGCTAAAATGAGCGCTCAGAGCCGCCGTCTGATTGTTCTGGGCCTTTTTAATAACAACCTTATCGTGTGTGTGAGGAGTTAGGTTTTACTGGATCTGGTAAGGGACGAATGTTTTAGAAAGATCTATCTATGACGTAGCGTCTTATGTGTTCAGGCAGTACTTACTGGCAAGCGTGGCGATTAAGCTTAAATCGTCTTTGTAATGAAAACAGGATTTCAATTGATGACTAGGCTGATGCTTACTATTTTAATATCTACTGCATTGAACTGATCCTCTTTCTATATAATGTTGAAAATGTCCAAGCGAACTACGTGAGTGAGCTATAACACTCGTTCATGCGTTCTCCGTATCTTGCTGATCGTTATATTTGCCGATGACATTGCCGAAAATGGCTTCTGTTTTATGAATTAGCATCTGTTTGCCACATAAAATACCTGATGCATCCTCTTACTTTTACATTCAATTGAACGGTGAACATTTCCATTACTTCCTCCGTTATTTAAGGAGTAAGAAAATTGAATAAAAATAAAATAATTGTATCCAGTAATTTAATTTCTGTAGTCTCTACCGCCCTTCGATGTGAATAGCTTTCGGACAAGTACCATTACAAGGAACTCAATACATTCTTATATTGGCTGCTTAAAAAACTTCAGAATTTCCGTGTTTTAGTGCTTGTCACATCCAGTGCTTCCGGGAGTCGATCCTGGGCCACAGCGGCCTACGCTCGTCTTTATTGGCGATGGCCGCGCCGTTACGCTCGCCAGAGATATTATATTTCCCTGGATTGCCGACTGTTTTCTTACCATGGATTTTTACATCGAGCAAGATGAGAAATTGAAGGACCTTTTCGTATTTGTAAAAAAGATGTGAAGTATTTGGCTGTATGCTTTAGTATGGGGCACGGGGTCTTATAATTAAAATGATTTCAGTTGCATTTAGTTTGATTTTGGCTCAATTGCATCGTCGATAATGCTGTTTGGAGTTTGAATAGATATTGGTCCAACGATTAGGTTAATCAGCCTTTTTGGAGGTCGTATTAAATATTTTAATAATTAATTGTCAATGAATTTTGGTATGTTCAGTTACGTTCATAATATTATGGCTGATATAACCACTGCTGTTTAGATGTCAGAAAGGTATTCTCACATTAACCCTTTCTGAACGTCTGTATCAAACACTCGTAGGAAATATTGGTATTAAATTTCATTTCAAAGCAATAGCTTACCTAGTTTTGTTATAAATATCAAAATCAACAGTAACTCAAATATTTGAACAACAAACACCCAGACTCAGAACAAACACAACTGTTAATCACACGATTGTTTGTCCTAGAGAATCTACGTCGATAGCACCACCCATATCAAATTCGCAAGTGTAATTTGCTCTCGGTAACAATTGAAAACAAGCGGAGTACGAAATATGTGCATTCCTAGGTCTCGAGTTGAGAACAACGCTCAGGTAGCATTTGTCCGAAGCGGTGACAGCGGATACATACGGATATTTATCCGTGAGAGCAGGTTTAACTTTTCGGATATTTTTAATTTTTGATATAGCAACCGTACAAGTGTCGCTGAAATGTTGTCTCCAATTTAAACTCCATATTCTCCCCTACTGAGCTTTTACTTAAACGGTTTGCAGACGGCGGGTAAAACAACAAACATACCCTAACGCCCAATGTGATGATAATGTGATGATTATGGGCCTAATTCCCCATATGAGGAAGACCTACGTCCAGCATTGGACTACAATGGGCTGACAATGGTGTTGATGGTGGATGATAATCCCTACTAATACTATAAATGCGAAAGTTACTCTGAATATCTGTCCGTCTGTTACGCTTTCCCGCTTCTCCTCAAACCTCTCTAACGATTTTGATGCAAAGCACAGTTTTTTTTTTAAAAGGGATCTGAAATCCACCCGGACAAAGTTGCGGGCGGCCGCTAGTTTCCTATATGTAGGAGACATACTTCCAGCATTGGAGTACAATAGGCTTACAAATGTGATGCTGGTATATCTCTGAAAGCTGTTCCAAATCGAATTTTAACGTTGATTTCATTGAATTTGGTCAATTTAATCTTCTGCACCATGAGAAAAAAATTTGTATTCTCAAAAAAATACCATCAGCGCAACACATTCCCGTATATCCCGAGCTCTGTTCGTCTCTAGACGTCCATTTAATCTAGGCATCCATCACGGGCCCCGTCTTCCCCTCGATCCGGTAATGCTGGGTGGAGTGGGGTGTCTCGGTACCCTGGTTGTATTAGAGTTTAGTTCATAAGTTTGGTGATTTACTTGTAGTGTACATGTTTTGATGAAGATGGTGTGGTATGCAATTGATTTTCGGGTGGAAGATAAAAGGAACGCGGCATTAAGGTTACTGCAATGTTTGATGGTATAGTTCTTCTGCGTGATCAATCTTACAGTTAAAGTAATTTAAAGCCTCAAGATTTATTTATTTGTGTAAAGCAATAGTCACTATATGACTGGCATTAATATACCATTGTGCCGGTTTTTGTTGCGGATATATATACACACATCATCTTGTTAATAATAATAAGGTTATTGATTTTCGTAGCTGCAAGTTTAGATCCTAAGAAATAAGAAGGCCTAATAGGACTTATCCACTTTCTCAATACAAATGATGTGTTATTTTTTGTGGATCAAAGCATCTGGGAAGTGGAGATATAGTCAAGCCTATTCCGTAAAGGCAAAAATGGAGTCTGTTCCTTGAGACAGCTAAGAAGTTTTATCAATAAAACGCATGAACTGACCACCCTACTCATCTCCGACCCGTCATCCGAAATGACAGCGGCGCTCAACATTTTCGCAGAAATGACAAACCTTTAAAAAAATCATCGTGACATTTTTTAACTTTCCCCGTTCCGAGAGGCCATTAAACGGTGACGCGGCGATTTCGCAGCATTGCCCGGCAAATGGGCTGGAAACCGGTCAGACTTCGAGCTCAATGTCTGTCTTTTATACCATCAAATCTTATCTGTTCCAGAGGTCATTAAAAAGGGTGAAAACTTGCTTTTATAAAACGCCGTGACACAGCTTAGGAGCTTATTTCAACTTTCCACTTTTGCGTCGAATTGAAAAGACGTTTATTACATTCAAATTTTTCTCTAGAGGATTTTGATGAACGTTTTTCGTGGGAGTTTTTTAGATTGAGTAATTTTTGGAGAGTGTTTTAAAAGGTTTCGTTTATGCGTATTTACCAGTTGCTTGGCAGTAATGGAAAACATTTCGAGGTCAGTGTTATCTGACATCGTAGCTTTGGATTTAATAAGTTCCGTCCCTGTTAAAAATTATGGAATTCCGACACTAGTTCAAGTCTATGTAGGAGTATTATAAATTTTTAACAGAAAACTGTTTTTATGTTATGAAATGGAATGAAATGAAATTATCTATTAAGCAATTTGATTCACACTATTTGGTATTCAGTCAATTCTTTGCACTTCATAACTTTTTCTCCTTACGATCGCCTCGACGTGAATGGCCTGCTGAGAACGGACGCCGGAAGAAACTCAGCAGTTATGCCTTTTCGATTATGTCAATCTAATTAGAGGTTAAATGCGGCTAATCAGATTAAAATGTCCATGAATTTTTGTCTTTCAAATAATAATCTTCATCTCCTTTCTACAATTCTTAAACAATATACAGACAGTCTACTTAAATTCGTATAGTACAACGAACGGTCAAGCATACTCCAATTCTGTTTCACTGGACATAAACTACGAACGAACACATTCAAGAGGATTTCAAGAGTCTTTTGAATTCACAATCCTTCTCAATACAGAACACTAGAATTCCATTTCGCAACCTCCATTCGGATCTCTGGGGATCATTTCATTAGTCTATCATTTAAATATCAAAAGAATATTTGGATTGCGGGATTCACCTCTCGTCTCATTACGTATGCAGTTTTTGAAAGTACTATATCCTTTTTCGTCGGCGATAGCTTTTGTGCTTGAGCTGGGAATATTATTTTTTGAGTTTCAATTCGGTTTGTCGGTGGCAAAGGGTGGTTTTTAATTAAGTGTTTTGAGACATTTGCTATTGTTTTGGGTACGGAGTTTAATATATTTATTAATAACTATGAAAGCATTGGATTGATGCTGAATTGGTTTTTCTGTGTGAATATCATGCCCGAATAGGACGCAATATCTATGATTGAGTTGATTTCCATTTTGTGAATTGTTTTGAATTTTTAGGCTGATTTAGATGATTTAGTTAGATGATCATCTGATTTAAGGTCCTTAAAATAATAAAACATATGAAGTTAAACAAGAACAAAAACATTGCTGTTAGTGTCGTTTTATATCATGAGCCAGTCGTGATACAAACACTTACAAGCAAAAGTATGTGAAAGTTTAAATTCTTATCATGCCATTTGTTACTTGAAAAGAGTCTTTACCTCATAGGCATAGTAATTTTTTTTTCTACATTCAACGTTAATAGGTACTTGCCTACGAACAACCGTGGTACCCTCCGGGTTTTTAGAACTTTGGCCACCGACAACTCTTTGCAAGTTTGTTGATTAACGACACATTACACACTTAAACAGGGGCTTGCATAAATTGATCTCATGTACTCAGTCAAGTAGATACTCCTCTAGATAATGACCTCCATCAATACGGTGAGGGTAGCAGGCTTTTATCGCAATGGTCCCGCCATTAGAGACCCGGGGCACGTGGGTGCGCGATTTGTTTACAGGTTAATGGGAACGGCTGGGTTGGTGTTACACCGGTGCGAATTGGTTAGGAAATCGACTGTGACGATTACTTTTTGCGTGACACGCCATCGTTGAAGAAGGCTATGATAGACTAAGGCTGGTATTAATAAATCGCACTCAACTCTGAGCTGGATCTTGAGTGCAAACTAGTTTTGTCATTCTCATACAAAACAGCACCTCAAGTTCGCGCTCAAGATCGATCTCAGAGTTGAGAGCGATTTATTAATACGAGCTTAAGTATGATGGAAATACTTTGTGGTGGTCTAGCCAAGATGTCATTTTCACGAGCGCGAACTATCGTTTCGTCGCGACTTATGAATATGAATATGTTTCCAACCCGCACATGAAGTATCCGTGAGTGAGTTCGCGAAAGGGGCATCTTGGCTAGACCATCTGGGCTTAATTTTTACCAAGTACGCGGGATATACTATTAATAGTGCACAAAAAAGTGAGTGCACAGGTGCACTCCCTATTTCCTCAGTCTGATAGTTCGGTGGGATAGCAATTCCACAACAACAGCTTAGCGTGCCCTCCGAAGCACGGAGAAGCTCGAAATTATATTTTCACGGTCACCCATCTGACTGGCCTCTGCGAATGTTGCTTAATTTAGCAATTGCAGGCCGAGCGCTAAATACTGCGCCATCGAGCTCCTTTGTAATAATGATGATGATGATGATGTCTCGTATTCGTCGACGGCGATACTAGCTTATAACAACACCCTAGTATTTGACCTGGACCTTGTATGAGCGCGAGCGTGATTAGCAAACCCAAAGGAGATGGCTCAACATCCATACAAAAAAAACCAGGGTCGACAGAATCTTCTTATGTCCGTTTCGATAGGGGTTAATATATATATCCATTAAGTGTTTGTATGTATTAAGATTTTTCCTTACTAATAGGAGAATCCGTTAATCGCAAAAAACATTCCCCATACATATATTTTCTGCTTAACAATCCCCTATCAAATCGGACATAAGAAGTTTCTGTCGACGTTGGGTTTTTTTTGAGCTATCTCCTTTGATTTTAAAAGTCCTGTTGCAAGGAGCACTGTAAAGAATTCCGGTTGAATTAATAAAGCAACGGTGTGACACCACCTCTTAACAGCAATTCCGACAACTGTTTTATTTGGTATCTATTAAACAGTTGTAATGGACTCTAATAGACTCAAATAGACCTTCCCTTGCCTAACGAGTCTGCTAGACGTGTATCGGACGAATTGGTATGTAATCACTTAGCTGAAATACGTTTAATGTATCCAAAGAGATGAGGTGGTCGTTTGTTCGTAATTAATTGAAAAGTTAAGCGGCTTTTTGTCGAGTCAATGGGTGGATGGGTGACCGGATTTTTAAAAGGTGCGATAATCGTTCGTCTGTCGTAATGTGACCATAGTGGAGGCGTGAATTTTAACACTGGTATGACTCTTTTAGCTTACTTTCACATCACAGTATGGGGATAAGTCGAATCAAAGTTGAGTTGAATCAAAGCAATAACAGTATTTTTTTAATGTGATAGGGAGGCCAAAGAATAAGAGCATCACCTGATGGTATGTGATCACCCATGGACATCAACAACCGCACAGGTTGTCTTCCTTTAAAATCCCATACCCTCCCCAACTGAGCTCTGGCAACCTTACTCACCAGTAGAAACATAGTACAACAGTTACGAAGGGCTACTGCACTGTGGTCTTCTGTAAGGTGGAGGTACTTCCCCAGACGAGCGGCATTCGAGTCGAAAGATCCACTAAGCTCGACCTCTCTTAAAAATAATTAAAATACGATTATCACACTAGCACAATTCATAGAACATTCATTTTATACTTTCGCGTTGCATTATATAGCGGAGTCCGCTTGCGACCACGGCTGTTGTAACGCAGCCGAAACGTTAAGCAGTAAGTAGTATACATATACTACATAATGAATATCGCGTTTAGTCCCGTTAAATAATATAATTAGTGAACATTCATTTGTTGGCACTTTCTAGATTCCTTTTGTTCTATTCATTATATTTATTTCCACAAGTACAAGTGCTAGTTATACTCGTATACTTGTTGTATATTTTCAGGGCGTGACATTGCCGACACCTATTCACCTCTAAACAAAGACATTATATCGTACAAAAAATAAATTGTCGCTCTAACATTGTTCCCAAGCCAACAATTTTTACGACGTCCCACGAAAACGTTATGAACGTTGTGACCCGTAGAATAATAATTTACTCTATTAATCCCACAAGCACATAGATCACTTGACGCATTTTGTGAGAAACTAAGATACGTCCTGGCTTCGCACGGAAATGATCAGATTTATTGTGCATTATTGTGTATGGGCATTTAACCATTTTCTTGAATCATTTTATCATTCAAAAAGTCGCATCAAAAGTCGTTGCGTTGTTTTGAAGACCGTGAGGTCTTCAAGCACGCAAAAGGCTATACAGTTAGGAATCGACTATGTTTTATGCTATGTATTGTTATATTATAAACATATTGTACATATACATATATGTTATATTCTTACCCACATACACCATGTTGTATATCTCTAAGTAGAAGTTGAGAAATATGCTGCTCAGTTTTTTAGGGTTCCGTAGCCAAAATGGCAAAAAAACGGAACCCTTATAGATTCGTCATGTCTGTCTGTCTGTCTGTCTGTCTGTCTGTCTGTCCGCCAGTCTGTTACAGCCACTTTTTTCCGAAACTATAAGTACTATACTATTGAAACTTGGTGAGTGGATGTATTCTGTGAACCGCAACAAGGTTTTTACAGGAAAATAGAAAAAAAATAGAAAAATGGGGGGTCCCCATGGTTAGAACTGAAACTGAAAATATTTTTTTTCATTGACCATATAAGTGTGGGGTATCTATGGATAGGTCTTTAAAAATTATATTAAGGTTTCTAAGCTCATTTTTTTCTTAAGTGAATACTTTGCGTGACAGACTCTTCCAAAGTGGAAAAAAGTGTGTCCCCCCCCCTCTAACTTCTAAAGTATGAGGATGATAAATCTGAAATAAATATATAATGTACATTACCATAAAAACTACCAACGAAAATTGGTTCGAACGAAATCTATTCCGTAGTTTTTTTAATACGTCAAAAATAGAATTTGTACGGAACCCTCAGTGCGGGAGTCCGACTCGCACTTGGCCAATTTTTGTTTTTTATGCTTACGATTACCAATACCTATGGTCACTTTAATCACTAGAGGCGTCAACCACCTAGCATAACGGTGGGGACAATGAGAATAAATATTAATTATTTAAAGAAAAGTTGCGTTGTACTCAGCGGTGGGGCAGGCGTAGTGGGGACAACGGGAATGGACCTCAAAGACCCATCACTTGCCCATCGCCAAATCTGCCACACAATTTTTTTTTAAAATAAATATTTCACATTACACAGCATCACATACATTGATCTGACTCCGTGTTAAGTAGCTTGAGCACTTGTGTTACAGACATCAGAATCAACAGTGGTATTACAAATATACTTAAATAGATACAAAAATATAACACCCAGACTAGGACAAACAGACATGTTCATGCACACAAATGTTTGTCCTGTGCGGGGATCGAACCCGCGACCTCTTACGTAATAGGCAACGTCTTGACCATTACACCAAGCGTTTTTCACTCACGGAACCGCTTTTTCACACCTTGTAACCACCATGCCCTCCCCAATCGAGTTCTGAAGACTACCAACTTTCCGATCAGAAAGAAAAGACACGAATTTTCCAACCAAACAGACAAAGAGACGCCATTGTTACTTAGTGAATAATAAGTAGCACTAATGAAAATGTATTTCGCAGCGGAATCCTGAAATGTTTAGAAATTAAGGGCCACATTTCAGCAGGAATTCGGGAAGGCTCGTAAGACGATTGTAAATTCTATAGCAAATTCCACCTTCAGGGAGCGATTGTTCAAAATCTTTCTAGAAAATTAATTGTCAAGACTAACTGTTTGTTAGAACCGTCCTTAATTGAGCTTGTGAATAATTGTATATGTTGTGAAGACTTGTCAGTCTGTGACAACATATTAACGATATTGTAATGAGGTTTTGTATGTCTAATGTGGTAAAGCAATTCCGAGAATGGTTTTAGTTACAGATGTTTGTGTCGAGTTTTCGTAGGAATTATAACGTTTACTGAAATTTTGTAAATTATTTACCTTCATAAATTCTGACATCGTGGTAAGTAGCTCAAAACCACTTGTATCGAGGATATCAGATCCAATTGTGGTGTTACATATAAAAACTCAGACTTATACTACCGACATATAGATGCATACTAATGATCTGTGCCGAGATCGAACCCGCGACCTCTTGGTGTCATCTTCTTTACCAATACTTCAAACGGTAGCCAATGACAATTACCATGATCACATTAACCGTCCGATAGTTAATTTTTATATCTTGACTTTTTATTCGAGTATAAGTGGACTATCCAGCACAAAATATTTTGTCAATTCGAACCAGTAGTTCCTGAGTTTAACGCGTTGGCGCGCAAACCAATTTGGATCATGAGTTACACGTGTTATTGTGAGTCAACCATAAAAGATAGACATATGCTGTTGGGGGATATTTTTTAGGAAATTTTATGTAAAATATTTCCGTCATACATGATTTCTATGTGACTTTAACTATTAAGGCTGCACACGCGACTGAAACTTAAGAAATGGAGAAAATTCTCCCGTTTTCCCCACATTTCCCGTCACTACGCTTCTCCTGTTGATTGTAGCGTGATGAAAAGTATCCTATAATATGCCCAGGAGTACGAAGAATAATTGTACAAAGTTTCGTCAAAATCCGTCCAGTAGTTTTTGTTGCTATAAGGAACATACAGACAGACAGACAGACAGACAAAAATTTTACTAATTACATTTTTGGCATCAGTATCGATCACTAATCACCCCCTGATAGTTATTTTGAAAATATATTTAATGTACAGAATTGACCTCTCTACAGATTTATTATAAGTATAGATTATGCTGCAAACCATTTATTTAAATCATAAGATGTGCCGGGGTCACACCAAAAATCTGTGACATAATTTATTTCAACGTGACTTACGTTTTAACATGTTGTCACTGAGAATAGAAGGGAAATTTGAATGCCAATTTCTGAACGAGTCGAAGTTAGGTGAGGGCTATCCTTATATCTTCTTAAAAGATTTTAATCTATGGTGCATAGTGCATACCCCCTACTAGATCAAAACAAAGTTATCCTAGATAGAGAATTAATTAACGATCCCCAGTAATTAGACGTCAAGAAAGCTAGGTAATGGAAAAATGCGTTTTAAACAAATTTATTTTTTCCCGTCGGAAACAAGGCAGCCTTTTTAAAATAGCCATTTAGAAAATTCTCAAAGGTTGTTAGCTGGCTATAAAATTAAAATGGTTTTTTTCTCGATAGGAAACAATAGAAATATTTTTAAACTATTCGGATTTAAAAATCTGCCGGTATAATCGCTCTGGCTTTGTTCCAGCTATATTAATGTGATGGATACTTGAATATGTGTATGTGAATATCAAAGCATTTTATAATATTTTTTAAAGATTCAACTAAGTACAGTGAAGTAGCACTTCGTAACTGTTGTGCTATGTTTCTGCTGGTGAGTGAGGTTGCCAGAGCTCAGTTGGGGAGGGTATGGGATTAAGGCCGGCAACACATCAACGATACCTCTGGTGTCGCGGATGTCCATGGGCGGCGGTGATTGCTTACCATCAGGCGACCCGCGAGCTCGTTTGCCGTCTCTGACATAAAAAAAGTATATTTAACCCTATGGCACTGCAGTATGAATGAAAAATATATAGGAAACCGTAATGAATTAAACTCTTAATCTATACTAATATAATAAAGCTGAAACGTTGGTTTGCTTGAACGCGCTATTCTCAGAAACTACTGGTTTGAATTGAAAAAAATATTTTTGTTTTGGATAGTCCAATTGTAGAGATAGACTTTAAGCCATAGTATAATACTGTGAGCGCGGACACCGAAATCCACGCGGAACGAGTCGGAGAAGAGTGGATTTGTTAACTTCCATGACTTGATTTATACCGATGTTTATCACACAAACATTGACACCAGGCAGGATTCGAACCCGCGACCAAAAATTTTATGGGCAGCATCACTTACCACTATTAACACAGAGGTTTTATCTTAATGCCACAAAGTTACAAAACAATTATTATATTTATCAGTAAAGTGCACAAAAGAATTCTGTGTTCCGGTACTCAGGTGTATAGATTACAATCTGAACTCAAACTTTCAAGCAACTGCGAAATATTATTCTTTTATGTCCTCCACAAATTCTTTAGTTGGTAAATACAACTATTCTAGTTTCCTAGAATTAATATGTGGTATAATGCTTTTGAATTTTGTCCTGAGCTTTCTTGCGTAGTTTGTTTTATTTAATGTTTTAGTTTGAAAATAGAGTGTGAAAATATGAACACATGCAGCAGTAAAGTGTGTTTGTGATCGCTGTTTTAGAGAGAAAGTTAGTTTATACAGTAGCTGTGAAATCACCAACGCACAAGCCATATTTTGAGAAGGAAATATTTAAAATTATAAACAAAGAAAAATCATCTGCGCACATTAAGAGCGCTTTCTCGGAATGCAAGAGGTGATAGGTACAATTACATACAAAAATAACAGGTAAAGATAAAATAATACTTAGCATGTAAAGCAAAATGCTTAAAAATTAATATATGAAGAGTATTGAGAAGAAAATCAAAGAAGTAAACACTTTAGAATTATTATTGTAGCCGACTTTTATAAATCAATCATCGGTAGCAGATGCAGATTTCGTTCCATTCTGAATAGTGTTTTTTCATAATGATGTAACCAAAAGTGATTGTGTATTTTGATTTGGACCACTCGCAAAGTCAAAGGCAAAGTCTTTTCATTGTCTCAAAAAAAAAGGAAGAATGTTAATCAAACTAAAAGTGTTTCAATTTATTTTACCTAGTTAAAACATTAGGCTAATAGCACAGTAGCGTTTCCTTCCAGATTTCCTTCCGTGTGTCCCCTCCTAAGCTGTTATGTGCGCTCACCTTTAGAGGTTTATAAGAGCATTGTGCTTGCGCAATATCATCTGTCGGTCTTGAACTGGTCCAGATAATAACATCTTTGGTACGGAAGTACCTCGTCTGGAAGCGATAGTAAAGGCAATTTTTTTTATAGCCTGTTAAATGCATAAACATATAATTATCTTCGTAGCAAATAAAGAGCTGTGAGTGAAGTCCTGAATTAAATGTTCTGATCAGTGATTACGGCTCGAGTTTTTGATGACTTTATTCACAGTTGGCAAACGTAGTGATTTAGCCAAGTTCTATTTTTGTAATTATAACATGAGTTTTAATTATGGGAGCCTTCGTCATGCAATGAGGCGTTATTATAATATCAGAAATCACTACATAGTATAAAACAAAGTCGCTTTTTCTGTCATGTTGTCCCTATGAACGCTAAAATCTTTAAAACTACGCAACGGATTTTGATGCGGTTTTTTTAATAGATAGAGTAACTCATGAGGAAGGTTTTTATGTATAAATAGTGGACAAGTACCACGGGCGAAGCCGGGGCGGGCCGCTAGTAATAAATAAATAAATGCCTTGGACTAACACACCAATTGCCTAGCCCCCAAACTTAGCTCGAAGCTTGTACTATGGATGCTAGGGAACGGATGTACATACTTGAATACGTTCATAAACGTCCATGACTCGAGTATAAATGCCGATGTTCATCACACAAACATTTGCCCCTAGCGGGATTCGAACCCACGACCTTTGATTTGTAACCAGGGTCTCTGACCACTCGACCAACAGGCCTGTAAAATATGAACAAATGTTAAGTACCCCACGTGATAGTAAATGATGGTTTAGCTTACGGTGTTATTATGACCCCCTTAGAAGATACCATTCAAATAAAATATTCAACAAAACGTTTTTCCAGTCTCATCTAGTATTTCTAACATCCGTGCATTCTTTATGTTTTTACCGGAGTGGATTTCCGGATCTCAGTGTACACTTTTAAGTTTTAAAACACTCCTTTTGTTAGCACAAACCAATGAGGACATTTGATAGTCGCCATCTTGGAACTGGCGGTAACGGCACCCGGTCCATTTCTCCCTGGACGTGGGTGGAATTGCAGGATTAGTTCTGGGTGGGATTGGACGATATTTGATAGCTGATTGGTTTGATTCTGGATCTGTTTTGTCAATTGGTTGGATAGAGCTGTTGTGCTATGTTGCTGTTGTGCTATGTTTTTGCTGTTGAGAAAGGTTGCAAGAGCTCAGTTGGGGAGGGTATGGGGTTAAGGCCGGCAACACATCAACGATACCTCTGGTGTCGCGGATGTCCATGGGCGGCGGTGGTTGCTTACCATCAGGCGACTCGCTAGCTCGTTTGCCGCCTCTGACATAAAAAAAAAAGAGATAGTGATTTTGTCAAAGCTGGATTGGTGCATTGTTGTCGTAATTTGTTTGAGTGGTATGCCCTTCAGTTAAAGTGATTAAACGTTATATGTATAAAGACAGTGATGATATGATGAGCTCGATGGCGCAGTGGATAGCGCGCTGGGCCTGCGATTGCAAAGTTTAGCTACTTTTGCAGATGCCAGTTAAGATGATATGGGTGACCGAAAGTTTTATCTCGAACTCCTTCGTGCCTCGGAAGGCACGTTTTGTCGTTGGTCCTGCGCCTGATCTCTCTACGGTCGTGTCAAAATGCTGTTCCATCGATGATGAAGTCCTCCCAGACGATTCCGTCGACGGCAACATCCATCGAACTATGAGATTGAGGTATTAAGGAGTGCATCTTTAAATAATAAATAAATGCCTTGGACTAACACACCAATTGCCTAGCTTCCAAAATTAGCTCGAAGCTTGTACTATGGATGCTAGGGAACGGATGTACACACTTAAATACGTTTATAAACGTCTATGACTCGAGTACAAATGCCGATGTTCATCACACAAACATTTGCCCCTAGCGGGATTCGAACTCACGACCTTTGATTTGCAGCCAGGGTCTCTGACCACTCGACCAACAGGCCTGTAAAATATGAACAAATGTTAAGTACCCCACGTGATAGTAAATGATGGTTTAGCTTACGGTGTTATTATGACTCCCTTATTAAGATACCATTCAAATCAAATATTGGACAACACTTTTTCTTCGTCACATCTAGTCGTTCCCAACATCCGTGCATTCTTTATGTTTTTACCGGAGTGGATTTCCGGATCTCAGTATACACTTTTAAGTTTTAAAACACTCCTTTTGTTAGCACAAACCAATGAGGACATTTGATAGTCGCCATCTTGGAACTGGCGGTAACGGCACCCGGTCCATTTCTCCCTGGACGTGGGTGGAATTGCAGGATTAGTTCTAGGTGGGATTGGGCGATATTTGAAAGCTGATTGGTTTGATTCTGGATCTGTTTTGTCAATTGGTTAGATAGAGCGAGTGATTTTGTCGAAACTAGATTGGTGCATTGTCGTCGTAATTTGTGTGAGTGATGAGTTCTCAGTTTAAGTGATTAAACGTTATATGTATAAATACAGTGATGATATGATGAGCTCGATGGCGCAGTGGATAGCGCGCTGGCCCTGCGATTGCAAAGTTAAGCAACTTTCACAGAGGTCAGTCATCGGATGGGTGACCGAAATTTTCATCTCGAACTCCTCCGTGCTTCGGAAGGCACGTTTTGTCGTTGGTCCTACGCCTGACTACTCTATGGTCGTGTCAGTTTGCTGTCCCACCGAAATATGAGAGTGAAGGAATATCGAGTGCACCTGTGCTTGCGCACTCACTTGTACTACATAATTACACATGTGCTACATAATTAATATCGCGTTTGGTCCCGTTGACGTGCTCGTTGGTCTAGTGGTATCCTGGTTGGTGTAGCCAGGGTCTCTTACAAGGGTCGCGGGTTTGAATCCCGCTAGGGGCAAATGTTTGGATGATGAACAACGGCATTTGTACTCGAGTCATAGATGTTTATAAAAGTATTTAAATACTAGCGGCCGCCCGCGACTCCGTCCGCGTGGATTTCGATTTCCAATATCCCATGTGTTATTCTGATGTATAAGCTATATTGTGGTAAAGTTTCATTCAAATCCATTCAGTAGTTTTTACGTGAAAGAGTAACAAACATCCATACATACAAACTTTCGCCTTTAAAATAGTAGTAGGATGTCTATCTGTTCCCTAGCTGCCATAGTACATGCTTCGAGCTTAGTTTAGGGCTAGGATTTTTTGTTTCAGTTCAAGGCATTTATTTATTAAATAATATTATACTCGTATAATACAAATGTGACTAAAACCCACCCATGAGTCCTATTATTCACACATAGTTCAACACTTGCAATGACCAACAACTTGTCCGATTCACCAAACAGTTACTGTTAATCAAAGCGCCGAATTAACTCACAGTTTGCACAATTGTCGCTTAATTTAACACCGGGTTAACAAAGAGACGAATAAATCGCGAAAACAAATGGAGCTGCAAGTTAGATAGCGTCAAAAGACAATGCGAGGTTCGCATAATTTATTATTTCCCTAGCAAAAACAAGTGAGAGTTCGACTAGCTGGTCATATGGGTGGGTGGAATGACGAAAATTTTCGCCATTTTTTTTCCGGGAATGTATGTATTATGATCTCAATGATATTTTTTAACGGGACTAAACGCGATTTTAATAATGTAGTACATAAATACTACTTACTGCTTGACGTTTCGGCTGCGTTACAACAACCGACCAAAAACGACCGAAGCGACCACGTTTAGTCCCGATAACAAATATCATTATAGTAATGCAACGCGAAAGTCTAAAATCTCGTATTATGAATTTGGCGTTTTTAAGGGCTGTAAGTAAGTAGGTATGCTCCACACTCGATCGCATCATCGCTTTCCATCAGGTTGCAGTCAAAACCCACTTATATATAAAAATAAAATTGTTATGGTTATTGCAGATGATGATGTATGGTGCATTTTCTGACTGACATAGTTATTTGGAGCTAGAAGTCCTAGGTGAAAACAGCATGGTACATGACAAAACTTACTTTTTACTAATTTGGTTGGGCATTGTTTTATTGTTTGCACGTGTATTAGTCCTTTACATTGAAACGGATTATTTTAGTCTAGCAGCCGCCCGTGACTTCATCCCCGTGGATCTGGGTTTCCACACACATAGTGGTATATTATAGCTCAAAGCCTTCTTCGACAAATGGACAAACCAACAAAAAAAAAAAACAATTCGAACAAGTAGTTCCAGAATTAAGCCCGTTCAAACACACAAAAACTTCAGCTTAATTATATTATTCATTTATTGGTAATATTTTCGTCATCCGCAGTTGTTAAGAATCCTTTATAATTCTGATTCTCAAACTTAACCTAAATTAGATTGGGGCGGCCCATGTCTCCTTCTGTGATAGGCAGATAATGACGATTATTATTAAACAGCTTGCTAGCTTGTCTGTCTGTGTGTAGTGAGGAAGAAAACACTAAGCAACATTGCCCTCGTCAGTTGTCAGGGAAGACCGCGGTTAGGCCAAAAATTGGTTTTCCCCGCCTGAGCGTTAGATTAATTTGCTCATATGACTCCCGGGTTAAACCGGGTTTAAAATAAGTGGACACAGTCTTAGTTACTTTGTAGTTGTAGTTCACTGTTTGCCTTGTCATTTTAGGTCCTTGAGTCTTTAATAAATCCTAAAACTATGTAGTTTAAATTGATAGAACTATGGGCATTTAACAAAAATATGTATAACCTTTTTTTTTTTTTACCAGTATTGTCCCACAGCTGGGCAAAGATCTCCCCAGAATTTCACCATCTGCATCTGTCTGCGGCAAAGTTTTGGCAATCACGGGAGAAATGAACAAGATCGTCACGCCATCTTTTCTTTATATTGACTCGTTGGTCGAGTGGCTAGAGACCCTGACAACAAAACCAAAGGTTTCGGGTTCGAATCCCTCTAGGGGCAAATGTTTGTGTGATGAACATGGCATTTGTACTCGAGTCCTGGATGTTTATAAATGTATTTAAGTATGTCTATCCGTTCCCTAGTATCCATAGTACAAGTTTCGAGCTTAGTTTGGGGCTAGGCAATTGGTGTGTTAGTCCAATGAAGTTACTCAAACTACGGCAGCAATGCATTTTCTATACAAAATTACGCGACGTATTACGTACATACGAGTAGGTATCATGAACACGACGGAACGCAAATGCAGCCGCGTAAATTCGTTCGCGTTTTTTCCTACACTAAGACTTTCGAAGCTTGACGTTTACCCGTTTCACCCCAAACTCGTACCGAAGAAGTAATCCGATATAAATTGACCGATATCATTCGACATTCGATACGTTCGCTTAAAATACGTAAACATGTATCGATGCGATAAAACCGACCGTTTCGAGAACACGATACGTTGTAAAATAGTGATTTTATCGTATTTTCGATTGCGATTCCGTTTGGGGATGGTTGGATGTGGCCGTTGATGTTTAAACGGAGCGGTGATGTTGCTAAATGATTGGTTGAATTCATTGTCATGTGTAAGATAATACGTAGGTTCATTTCCCACGCCGATATTTTAAATTTTTACTAATAACTAGCAGCCGCCCGCGACTTCGTTCGCTTGGATTTCGATTTCCAATAGCCTAAAGCCTTCCTCGTTACATAGACTATCCAACACAAAAATATTTTTTCAATTCCATCCTGTAGTTCCTGAAATCAAATAAACAAACAAACAAAAAAACTATTAAGCTTTATTATATTAGTATAGATTTTGATATTCTAAAATTTTGTCCGGTTTTTTATTTCGATTTTGTTTGAGTATTTACAAATTCTATTTCTATTTATACGTCTCTGCGATATTTTTGATTTTGTTAACTTGCCTACCAATAATTAATGAGAAAGTGTTTTTATACAATAGTTTAGATGTATCTCGAGTTACCACCATGGCTCAAACTTTCTCAGTTTGGAGCAAAATGGCTCTGTGTAAATATCGTCAAAGCATTAACTTTTTTTTTCATATCTCAAAGGGTACTAAGTCAGTAAGTAAGTGCAGTATGATCAGCAATACTTAATTTAAGTGAGGCGACGTCATCCGGGGCACTCTCGGTCTGGCTCTCTGCCAGACCAAAGGGGACTTTAACAAGCGGTTCTTTTGTCACGACTAGACTTGAAGATAAAGTGACTTGACCGTTTTGCCTAGGATTGTTTTTTAAAATGTGACTTTGTTAGAAGCTTAGTGTTGGTACTAATAAGTAGTAGACGAAGCTTTCTGGTATTTAGATATATATTTGGTCTGTAAAATTTATTAAAAATAACTTTTAACTCATTTATATTGTAAACAGATTTTTTTTAATTGTCTTTATCGCACTATTTATCGAAGCTTAGGGGACAAACGAAGAATAAATCCTATTTAAACGTTGTTTATTTCTCTCATGAATGATATGCATAATTTTGATTGACTGGACGGATTATATCCGTTGTTAAAATAGTTACCATCAAATGCTACGACAAAAATTTTAAAGTTTTGAAAGAATTTGAACCCGTCACTCCGCACCGCTAACATTTCATCTCTAAAAGGACATCCCGACATCGTTATGGAAAATTTTAACGACCAGCCGAATTCGAAGCGCGACTCCTACAAATTGGAGTACTACAGCACATTCCAAATAGTATGATCCGTGAAAAAATAAAGCTATTTCACACTAGCTACTCGTTTGAACACCGCATTTTTCGCGCGCCACTTTTAGTTACCCCCTGTGTATGTCACCGATCTAACACTTGTAGTCTATAAATTGTCGTAGCTACGGAACTACCCGTTAAATAGTGTCGACCGTACATTTGCAGGGTGACAACCAAACTATAGGGACGATTGCGGGTGAAATTTTAATGATCAGTGCAAAAAAACATTGAATGAACAGATGTAGTTTTAGAAATATTTTGTGAGTTAATTTTTTCATTGATTTATACAACAATACATAGTATAAAACAAAGTCGCTTTCGCTGTATGTCCGTATGTATGCTTAGATCTGTAAAACTACGCAACGGATTTTTACGCGGTTTTTTTTAATAGATAGAGTGATTCTTAAGGAAGGTTTGTATGTATAATACATGTAAGTAAGTACCACGGGCGAAGCCGGGGCGGGCATAATAAATAAATTAGACTCAAAATTTGTGTATAGTTTTCCGCACCTGGGAAAAAATTTAAAAGATTTGTGATCACTAGCCCGCATTTGGCAAGCTTGTTGATTGATCAAGCCACTAACCACCCATCATTATAACGTTAACATGATGCAGTGATACACTTTACTTTTCTTTACTATCTGCTCATATCGCCGAATCTTCGTAATAAACGTGAGCAAAATTGAGGCCTTAGAGTCTGCAGTCGATAAATCGTGGTCACGGAACGCAGCTTAAACAGTGTCAACGCGTAATGGATACATTTAACAACGCATGCGATTTATGCAACCGGCCGAGCATAAATTCGGCGGTGCAGCGAATGCATTCGGTTAACGATCGCCCCTCTAATTTTAATGCAAGTTCTGGGCTTTTTGTGAGATTTTTTGTGTTGTAAAGCTTGGTGTATATGGTTGAGATAACTTTTGGTGTTAAGGATAAGGAAACGTTAAGAAATTCAAGATGTTTTTAAATGCGATGACGTTCTTACAATTCTGAGAGTGCTAACACAATTAAGCATTTTTGCCGAGAAACATAGGAGTAATAAATAATAATAATAATAATACCTATCCGGCCGATTTCGACCAGATACGCAGATAGTAGTGCACAAGGTAGTTCATAAGCATAGGTGCACTACCTATTCCCACACTCTCATGGTTCGGTGGGACAACAATCTGAAGCGACCGTAGAATGATCAGGCGTAGGGCCAACGGCTTAACGTGGCTTTCGAAGTACGGAGGAGCTCGAGATGAATTTTTCGGTCATCCATCCGATGAATAACTTCGCAAATGTTGCTTAACTTGACAATCGCTAGCCGAGTGCGCTAACCTCTGCGCTATTGAGAGATCCTCTATAAAAAAGTTTTTTTTCACAAATACTAGAAGACTTATTTGACCTTCCGTGTTACTCTACTGATCATTCAAGTTAAAGATTTAAATATTGCCAAGGCATGCATATTAACAGGGCTGTCTTTCATCTATTAGAGTCCCTGGGCACGTGTGACTTCAAATCTCTTGTTTGGTAGTCGTGGGGCCTCTAGACCCTGGTCTTGGGGCCCCAATCGATCGCGGGGCCCTGGCTACATGCCCATTGTGCCCAGTGGAAAATGGGGTCTGCATATTAAACTTTATACCAACTAACGTAAACACCTAAGGTGGTAAAGACGAGTTAATATGCTGTGTATAATGCACATTAGACAAAGTAGGTATATTGTGGATGTAGTGCATCTGTAGTTGCGGCAGATAATGCGTCGCTCGCTCAGAAACGCATTTAGCGACAGATTCATATCGTGCGGTATAATGCGAGTATGGAGTGCTTGTTAAACTTGTGTTGGTCGAAAGAGTTAGTAGGTAGTTTTGGGGTTTGCCTATACTCACTGATAGTATAAAGAGGAAGTTTCTTTATTCGGTAAAACTTTGATGAGGGTTTTCGCAAATGAAAAATCCGCTAGATGACAGTAGGTGGTCGTAAGGTCTAACTGGTATGAGATTGGTGAATTTTGACATGACATTGACAGATATGTCAAAATTCACCAATGACATACTCGTAGACATTATTATACAGAATTGATCTTCTCGTCGCTTATAAGCTTATACTAACCAAACGTAAGACGGGTTACAGCCGTTATCAGGGAATCTTTCCGCCCATTCGGGGTTCGATGTCCCGTATTTTCCGCGGCACTGCCCAATCTTCTTACCCGTTATCATTCTATTATCTATATATCTAGTCAGTAGGGTTTATGACTCATTTGGATAGATCAGTTTTGCGTTATTTTTGGGAGGTAAAGGTTCGAATATCAGCTAGGAATATGTACAGTCATGGCAAAGTACGTTTTTTAACTTCAAATACATTTTTTTAAATTGCCTCTGTTGTTTAGTATTTAAGGGTTGCGCTCAATAATTGCGGAGGTCGTGCGTTCGAATCCCGCGGGGAACACCACTTTTGTAGACTTTCTCAGTTTGGTTAGGGCAGGGTTTCTAAAAGTGGGGGGTACGCGTTTTCGGTGGCATTGATATTATTGATAATGCTAAAGTTGGCTGGATTCGTCACCCGTTTGTGTTCACGGCCGAGAATATAACCTCTTGTTTGAGTATCAAGCAACAGGAGCCATAATTAGAAATGTCCGCAAATTAAACTCTTCAAGCTGATATTATATTCTTTATTTAATTATTAAGGGGTACGCTGTCACCTGGAACTTTAAACAGGGGTTAGGGCATTGCAGGCTTGAATCACCTGATTGTCCAGCTTCAAGATCAAGGCAATGGCCAAGGATGTAAACTTTGAAATATGCAGTCAATCTGTACAGTTTGTGTATGTAGTTCCTAAATAAACTATCCACTTATTCTCGTAACACTTATTCTCCATAAATATTTCTATTTATATCAGAAAACAGCGGGAAGAGGAACTGAGTCGCATTCGAGGTATTGTGTCGGTAAGCCTCTTTGCGGAGTTAGCATAAATGCTGAGGCGGTTGTTTCACCGCTTTGTTTTTAGTTGTGCGTTGTTTTGTTTTGTTTTCAACAATTACGCTGTTCTGTGTTTTTGTTTTGTTTGGTTTGAGCTGTTGTTTTAAGTCATGTTTTATAAATGTGTAAATCTATACTCTATACTAATATATAAAGCTGAAATGAAAAGTTTGTTTGTTTGTTTGAACGCGCTAATCTCAGGAACTACTGGACCGATTTGAAAAACTTTTTGTGTTGAATAGTCCATTTGACGAGAAAGGCTTTAGGCTATTGGAAATCAAAATCCACGCGGCCAGAGTCGCAGGTGGCCGCTAGTGTATATATAAATTATATATATTTTATATATAAATATTTTATATATAAACGATTTATAAGTAACATTTTATAAGTAACGAGAATTAGGGGGAGACTCCACCAAAGTGGAGATGTGTCATAAGCAGTCAAAAGGGTTTTGGCTCAAAACTGTGAACATCTCAGAAATTGAATCCTATTGGCTACTTACGGCTCATCTCCACTCCGCTCGCAGATATCCGCTTTGGTGCAGTCTTGCACTTAAGGTTATCTGATGGCAAGTGATCACCACTATCCATGGACATCACCAACTCCACAGATGCACTGCCTGCATTTAAACCCTATACCCTTCCCAACTGAGCCTTGAATATTATATTATCAAGAGGTTTGATGGTTATTATAGAATCCTCCTAATCCTCATAGAATCATCCTAGCGTCTGTCCCGGTCGCATACTCGGCTGTCGCCTCGGAGTCCAGGTTCCGCTGGAATCGGAATGTGTTATCATCATCATCCTAGCGCCTCTCCCGGTTGCATCCTCGGGCATTGCCTTGGAGCCCAGGGTACGCTGCGACTATGATCCTGAATTGACATGCCTGGTTATTACAATGGAGCGACTGTCGTCTGACCTCCGTAACCACAAGGGAAACCAGACCAGTTGGACCATAGTCGGGACCAACGGCTTAACGTGCCTTCCGAAGCACGGAATCATCATTCTTATCGGACAATCAGGTGATTCAAGCCTGCAATGTCCTAACCAAACTGGGAAAACCAACACAAAGTGAAAGTGTTCCCCGCGGGATTCGAACCCACGACCTCCGAGTTCGTAGTTTTTGAGCACAGCGCTCTAACCACTACACTACAGAGGCAGTTGGAATCGGAATGTGTATTCGACGTATTTCAAAACATATTTTGTCGCTAAAATAATTAGAAGTACGTGGTCTCGAAACAATGGCCAGAAAATCAGTAACTTAATTTTTAATATCAATAATGAAGTATTTATTTCAAGTCCACATTACAAATACTTATTTAAAAAATTTAATAAACATATATTTTACGCTTCCAAAAGAATACTTCGATGTTATCTCAACATATTTACTGGAGTCTGTTTATTTAAAGCTTTCGGACTTCAATGAAATATCCATTCATGTATCTATAAGCTGTGGAGTTCGTTACCTTTTGTTATTCCACGTGATAAATATACGACGTCTAAAAAGATGAATATGCCAATATGATATCAACCAGGCTTTTTAAAGTAGGTATATGAATAAAACAGTAGGTATTCCATTTTCGTAGTTTGGTGAAAAGATTGAGCTGCCAATGTTTTTTTTGATGACTTGTATTATTTTTTTTAAATATTTCACAACATCACATACATTGATCTGACCCCGTGTTAAGTAGCTTAAGCACTTGTGTTACAAACATCAGAATCAACAGTGGTATTACAAATATACTTAAATAAATACATGTATTAAAATCGTAATTTAAATAAGAGTACATTTTTACAACAAACAAAGACGTTTTGCATGCTGAAAAGTGTGGCGGTCCTTTTTGTGCTTTTGGTTAGTTATTTTTTTGTAATTTTGTTGAATTAGCTGGTTGTAGACGCGTTAATGAAAAAACCATTAGTTATAGTAATGCACCAGTGGAACCTATTTATTTATCAAGACATAAATCTTGAGATAGTTTATAAAAGTATGTCTATTCGGTCCCTAGCATCCATAGTTTAAGCTTCAAGCTTAGTTTTGGGCTAGGCGATTGGTGTGAGTCCAAGGTATTTATTATTTTATTAGCCACTTATAGTCGTCAATCTTATTCCGCAAGTCGTGCAAGTAAAATAATTTAATATTAAATAAGTACAAAAAAAATACTATGTCCTTCTTTTCAACAATATGTCCTCACACTATAAAATAGACGACGAACACCAACTCACAGAAGGATCAACAACGGTTTATTTATACCGTACCCCAATAACACTGGGTTCGACCGCAGATGCGATGTGACGATACAACCCTTTCGCTGACTTGCGTTTATTTTTTATTCAAAGGACGTAAACAGTGGTACAATGCGCGTAAGTTTGTTTCCTTATACGACTTCGTCCGCGTGGATTTCAGATTCCATTTTTTTCGCAATGAAAGTTATCCTTCTAAACTCTTTTTGTCATTTCATAACTCAGAGAGAGTCTTTAATATTTACGTTTTATAAAAAGAACACTATTTTAATGTGAATCAAGTCAAGCTTTGCTCAAGTCAGGCTTTTACCGATAAACAAAACACACTATACCGCCCAATTTCACAGCCAAAGAATCAAAATATAATGTCCAATTCGATGTTTTCTCTTAACTATTGTCTATTTTCCAAACGTCTTAAAGAAAAGGTTATATAACTACCCAACGATCTCCCTCCTGAAAGTTTCACATTACGAGCTTCACTTTACTATCCTTATGAAAATACACTCTCCTATTAATCTCAACGGTATCCCCTCTTATATCAATCATCTTAAGACATCGCGTGCTTGGATCCATGCTCAGATAGGCATAATACTTGTGCTTACACGCAACGGTACTGTTATAAATTAACCTGATCTATGACAGCTGTCAGTGCAGCCATCTTGGATTTTTGGGGATGGATGTTGTACTCATGTTTTCGGATGGGATTTGGCGAAATATGTTTGTAATAGTTGGAAATTAGGTTGTAACAAGGATTAGAAAATATTTTACGCGGATTTTTGTTATAACTATTCAATTAACGTGGACAATCATTTGTATAGTTTGTGCTAAAAAGATACGAATTTCTTGATTTTAATCCTAGTGGTACAAGCACCTCTATGAACACGCGCGAAGTCGGCGGTTCAATTGCACCTCTGGATTCACACAAAAACTATGTGCCAAATTGTATACCAGCTGTACGGTGAAGGAAAACATCGCGAGGAATAAATAATGAATAAATGTGTATGAAATGGAGAAGGTAATGGCTCATTAATAAGTCTAAGAATAAATAATACAAGACAGCCGAAATAATTGTAACAACCATTACTTGAACTTTATGTATCAGAATATAAAAAAAGTAATTTGTTAACAGTAAACTTATTAAAAAGTGGTCAAAAGTTCCATCTTTATTGGACTGTTAAAGTAACATCGGAATGGATATTTTACAGCTGTCGGTGGGGAACTCTTTATTATTAAAAGAAACTTCGATCTGGTAGCTAAATTGCTTCAGGGACACAGTACAGTATGTTTCAGTAACTTGTGTTAGGGAATTGATTAGCCCGCGACTCCATTCTCGTGGTATTGGGTGTTCGCACTCATAAGTATATACATAGTACCTATAGCTTAAAGCCTTTCTGAGTCAAATGGACTATCCAACACATAATTATTTTTTTCGAAACGTTCCAGTAGTTCCCGATATTAACGCGTTCAAACAAACAAACAAACTCTTCAGCTTTATTATATTAGTGTAGATAACATAGATTTAACGGTACGCATGTGAGATTAAAAATAAATAATATCTAAATATTAAAACAGTGAAAATAAATATTTATAAATCATAATACATCGGATTTATCACGATCTAACATGTCAACTGTTTTGAAAGCTGCCAACATAGTTCGACATTCAAACGTTAGATCGGTGAAATACGTTAATCCAATTATGCTCGTTCCAAATGCAAACATAAAATGTATGGAAATAAAAGCTATTCGGTTGTAGCCAGGGTCCCTGACCACTTGACCAACGGGCCTGTCATATTGAAACAGTCACGAGGTCCTGGGTTCGATTCATGGGTCGGGCAAATTTTGTGTCGATATTTCTGAACACAGCCCGGTTTTGTGATCACTAACCCGCATTTGCAAGCGTGGTGATTAAGACAAACCCATCTTTGTACCGAAAACATGATTTCAAATGATGGTAGCCTTTGCCGTGCAGTGAGACATTAATAGGCTGATACTTTGCTTTTCATAACCAAATCAAGGGGGCGATTCACTAAGCGCAAATGTCATAATCTCACGGTTGTGTCATCGGCGACAGTAGGAATTTAGTACTAATTTTGTACTGTCGCCGTTGATACAACCGTGAGATTATGACATTTGCGCTTAGTGAATTCCACCTCAAGGCAAAGTCAAGTTACTGACTTCACTCCCAACTGTACTTCCAAAAACTTTGGAAAGTTTTTTCTTCTTCTAGTTAATGATTACCTCAACTGAAAGAAGTTCTTTGTTCGCCACAAAGTTCTTTGCAAAGAAAGGAAATAGTTTAAAAATAAAGTTTCCCTAAGGCATTTGCTTTAATGATTTAATGTAGACGGCCTTCTGTTTATTCGGAAATGTGGTTTACTGACCAAAACATTGGATTTTTTTGTTGTTTATTTATGCCACCTGAAAAGGAGTGTTGTCACATTTCAATATTTATTTTAAAACAGTATTTTAACAAAATAAAGACGTTTTGAAGTGGTTGGTTTGTTTTCAGTTATTTAGATTTTGTATTTTATATCTTAAAAAAATACTTAGTTGATTTTGAAAGGCCGGCAACACATCAACGATACCTCTGGTGTCGCGGATGTCCATGGGCGGCGGTGATTGCTTACCATCAGGCGACCCGCTAGCTCGTTTGCCGCCTCTGCCATAAAAAAATAGGTACTAAAAGAGCAACGTCGTGAGATGCAGTTTTTATAAAAAAAATATAGTAACGAAATGTCCTATCAGTAAAAAAAAGAAGTAAATCGCTCTATGTAGTACGACAATGTTTGTATGTAGGTTCCTGTGATGTATATATGAAAATTTTAATGTATTTTTTGGTTATTTTTATGTATTTTTATTAACAAATACTTTTTTTGTTACAGGTACTGTACTGGCGTTAATATCAAAGTTGATGTATAATTAAGAATATTAAACTTGACAGGTAAGTATTTACATTAAATAATTTTTAAACAATATTAAATAAGACTACACAGAGAAGTAAATATTGAGACGCAGGAATATTCATCAACATCATCATCATCAACAGTTTTATCAATGTGCGAAATTGATATACTAAGAGTAAAAACGCTCCCATTTCAACTGACAATCAAGGAACTGTTTCATTCCACATAATGATCACTTTTAGAACTGAAGAAATTGTCTGGAGTCTAAAAATATCTTCCTTTGGAACATACAGTTTGTACAGTGGAGGCGCAGTTATGCCTGTTTTTTAAGAACATGTATTTTTACGAGTATATTAACGTTATTGAACTTCAAAAATAGCAAACAAAAAACGGACTTAATGCTTATGGCATTTTCTTCTAGTTAGTTTCGTCAAACAGAAAGTGATATAGTAGAAAAAAAATTTTTTAGGTTAGGGGGGATGATGTTTAAAATATTTCTGGCGGTTTGGTATATTTAATAATTGTGAATTCGACTCATTATTTTCAACTTCATGTGGGATAAAACGTTTTTCCAATTAACGATTTGTTCTGTTCAGTAATAGGTACACTTAAATTTAATTTGTATTAGCTTTGCATGCCCAAGTAAAGATAAAAACCTCAATTCTATAAAAAACTTTTCTGTTTATTTTTTTACTTTTATGATGGCTCTTATTTTAACCAGTTATTTTAATTTTCTTATTATGCTTACTCTCATAAAATACAAGGTCGAATCTACTACTAATTTTGTACCCACCTGATGATAAAAAACCGGCCAAGAGCGTGAAAGGGTTCCGTAGCTAAAAGATGGCCCGACCGCTTAAGACACCATTTAGTAAGGGCAACTGCACGTCATAAGTTGGTCGAGTTGTATAAAAATAACTATGCATGATATAGAGTTCGCTATAGTTTTCGTTGAAAGTACTTACTTGGAGGTATACAGGACATTTTTTTCAGAATTATTGTAATAGTATTTCAAAAGTTAAGGGGGGGGGGACGCTCTAATTTTAACTTTGTATTAAAATATCTCGAGACTGGGGTGTTTGATCCACATGGTTTCAAGGCAAGTTTTATTGTATTTTAAAATACCTTTTTAACGATACCCCACACGAAGGGGTAAGTCGAATTTTTTTTTTCGAGTTTACTTTTCGATGAATGGGAGGGGGGGTAAAAAATAATTATTTTTCGATTATTTTAAAAACCAATTCTTGAATTATCATTATGCATCTCTCCACCAATTTTCGTGGCAATCGGTTCAGAAACGGCGGAGAACGAGCCAGGACAGACAGACAGACAGACAGACAGACAGACAGACAGACATGACGAAACTATAAGGGTTCCGTTTTTGCCATTTGGCTACGGAACCCTAAAAGTGCCGCGAAAATTATGAAAATACCCACTCGAACCGCCTACTTAAAAGCGAACCCTTTGTACGCGTCTTAAATAGTTTTCTTTTGTGTTGAACAAATTTAGTCTTAAATCTAACGAATCTTTTCATGCCACCTCTATACATTTTCGCACAAAAGGAGTCTCGCATAAAATCTGCAATCTAGAATTTTCTACCTCTCTCAATTTTCCAAACCTTTATTTTCTCAACCGTATAACATACGCTACGTAGAAACACCAATATTGAACTTAGATATTCTGGAAGCTGTCTCATTTTGTGTTGCATATGAAAAAGACAGATATACTGCCTTTTTCATATGCAACTCAATTTGACAGTTGTTGTGTTATTATATGTAAGAAATTTTATCAAATAAACATACATACTTTTTAGCGTTCCGTATCCAAATAGCGGAAAAACGGATCCCTTATAGATACGTCATGACCGTCCGTCTGTCCGTCTGTCTGTCTATATATGTTTGTTTGTCCACCAGTATGACACAGTCAATTTTTTCGAAACTATAAGTACTTACTTTACTGTGCAATCTTAGTAATTACAAGGCTTTAGTGAATCGCATTTAGATTTTCACAAGAAAATAGAAAACTCTTTTATTGAAAAAAAATAAAAAATCTTCATTGCTCAATATACATCAGTTATGCGTGTTAAGTCTCCCCAGTAAGTAATGCAATACTTGTGTTGGGGATGACTTACAAATAATTAATTCTGGGGTTCCCTAAACAAGCGGGTTGTCGAATCGCAGTTTTGTTCCAAAGATGGAAAAGTCAATTACTGTAAAAAAGTTGTTAGAAGCGCCGCTTAAGATCCCCGTTTATTACAAAAATTGGTATGAATTAACATTTCCATTTTCTTGTACAGATATTTCCTTTATCTGCTTATAAAGGAAATCTCTGGACATAAATGATAATGAATGATTATATCAAAATAAGTGGCATTTTTCGTTATCACTTTATAACTCAAGAACCTATCCAAAACTTTCAGGGTTTGTCCGGACTATTTAGTTGATGGTTTATGTTCACATAATCACAAAATCGGTCGAGAAGCTCTTTATTTATCACACGTAGCGAAGCACGTACCGGGCCGCTAGTATTTGTAAATTACTTCAAAACGCGTAAATACATGTGTGATTAATAGATTATGTACCCATAGCATACTTGCTATTTTTAGCAACAGAAGGTATAAATTCGGATATCCCAGACCGTTTTTTCATACAAACCTTCTCACAACCTTCTTGAATAACCTACAAGTATCTTATTCAAGGACTAAGATATTCCATTTCAAGAACTCAGTGTTCAACGATAAATTATCTTCATTTCAGGCACAATCACTCATTTTCATCCCTAGGTTATCTCGAGCCAGATGTGTGTATGTCATGGCAGATTACGTAATGAAGGGAAAGTAGCTGGGACTGCTGTAGTATAATAAACGACAGTGAGGAATTCTTCACCTCATACGTACATCTATACTAATATAGTAAAGCTGAAGAGTTTGTCTGTTTGTTTGCTTGAACGCGCTTATCTCACGAACTACTGTCCGATTTGAAAAAATATTTGTGTTGCATAGTCCATTTGACGAGGAAGGGTTTAGGCTATAGTATACATATACTTATGTGTGCGGAAATCGAAAACGCTAGTTTTTAATATAAAAGGGAGAGCGTAGTGGAACTTCCACTGAGCCGCTCGTTGGAATTCCGTTGATCTTACAGAAAATCACAACGAAGTATTACTTCGTAAAAGCTATGCTACAGTTCTGGAAAAAAAATATGCAATTCTCCATACAAAAACGAACTAGCACTTCGTAAATATTTTGCAATGTTTCCGGAGAAAAAAAATTTGCAACTTCCCATACAAAAACGTTGAAACGAATGCATAGAATGCCTATCTCACTCAGTCAGTATCTGACTGAGTTTACAGCTATACTGCCTTAGAAAATATCGTTTGTTATGCCCTGAAGAATATATATTACTATGTTTGATAGACGCTTGAAAAAAAGGACGCCAACTTCCCTACAAAAATCGGCATTGTCTCTTGAGAAAACAAATGATTCACTGCATAATCTATATTTACTGTAGTACAGTCGGGTCCGGCTCTGATTGTGTTTGCAGGACGGGACAGTCGGACCTAGTTAATTTTCAACACGAGTGTCGAGTTACCTTGTTTGTAGTTTTTATTGTAGTGTAGTTTTACGTTTTATCGGCTTTTAGTAGGTATGTTGCTGTGTATCTATGTAGTTGTAGGTACCTACTATTTACTTTGATGGTAATGTCCTTTTTTGCTACCTTACATGGTGATTGGTCTTTCGGTCTATCTTTGTTCTCGGGGTTCAATTCCTGGGTAGGGCAAAATTGAAACGCTGAATTATTTAACGCTTTACATGCTCCATCCGCATTTGGCAAGTGTGGTGATTAAGTCATCCAATCGATACTAGCGATTCACTTTCTTATTAAAATTAATACAAGTTTTTATGTACTGCTATGACGGTGTTTGAAGCCTTCAAAATTAAAGAAAACCTATAATAGGTACTTTGTAAAGGTGTTTCCTTCTAAACAACTTCCAAGCACACATAGATCACTCTGGATAACCAACAAGCTCTACCCAGTCAATTATAAACGAAATCACCATTTTATTTACTGTCCCCGATCTATTTGAGACAATCTAACTGAAACTGAACATGTGAAGGATTTATGGCCTTTAACAAACAAAGGCCAATTCATACCGCCTCCGAAGAAATCCCCGATACAAGCAAATCCTGGATGCGCGACTAGTTTTATACGACCAATGTAAGGAGACCCCCGTGATACTTACGCGCTTTTGCATTTGTAAGGGAAACCGTTTGAGAGCGGACGCCGCGGGGGTCAGCTTATACTAGTCGATCCGGACGGAGTGGAAACCATCCGAACAGCATTCGAAGGTAATTGAGATCATGAATCAATCCTATCTCGATCCTTTTGACTGCGCCTACTACGATACTATAGAATTTAACGCATTCCATTACTCGCTTTCTATGAGTCCTATGACGCTTCATTTAGAACTCCTATTCACACAAAGCAATGGACGTGGTACGGCGCGTTCAAGCCGTAAGCAGTCAATGTTTGTTGTAGCATCGGACTATAAGAGATGTATACCAATGCGATAGTTTAGGAACTAATATAAGAAATTCTCGCCGATTTCGTTATAGGCTTATTGCTTGCCAATGTGACTGAGAATGGCGGACAATATTTATAGTTGCACAATCCGCGGTAGATGGCGCTCTGATAGTTTATGTTTATTATCCGGGTACATTGCTTGTATAATGGCGGTATGGTGATATGAATGGCTATGGAATGTGGGGTATCATCCTTCGGTCAAATAACTACATATAAGCTGTTCTTTTTTCGCAAACCTCTTTTTCGGCAAAGGAATTATTTTTATACAGCCAAAGAACCACGAAGAATAGGTCTTTCTATTCTATTTTCAATTTCAAATCTCCATAAGAGGAGCTTAAATGGTTCTATTTTCGAATTTTATTGTTCGTTAGAAATAGGTGGTACTTATAATTTGTTAGGGAAATTCTGGAATAATTTTACTTTGCGATTTCATTTTATATTCGCAGCTGTAAGTAGATAAGTTGTAACAACTATTGTATACAAACCCATGCTGTTGTTATGTTTAACTGAAATGCCTTGTAACTTTAATTTTTGAAACAGAGTTTGCTCTATTTGTTAATAATTTATTAATAATTAAGATAAGATTTATTAATAATTTGTTTACCCTCAAAAATAATTTTCAAATCATGTGCCAGGGCAATGACACTACGCCTAATTCAGATAATATAATTAAATAAACATTTTATCGACTTCCATCGCAAAATAAACATTTTAATTATTCCTTTTTAAGCCGTATCGCTGCGGCAAAGGAATATAAATAAAATGCCGGAGAGCTTCCAATACGCAAAGAGAGTGGAATGTTTTAAATAAAATAATTCTTTTTTTAACTTATTTTCAAATGAATTATAGCACGACCTTTGCGAGGTCATTAAGATTGTACGGACTGATTCTATTTTCAAATAAATGTTTGAAAAATGTTTGAATTTCTTCTTCATTTAACAAATTACAAACAATTATTATGTAATGTTTTTAAAAGCATTAGAACAACTACTGATAATTTAAATTATTTTTATTCCGAGATTATTTTATTTTGTTCGGAGCACATTCTTTAATCAAATTAAAATGTAGTCAGTAAGTATAATTTTTCGGGTATTGATTTAAAAAAAGAACCAATATTTTCACACTTCATTATTAGGTATGTACAATTTAGTCACTTCTACGGAAAAATAAAGCCAAACGTTGTTGGTTCGATTACCGTCCTAGCTAGTTTGTTAATTATACTTTTTTAGGTTATGTCTACAGCTCAGAGTGAGTTTTAATTTTCATTTGGTAGCGCACAACAACTTTGTTTTCCGTTATTCAATTGTTTCGGAGTAGGAATTCTAAATTCGATATGCGTACGTCGAAAAGTTTCCAGTTGGTAATTGGTATATGAAAAACAACAGAAATGGAACGATATTTAAAACAAATATCGCAAATAGATTGGTTCGGGTTAGAACAGTCACTTGATCAATACAAATATATGTACGAGTATTTTATCGACTTCCTCCATGGTGTAGTGGTTAGAGCGCTGTGCTTAAAATCCTTGGAAGTCGTGGGTTCAATCCCGCGCGGAACACTTTCACTTTGTGTTGTTTTTCACACTTTGATTAGGACGTTGTAGGCTTGAATGAGGTTGTCCGATAAGAATGAAGATTTCGTGCTACGGAAGGCACAACATGATAGTTCATATTTCATAATGGTGCTAAAGCTTATAGTTCAATGTTAAAAACAGATTCTAAAATTTTATCTCCATACATAAATAGCCCTAAAATGTTAATGTGCTACACAATATTATGACGAGAAATCTATCATTTTTCGTTCATCCGACTAGTCCACTTAATTTTCGCCACATTTACTAGCAAACAAAGACTGATAAACGCACTCATTCAATCAATTCACAAATTCAGTGTATTACTTTTTTAAATTCCGAACTCGATTGAGGCAAAGGCTCCCAAACAGCCAGTAATCCGCGGAGAAAGACGCAAGTGGGCGGATTGCATCCGATCCGTTTGTTTTGCAACGTTCGCAAACGGTTCGAATTTCGAATTTGGGATTGTTCGAAATTTGCAAATTTAAAAATTCGCCCGCTTTTCATTTCACTTTGTTACTCTTTTTAAATGTTTTTGTGTTTTGTGTGTAGTGTTCGATTACGGAACAAAGATGTTGGTGTGTTTTTTTTTCTTATTTTATTAAATGGTAATATGAGCGTTTAGTTTTTGGCGGTTTGATTCGGCTGAAAGAATTTGCGTTTAAATACATTAAGCATTTTAATTTATGGAATAGAAAAACCGGCCAAAAGCATATTGGACACGCACATGAAAGGGTTCCGTAGCTATAAGATGGGCCGACCGCTGGACATTAGTTAGGGCAACTGCACTTCACTGTCGGCCAAAATCTACTTATATGTCCTGACTAGCGGCCGCCCGCGACTCCGTCCGCGTGGATTTCTTTTTTTCGAAATAAAAAGTAGCCTATGTTCTGTCTCAGGGTCTAAAGATTGTCTGTACCAAATTTCATCAAAATCGGTTGCGAGGTTTAAGCGGGAAAGCGTAACAGACAGACAGACAGACAGAGTTACTTTCGCATTTATAATATTAGTTGGGATTAATGAGCAATTTAAGTTAATTCAAAATTTTTTGATGTTATGGCCTGAATGAGCCGAGGGTCAAATAGCGTCCACCTTTTACCACAAGCAATCGCAAAATCACTTTTACATTCTAGAAATTATTTTCGCACTGTAATAAACATTTATCATTTAATTTTTTATAACTTTCCCAACTATAACTTAAATATCGAGGCTTCCGGCAACTGACCCCGCAACAAACTGGACCCGCGGGGCCAGTTGCCGGATTTATTAAATTCTTATATTTTCCTCCGGCGAGTGGCCCCACTCATATATGTATATGAAAATCTATTGTTCGAGCTAAACGAGTACAGTCAATCGAAAAATTGTTTAAAGTTGAAATCAAGAAAAAACCTTTGGTTTTAAAATATCATTTATTTATAGAATAAGATACACGATAAAAGAACAACGAACAATAATCAACAATTTACATACTAATATTAACTAGTAAGTTATCTATCACAAAATCAGCCTTAACGATGTTAAAATGTAATAAACGTATACACATAAATCAACGGAAAATATAGTCTATGATCACAGATAAAAAATATAAAAAAATACCGTCATATAGCTTCACATAATCAGTCTTAATGATTTTTGTTATCTAACTCTCTTATTTAAAATATGTACTTACAAAATTAACAGGCAACAATCACATACTTATAATTTCAATTATCGCTATCAGAATTAGTATTAATGACCGTTGGTTTATTATTTAAAAAATAATAGAAATATAATCAACATCAGCTAATTATTAAAAGTCAACTTAGCAAATAAAACAATTTTACGTACGTTCAGGATAGTGTTCATCGTAGTCTGTCCAAACATTGCTTACACAGATATAAAAACTAACACAAGTTATAATCTAATAATCAACATATTGAATACAAAACTATGACATACAAAACTAAGAAAACTTATACTTTGTAAAACTATTTCAAACACTTTTTCGCTTGACAGTACTGGTCTTGGCTTGAACAATAGATATTTTATTATTAATATATGGGTGGGTCCAGTCGCCGGAGGAAAATATAAGAATTTAATAAATCCGGCAAGTGGCCCCGCAGGTCCAGTTTGTTGTGGGGTCAGTCGCCGGGAACCTCAAATATCGAGGCTTCCGGCAACTGACCCCGCAACAAACTGGACCCGCGGGGCCAGTTGCCGGATTTATTAAATTCTTATATTTTCCTCCGGCGAGTGGCCCCACTCATATATGTATATGAAAATCTATTGTTCGAGCTAAACGAGTACAGTCAATCGAAAAATTGTTTAAAGTTGAAATCAAGAAAAAACCTTTGGTTTTAAAATATCATTTATTTATAGAATAAGATACACGATAAAAGAACAACGAACAATAATCAACAATTTACATACTAATATTAACTAGTAAGTTATCTATCACAAAATCAGCCTTAACGATGTTAAAATGTAATAAACGTATACACATAAATCAACGGAAAATATAGTCTATGATCACAGATAAAAAATATAAAAAAATACCGTCATATAGCTTCACATAATCAGTCTTAATGATTTTTGTTATCTAACTCTCTTATTTAAAATATGTACTTACAAAATTAACAGGCAACAATCACATACTTATAATTTCAATTATCGCTATCAGAATTAGTATTAATGACCGTTGGTTTATTATTTAAAAAATAATAGAAATATAATCAACATCAGCTAATTATTAAAAGTCAACTTAGCAAATAAAACAATTTTACGTACGTTCAGGATAGTGTTCATCGTAGTCTGTCCAAACATTGCTTACACAGATATAAAAACTAACACAAGTTATAATCTAATAATCAACATATTGAATACAAAACTATGACATACAAAACTAAGAAAACTTATACTTTGTAAAACTATTTCAAACACTTTTTCGCTTGACAGTACTGGTCTTGGCTTGAACAATAGATATTTTATTATTAATATATGGGTGGGTCCAGTCGCCGGAGGAAAATATAAGAATTTAATAAATCCGGCAAGTGGCCCCGCAGGTCCAGTTTGTTGTGGGGTCAGTCGCCGGGAACCTCAAATATCGAGGCTTCCGGCAACTGACCCCGCAACAAACTGGACCCGCGGGGCCAGTTGCCGGATTTATTAAATTCTTATATTTTCCTCCGGCGAGTGGCCCCACTCATATATGTATATGAAAATCTATTGTTCGAGCTAAACGAGTACAGTCAATCGAAAAATTGTTTAAAGTTGAAATCAAGAAAAAACCTTTGGTTTTAAAATATCATTTATTTATAGAATAAGATACACGATAAAAGAACAACGAACAATAATCAACAATTTACATACTAATATTAACTAGTAAGTTATCTATCACAAAATCAGCCTTAACGATGTTAAAATGTAATAAACGTATACACATAAATCAACGGAAAATATAGTCTATGATCACAGATAAAAAATATAAAAAAATACCGTCATATAGCTTCACATAATCAGTCTTAATGATTTTTGTTATCTAACTCTCTTATTTAAAATATGTACTTACAAAATTAACAGGCAACAATCACATACTTATAATTTCAATTATCGCTATCAGAATTAGTATTAATGACCGTTGGTTTATTATTTAAAAAATAATAGAAATATAATCAACATCAGCTAATTATTAAAAGTCAACTTAGCAAATAAAACAATTTTACGTACGTTCAGGATAGTGTTCATCGTAGTCTGTCCAAACATTGCTTACACAGATATAAAAACTAACACAAGTTATAATCTAATAATCAACATATTGAATACAAAACTATGACATACAAAACTAAGAAAACTTATACTTTGTAAAACTATTTCAAACACTTTTTCGCTTGACAGTACTGGTCTTGGCTTGAACAATAGATATTTTATTATTAATATATGGGTGGGTCCAGTCGCCGGAGGAAAATATAAGAATTTAATAAATCCGGCAAGTGCCCCCGCAGGTCCAGTTTGTTGTGGGGTCAGTCGCCGGGAACCTCAAATATCCTTCACTTAAAATAGCAGTCGTAAACTCTCTCAAACAAACCCTGCATTGCAGTGAACACTGAACAATATCTACTCGAAACACGAATCCTAATACAAGTAATTAGCAAACCAATCCACTTGTCGGTTTATTTCCAATCTATTTGATTCGGGAATGCAATCGAGTTAGTTAATAAATTCAGCTATTGACGGGTGGAGTGGATGAGGCTGGTTATCACACCGTAGTTGTCGAATATTCTAGAAGTTATAAAAACATGTTTTAAATAAAAAAGAAAACGTTTCCAAACAGACTTATTAATATAAAAAAAATGAATTAACGCTTAAAAGTTTTTGGTAATTTTGATTAAAGCACTTTGCAATAAAAGTATTTTTGGTAACTTTAATACCTACTAACATAATAATCAAATTAATTCTTCTAGTTAAATGTCAAAAAAATTAGTTGCAAAAATGTGTCTGAAAACATAAAAATTATTGGCACTATTTAACACTCATCTGTCCCATTGAGTGATCAACTGATCAACGAGGCAAGATTATGGGTTGCGTGCGTACAACATGTTTTCTGTGCATGGAACAATATTCTTTATCAAATGAAAATTAATACAAAACTACATAAAAGAAAAGTCATAAAATAATTATTTTACCATTTAGGCCATTATCGTTAACGAAGTAAACGATTTTCTAACGAAAGATCAAACACCTTAGTTAAACGCAACTATGTATTGCTATTTTCCATTTCTAAGATTCGAATGATTTCGCAACGGTGTGAACTACGGTCTAAGGACATGTCCATAAATGTATGGACAAAAAACCCAGAATCGACAGGAATGAAATGTATACCAGTGGATTGGCATTGAAATGTAATGTTATGTTACCAAGGGGGCAACCTTGAAATCGTTATAGTATAGGAGCTAGAAGCAAAATAAAATAAGGAAAAATTCGTTCAAAACATTAATAAAATAAGTTTACGTCATGTTGTGACTTAATATGACGTTGTTTTAATGTTGTATCACTTGTGATAATTATCATCTTCATCTTTCACAAGCAACAGCTACCTAATATCAACATCATATTAAATCACATCATAACAAACACTCTGTTTTTTGAATATTTTTTTCCTCTGGCCCATAGATACTTCAATCAATCGTTACAGTACTGTGTGTATTATTTGTAATTCTGTGGCTAAAGATTGCAAATATAAAAATAGTTGGTATAGTATAGGAGCAAAGAGCCATGTTGTGGGTGAGAATATCGTTGTTATTATGTTGCTGTTGCTTGTGAAACGTGTTGTTGAAAACCGACTTCAAAAAAACCCTGAACACAAAAATAAACTAAAAATTAAAAAATAATTCCTAATATCTATTACCTCATACTGTAATTTTCCTAAACTATGTTAAAGTAATCTTAAACATACTAACTGAAGTCGGTGCTTCTTCTCTTCTGTTTTTAGGCAGGCACCGACTTCAGTTAGTATGTTTAAGATTACTTTAACATAGTTTAGGAAAATTACAGTATGAGGTAATAGATATTAGGAATTATTTTTTAATTTTTAGTTTATTTTTGTGTTCACGGTTTTTTTGAAGTCAGTTTAATTTTTTTTTAAAAAAGTCAGTTTATTTCATGATTTTTAGTTGTGTAAAAGCTAGTTGTGAACTTAATTATTAATAGGAACTTATTTGTTGTTAAGAGTGAATAAGAGTAAGTATTTGTTGAGCACAAACTTAATGTAAATTTCAGACTTATTCAGTTTTTCATGGATCCTACTGTCAGAATTGGACCAAATTTCTATGGGACCAAATTGGAAGCACCAGCTTTCAAATGAAACCAAAAACATCCAAATCGGTTCACCCAGACAAAAGTTATGAGGTAACAAACATAAAAAAAAAATACGGACGAATTGAGAACCTCCTCCTTTTTTAGAAGTCGGTTAATAATCATCACAAGTAAAACAACATTAAAACAACGTCATATTAAGCCACAACATGACGTGAACTTTGTTTAGAACGATATTTTTCCTTATTTTATTTTGCTCCTAGCTCCTATACTATAACGATTTCAGGGTTGCCCTCTTGGTAACATTATACTATATTCCAATGTCAATCCACTGGTATACATTTCATTCCTGTCGAATCTGGGTCATTTTTTGGACATCACCTTTATAGGAGCTATATTAGTTCCATTTGCCTAATTTTGATTTTGGTTGTTCACCACTATTTCGCTATTATCTAGTGGGCTAAGTCTGTCCAATCTAAACTATCTAAACAATTATTTGTATCTTGTTTAAAAATATCATTTCTTTAATTTTAGTATTAGATTTTTTTATCGGACTATAATACTTCGGACTTTGGTGACGCGCAACAAATGTTATAGCTATTATATTATGTTATAACATTTAAAATGTTATAGTTAGAATAATTCAAGGGGGATTATTTTATCAGAATAACCATACGGCAGTCTCGTCTCTCGAGCCAAGTAGGATCGATTCCCGAGTCAGGAAACTTTCCTTAATTTGAAATTGTATGTGATCACTAATCCGCATTTGGCAAGCGTGGGGATTGCAAAAACTTATGTTTTTATAATACCCACGCCCACACATATAATTTCAAATTAAGTCCTTTGCCCTACAAGTGGGACATTTTTACATAAATATGATACATACCTGAAACGAAAACGCTCCAAATACAAAAACCAGTTAAACAATTTCTCTCAAACTTCTCGCAAATAAAACATACATAAACAGATAGAAAGGTGACAATCGTTTTTGTATGGAGAGTTAGGCCACATAAAATTTTAGCGTTTATTTACGAAATGGGTATCAATTTATTCCTTATAATCTGCAGATTATAGTGGTAACATTACTTTTTCATATTTTAACCGGAATCGTTAGAAATAAGATGTGAAAATATATATTAACCTCATAAACTAATCTGTCTATTTGCTTTCCTGACTTTCAACGCCTGAACCGTAAAGACTTATACAATACATAAGGGCGATTTTCCATTATGTTTTTCCTATGTATCTGAAGTAAAAGCAATTTATTATGACTAGTGGCCGCCTGTGGCTCTGTCCGCGTGGAATAAGGTTTTTGCACAAATAGTCTTAAACTATAGCTTAACATATTTTAGTTTAAGCCTGGCTCGACTAATGTATAATCCAACGCAAAAATATTTTTTCAATTCGAAAAAGCTGTTCCTGATAGTAGCGTGTTCAAACAAACAAACAAACTTCAGCTTTTTAAAATTATATAGTAAAACGATTAATGACAGTTGACAAACGGAAGGTTTCTGACATTTGTATTCAGTTTTTAAAAAAAATCAAAATCCGGCAATAGACTAGCACTTGCGTTCCGTTATACGGATTTTTTTGTATTGTTTATTCGAATTATTTTATTTCATTAATTAAATGATTAAAAGTCACTACCAATCACCGCCTTAGATAAAAATTGGCATGGAAACCGTTCCAAAAGTAAATTGCGTCTCCTTTATGTTCGATTTCAAGTGTTTTATTTTAATTCTATTGATAAAAACCTTTTTTCCTTCAGTTATCAGTATGTCAGCCATGTTTACTAATCTTTGGACAGATAGTTTAGGGATATAATCAAAATAAGGCTTTTTATTTTGGTTTTATGACTCCGGTTTCGTTTGAAATTCACTTCAATTGCAAAATTCATGAAAAAATATATAAATTTTTAACATAGTTCTCTTTCTCTTAAACGTTACCGATTGTTGGTGGGCCCAAAAAAAACTGTTTCCTTTAAAGAAAACGTGTATCTCTAGTGGAAACTTGCAGTGAAAGCGTGCAAATAAACAGAAGACAAATAAAAACAATAAATCTAAACTGTTTCTGTGCGGCGCTAGTTGGGAAAAGTGCTAACTTGCAGCAATCGGTTCAGGGGTGGCAGATGGGAAACTTTAAATATTGGCAAGTAAAATCTACTGAAGACCGACAATGAAAAAGAAGGCAATGCTATCAAAGAAATAAATAAAACTAAATTGTTTTCGTAAAAAAAATAGACACAAAGTTGTTTATTGTTAGCAATAGCCAATTTTGTTTTTTTCTTCTATAGTTTCGATGCTTATTCAGATGTGGTGTTAGAGATATATGGTGGTAGTTGGGTAAATTTGATGTATTTAGTCAGACCAAAAAATCATCTATCTATCTATGTCATATAACGTCATAAATAAACTACAAACCGATACTAGATCTGATCATGATGCATACGCATAAGTAAGTGTAAATCACAATCAAAGTGCTTTTCACAGTTTTTTTGTCGAAATTAGCTTATTTTCCCTAGATAATTAATTTTCCAGTGCCCCTGAATATATGTAATACATTGTTAGACCAGGCCAATACGCTAAATTTATCTCACCTTCACTACAACGAAATAGATCCATCGGATAGAATTCATTTAACACGTCTTACAAATGAAGATTGAATAGATTGGCTGAAAGCTTGGGTGCAGCAATCCTATTAATTTATGTGAAATGCATTAGAAGTAGGTATAAATGCTAGTGTTATTCTTAATTCAGGCTGCTAGAGGATGAAAATGTCTGACACTATATAAGAATATTATTTTATTAATTTACAAGAAACAAATAAATACGTACACAACCAAAACAAACAGATAAATTGGATATCATTTAAGGCGAAAGGATAGCTCAACGTCCTTGAGCATTGAACAAAACATGCGGCCAGCGCTGACCACCCCGCGCGCCCGCGCTTACAGCCCCGCGCGCCCGCGTATTCCCCCGACCGTCAAAGAGTATCACCGGACGCAGATGCGTTCGAAGCATTTCTGTCGCTATCTACTATAATGCTTATTTTGGGAAAAATATTTAGAGTAAAAAACTAAAGTATCAATATAATATCTTTATTTACTTAATAATACTTCTGACAATACAGCCTCGCGGTGCTGGAACGACCTGCCACCTCCATTGCGTGACCTGAAAATTAAGGGGGCGTTAAGGAAAAAGCTTAAAAAGTATCTTCTAGATTGCCAAAAAAGCTCTTAATCATTTTCCTACCGTCTGGTTTTTCACGGCGCTTAGTGTGGTCCGTCGTCCCAATGCGCCGCGTGAGGCTAGTTAGTCACTCTGCCACTCCAAGCAGGTCCTACCAGAACAACAGCGTTGCCGCGGTGGTCTACTAAGCCGCCGCGTAGTAACTCATGCTGAGGTACGGACCCGATTGGCATAACACACAACACACACACACCCACCTGTTTTGTTCTATCTCTTTTCTTTGTCTTGATGTAAATTTTGTTCTTTTATTATTCATTTTTTTTTAACTTTTCCTGTACCCATTGTGAACTTTGTGTGTGTTGAGGTTTTTTGCCAATAAATGTATTTTCTTTCTTTTCTTTCTTTCTTTCTTTCTTTCTAAAACTCGTTAAATTGCATTTCCCTAACAAAAGGAGATTTTGAAAACGTAGTTTCATTTGTATTATTTTCATTATAAAGTGGCTGTAATATAATATCTTGATTTCTTTTTTCTTCTGTACTACTTTCAATAGAGCTTGACTTCACTTCTTCATTTTTTTTTTCAACAGTTTTTTGTTTTTTTTGTGGCTGGCTAGATTTTTCTTTGTTTTCAATATTCATAAATTTCCTTTTTTTTCTTGCAGAGTTTTCTTGGATCGCTTCTTGAATAAATTGAGGATCTCGTATTTTCTGGTTTCGTGGAAACCTCGGGTCAACCAGTTCAGGAAGCAGACATTCTGTGTAAAATATGCACAGTTTTTCCTCCATTTTGTTTGCCCAGAAATCATCAGCTTTGTGAATCCATTCTGTCCATAGAGGTCGATCCTCTCCAGTCCAAATGCCAAATAAACATTTTGATCTTTTGGTTATATGTAATTGTCCCTGGATTTGGTAATACCAATCGTGTGATTTGTTTATTACCAATTCTCCTTTATTAATTTTATAAAATGTATTTTTTTTATTTTCTACAGCATCTTTCACATTTTTTTGGAACGCTGTTATAGGGCATTTTATTTCTACTATAGTGTCAGCTTCAATCAAGCCGTCCGGTGTGGCTCCAAGATACTGTATGACTTCATCAATAAAAAGCCCACATCGTTGAATTTGGACATTTAATTGTTTTGATAACTGATGCAAAGCTTTTTCTTCATTTTCTCTGCCATGCTTTATTGAACTTATATTCGATATTGGTTTTTTGTATAGCATATCTTTTATTAGATTTGAGCAACTTATATTTTTTCGCCTTTTTATCACTCTACCAAAATTTGAGGCAGTTAATAAACTTCGCCTGAGCTCTAACCAGTCTGAACAAGAACTTTGCAGAACAGTATCTCGTTCAACTTTTTGCCGTTCTTCTTCAGACTTTTTTAAATTTTGCAAGAAGGTCTCTTTTTCTTTCTCGAAAATTTCAGAAGTCATGTCGGGTTTTTCACAATTTTCCCCATAATTGGTATCTCCAGCTTTTGAAATAAAGAGTCTATTTTTTCTTCGGCAATATTTTCTTAACGCTTTCATGCGTTTAATTCTTCTCTCTTCTAACTTTTTTACATTTCCTCGTGGACTACACCCTGCGATAGATTTATACACAGTCGTCAGCACTTTGTGTGTGTTAAAAGAAACTACAGCAGCATGGCACCTAGCTTGGTAAGAGCCACGCCTGCTGTAGTTAACCCTTTTACCACCGACGAGCTTGGCTACAATGCTGTTATAGCGCTCCACATTGTTGCTGTCAATGTCGTGTATCAAGCTCGGTGCATGTGCTGCCACATATGACATTATCAGACAAATTTTGGACCATAAGGTACTGGTAAAAAAGTCTTTAGGAACATCTGATGGCTGTTCACTACCCACGAAATTACAAAAAAAAGGTTTGCATTTTGTGTGGTCATCAAACGCGTGATTATGGGCTAGCAGTATGTTGGCATATAGCGGTTCTATGTTACACCGTCTTTCAGATTCTATATCTGCTTTATGAGCGTATATGATTTTTCGGATACACCTTCTTATGATCATTATTCGTTTGGTTGTAACAAATTTTCTGAACCTACACAGGTATTTGGTATCCGTTTGTAATGCCGTTAGTTTGTTGCATAAATTTCGAAGAATGTGGTTGCGACATTCTATTTTTTCTATAGTAATGTGAGGATATGGTCGACTTTTTAATAGTTTTGCATAAGTGCTAGAATCCCCATCGGAAACCATTCTGGCGTAAATCAGGTTATGCATATCAATGGAACACCTAAAACCTTCTACGAGAATTTCTGATTCCATAGCCGTAGATGGACCACTATAGTTTTTATAACATTTATGGGTTTTAGGTTCTTGTTTTCTATTTTCTGCTTGAGCACAAATCGCACAGTATTTATTCTTTACACCTAAGAAAAGTACCTCGCCTGTTTTTCTTCCAATTATCGCAGCAGCACCAGACAAGGCCGAGTAATTTTTTTTATAAGTTCGTTTAGACCAGCATCCATCAACAACGACGTCTATGATCGGTCTGCCGTTCTTGTCAACGCGATTTTCAGTTAGAGCTAGTTCTCTTTCCTTTGCCGCTGCTTGATTCATACTCTCAACGGAAACTTTTTCCCAGTGCGTTTGAAGCTTGACATGACAGGCTTTATATGTTTTGGTAGTCATAATTGGCAGATTTAAAGATGCAGAATACTCTTGTAGTTGAGAGTGTCCATTGCCAATTGCGATTGTCCCAGCAACAGCGCAGTGGTTAATAGTCAGTTGCTCTCCAGGAGGGTCATTTTCTATGTGAAATTTTGCATTACACATTTGGCACTTAAGGGTAAACAAAGAATGGAATCCTGTTCTTTTTTCACCTACAATTTCCACACAACCCAAACCACAGTCTAAACTTCCATGACTTGCTACCCCTTGAAGTTTTTTATAAAAATGACTAACATCAATGATTCTTCGACCTTCAACTGCAAATTTCGCAAAGTCTTTTAAAACTGGTGTTATCTCGATCTGTAACATAAAGTATTCATCTGTATGATCATCGTATACGATCTGATCGGTCCATATAAGGTTAAAAGGTTATTTATTATTTAGTTTGGTATACAAAGGACACCACTTCCAGCATAATTGTAACCAGAATTTTGAAAATGTCAGATATATTACCTGAACTTCAGCATTTTGATCAATAGATGCTGTATCAGCAGGGCTGTCAAAACCAGAACGCGAAGTATTTATATTGCAGCCATCATCAGCTGATGGTTCGGGCAAATCAAACATTTGGTCACTTTGCTCTACATCCTCAAGTGTTTTATTTACTCTGTAAAAAATAAAACTAATAAAAAAAGAAGCTCAAAAAGCTAAAAAGCTCTTAAAAGAAGATAATATTTTTTGTTTAAAAATTTAGCATTTCATTGATTTTAGCAGCAGCCTTTTCATTTGACACCCATATTATTGCCCAAAAATAGGCAGACGTTTTACCTGGTTTCATTCTGATGTTGTCCCTCAACAGCTAACGCATCATGTAACGGTATATTTTTTATTTTCCTGAAAAAATATATGAGAAAATCTAAAAAATTGTGAACTAAAGTAAAGCAATCACAAAAAAGATTTCTAATTTTTTTGGGTTTAGGCGCATAAAACCTTTTTCGCAAAATTACAACCGATACGCAAAAGGCAGGATCTCAAAATGGAAAATTCACTAACAGCGTTTCTACAATTAAAATTAAAAATAACTCATAGCAAATATTTTTTCTATGACATGAAACAACTCAGTTAAATTGAAGTGTTTAGAGACGAACTTCTTAGCTATCCATGGATTCTCCGTGCGGGTGCCGGGTCCATCGCGTGGAACAGAGAGGAATGTCAGTCGGCGCCTGGGACTTGCGACCCAGCGTGTAGGTTTAAGGGGCCCCTTTATAGTATACTAACGATCACCTCCACCGATGACATTCCTCTCCCATCATGGAATCTTTAAATTTAATACGTATAACATTGCATTTTTGTTGATTTACCGATGATTGTAATTTTTCTTTTTATAGTTATAATGATTTTTTTTAATACTTACCGCACTTTGTTCATATGCGCCGCTCTATTTAAGAAATTAGCAATTTTCTTCTTTCTGCGTGGCATCTTATTTTAGTACTTATTACACTTAATATAATATAGTTTCAAAAAATTGATATTGTTTGTTCACTTGCAAACACTATTTACTACTAAACCTACTTAACCTATTTACAAATAATTGTTTGTACACTAATAAAACGCTAAAACTAATTATTCACAAAGTATTTGTACATCAATACAAAATATTCACATAAACGTCCAAGCGCTAACGAAATGTCAGATTTTTAAATAGCCCAATCTTACTATTGTACCAAACGTTCTATCTGCACTGTTTACTCTTTGACGCAAATATTATTGAGCGGAGCGCGCTAACATGCGACACAACCTTCCCGTGCAAACGCTAGGGTGAGACTGGCCTCCGCGTCCGAGTAAGCGCGAGCGCCGGCGCAAAAGAAATAAATAGTATTATTATTGATTTAACTGCACGTAAATAATCATTGTGAAAAAATATTGAACTTAAATTTAATAAAATAATAAATTCACTATAAAATTGTGAAAAAAACATTTAAATCGCTTCAGTCGTTTGAAAGCAGTAAGCAAATTATTGCAAAAATAAAGAGGATATATTCAATTTTGTTCCGACTAAAGTATGTGCGATAATAAAAAATAAAAACTTAAAATTGAAAATCGAATATGTTATGCGTATTAGGTTTTTTTTTTATATTATTTGGTTCAATCTTCTGGTAGTAGTAGTATCGCAAAGAGAGGTCAATTTTGTAGTTTGGCCTATCCTTTCGCCTTAACACGTCTTACAAATGAAGATTGAATAGATTGGCTCAGGTCGGGTGCAGCAACCCTATTTATTGATGTGAGATGGATACTTTGCAATATACCTACTTAATTGGGGATAATAAAAGATGGAATCAACTGACACAATTTAAAAAAAGGTATTTGATTTATTTACCTAAAAATAAGTAAGAAGACCAAAACAGATACATAGATAAATTGGAATTCATTTAACACGTCTCACAAATGAAGATTGAATAGATTGGCTCAAGTCGGGTGCAGCAACCCTATTTATTGATGTGAGATGGATGCGGGGCGGTCGGCCATTTGTCGCGACAACCCTCGAACCTTTGTATCGTCGGGAAGTCGGGAACCACCGGATTTGTAGGTTCGAGACAACCATAGTTTTGTTGGGACTGACTTTTAACTTCAGAATACAGAAAAAAAACTCTGTATTCTGAGCTTTTAACTCAGGAAATCGTTCATCGATTTAGAAATAAATAAGTTCCTAAAATAAAGGCCCTTGGACGGCATACCAATACTTTTATAAACATCCATGACTTGAGTGCAAACATTTGCCCCTAGCGGGATTCGAACCACTAGACCAACGGGCCCGTCGATTGCAAAGGCTTAGTTTTATGTCATTTGAAAAGTTGCGAGATAATTCTAAATCTAACTATTATTTTTTGTGTTTATCACCCTATGTAATTATAATTGGATGTGCCGATTTATTCATTTTAAGAGGATTTGTTGCCTGTTAAAGTTTCCACCAGATCCGATAAGTAATTTCTAATCGACACTGAAAAATATTTTTAATTGTCAGGTTTTAGGGATGTTTTGAATGAACAAAGTTTGTTTTCATCCGACTTGAATTGTTATCATCTGTTAGTTTTCTTGTTAAGCTATACGTTGCATCAAAAAACAAATCTATGACATGTTTTACCTCAAAATTACTACATGTCTCGACTACCAATCCTATTCGTCTGAATCATACTTTTTGAACAACTTCTTCTGACTCACAGACGCTTACTACGAAGTATAAAAATACATGCATGCATTACAAATATCTACTTTCGAATAACCAAATAACCAAATGCTGGAGTCACATCACGTACCCCGCGAACGGTACGACGTCAAAATCTAGATCTAGATCTAGATTTTACCAGCTTTCTAAAATATCCGTTGATCAGGATCAGCAAATCTTAGGAGGGGGAGATGGTTTCCAAAAAGCCAGATTCGACAACGGCCGACGAAGTTAAATGGGGTGACTGTGCTGTTGGATTTTATTAGGACAGGTGATATTTATATTTATTGTTGTTGTATTATGGAGGAGCTCGATGGCGCAGTGGTTAGCGCACTCAGTCTAATATCATGTGTAATGAATAATGTCTTTGATTGCTAAGATCACATTCATGCACAGACAGAACCCATATAATCGGAAGGGTGACCGATTTTTTTTATCTCTAGCACTTGGAACACGATGCTTTGGAAAGCACGTAAAGCCGTTGGTCCTATGCCTGATTTCATATCGGTCGTATATAATTGCTGTTCCACCGAATTATGACAGTGAGGGAAAAAGGAGGACACCTGTGCTTGCGCACTGCAGTACAATACATCTGCGTACCTGGCTTGATTCGTTAGAGTTCCGTAGCCAAAATGGCAAAAAAACGGAACCCTTATAGATTCGTCATGTCTGTCTGTCTGTCTGTCTGTCCGCCAGTCTGTCACAGCCACTTTTTTCCGAAACTATAAGTACTATACTATTGAAACTTGGTGAGTAGATGTATTCTGTGAACCGCAACAAGGTTTTTACACGAAAGTAGAAAAAAAAATAAAAAAATGGGGGGTTCCCATAGTTAGAACTGAAACTGAAAATATTTTTTTTCATTGAATATATACGTGTGGGGTATCTATAGATAGGTCTTTAAAAAATATATTGAGGTTTCTAAGCTCATTTCTTTCTTAAGTGAATACTTTGCGTGACAGACTCTTCCAAAGGGGAAAAAAGTGTGTCCCCCCCCCTCTAACTTCTAAAGTAAGAGGATGATAAATCTGAAATAAATATATAATGTACATTACCATAAAAACTACCAACGAAAATTGGTTCGAACGAAATCTATTCAGTAGTTTTTTAATATGTGAAAAATAGAATTTGTACGGAACCCTCAGTGCGGGAGTCCGACTCGCACTTGGCCAATTTTTTATATTGCTGGGGATCGTAGCTCCTTACATACTTTGTATTTTTTTACGACTCATGTCTTCATTTAATGTTGCTTAAAATAAGCAAAAGGTATATGATAATAAAGCAAGCCGCACGCTTTCTTCGCCCCTATCCAATAAAAAAATATGGATATCCGAAAGGTTTCCTCACAACTTGGTCATACGCTGTGGCAGCCGAAACGTCAAATTAAATCTTGGCAGGCAGCACTTGGCGCGCTCAGATTGCAGCGTACTTGGCACCTGTCCTTTGTCTATACGACTGATGTCTTCATAAAATGCGCTTAAAATAAGCAAAATATGACAATATAAGCTGGGCATGCAGCAAGCTTACTTGGCCCCTGTCTGATAAAAATATGGATATCCGAAAATTTTCCTTATAACTTGGTCATACGCTGTGGCAGCCGAAACGCCAAATTAAATCTTGGCAGCGAGCACTTGGCGCGCTCAGATTGCAGCGTACTTGGCACCTGTCCTTTGTCTATACGACTGATGTCTTTATTGAATGTTGCATAAAATAAGCAAAATATGACATCATAGGGTGAGCATGCAGCAAGCTTATTAAACCCCTATACTATAAAAAAATATGAATGTCCGAAAATTTTCCCTACAACTTGGGCATCCACAGTGGTAGCCGAAACGCCAAATTAAATCTTGGCAGGCAGCACTTGGCTCGCTCAGATTGCAGCGTACTTGGCACCTGTCCTTTGTCTATACGACTGATGTCTTTATTTAATGTTGCATAAAATAAGCAAAATATGACAATATAGGCTGAGCACCCAACACGCTTACTTTGCCCCTGATCTGATAAGTCAAAGTCAAAGTGGTTTATTTTGCAATTAGATTTACATAGAAATTCTTTCGCAATAAAAAAATTATATCCGAAAATTTTTCTTACATCTTGGTCATCCGCTGTGGCAGCCGAAACGCCAAATTAAATCTTGGCAGGCAGCACTTGGCGCGCTCAGATTGCAGCGTACTTGGCACCTGTCCTTTGTCTATACGACTGATGTCTTTATTGAATGTTGTTTGATGCGGCTTTCTGGACCGAGGTTTTGACAAAAATATCTGTGTTCGGGTAAATTAGAACATCGAGTTGTAGGTTGTTGTCAGATATGAGTCAGGGAAGGTGATTACTTAATTATGAGTACATAAGGATAGTATGAATAAATCCTTTTACAGTGTTTTGTTTGGGCTCTCCTAATACATAATATCATGTTCTACTTGATGTCTTTTGGTCCGATCGAATCTGGATTCATAGATTTTACACAATAATTCATCATCCTAGCGCTTCTCCCGCTTAACTTACCAACGCCTTAACTTGCCTTCAAACCACAGTTAGGTGATTCGAGCCAGTGCAATATCCCACCTAAACTGGGAAAATCTACACAAAGTGGTGTTCCTCGCGGGATTCAAAACTATGACCTCCGAGACTTTTGAGCCCAGCGTTCTAACCACTTCACCACGTAGGCATTTTACACAACAATTGTCTAGCTAAGAAAAAACTTCAACACTTAATACTATCCCCATGTTTGCTAAGGCAAGGATAGCGGGAATACATATCACTTCTAATATTATCAAAGCGAAAGTAAGTCTGACTGTCTATCTGTTACGCTTTACCCCTTTAACCTCTCAAACGATTATGATGAAATTTGGCACAGACATTCTTTAGACCCTGAGAAAGAACATAGGCTTCCTTTTATTGCGAAAAGAGGGATCTGAAATCCGCGCGGACGAAGTCGCGGGCGCCCGCTAGCTCTTAAATAAATATTAAAAAGATATATCAAAATTATGACGTTGATTTAATTCATTCATGCTCATTATCCAACCTGTGAGGTTTTACCTAAAAGTTTTGCTACCGCCTTAGTTTCATTGTCGAGAACTATTCGAATCCAGCTTTAGGTTATCGAGATAACTTTTAATTGTTTTAATTGAGGTTTGCTAGTAATTGGTGTTATTGTTGTTTGATTTGTACGGATTCGGCGAAACGAGTTTGTCAGTAAAAATAGACCTTTTGGGCTAAAAATATGTTTGTTTTTCATTTGAAGTTTTTTAAGTCTATTGTTTATTAGGCCTTACTTACCTATTTGGGTAAAAATATAATTTTCCATACTTACTAATATTATAAAGAGGAAAACTTCGTTGTTTGGTTATAATGAATAGGCTCAAAAATACTGGACAGATTTTTTAAATTCTTCCATCGTTCGAAAGTTACATATCTGGTTGACAAAGGCTATATTTAGTATTATGAGAATTTAAAGGCTGGTAACGCATTGATATTCTGAGATGTTTTTGATGTTGATGCACGGCGATTACTTACCGTTGGGACCGCGGGCACAGTTCCAAAAGCCTCCCGACTTATAATATGACCGTTTGCTTATTTTTGTTTATTTATTTATTGACAGGCAGTGACAACACTGATCATAGCCGGGTTAACTTCTTCCAATAAAAGTCCAGTTCCTTATCAATTACTGTTCAGGCATAATAATTCCCTTATATGGGGGTATACTACGAAAACCCGCGACCCGTCTGAAGTGCGCTGCAAGCGCCGCCGGCCCAGTCCATCGGTTGATCGCGCACGGTGTACTACGCGCGGCTTCGGATTTCTCTCTTCCCGGCGGAATATCGGTGACAATCGGACTTTTTGGACTTTTACATGTTGTATCTCGGACCCTACAACAGTTTGGTCTGGTTTCATCAATTTTGAACTAGTACAAGTGATAACGGGGGACTTCTCGGAACACGTGGCGAGCACGGCTTCTCATATCCAGTTCTGCATAGCAGTCGGTGTCAAAGGTGAGTGGTTTGTCTTTTTATCGGGTTTTTGCTATGCCTTGACTGCCCATCCATTATAGAAACAAAAAAACTGGCGATTCCACCTGTTCCGTGAGCTATCGAAGGGTTCTCATGAACAATTACAACGATAAATTGCAATAAGTGACCTTCACTGAATGCAGTTACCAATATATAAAGCGGAAGAGTTTGTTTGTATGTTTGTTTGAACGCGCTTATCTCAGGAACAATTGATCCGATTTGAAAAATACTTTTTGTGTCGGATAGTCCATTAGACGAGGAAGGCTTTTGGAAATCGAAATCCACGCGGACGGAGTCGCAAGCGGCCGCTAGTAACTAAATAAAAGTCTAAAAAAAACTCAGAATAGATCACATCGTTCATTCAACAAGCCATTCATTCACACTTGCTCGAATGTGTCGCGGTAATATTTAACATCGTGAGTTGTGCACAGTCAGCGGCGGAATTCTTATTACGCAACATTACCTCTCCAATTCAGAGATCCGAGATTATCCCGCTCAGTACAACATGTGTTAGATACATATCTGCCTAACTTGGTGTCTTTGGAAGCGTGTTTATAGGGGACGATTCTTGTCGGTTTTATTTCGTGTTTATTTTTTTAATTTTAGTAATTTATTACATATCGCTATCACCAAAATTCAAACTGTATACACGATTCTTTTAAACTAGCGGCCGCCCGCTATCCAACTCAAAAATATTACTTTAATGTCTAACCAGTAGATTCTGATATTAGCGCGATCAAACAAACACACAAACTCTTCAGCTTCATTATATTAGTAAAGATTAAGTAGGAAAATAACGATAACTTTGTTTGAAAACATAGACGTACATACGAGTACGAGTAATTGTAATTGCAAACTTATTATTTTAGAAAAAGTTAAGTTCGTCGTCGTAAAGCTTTGCTGCTGTAGACAAAGCACCAATTCTTTGACATTTTATTTCAAATGTGGTTAAAGATATTTATTTTCTCTAAAAGATTTACAAAAATCACTTACCTACAGAGAAACAAAATAGTTGTTACCATTTAAATAAGCGACATAGCGCAGGTAGCATGCAGATAACTAAAGTAACAATATATAACTAAAGTAACAATATAACGGGTAGGTGTGCAAAAAATTACTACCACGATTGCGACACAGCGCAAGAATTGTTTTATAGGGGAGAGGACACATTTAACATTAGAGCGAGTGGCTGCACGTCAAATTGCAACTAATTTGGTATTTCGGTGTTGGTAATAAACATAGTTTTGAAGTCACTTGATTAGCCTCCAACGACTTTTCTAGTATTTTGTAAAAAGGCTTAAACATTCAAATTTAAATAACCAGACACTTAACTCCAGTCGTTCCGTATAAACCGTCCTCCGCGACTAAATCCCTGGCTTAAGGGATGATGCCAGGTATTTTCGCGTCTCCTCACGCTTATCTTGGTACAATCTTACTGTTTATGTTTTGGAGATTTTGTTTAAACAATCCAGTTAAGGGCTGCCTCAGGGCTAATTGGGTATTTGACTGCATACGAAATAAATTATGACATTCTAAGATTAAAGACGTAATCAAAGATTAGGCACAAATTTTTATCTCACAGTTACTATTAAGCTTTTAACAAATTATTACAGCTAATTGAACTTAAAAAAGTATTGTTTTGACACTATTGCATCGTGACGTCACGATTCAATATTTCATACATTTTTTCCTACAAAGTTACGTTTTTGACATTTAAAAAAAGTAGGTGATTTGACTTATCAGTCAAATACCCAATTGTGTGACTGTGTGACTCGAGAGTTGCGGTTTTTGGGTAATGAGATAGTCTTGGCATGAGTAGGCTTTTTGGCTCGGCTTTAAGTGGTTATCTAGCCTAGGAGCTCGATTGCACAGTGGTGAGCGCGTTCGGCCTGCGATTGCAAAGTTAAGCAACTTTCGCAGAGGCCAGTCATCGGATGGATGACCGGAAAAAATCCGTGCTTCGGAAGGCACGTTAAACCGTTGGTTCTTAGCCTGATCTCCCTACGGTCGTGTCAGATAGCTGTTGCATCGAACGACTTGACCTTGTACAATAACTAAAAGATTGGGTACATCCGGATAAGTAAGTGATATTTTCACTTGTAGTTCTTTGGATTATTTGTGAAATAGATCGAATATCTATCAAGCATCAAAATTTTGGAAAATGCCCAGAATTAAAAAAGATTTAAAAAACACAAAGATTATGAGATTGTTAATGAAATCACTTGTTCATGGAAAGGAATTGATATTAAAAAGGGTAAAACAATATCAAAGAATCCGCCAACACACGTCAAACCTCAAACACAAGCAACATCGGATATTACAAAACATATTCTCTTAACTACGGAGCACGTCAAGAAAATACTCCATTAAGAGTGTGCATACCGTACACTAGCGCCGCTATTAGATTTTTTCAATATTGATAATTTATGATGAAAGTAGTATGCGCATTTGGTTTCTGTGGGAGCATTTGATTGGTATAAAAAATATCCTATAACCTAAGTCAGCCCATACCCTGCCTATATATCAATTTTCATCAAAACCTGTTCATTACTTTCAGCTTGATTGATGGACAAACATCTTCTTTGAATGGTTTTCTTACATAAAGTAAGCCATAAAAATTATTTTCTTTAGTGTAAGTACTTCAGAGCATTTAAACGACCAAATCTTAAATTGGTTTTTCTCTCATTGTAGTAGTACAACGGAAAGAAAACCAATAGCGGCGCTAGTAAGTGTGTGACATACGCCTCTTAAGCCCGGACTGAGTTAAAAAGTCATCTTATTACAAGAGAAAAAACACAATTTACAACTTACACGAAAATTTGTAATATTCATTTAAACTTTTCCGTGAAGATGGCATGAGATGGATCGGACGCGGTTCATATTGTGATACTGTTTTAATGGTGTTTCAGGATGGGAAATAAATTGTGGATGTTTAAAAAATGGGATAGATTGTTGGGTAAGTTTAGGTATATAAAATACGTCTTTTAGAATGTAAAGAGAACTTGTATAAAAGTAAACAAATCGTGGTGTACCTAAATCTACGTATTTACGACAAAACTTGACGATTCGACTGCTTTTCAGCAGTCGAAATCAAGGAATGTACTAAGTATATGCGATGAAAATCTAGTTAAGTATTCTATATAATGCTCGAAAACTACAATCAGAATTTTTAGAAAATCGATACCAAATTGTGATTGCTTATGTCTGCCGATAAATTATTATCGATACTAAAACGACCCGTATTATGACACCGTTGCTGAAATTCCTTCTTTTATTCACAATTCAGTTATTATTGCCTTGCCTATATTCTTAAATAACAGTCATAAATATTAATATAAGTGCGACGAACACTCATCCAATGTTACAACCGCTGTTCTTCACTTAAATTTTAACAACTTTACCGTATCTCGCAAAATGTTCTTATAACACAGTATGTACAAGCAGTTTTCCTGGTCCCCTTTTATCAGAGACAATTTTGGGAACATTTTTTATAATTGCCAATATGCCTTGAGCGATATCATTCTGAAGAAAGTCGCGGTACGATTATGAATTCTTAGAATTTAATTATATTCTATACAGTGACCTTGAATTTTGTTGAAACGACTGTTTGGGAACAATAAGTGATAGTATAGAAAGTAACAGTGAGATTTTGTAAACTCCTGTTCTGAAATCAACAACGTCAAAAGGGCCGCTGATGCGTTGCCTACCTTTGAAAAACCATTATCCTTCCCAACTGAGCTCAGACGACCTTACTCATCAGCAGAAACATGGCACAACAGTTACGAAGTGCTGCTTCACTGCGGTCTTCTGTAAGGTGGAGGTACTTCCCCGGACGCGCGGCTCATTCGAGTGGAAGTTCCACTAAGCTCTTCCTCTTTAAAGGTGCGTTGCGTACCTTCGAAAACCTGTCCAACTGTGCACTACCTACTCACTGAAAATTTCATCTCGGGCTCCTCCGTGCTTCGGAAGGCACGTTCAGCCGTTGGTCCTGCGCCTGATCTCTCTATGGTGGTGTCAGATTGCTGTCCCACCGAATTATGTGAGTGAAGGAATAGGGAGTGCTCCTGTGCTTGCGCATTCACTTGTGCACTATAATATATCCCGCGTACCTGGCTGTTCGTAAGATAGGCTGCCATGGCCGAATACGGCCGGAGGGTATTATTATTATTATTACTTACTCACTGATATTATTTCAACTGTGCCTCCATATTAATGTTTGTTTGAAAGAACTTCTATTATTGTATTGACTTTGCTTAGCCCTTCGTTTCATTGGTTTCGCTCAATCTATATAATATTTTGTGAACATTCTCATTATTTCTTCAATGGATTTGTTTTGTTAGATCTAAATGGATCGAATTACAAAACGTATAATAATTTACTTCGGCTAACGTTGCAGGCTGACGTTATACCTTTGTTTTTCGTAGATTCTTTAGTGTAGGTATCTTATAAGACATTGAATAGGCTATTTGGATAGGAATAACTTCATTTATGAAAAATATCGTTAGGGCAGTGTGATAGTCCATAGAGCCGATGCTCTTTCTAATATCTACCTATAGAGACAAACAGGATTTACGGCGTTCCTACGTAACCTCAAAAACTAAGGTGTGTTGATGGTTGCTTGATATTTAGAATATTTATTTATTATAATATACTCCTTAGAATAACACACCAATTACCTTGCCCCAAATTAAACTCGAAGCTAATATTATGGGAGCAAGGGAACGGATAGACAAAAAATAAATTCTTAAAATGAATAATTAAAATAACAAAATAACGGGCCACAACACCCGAAACATCAAGCAATTAGTAGTATCCATGTACCTACTACATAATAAAATACTACGTTTAGTCCCGTTTCATTTAACTAGCTGTATTACCTTAGTAAGAGAAGTTTGCCCTCGAATCAGATATGGATGGATATATTTCGGCAATTTTCTTGTGGAAAACAGTGCATTTGAAATGCCCTTGTAGACAGATCAAAGAAGACCTTACTCGAGAACAAAATGCCCAATTAAATTATATCTTTTTCTCCCTGATTCATGTGAAGTTGAAAGCCGTACATAAATTGGCAATTTATAAACTTATCAGTTAACCGACAATCCCTTTATTTCGTATACCAAGAAGTCCTTATAGAGATTCTTTGATCTGATATGAATGTTTACGGGAAATTTCCATGTTTTTATTTAATAAACACAATAAATAGGAATGTAAATATGAAATGAGTATGTCACGACAGCTGTGGTGCCAAGCAGCCTTCTAAAACAAATGAAAAGATAAGCGGAAAGTATTACACTTGAAATATTAACTACATGACAGTCTATTTGCTTAGTTACTTGTATTGGTTTTTCTATAAGATCTATCAAAATCTTTTCTAAGGCTGGTAAAACGGGACCCTATAATATCCCTCCAGCATTTTTCGACCATGGCTTACGATCAACCAGGTACGCAGGATATGTCATAGTGCACAAGTGAGTGCGCAAGCACAGGTGCACTCCCTATTCCCTCACACTCACAGCTCGGTGGGACAGCAATCTGACACGACCGTAGAGAGATCAGGCGCAGGACCAACCGCTAAAAGTGCCTTCCTAAGCACGGATAAGCTCGTGATGAAAATTTTCGGTCACCCATCTTAAGCAAACGCAGACTGTACAAATCTTTAGTAAGTCCAAGTATTATTAACAAAGTTAATAATGACTATACCAGGGAGAATTGTAATCTAACTCTGCTCCTTTTGCAAAATCAGCGGGCAATAATTCATTAATACTATCTCAGTATTTAGTTTAATTTGCATTTCCCCGGTTTGTTAGTTTAGGCTGTTGACCTTTTGACGGGAACTGCGAAGGCCTAGGGCTACGCTTAGGTACTTCTTTTGTGGGACAATCTATTTATTCTTCCGAACAATGGAACGATTTCAAAGGGAATTTATTTTACTCCGAAGTGATTGGTGTGTACCAAAAGTCGGCATTTGTAGGATTGAAAATTGTTTTTGCTGTTTCAAACTTCTTTTTTGCGGATCCATTTTAACAAAGTCTTGTTTTATGAATGTACTAGCGGCCGCCCGCGACTCCGTCCGCGTGGATTTCGATTTCCAATATCCTATATGTTATTCTGATGTATAAGCTATATTGTGGTAAAGTTTCATTCAAATCCATTCAGTAGTTTTTACGTGAAAGAGTAACAAACATCCATACATACAAACTTTCGCCTTTATAATAGTAGTAGGATTCGTTGATTTAAGCGGCTAATCAGTTGCTTTGATTAATAATTAAGAAAACTATACTATGTACAACTCTGGGTTTGCGTAAATGAATAAACAACTTAAATGTAGAATGAACAATGCGGTTTTAATTTCAACATATTTAAAATAAAATTAAAAATCATGTACATACATCATCTTAAAACTTGCGGGCGTCCCAGTTGCTTTCAAGTCCATGGTCCGCTTGTATTACATACACCCCTCTTTACTCAGCAGTCGGTCAAAAACGTATTGCTTTAATTATTACATGCTTTGTTAAGTTAAGCAGAAAAATATAAGTATGCCCAATATTATAAATAGGTAATAATCTGCAGAATTTTAGCTAATGCATCAAAAATATTAATTGATAAATAATCTTCAAAGTACCATCGAAAAGACAAAGGGCTACTACGAAAATTAAAACTTCGATAGACTATATTGTCTGGAAGGTTTTTGGCTTCTGTGTCAGCCCTAAAGAAGTGAGGTCGGGTCGTCTGCAGTTGATCTTATTGATCTTTGCCTAACTTGTCATTGAGAACCTTTAATTTCCTCTGGAAGGTCATAAGAGGCAAGATGGCAGGATATTGAGCTAAAGTTTCCTGATGATAAGTGTCTTCAAACTTTGGTGACTGATTTAATCGTTGGAGAAAGACTAAGGAGATCTAATATCCTAGATTTTCAGATATTTATTTTTAGTCGAATTTTAGATATTATGTTTTCTGCCGATTTTTTGGAGATATTCTTGTCTGATAGTGAAAATGTAAATTAATGCTAATGCTAACAGTTTACATTTAAAACTTACATAATTATAAACAAAAAACTATTCCATATTTTGGACACTATTTGTCTTGACTATATACGGTCAAAACAAAATATATATGTAGTTAGTTAGACAATATATAAGTACGCTTTGGGTTCAAATACTGCTGATGCTAGTTGATTTTTCCTTCTTCCTGAAGGAAAAATAAACATGTCAGATGCTAAAAAATAAAATACAAATAAAAAGTTAGACAATATAAAAAAAAAATAACGAATCTTCTAATAAATATTATGAGATTGACTCATTCACCTTCCTAAGATAATAAAAACTCCATAAAACCAAAAACTCTTGAGGAAAAATAGCGACGAAAATTTCCGGTTTCTCTTCCAAAAGTTATTGGAAGTCAGTTTGAAGAGTTCCTGTTGACTTTTCCAAATAATGCCTCGTGACACGAGGGTCAAGGGTGGAACCTTGTGGTCCAAAACCTCATGTTATCGTAACTTTCTTTATTGGGTAAACCTTGTGGGAAACCGGACCCTAAATATTTTAACGCCAACATGAGCCTTAATGGAATTCCGAAGATGGATGTGCTAATGAAATAACTGAACAACTGAGTTTCAGTAGCAGTCTTTTCGTTAAAGGTATTACTATTGTTATTTGATATTCAGATGGATATCTGGTTAAAATTATGGAGGTAATACTTTTAATTTGTGATGGTTTTCTCAGTTTGGTTAGGACACTGCAGGCTAGAATCACCTGATTGTCCGATAAGAATGAGGATTCCGAGCTTTGGAAGGCATGTGAAGTCGTGGTCCTGACTTATCCATATGGTCTGGTTTCCATTTGTAAGTGTTACTGAGGTCAGACGATAGTCGCTTCTTTGTAAACCAACTTTGTCAATTCAGGATCATAATCGAAGCGTACCCTGGGCTCCCAGGCTGTGGCCGACAATGCAACCAGGAGAGGCGCTAGGATGATGATGATGACTATTGCTGAAGTTGTCTTTGTGATCGATACTCATTTACCATCGGATGAGTAAAGAAACGTATGTTTCTGCTAATGAGTAAGGTTGCCAAAGCTCATTTGGTGAGGGCACGGGGTTTTTAAAGGCAAGCAATGCAACTGCGACCCTTGTGCGGTTGTTGATGCCCATGGGCAGCGGTGATCACTTACCATCAGTTAAAACGCTAGTTCGTTTGTCTCCCTATCACATAAAAAAAAATTTAGGTAGCCAATTATTTTGCAATCATATTTACAGAGGAAGTCTTGAAATACTATAACATTTATTTGTTCCGTATTCCCCTCTCTTTCTAACGACATAATTTCCCTTTAATATTCCTTCCAAATCGAGTTTCAATGGTAAATGTCGGAAATCGTCAGAATACCGAAAGTGTCAGTTGAATCAAACTTTTTCAATCATCCCGAGGGGTGATCCCGTTACCGGGTCGGATTCTGGATTTATTACTCCTCGATCAGTTGAGGAGCTCGATGGCGCAGTGGTTAGCGCACTCGGCCTGCGGTTGCTAAAGTTAAGCAACGTTCGCAGATGCCAGTCATCGGATGGGTGACCGAAAAATTTCATCTCGAGCTCCTCCGTGCTTCGGAAGGCACGTTAAGCCGTTGGTCCTGCGCCTGATCTCTCTACGGTCGTGTCAGATTGCTGTCCCACCGAATTATGAGAGTGAGGGAATAGTGAGTGCACCTGTGCTTGCGCACTCACTTGTGCACTATAATATATCCTGCGTACCTGGCTGATCGTAAGATCGGCCGCCATGGCCGAATACGGCCGGAGGGTATTATTTATTACTCCTCGATATTGGGAGGTTTGAACTGTCCCCTATTAATTTGTATGTGTCGATCGTTTATTATGGTCGTCGTGATGGGTAATTAAATTGTGTTTGCAAGCATATGTGTATTTAGGTAAATGATCTTATGGTACTTGCATTTTACATTGTAAACAACACGTCCTATGTAAGCCATAGGAAGGCACCATGGCCGTGACAACAGCAATGACACGCTGATTTTCAGTAGAACGGTTTTTAAGTGGAAGGGATTACTATGGTTCTGCTGCTGAAAGTCTCCTGAGCTTTATAGGAGAGTATGGGATTTTACAAGACAGGCCACACATTTGCGACTCTTGTAGAGTTGGTTGATATCCATGTGTAGCGGTTATCACTGACCATGAGGTAGCACTCTTGCTGTTTGACTCTTGAAAAAATATAATTGCTCCAAACTAAATTTTCATAAAAAGTGGTGTAGAACTTAAATATTTAAAAGATGGCATAACCCTTCAAAAACCGCATGATTATTCAACATACGAAAATTATACAAACTATTCGATAAAATATCACCAATTCAGAATATCAACTGAATCGCGTGTAACGGAACGCCGGGCAAAGAGTAGAGCGCAGAGCCGACAACGGTTTTCAATTAATTCGTCCGCAACAAAAAGCCATTGGTATGAAACAATTTAGCGGAGTGTGCGCATTAACGCACGGACCTCCGCAGTGGATTCAAATGGTGCAGGGTTGGTGCGAAGTGCATTCGATGCGAAATTAAAAGCCCTTTTTTATTAGCACGGTATATTGGCTCCATTCTGCCTGTTGCAAGAGAAGCCCTAACTGCCATGACAACGGATGTGGTATCATAATGGTATCCTATCCGTTGGTATCGCCATACCGGCCCGCAAGATACTTTTTCACGCTTCTCTTTAAGGAATCCAGGTTACAGGAAGGAGGATAACGCACACTCGTAACGCATTCCATCATGCATTTGATTGAGATTTTTGTTTTCCGTCGAAAGAAACCGACAAGAAGCAAATGCGAATTTGAATTGGTTAGTTTCATTTGTTATGTTTTATTTTTGTTCAGATATGCTTCTAGTATCAGGCAAATGTCACACATGTTGTAGTACATAATTATGGTCTAAGACTTTTAATTTCTGGTGGCTTATTGGACACTTCAGTTTATTTAACTCGATAAACTTTTAAATAACCTTCAAATTTTGGCGACCACAAACTTCAAACCACTCATGATTGGTATCCGATTAACAATTTCCGAATCTACGCAAGCGGTCAAAAATATATATGTTTTGTATAATTTAACAGTACGAATTAATTATTGTTGGTTGGAGAATATTAGAAAACTGCAAACCCGGACGCATCGGCAGCCCTACCGCCCAATCGTAAAATGCACAATCCCTGTAATAGGGCGGGCGATCGCTGGATAACAATCGGATCAATTTAAACCGGCCGACTCTCGCGCACTGTTCTAGTTCAGAAGAGTGCAAAAGTCACAGTTGTGATTGCCACGTTTTAATTGGCTTTAAGAAGGAACTACCCACCAATTTACTTCATTCTGCGTTTTGATTGGCTTTCTAAATCTTATGAAAGAACTTCCCACCAATTTACGTAATTCTGACATTTTTAAGTCCTGTTACAAAAAACGAAAGCCAATGGCTTACTATTTAAATCATTTGGATGTTTCGTGACAATATCTGGAAAACAATCGAATTAATTAAAACCGGCCCACTCTCGCGCAGTCGCACTCTTGCAGAGTGCAGAAGAGAGCAGTGAAGTCACAGCCGTAATTGGCTTTCTAATTAATAATGAGGTTTTAAACTTAGATACGCTTTAGAGTGATATAAATGTGATATGTAGAAGATACCACGCAGGAAGCAAAATCAGTACCCAAGGTCTTATCAACCAAAAAGTTACTTCAACATGTCCCACTGTATTTAATTTTGTTGTGCCCTCGGATACATGGCGTCATTGCCAAAGCAAGTCCATTAGTGCAATGCGTGTTTTATTATTAATCGGCTTTTTCATATGCTCTTATTGGTCCGATTTTTTTTTACTGATTTTGGTAGATTAACTCCCCTGATGATTAATGATTAGCTATGTTCTGATTTCTTGAATAGACATATAACCTAGATCGGTATAAACAGTCATGTTCACATACACAAATGTTTGAACATTAACTGTCAAAATCTTAGTCATGACTTTAAACCGGTCTATCAAAAATAGTTCCTACTACAGCAAAATTAAAACCTTTCCCTATCACTGATATAGTGGCTTTTAACAACAAGAATCGTTCTTTCCCATTTCTACCCATATATCTCACTTCTTTTTCAGCTCTCATCTACTTACAAATCCAGTCATTTCACTCCCAGTTTTTCCGTTTCCATGGTATCTCCACTTTTCGATTAGTTCACTTAACAAACGTAGCAAGTTACTTTGATCCGCAAACTCGAACGCCAGTGCTGCGAGATAAAAGCCGTCGCAAAAATCCATTAAGATCGCCCTCGGATTGATCGGGAACTAATTTTCTAGTGAGCGAGTTCGGATATCGAACATAACCAAATCCGCGATGGAAAAATGCGAGTTTAAAACGACGGATACAATCCAAGCCGTAACTTTACACGGGATGGTGTTTAAGGCTGGTTGGGGAGGGGCGATTGGAGAGAGGTTGAAAGATATGCATCGATGTTGATGGTTCTGGGTTCGATTACCGAGTCGGTCAAAGTGTAGTGTTTCTGTTCATAGCCCGGGTTGGTGATCCTTGACCTTGTTGGTGAGCTTTTGGCAAAAGTAAGCATTGAGCCAAAACCGATATTTTTAACGAAACCATGATTTCATATGATGGAGGCCTTAGCACTGCAGTGGGAAATTAATAAGCTGATACTTGTAGGAAATTGGGACTTGGACTGCGATCTTAGCTCATAGTCATAGCTTCCTAAAGGTTGACTGGCAGAGAACGCTTTCAGCGTTAAGTCCGCCTTTTGTACCTGCCTTTTGTGTGGTCAATAAAGTTTTATAAATAAATAAATAAATAGCTTAATTGATAGTTGTGTTTTGATGATAGAACTGACACCAAGGAAAAAATTTTTTAAACATCCATGACTCATGTACGAATGCCAATGCTCATCGAAAATCGCCAGTGGGATTCGAACACGCGACCCATGGTTCTCTAGCCAGGATCACTGGCTAATAGACTAACGGGCCCGTCAAGAAAAATCTGCCTATGTAACTCATTCCTCGCCTGCCAGGTTATAAGGAGCAAGGAGGTAAGCCAACGAAGCAAAGGCAACGAAGGGAAGGCTACATTGATTGTCCCCTCATAACTGCAAGCATGCAGTAAGCCTAAAGCATTTGAAATAGCTCGTACGTACAATAAATCTTGCACCGCGTGTGACTGATGACTGGCCGCGTTCGTTCCGGCCGCTGATCGATGTTCCGCCCTTGTCAGTGTTCCTATATCGAACAAGTGGTTTTGGCAACACCAGCTTTGAATAAAATATGGATTGGCACACTTTTTATTGCACGGTTTGGCCTTGACTCGGTTTGTTATCTTTGGAAAAGCGACAGGTGTGTCAAATGCAGCTATATACTCGTCCTGAAGTCTCTGTAAAGAGTTACCTTTATCTTGGAAATTAATGTTCCGCGCTTGTTAGTGTTCATGTATCGAACAAGTGGTTTTGGCAACACCAGCTTTGATTAAAATATGGATTGGCACACTTTTTATTGCCTGGTGTAACCTTGGAACGGTTTGTTATCTCTGGAAAAGCGACAGGTGTGTCAAATGCAGTTATCTTCTCGTCCTGATGTCCTTGTAAAGAGTTACCTTTACCTTGCAACTTAATGTTCCACTCTTGTCAGTGTTCCTGTATCGAACAAGTGGTTTTGGCAACACCAGCTTTGAATAAAATATGGATTGGCACACTTTTTATTGCCTGGTGTGGCCTTGGAACGGTTTGTGATCTCTGGAAAAGCGACACGTGTGTCTAATGCAGTTATCTAGCAGTACTGATTGCTTTGTAAAGAGTTACCTTTATCTTAGAATTAGAACTTAATGTTCCGCGCTTTTCAGTGTTCCTGTATCGAACAAGTGGTTTTGGCAACACCAGCTTTGAATAAAATATGGATTGGCATACCTTTTATTGCCTGGTGTGGCTTTGGAACGGTTTGTTATCTCTGGAAAAGCGACACGTGTGTCAAACGCTCCTATATACTCGTCTTGATACGCTTTTAAAGGGTCATCTTTACCTTACAACTTAATGTTCCGCCCTTGTCAGTGTTCCTGTATCGAACAAGTGATTTTGGCAACATACGCAGTCAATAAAATATGGATTGGCACACTTTTTATTGCCTGGTGTGGCCTTGGAACAGTTTGTCATCTCTAGATGAAAGCAACATATGTGTCTCACTCGAATGTTCTGTTTAGTCGTACTGATGGTTTGATTGAGAGTTATCTTCCAAGAGAAGAGGTAGACCTCAGCACTTAAGGTCTTTGTAAATTTGTATTAAAACCTGCCCCTTTAATCTCTGGATGTTCGCCAAACTCATGATTTTAAGAGCCGGTACACTTAGAGTAAGCTTTACCAGCTTATAATATGGCAGCCTTTTAGAGATAATTTAGTGACTTCTCAATGGAGCTTTTCGCCAAGATTGCAAGGAAAGAGCGCCTTGGCGGAGGTCAACGCGAGTGATACCTCTGATTTTGAAAGGCCTATACCAATAAGGTGTCGCAAATTGCATACTACAAGTAGTTGAGTAGGCTGATTGGAATTTTTTTTTACGATCAACATCATCGTTATCCAAGCGTTTCTCACGATTGCATCTTCAGACTTTTTTACGAAAATAATAATTTCATATAAACAAAGCTTCAAATTAATCTCCGGTAATGATAAATCAGAAAGTACTTTCCGTAACCCACAATCTGTGACCCACCAAAAGTCTTCAAAATCGTCGCGGCTTACGCACGTCCCGTGAAAATTGTTCGCCGCAACGCGCCACAAATATAAATAATTGAATACAAAACAAAAAAAATACCAAAAAAACAACGGACATTTTCGTACCAAGGAACACGCCGACAGAATCACGTATGGGGGGTTAATATTTCAACCTTATTCCGGGCCTCGACGTGACGGTTTGACGCGGGTCGAAAGTGTACCGGTTGGGATATTGTTCGGCTGCGACCGACCGGGTGATTTAGGGTTAAACTTTAAAAATGTTACTGTCTGTTTAGTGGGATGGTGGAAAATGTTTTTGGGAATAAGTGTTGTAAATATAAATACGTATTAATTATTTAATTCTAAAATCAAGAACTCGTTAAAGTATTTCATATCATTTAAATAAAATATTGTGTAGAATGTATATTATTAATAAGTTTAGTTTTATAATTAATTTTCGTTGCTAAATAATTTGATTTGTTTTCAAGACACAAGTTAAAAAACGTCCTAAATATTTTTGCGTTTTAGTTTAAAATGTGCCTAATCATGTATTAGTTATAGGGTTAGTTTTCTCAATATCAATAAATAATGGCGTCTTCAAATATACGAGTAAACAATTAATGTTTCTGAAAAAAAAAAGTGATCTAATGCTATCAGACATTTTAAAATAAATCGCCTAACAAGACTAATTCATATAATACGATACACGACCAAATCCTTCCCCGACCGTAGAAAAATCTAGTTTAAACATTAAATCACCAAACCGTCCACTAAATGTACCACTTTTAAAATAAATAGAATCGCTCCTCATTGCGTCCTCAATCCCGTAATCTCGGGATCGTCGGGAAAACATCCCGGGCCGAAAACGGGACGTGTTTTTCTTCAATCGCCCGTTCAATTCATGTGGCGTTAGTTTCTAGAAGTAATATGAGGTATTACTCGTCTCCGGGATTCGTGCGGGATCCGGGATTTGAGGGGATTCCCTCCCTTATAAGTTTGAGATTGGTCCCGATTCGGCTAGTTTTGAAGTTGGATTCTGTTGGAATTGTTGCGTTGTGTCTTGTGATTTTCTTTACTGTTTTATATTGTTAAGGGATTGGTTTGGGTGCCACGAAAGATATCATGTTTAAAAGGATTTTTCAATGAGGCTTTTTAGATTAACTAAGATTTGTTTTTGTATTTTTGATATTCAACATTAGAAGAAAACCTACCCACCCAAAAAAATACACAATGTACAAGATGACCCTGAATCGGAATGGAACCAAAGTTATAATATGTAAAATTATATCCTTGCACATTGGTTTTACCAATGAACACTTCAGAAAAAAAAACAACATTTATCTTTAGCATTATTTTTATTTAAAGACCAAAGTAGCGGTAAATATCTTATTTCCGAATATGCTTATTTATAACTTTTTACATTGGTATACCCATGAACCAATGAATGCTTATTACCACCAATTCACATTAAAACAAATTACCTGGTATTTATTTGTACGGGAATGTAATATATTCGTTATATTAATTGTGAGCCGTCAGGATTACTCTGCGGTTGGAACGGACCATTGAAACCAGTCAGCCATTTTGATTATTTACGTAATTTGCCACGATTGTAAATATCGGACCGATGTTACATACATTGATCCGATGCCATAGCAAATAACTTAAATATGACTGTTTTATGTATCAGAATAGACGAAAATTGTACAAATGTGTATTTGACTACAAATAAAATGCATATATTGAACTTTTTAGTTTTTCTGGATCGATCTAACTTTGAGTAAAGTATTATTTAAAAAATTTTTGACCATTTGCGCCATTAGTACAACTAGTTATATGATATTGCACTAAAGAACTTATTATCATGACTTAAATACATATTTTTTTATATAACATATGCATTTATATCCCACTTAAGAAATCGAATATTTTGTGGTTCCTGTAAACACAAAATATGGGCAATTTCGTCCGTTTGTTGACTTCTACGTTTGAATATTTGACCTACATGTAACGCCGAAACACAACATTTCAGGAGTATATATCAAAGGAGATAGTACTTATGATATTCCTGAACCGTTGTATTTCCTCGTCTTCCCGCGGGAACTATAGACGCCATGTTTTATGATTACTTTCGTTTGTTCCAGGTGAGTCCTGTTTCGTTTTATCGCAAGTTTGGGACGTAAAAGGGACCTCGTGAGTTGTATGGTGAAATTCATTAAGTTCCTCTGGGCTATTCGGTGAGTAAACTTATAAGACCTTTGAGTATTTATTATTCTTTTAGGTGATATTAAAAAATTGCGAAGTAAAAAAAGTATTAGGATTTCAAATAACTAATAAGTCCTCATCAATTATTAAACATGTTAATTAATACATATTATATAGCAGGTAAGAAGTTTTGGGATCTTGCGTCCCAAATAACCCGGTATGTTACTTTACAATAATAATCACAAATTATTATAGTTATATTGTATATGCACAATTTGCACAGTAGTCTAGATTGTGAATTTTAAATAAGCATTTATAAGGTAAATAAGGCAAGCAGTAATTTCTCTTTATTTAAATTACTAAATGAATTCAACAACGCTGGTAAATTATACCACTGACGAATGTAATATTCATAAAAACATTCATAAATGTTCAAATCTATTTTCGTTGGCACAAACAACACATCTCTTCATATACACAATTGAATATTCTAATCCAATAAAAGAATCTCCGTCTTTTTATGGCCAAACAATGTTTTCAATCCAATCTACATATCTAGACACTCTTGTATAAACACCAGGAGCCATTTTTCTTCCACAATCCCTACCAAATGACGTCACACCAACCACAATATGTAGTGGAAAACTTTTAACACAGTCAACTCTTTCCTCCATCACTTGAAGGGGTCCACCCGAATCCCCTTGGCAAGTATCCCTTCCCCCGTGTTCGTAATCCCCAGCACAAAGCTGATCTTCGATAATCCCCCTCGCCAATATCTTCCGTTTAATCATAAACCTCATAGTTCTATTGCACATCACATTCTCTATAATATCAACGTCTACTTTCATCAAAGTCTGACTTCCACTCATCGCTCCAGAAGTGGTCACTCCGAATCCTATAGCAGTGAATTTGCTATATCTCCGTTCATTTGAAGTATCTAGACAGGCAATTCGTATGTGCCTATTCAGAATGAATGCAGGGTTAGCCCTCATTAAAGCTATGTCATCATATTTTGAAGGGGGTTTGTAGTTCGGATGTGTTATTATTTCTCCAACATCCCTCTCTTGTGCTAATTCGTCTACTTCATCAAATTCGAAAGTTGCTGTACCGACTCTTAACTTGCTAGCTGGTCCATTGTTAGGATCTTCTCTGCAATGTGCTGCTGTTAATATCCACTTTTCACTAATCAAAGTGCCCCCACACTTCCATGTTGGATGTTGGATATCATTCTTTCTGAATCCGATGAGAACCATGTGGGGATATAGTAGAAAATCGATCGGGACTCGTACCCTTGACATTGGATGTAAGATGTTGTGGCATTCTAGCATTCCTTGGCTGTAGTTTTTGCAGGCTTCGAAAGCCTTTTCGCCAGTCGTCATTGCTGACACTATTTGTATTAGAAATATTTTTATCACAGCACTGAGCGTTATTGTCATATTAATGCCTGATCAAAGCATTTCTTTATAAACACTTCTCGTCCTTTTTGTATTAGAAGAGTTATTTTCCTTTAGAATAACTCAATTCATTCTAAAAAAACACCTTCATCTTACCAAATGATCACTTTGTTAAAAATGTAATGTTCATTATTTACACTTCCATAATTTGCTACAGCATATCACATTAAACCACCACAAATACACTAATTGACAGCTTGCGTGCCAATTCTTCAATGTTTACAATGCTTTCTACAATCAGTGTGTCTGATTGTTAAATGTAGTGAAAGTCGAAATCTAAAAAGTCATAAATTTTACTTTTCCATAAGCAGTTTTTATTCCTTGCTCACTGCTCGTGATTTTTTGGTATTTTGCCTTGAATCTTATAAAATCTTGCCCCCGAGTATTTCAAGCCACTTTTCTAGTTACTTTCACGCTATCTCTTGCATTCGTGTAGTTAAATCCGTTTTATAAGATTTTAATGAGTTCCAATTTACAGCCTGAAGATTTCCTTCATCGATATTATGTAAGTTTATTATTTTACAGTAGGAATGAATACCAGTGACTTTGATTACTACTCGAGTCAGATTAACCGTTTCATCCAGTTCTGTCGTTTCAGCCACTCGATCCTCCTCAAGATATATCCTCTTCGTAAATAAGATCCCTTTGAGTGTAACGTTTGTTTTTAATTTACTTTTGAACGCACATTGCGTCCACACTCGCGGCTCCGGTATCACTGATTCGCTCCGTCGACTTAATTCCGCAAACATTGGCTGTAAAAGCAATCAAGTCGTGACGAATCGAATGCTGGTTAAGCAGAGTTAATTTAACGGAAACAATCGTTTATAAATGTTATTTTTTTAAAATGTGAATGTACATATTTTTATTTTTGGCTTTTGAAGTCGGATTTTTGATCCCGCCTGAGCCACCTAAAATCTGACGAACTTTTCCTTCTTTATTTTTTTTTTGAGATTTTGTCAATTTTGAAGCTGTACGCTGTCCTTGACGGATTATTTTCTTAGATATAAATGTCATGTGACAATTACGATAAATATGTAGAAAAGAATAGAGTAGAATTTTTCTTTCAGTAAAACTGGGTACAATGTTGGTTGACAGGGTAAATTGATTTACAGAGAAATGATTTCAAGAGTATACTCTGCTTATTTTTATTTTACAGATGTTATGAGAAATATAACTTTAAACTTTCGCGTTGCATTATAATTATTTAACATTACAACGGGACTAAACGCGATATTATCGGACGGGACCACGGCTGCAGCATCGCAGCCGAAACGTCAAGCAGTAAGTACTCAGGTACTTATATAAATAATATCGCGTTTAGTCCCGTTGTAATGTTAAATAGTTATGAGAAATGTCTCATTATTTATTCGATTAAGATTATGTGACTACGCAGGATATTTATACTTTTCAGATGATTGCTTTCTTAGCTCGATAGAAAAATGATCCAACCAAAGAGAGATCAGGCGTTGATCATTTATGTACTTCTGTATTATGAAATATTTTAGAAACGTCAAATGCTTATTAAACTCTCCTCCTGACAGTACTAAAAGCACTCAGATTAGTATCTCTGGATTACTCGCAATAAAGACGCTGTTAATATTACTTTGGTATCACAATTGCTTTCAAAACTGGGATTAATTTTATTGTCGCCCATTGTCTCCTCCGGGCCTTATAACATAGAATCCGACTTGCTGAAAACATTACTTTAGGCGTTTTCGTTGTAAGAAATTGGGCCTCTGTGAATATAATTTTTATTAATATTTTTATGTCAATCTAAATTTACTGATGGTAATTTTAGCTCAGATGTAGCAAGCTAACTGTATCAGTGCTGCGTTCCGAAAAGCAGAGACAAATTTACCCGGGAATCGAACTCATGACATAAGACTACGACCAAGTATTGAAATCACTAGACCATTGAAGCCTTTCTAGCTTGATGGCAAATACGAAGTCTTTGTCCTTCTTATATATGAAATGAATGATTTCTTCTATCTTAGAAACAGTCTGTTTAGCGTGGTAAAAATGATCGCAACTCCAAACCTGGTGGATGCCTTCGTCTAGTGGACTCTAAGCTCTAACAGGCTGATCATTATAAGATTTCAGACCTTCGCGTTGCATTATAATACACGTTTACTAATGTTAGGCTGTAAAGTAAAAAAAAGTAAAGTGTCAGCCTATTAATGTCCCACTGCAGGGCAAAGGCCTCCATCATTTGAAATCATGTTTTCGTTACAAAGATGGAAGATGGATTGAATGTTAGGCTGATGATTACCTAATGTGTAACATATACATTATCTGCTATATGTGGTCAATTTATTTCCCGTAACCCGAGAGCACAAAAGGTTTATACGGGAATATTTCTCTTTTAAAACCAGTATTCGAGTCGCACGCGTCTGATTGCTGCCGCTGTTGTGCCGATAAACATGGATCTAGGATAAGGGGATAAGATAATGCGGTATTTTCTATATTAAAAACCTTAAATTAACGCACAAACTGCCTAGCCCCAAGCAAAGAACAAAGTAAGTAAAGTAAAGTAGCCTATTAATGTCCCGCTGGGCAAAGGCCTCCATCATTTGAAATCATGCTTTCGTTGCAAAGATGGATACTAGAGTTGATTAAGAGAGAGATTGAGACAACATCATCATCAGGCGTCTCTACGTCTATGTCAGATCTTAATCAACATAAACTCCAGTAAAAATAACGATGTTCATAGAAGTGATCACCGCTGCCCATAGACATCAACAACCGTACAAGGGTCGCAGATGCGTTGCCTGCCATTAAAAACACCATAAGAGATATAAATAGACTTGGAAATGGAAAAACAATGCCGCATCCACATCTTCCATCATCTAAGAACTTAGGATTCTTTCCTTTGGATGTTTGCCGTATTGTACGCTAGCAAATAGTGGGTCTCTGGGACCGATCGAAATGGGAAAAAGTGGTGCCCTTTCACGGGCCCGGATTGGTCGAAAAAGACGTTTTAACCCGCACAATGGCCGACAGTTATAAATAAACAGATCTGAGGGTATTTTTTACCCTCTTAAGGTCCATTGTTGGGTAGTCGAGTATCGACAAATGTGAGGGCACACTTGTGTGTAAAATGTTGACTGCTGAAGCGTATTCAATTTGTTTCGTGGGGGATTGAGAAATATATTTCCTTTTTAAGATGCTTTAAGTGAATTTTCAAGCCTTTAAAATAAAATATCGATTTTAGAAAGAAACGAAAGGATTATCCAACTGATATCCGACTACGACAATTTAAATTAAACTAACGTCTGCTCACGACTTCTTCCGCGTGGATTTCGGATTTAAAGGGAGAAAAGTTAGCCTATGTTCTTTCTAAGGGTCTAAAGATTTACCTGTGCCAAATTTCATGCAAATTGGTTGACAGGTTTAAGCGGGAAAGCGTAACAGCGAGGCAGATAGAGTTGCTTTCGCATATATAATGTTAGTAGGGATCATGTGATGGCAGGATTTGGGCGATGTTCACAATATTTAATGTGGCCTTATCACCACTTTTGCCAAATACATTTGGTGAACTTCAAGCCAAATCCAAGAAATTTGTCAAATTGTCCAAACCGGAATTGAACCCCTTACTTGAAGCCCTTACTGCTGAACATCTTCTTCTTTCTTTAGGACCTAACTGTCCACTAATCGTATCAGGAACTTGTTTGAGTGTTGTGAACCAAACCCTAAACTGATTGTGGATAGTTAATGTAAGTTTCATTGAGTTCACTTCGGCTCAGTCGCATCTGGTTATTGAGTCCTTCCGATTATGTGTAGGGAAGGAGCCAAGTTCTTAATGTTGTTAGAAGACTCAGATTTGGGTTCTGAATTGTTATTAAAATTAATTTTTATGTAATTGGTCGGAAATTCTATTTTAATCTTGTTATTCAATAGCAACACTCTTAACTTGCATATATGATTGAATAGCATATAAAATGAAATGAACGCAGCATTATTTTTGTTACGCCTGACAATCAATAATAAATGTCGTGTTTTCGCTAAGTATAATAATAAAGAAGTATTTCTTATTTTCAAGTATTTGATAGTATTTTCTTCGACAAACAAATCATGTTTCAAAGGCGATAGCAATGACTTAATAGAATTCTTATGTAAATTTTCATCATCAAGCCCTTAAACTTGGCAAGTGACACTACCACATACCCTAATGCCAAGCCAAAGACGTCCATCAACACAAGACCTCTTAGCCGTAAGAATTTACGAGGAATTCACGTCCTAGTTAAACTGGCCAATGTGTCTATTATGGACCAGACCTTCGTGTGAGGGGAATGTAAAGGTTTCGAGAGGTCTTAGTATTTTGGTGTGCTTGAAGCATAGGACCGTATTAGGCATTCGGCCAAACGTCTCACACTATTGCAAACCTAATAGCTGCGGTAGGGACAGCATAATTAAGTAAACGAATACTTGAAAGTTAGTATATTTAAAGTATTTGACGTAACGTTTGGAGATAGAAGTATGTAAGAAACAATTGGGCGCAGGAGATACTACGAACGGTCTTCTCACTAGACCTTAAAGATTAAATCCAGAAGGAAAAATATATTTGACCGTAATGTGACCTTATTCCTTAAAATAATTTTAAGTATTCATTACCCTTTTCCCTAGTACGTCCTGAAGTACATGTATTTCTTTTTGAACTTTGTCATTTTTAGAGGCCAATGTGTTATTTAGGCTGTGACATTCATAAAACGAATTGATGAGCACTTCGGGAATCTGGAATTGGTAGACAATTCCTATTTTTAACATGACGTTAACACCTAAATAAAATTATCAAAGAAATTCTTTCTATTTTGAGTAACGAAAATGTTTATATAAAAAAACAGGGAAGGTAAAAAAGGCATACTTCCATCACAGGACATCTAAACAATGTCGTCTAATGTCGCAAACTCTTTTTAACGGCGCCCGGCGAAAAATTCCGAATTCCGTTTAGAAATAAAATTCCATATCGTCAGTTAAGAAATTGCCAACGTCAGAATTTCAGAGAGTAAATATTTCAAAATCTCACCTAAACAGGGTAAGATTGTTGACAAGGACTCCAGAATCAAATAATAGCGAGGCGAAATCAAGTGACATTTTCACCGTTTAAAATATTTTCTTTTGATCTTGTATATCAATTGAGTCGTCTTGAACGAAATTGATCAGAAAATTAGTAGCGCGTGCGTTTTGTAATAAGGTTTTGCGAGAAATGGCCTTCAATAATTGTATTTCAATTTCTGAAGGCAATGCTAAATCTATGTAAGTATTTCAGTGAGTCTTTAACTCAAGCATAGGACAATGCAATCATTGTCCTATGCTTGACTTTTCATAGCCAATTTTGATTATGTTACTGAGCTATTAGAGTCAGGTAATGAGCTTTCTTTATTGCTTGCAAACATACTTGTCATCATTATAATATGTATATTTCGTCAGTTAACGCTCACGGTAGCTTAATTGGTTAGATCGCTTGTCTGGATTGCAAGAGGTGCTGGTTGCAACCCTAGTCTAAATTCAGACAAATTTTTCAAAATCTTTAAAAAATCTTAAATAATATTCCAAAACGATGTACCAAAAAGAATAGGAATAGCATCTGGGTCTGTGTTTGCTAAGTCGTTGCTAAATCGTAAATATTCACATCTTTTTTTCCTCCCAACCTTCACCTTAAACACTTTACTTGTATCCGTGTATTAGTAGGCAGGTAGGCGCAGCCGTATGATTCCGCGTGTATTCTAATATTCACAGTCCCGACGGGGCCGTTGTCTTTCGCCTACACTTGACCTAGTTCGTGAGAGGCTGTGTGATAATAAGTGATGTTCCAGGGATCCGTATCCGTACCCGTATCCGCGGATATCCGCCAGGGAAAGAAAATCCGTATTGGTTTTTTAACATCAACCAGGAAAGAAAGTCCGTATTCGTATCCGTTTCTTCTCACGCGAATCTTTAACGTATCTTTTCTTCTTTAATTTTCAATTTTTAGGATGAAATTATGTGTCACAGGCATGAGATTGCCCATGCTCTTGCCGGCAAACGTAACATAAGTAATACTCGAGCGACGCAAGACAAAACATGTCCTGCCGTGTCGTTGCGGCGAGCGAAGTGTCAAGTATCGTTTTATTTATTTATTTATAACAAATAGTTTGCTTACAGTGTGACACCAAAACGCTAACTATCTTAAATATTGACACTTCAGCATAAGAAAATAAAGATCCGTATCCGCGGATCTACTACATTTTAAGTGATCCGGCACATCACTAGTGATAATCTTGCGAGCTTTCGGTGTGGACTGCAAAACAGATGGTACGTAGTTTGGTAATATGTGGAGTTTCGGGGTGGTTTTTACAAGCTTTTGTTTATAGGAACACTGCAAGTATTAAATCTATCGACTAAGTTTTAGAGCAGTTGACCTTAAATAGCACTTCATTACTGTTGTGCAATGTTTCTGCTTGTGAGTAAGGTCGCCAGAGCTTAGTCACTAACGATCACTTACCCTTCAGTTCGTTTGCTTCCCAACAACTTTCAAAAAAAGTTTAACATACATTGAATGAATATACGTGAATTTGTTATTATGTAGGTACTGTTACGTAAATGTCGCCATTTTGAATTCAATATGGCAGGTACGTCAAGATGGCGGTTTAAGTCAAGACTAAATAGGTCCATCCATGTTAATGAAGGATAAGATATTTTTGTTGATAAAAATAACATAATTGCAGGGTAATAAAGATTTCACCATTAAACTTGCTGATCACCACAAATCCATCACACTTAGTCACCACGCTTGCCATCAGGAATCACGACTCTTAAACCATCAAAATAAGGGTGTGAACTTACGTAATAAACACAAAAATATATAACTTCGCCAAATCGCAACATTTCGAAGTCGTGTTTCGGTGGAATCTCCATGACAATGCGAAGTTAGCTGGCAACACTAGTTTTATATTCAGAGTTTTGTTGATTTTGCTCTTATCAGACTATCTGGACTGCGCAAGTTGTCGGGTCAACGCGAATAGATATTGGTAGTTCGGTGTATGTTACTGTGAAAGTTTGAATTTTGGTCAATTCTAAAATTAACCGGGTAAAGTTAGGATTTGTTACAGCTCGAGCTAAGAGACTAATAGTATAGATAATTTGACAATTTACTCTTTAACACTCAAGGAGATGCCTTACATTTTGGACATTTAAAACGTACATTTACTGACCAAGAACATGTGCGTAAAAGTACAATTATAAAAAATGTAGGTTTTCTACTAAACCGGCGTATTAAATCTTAGTTTTTACCAGTAAATCCCAGGGTTGCCCGCAGTTCGGGTTTTTACCGTAACATATACATACAATGGTCCGTTTTATTTGGAACCTTTTTAGCATTCATTGGTCTTAAAAACAATATGATACGGGGTGGGTGAAAGGCTTTTCGATACTGAATTTTGTTTCATGCGATGTTTGCTTTGAGAGGAAACTTTTATGCTTTCTCAATATCTTGAAAGCTATGGTGCAAGGGTGGAATGGAATGAACAATCTTGACGGAAAAAGCAAAAGCCTGTCAAATATTACAAATTTTCTTAATGTGTCTTCTAGTCTAGCTATATTTCAACATAAAATTCATATTTAGCACATTAGGGTATTTTAATAAAAATTGTTACAGCAACAATTCTATTAAAGTACCCTAGACTCTTTGCCACATGAATGTTAATATACAAACTAACTTACTATCCATAATGCATAGGTCTAGCTAGACTGAAACATAGCATCTTCTTCTTCCTAGCGTTTATCCCGTTTCTATACGAGGTCCGCTTTGACCATGATCCAGGATTTGGCAAGTCTGGTTATTACAGTGAAGCGACTGCCATCAGACCTTCGTAACCCATAGAGGGGAACCAGACTGATTGGATCATGGTTACACATTCAGATCTAACTGAACTAAATTCAGAAATCACTGATTGTGCAGGTTTCCTCACGGTGTTTTCCCTCACCGCCGAGCTAATGGCACAAATCCACACATAGATTTCGAAAAATCCAGAGGTGTGGGCCCGGATTCGAACCGCGGACCTCACGTATGTGAGGCGCCGTCCGTACCACTAGGCCACCATCTCTCTTGAAACATAGCATCCTATTATATCCAAATATCAATCAAAAGTATTAACCACATTTTGACATAAAGTAATCTAATAGTATCAACGCGATTGAACCCAGCTACTTGAAATTAAAATTTCTCCTTAACACCCAGAAGCAAATCCCAATATTTATACGTGTACGGTTCGGTTGTGATATCTGATAAGGGTCCAATCGTTGGGTGAGGTCTGCAATGTAAATTATATTTACATATCGGCGGAGTGTGAAAAGGTGGCCTTTTAACGAAAACATTTTGCCTTTTCCCTGATAAAAAGTTTGATAGGAATGCCTTTTCAATTTGGCTCGAGCTGTTATTGCAACTGTATTGCAGATTTACGATCATATGATTAAACAAGCGGCCGCCCGCGACTCCGTCCGTTTGGATTTCGATTTCCTATAGCCTTAAAGCCTTCCGCGTCAAATGGACTATCCAACACAAAATAATTGTATCCGGTTGTTCCTGAGATTAGCGCTTTACACGAAACAAACAAACTCATCAGCTTTGTTTATTAGTATATAGATATCTGTATGGATTTCTGATTACACAGTATGGGTTTTTTTTTATTGTTTACTAGCGGTCACCACCGACTTCGCCCGGATTTCGGTTTCCATACACATACTCTAGCTTATAACGTTCGTTATACTATAGTTTAAAGTCTTCCAAATCCAAATGAACTATCCACCACAAAAATAGTTTTTCTATTCGAACCAGTAGTGTCCCGGGTCAGGAAAAATTTGGGTTGATTTTACTGAACACAGGTTGGATTTGTGATCACCAACCCGCATTTGGCAAGCGTGGTGATTAAGCCAAAACCCATCTTTGTAACGAAAACATGATTTCAAATGATGGAGGCCTTTGCCTTGCAGTGTGACATTAATAGGCTGACACTACAACTTTTTCCTATTGTAAAACAAAGCACTCTAGAGTAATTAATTAATGTTAATTTAATCTAGTTTATTGCAACAATATCATTTAGAAGCGCTTTTAAGGAAACAATAACTAATTAATCACCCAATTTCGATTAAATTGGTTTCGTTAACGACAATAGCCGGTGTAAACGTTTCAATTGATTACAGTGCTTTGAAATCCTACCAGTTTCAATTAAATTCAATTGGTCTAATAATTAATTGGTTTTATCGAGGCGGGCTCTATTGTTTTTCAATGATATCAAAACTTGGATTCCTCGTGTGGCTTTGATGGGTTGACATGATTATTTTTGCGCGTTTAATTTAATAAATAAATGTCTTGGACAAACACACCAATTGCCTAGCCCCAAACTAAGCTCTAAGCTTGTACTATGGAAGCTAGGGAACGGATAGACATACTTAAATACTTTTATAAACATCCATGACTCGAGTACAAATGCCGATGTTCATCACACAAACATTTGCCCCTAGCGGGATTCGAACCCGCGACCCTTGGTTTTGTAGCCAGGGTCTCTAGCCACTCGACCAACGGGCCTGTCGAATTATAGTTTTGCACGTACTTTTGCTTGCGTGGGGTCGTTGCTTCGAATCTAAACGTGCCTCCTCCTCGGTCTAAAGTTGTAATCTTCAATACTGAGGGTCGTGATCATTCTATGAGAATAAACAACTCTCTTGTAAAATTTTAATGGAGTGGTTTGCCATTGCCTTCTCCATTTCACACACTCATAGTATAAAATATGGATGAAATGAAAACTAAAATGGTTAAGTTGTAAAATTATGTTTAATTGCGAGAAATTTGCAATAGAAAAGCAATGACAGAATCGTAACAGAACAATGACAGACATGTGACAAGGTAAAAAAGCAATAAAAAAGTATAAAGAAGATACATGTATGAAGGTATATCAAAAAGGTTGTAATATAGAAATTGCATAAAAAGGTTTAACGCTACACATAGTGTGTAGGTTTCCTCGTGTTTTCCTTTACCGTACAGCTGGTATGAAATAACACACATAGACTTAGAATAATCCAGAGGTGCGTGCCTGACCGGATTTGAATCGCCGACCTCACGCATGTGAAGCACCGCTCTTACCACTGGGCTACCGAGATATTTCAACTTGAACCTACTATGTGCACACATTATGTGTTATGGTACGTGAATATTTAATAGGTTTCTGCCAATGGATTTTGCTTGCGACGGTATCCAGCGGGGATTTGATCTTTTTACAAATAAAAAGTAGGCTAGATATTATACCGATAAATATGTCTCTCTAGGGATTCTAGAGATGACATAAAATTATAATGGACTAAAACAATTGTAAAAGAAAAAATATTTTAAAAATTACCAATATTTAATTGGAAATAAACCGCGAGATCAAAACCTAATTGATTTTACTAATTTAAGATAAATCTAATTTTACGCCAACTTAAGGCACTTATTTTTAAGGGTCTAACGTTTGATGTAGGTACATTATATTGCTAACTGCTGAGTGAATGCGTGTTTATAATCTCGAGAACAGACATAACGTACATTAATATTTAAATATAAATCGATTAGACGCGGCTCCGATGAGAACGAGGGAAATTTCTTTGTTAAATTATTTATTTTATCGATTTTGTTTTTTACTTTAATACTGTGCAATGCTAGTATAAACAGAATTATTTTTATGTGCCTATTGGTTCAAGTTCTTGCCCGTGTTTTCGAGGTCCTTGGTTCGATTCCCGGGTCGGGAAAATTTTGTGTCGGTTTTTTCTGAAAGCCTGGTTTTTAATGACAATTCCGCATTTTAGCAAGCGTGGTGATTAAGCCTAAACCGATCTATGCAATGTAAACATTATTTCAAATAATGGAGGCCTTAGTCCTGCAGTGAGACGTTAGTAGGCTGAAACCCTCAGTGCGCGAGTCCGACTCGCACTTGGCCGATTTTTGATATTTTTATGCGGGATTCGAATCCACGACCGTCCAGTGTTCCTCTTTAATCTATCGTTTTAATTAATTTGTTGTTTCTATTTAGCAGAGCCAAGTTAATGAGGTGGAAGTGTTAATCCGTTGGCTTGTACACAACGCTGATTATTTGCGTTTTCCACTGGTTCACCAAATCGCCTGTGGTCAATTTGGTTTGTAGGTTCACCACACTGACCAAATGCGGGCAGATAACACCTTTGTTTTACTTCGGTTGGATATAATGATGGCTCGAAAATATTTAATGTTAACTGGCTAGTAACGCTGAAACGCGTCGATGGTCTAGTGATTTAAGTAACAGGCCGTGGGTCAAGGTCCTGGGTTCGATTCCCGGGTTGGGCAATTTTATGTGTCGGTTTTTCCGAACTCAGCCCGGGTTTGTGAACACAATCCGCATTTGGTAAGCGTGGTGATTAAGCCAAACCCATCTTTGTAACGAAAACATGATTTCAAGCATATTAATGTCCCTCTGCAGGACGAAGTCCTCCATCATTAGATGCGCAAACGCGGGCTGTGTTCAGAAAAATCAACTCGAATTTTGCCCGAACTAGGAATCGAATCGAAGACCTCGAGGCCACGGCTCGGTACTTAAACCACTAGCGTTAAAGTGAGGTATTTCATATTCCTTTTGCTCCAAGGCACTAAGCAATCCCACCTTCCCGCTAACAAACATACCCCGTCTCAACCCGTCGCGAACATGTTATTGCAACTGACGTGAGAATTAGTGCACATGTCAAATTGCCACTTAAGTACACTCTGCCATAAACGACAGGAGTCCTGCTAGGGTAATTAGAGCCTTCGTACGACATTAATGTGGTTTTCTTTTGTCTGGCGTGAACTGCACCTAATGTTCTAGGTGGTCGGTTAATCAAAAGCTATCGTGTGAATCGTAAAAGTGTATGTTTGACTGTATTTATTTCCGTTATTAATCTAAGTATTAAAATAGTAGCCTATTAATATTCCACTGCAAGGCAAATGCCTTCATCATTTAAAATCATATTGTTATCTCAAATGGGCTTTGGCTTAAATCACCATTCTTGCCAAATGCCGATTGGCAAACAAGCCCGCAGTGTTCGGAAAAACCAACAAAATACAAACCGACCCGAAAAGCGTACCTAGGACCACGAAAGTACTTTCCAGTACTTAAACCAATCAGTCTAGTTAATAGTTCATTCATTAATTGACCAACAAACTAAAACTTGGTAGTCCACATTATTTAAAATCTGTTGCCATAATTCCCCTGCCTTTATTCCGAAAATGTGAATATTCCTTAAATCAGGAAATGTGGAATAATAGGCAAACATCAGAAACAGTCTACAGTGTAACAGCATATATATATATTCATCATTTTCTGGTCATTCATCAATAAAATATGCTCAAGATTTATAAATGTACAGTGTATTAGCATAAAGACAACAACATATCCTATTCATAGATATCGAAAATGTTGAATTTCGAAATATTTGCATATGCAATTTAACATTTTGTCATCTTATATTGAATGCACAACACATGTAACTCCTTCATTTGTTTCATCATTAGCATTTTCCAAGAAAACTCTCCTTTGTTTTTATGTCGTGTTCAAAAAGGTCCGGAAAATACTTAAGTTCAATGGAGGAACCATTACTTGCAGAAAGATTGTAAAAGTCTGTAAAAACCTTTTATTTTGTTTTATGGTTTGGTGTCAAGACGGCATTTTAATAGCTGTAAAAAGGTATTAAATTATACCGGTATTTTATTAAGAAATATGCATAAATATGTTGTTATATGAAGTATCTTTTAAGGTTGTCTATATAATGTAATATGCTGAAACTGTTTCTTTTATTTCCTAAGGAATTAGAATTAGAATTCGTACTAAAATTCCTGAAGACATATAATAGGTTATTAAATTATCGTGGAATGATTGTAAATATAATTTTTGACAATATTCGGAAGATTTGAAGATATTTTATAAAGAATCAGACCTTTGTCGAGAATTTCTAGTGGATTTGTTTACTACATTTCTCCCTCTTTTATCTTTGTTAGGGAACTGTAAATTTCATCAACTAGTTCACTATTACTTTATTATTCAACATGTCCCATCCTATTTGATCTTTCTAAACCGTTTGCATTGACAAATCCTTTCCTCTACCTAACAGCATTGATCAATAGAATCAACATTCCACCTATCACATCCAACAAAACGAAATCCATGAGCAAAACTCTCTCCTATTCAATACAAAAACGTTCTCGGCTATAAAAATAACATTTTATAACTCGAAAAAATGTTATAGCCTTAACGGAGGATGCGCCTTGGCGCGGAAAATGAAAACTAAATAAAAGCAAGAGGCCTCGTCAAATATCGCAAGCATCTGCTATCAAAACTTTACGCGATCGCACAAGGATAAGGATCCCTGGATGGGAAAGGGTTGTAAGAATATAAAAATGAACAAGTCATTCTCCTAGCGTTTATCCCGTTTCTGTGCAGTCCGCTTTGAACATGATTCAGGATTTGGCGAGTCTGGTTATTACAGCGAAGCGGCTGCAATCGGACCTTCGTAACCCAAAGAGGAGAGAGACAGACTGGATCATTGTTACACACGGTCAGATCTAACTGAACTAAAGTCAGAAACTATCAGAATGTGCAGGTTTCTCAAGGAGTTTTCGATCACCGCCGAGCTAATGGCACAAATTAACACTTAGATTTTCGAAAAATCCAGAGGTTTGTGCCCGGATTCAAACCACGGACCTCACGTTTGTGAGGCGCTTTTCGAACCACTAGGCCACCATGGCATAGCATATAATAATGTACAAATAGACGTACAAATAAATGCTTGTATTATATATAACAGCTGCAGTATAATCTTCGACGTTGAGTACAAAGCTGCATATCGGATAAATCATTACGATATTAGGATACGATGTAACTTAAGGCTGATACGATCTAAGAATCGGTCTTGGTGATTGCAAGCTTAGTTTTATGGGAATTCGTTAGTTCGAGAATGCAAATTTATATCTGGCATCTAGCTTGCTTCGTTCTTTCTTACCAGAAACAGATTTTACTTGAAATCACAATACTTTTAAAATATACTAGACCAATAAAGTGGTCAGAAATGAAGTTTCAAATACAAAGAAATACTTACGTTACTTAAGAACTGCTTTGACGTCGTAAAAGATGACATGCGTGCCAATGGCCTGACTACACTATGTATTAGATACAGTATAATACCCCTCCTAGCCGAATTCGGCCACGGCGGCCAACCTTACGATTAGCCACTTGCGCGGGATATATTATAGTGCACAAGCGCATGCGCAAGCACAGGTGCACTCCCTATTCCCTCACTCTCATAATTCGGTGGGACAGCAGTCTGACACGACCGTAGAAAGATCAGGCGCAGGACCAACGGCTTAACGTGCTTTCCAAAGCACGGGGGTGTAATAACACCGCCAACTTCAAAACTCCGGACTGTATCTGTGTAATCACATCATGAAAACATAGACACAATTTCATCGGTCCGACCCGGGATTCGAACCCAGGACCTCCGGCGCGGCCGCCGCATTAAAGTGCGACACACTAGCCACTGCGCCACGGAGGCAGTATACCGTGCTTATAAAGAGTCGGATTATAAGGAGTAGGATAGCGGACAAGCTGTATGATGATGATGAAACTTCTTTTAGATAAATGTAAAACTATCTTATCTTTAGTTTCCTAGGCACATCCAGATATCTAAGTGCCGAAGACTCAGCTCACATGGGTGCCGTTGGACCAGTTATTGCTTCGCGACGGTTTTCCCTAAACTTTTTTTCCGTTATAATGTGTCGCACAACTAGGCCGTTTGCTGTTTCACAGTCTTCGTGGGGTCATAGTGTAAATGTTATAGCAGTAAGGGCTGGGATTGTTAGACTTGAATATTTGAAGATATGGAATGCTTTTAGTGTGTTTATAGACTTAGAGTAGGAAAACTCTAGGCTAGAAGTACGCGACAGAAGTTTGGCGGCAATGCGTTTTCGATACAAAATTACGCGACGCAATTTCAGCATATTGTGTGTCATCTGTCATCTATGACGACCCGCTTAGTGTAGTGGTCAAGATGTTGCCTATTACGCAAGAGGTCGCGGGTTCGATTCCCGCACAGGACAAACATATGTGTGCATGAACATGTCTGTTTGTCCTGGTCAGGGTGTTATATATGTTACGGGCCATGTGATAAACCCGGGCCGTATTAATAATTCCCGGGCCGTATTAATAATTCCCTACTCAATTGGGCAATGTGATAAAAATAGCGTAATTAATCACTTTTCCCGGCCATTATGATAAATTCCCAACCCATATTGGGCAAAGTGATAAAAAAGGTTATTTGAAGTGTTTTTGCTAACTAAATCTAATTAAACTAACCATATTTTCATGAAAAGTTAAAAGAAACATCAAATGAACATAGCAATTTAAAAATAAACACTTAAAAAAGCAATTATTTATATAAATCACGTCCTACTTTTATTTTGATAAAAATATTACTTAAGATGAAAAGTCGTTAACGTGTGTTATGTTCGTGACTAGGGGAATTTTAAAAGGTCATAAAAAAAAATAACCCTAACCTATATCCATCAAATTAGGCTTCCGCTTCTTAGGTGGTCTAAAATAGGTTAGGGTTATTTTTTTTTGTGACCCTTAAACATTTCTTATCATAATGCCCGGTCCAAGTGATAAATACAAGCCATCTCAAACACTGATTTATTACATGGACCACGAGGCGTCGGGAATTATTAATAAGGGCCGGTCAAAGTGATAAATTAATCACTTTGCCCGACGCTCTTGGGAATTATTAATAAAGGCCGGCCCTTATTCATAATTCCCGATTAATCACGTTGCCCGTAACATATATATCTATCTATCTATCTATCTATAATATATAAAGCTCGATTACCACTGACTCACTCACTCACTCATTCATCGGGGCCTTTTTTCGCAGTGTTGCCAGCTTTTGACTCGATTCACATGTATGGGAGTTTTGTTCGGATCGCCAATCAATCTGGAAATTTTTCTTTTTTTTTCCAAAAATCCAAGATGGCGGCCATGTTGGTGGTTACATCTCCGCAACTATTCACCCTGGAGATGTCAAATTTTCTGGGGTCGTAGTCTGCGGGGAACGGTTGGGATTTAAAAAGAAAAATGTCAGAAAAACAAAATGGCGGCGCCGCCATCTTGGCTTGAAAATCGGAAAATCGACCTCTTTTTGCGGGGCTGTGTCTCTGGACGGGGCAGAGATAATTTGTTGTTTTTTTTTCTTATTGCTTACAAATATAGTCAATTTTCATCTTAGTGTTGCCAGGTGCAAAAATTCAAGATGGCGGCGCCGGCAGAGACAATTTCGTCAGTGTCAAAAATTTTGCAATTTTTTGAATCCATTTTTTTGGTGGTTGGCAACATCGGATAGATTTGGTTTTTGGCAGTTTTGGTAGAGTATTTATCCGAGTGTTGCCAGAAGGGAAAACCTTTTACCACGTTCGTAGTAGATTTTTGACATTTGGTCCAATTAGTAGAAAATGACTTTTTGACAGCTGGCCGAAATCCGAGTATGCAGTTTGGTGGCACTTTTGGTGGTCAAAGGCCTTTCGGTATTTTTTTTGAAATCATCTGGCAACACTGGGGATGGCGGGGAAAATTCGATTTTTCGGACCTGGTGACTTTGAAAAATTCCTGTGGCAACACTGGGCGTTGTTGGTTGGAAATTGAAACGGCATTCGACGTGGTACATAATGTAGTTTCAGTGAAAAAATTGGCCGTCAAAAATCCAAGATGGCGGACGCGTAGGCGGCCATTTTGTGAAATGAAAAATTTTCGAAAAAATTGAAATTGATTTTTCGGGTAGTTGGCAACACCCTACGCGAATGTGTTGTATGGCGGCTTTGCCAGTCTCAATGCCCAGTATTGCCAGGTGAAAATACATCTTGGTAGTTTTTGGTAGTTTTCGCTCCAGGGGCCCAAAATGGGTCGAATCGAAATACGGAATTCAGGGGAAAATCGAGGCCACGAATCTGTAGTCCGGAGGGTGTCTATTGACCTTTTGGTAGTTTTGTCTCTTTACGCTGGCAACACTGGCAGTGAGGATTTTTTGAATTTTTCGGGACATGGTCGACTTCGCGGACCTCTCGGGGCCACACTATACAAAATACAAAAAAAGTAAAAATGAGGTTTGACGCTGTCTATGATCCAGACTATGCAAAAAATATGCGCCGTCAAAAGTCCAAGATGGCGGATGAGCTGGCGGCCATTTTGTAAAAAGTAAAATTTTTCGGAATTTTCAAACCCGTTTTTGACGACCTTGGCAACACCTGACAGAGTTGGCTTGTATAGCGGCCACGTTTGTACAAGTACCAACTATCGCCAGGTGGAAAAATATTTTGGTAGATTTTGGTAGATTTGGCCGAGGGGCCCGAAAATGGGTCGAATGGAAATACGGTATTTGGAGAAAAATTGAGTATGAGCAATTGTGGCATCCAAGGTTCTCAATGACGTTAGGGCAGAAAATTGAGAATCACCTGGCAACACCGGGCTTGAGGAGTAAAAGAAAATTTTCGACATGGTCATCTACCAAGACCTGTTTGGCCAACTGGGTGCGGCGAAGGAAAAAAGTAAAAATGCAGTTTGATCCGGTATATAATGTAGTATACGGGAAAAATACGGGACGACAGAAAACTAAGATGGCGGACGCGCTGGCGGCCATTTTGTGAAATTTTCACGTTTTCAAAACTTTCTACTTGAAATTTCGGGCACTTGGTGAACCAAACGGAGGTTTGGAATGTACCAGGCGTTTGTGTGTTTTGGTACGAGGTATTGCCAGGTGAAAAAATATTTTGGAAGATTTTGGTAGTTTTTGAGATGTGGCCCGAAAACGTCGAAAATAGAAATAATGGTTTTTTGCAAAATTCATTCCCAAGACGTTGCAGATTGGAGGGTCTAAAATGACATTTGACTATTTTGATCAAAGTGGTCTGGCAACACTGGGAGGTATGACGGCTCAAACTTTTTCGGAAGGGGTGTCTTTGAGGATCTCTGGTGGGGTCAACATTGGCCTAAAAGTAAATGTGAAAATGCGGTTATTTGTGTAGATTAGATTTAATTCCAGGAAAAATACAGAAAAAATTCCAACTAAGACGGCAGACGGGCTAGCGGCCATTTTGTGAAAAGTTTTAGTTCGGGAATAATTTAAACTGATTTTTCAGGTTGATGGAGGCGTGATAGGGTAAAATGTTGCACGACCTTTATTGTACAGTAGATCTTGATCTACAATGTGGTATAAGAATTTACCCCATTTTCAGGGTAATTTTCGAGTTCTAGGGGAAAATGTTAAAAATCGAAATATCAACTTTTGGGCAAAAATTTGTATGAGGAACTGTCAAATGTCGTCTTTTGTTTCCATTTTGGCCATATTTTTATTCATCTTACTTGTAACTTTAGAAAAATTGTAAAATTGTTTTTTGATTTTCCCCATACATTTTGTACTGGATCGAGCTTTATATGGGGCACGCGGCACTGTGACTTTGTATGGAAATTTTTCAAGTGTTTGAAAAATGATTAGTGGTACTAAAATGTTGTCTGTTAGGACTGTATTTGTGGTATGTTTGGTTTGTAGAAACGAATCGCTGCCAAAACCGACTCCACGTAGTCTTGTTTGCCCTACCCCTAGAGTGCAATGTAAGCCCGCGTAGGCGCGGAGGGGCGTGGCGGCCCGCGAGCTGAGGAGCAGGTGGTTTGGAAGCTCGAAGCCGCGACTGAGGCTGGCCGGCAGAGCCGGCCAACAAGCCGAAGTTGCGGTGAAGAGCCTAAACCATCTGCGACGAAAAGATCGCGTGGGACCGCCGGAGCCCCGTAGCGCCGGAGCCGTGACAGAAGCCATAGCTGCTATGCGTTTACTTGCATGATTTTAAATAATAATGTGAAATATTTCAAACGTTTTTAATTGCATACTGGAGCAATATAGAGTTGTTGGTTAGTTATATAGATGACATTATCATACAAAGTTTGCTTTGAAAATGAAAAGAAAAGGTGTTAAAGCAAATAAATCTGCGAGGCCGGAGGCCGAGCGCCGCGAGGGCGAAGCCCGAAGCGGCATAAAGTGAATCAGTAGGTCTTAGTTGATGGCTTTCAGGGCGTCGAAAAAGGACTAGGAACCCGCTGACGGACGGTCCAAGCCAGCCATGTAATTTTGCGAGGCCGCAGGCCGAGCCACGGCGAGGCCGAAGGCCGAGCGCCGCGGAGGGCGAAGCCCGGGAGCGGCCCCGTCGCGGAGCGACCTAGCTCTGGGCGCGACCGCGAAGCGGGCGCCCCGAGCTAGTCTATATCTATAAAACTCAAAGGTGACTGACTGATTGACTGACTGACTGATTACATAGTGATCTATCAACGCACAGCCCAAACCACTAGACGGATCGGGCTGAAATTTTGTATGCAGGTAGATGTTATGACGTAGGCATCCGCTAAGAAAGGATTTTGATCAATTCAACCACCAAGGGGGTAAAATAGGGGATGATCGGTAGTATGAAACTTTGTCAATTTTAAACCTATCGAGCTGATATTTTGCGTACATAAAGCTACTATGACGTAGGCATCGCCTAATTAATGAGATTAATAAATTCTAACCCCCAAGGGGGTAAAATAGGGGATGAACGTTAGTATGAAACTTTGTCATTTTTTAACCGATCGGCTTGAGACTTTGCGTTCATAAAGCTACTATGACGTAGGCATCGCCTAATTAATGAGATTGATAAATTCCAACCCCCAAGGGGGTAAAATAGGGGATGAACGGTAGTATGAAACTTTGTCAATTTTAAACCTATCGGGCTGATATTTTGCATACATAAAGCTACTATGACGTAGGCATCGCCTAATTAATGAGATTGATAAATTCTAACCCCCAAGGGGGTAAAATAGGGGATGAACGGTAGTATGAAACTTTGTCATTTTTTAACCGATCGGTTTGAGACTTTGCATTCATAAAGCTACTATGACGTAAGCATCGCCTAATTAATGAGATTAATAAATTCCAACCCCCAAGGGGGTAAAATAGGGGATGAAGTTTAGTATGAAACTTTGTAATTTTTAACCGATCGGGCTGAGACTTTGCATTCATAAAGATAATATGACGTAGGCATCCCCTTTCAAAGATTATTTTAAAAATCCACCCCTATTGGGAAAAAAAGTTGAAATAGAAACCAAAATCCACGCGGACGAAGTCGCGGGCGCCCGCTAGTTTAAGTATATTTGTAATACCACTCTTGATTCTGATGTCTGTAACACAAGTGCTTAAGCTACTTATTACGGGATCATATCAATGTATGTATGTGATTTTGTGAAATATTTATTTATTTATTTATTTGTGAAAAAAATATTTATCTTCCATACAAAAATAAGGAAATTAAATTCAGGCGTGTAATAACGGTCGCGTTTTTTTCTATATTTTGATCCTACACGAAAATTATATATTCGTCAAGGAGATAGAAGGACGGATTTTCAGTTTAGCAAGGTTGATATTTTTCAGGCATCAGATGCCATGGATATTTAGTGAAACATCGTCATCATTAGTGTTTTAAAAATTAAATACAGTTTTGCTGATAATTGTAGTTTTAGGAAAATAATATAATTATTATAGCTATCCTGAACAAAGGCAAGGAATCTTAATTTTAACACTTTTTGCTATGTGAAAACCAATTCTTTCACCGATCCCAGAGTTTCTACACTGTGACCTCTCTTATTCTGCAGAATATTGTCGGAACGAGTTTCGTATAAGAACTTTATGGCATATGTAAGGTTTTGTTGTTATTTTTTAGGTGAAGGCGGCAGATTTGAGGCGATTCTCGAATAGAGAAAATGGCGGTGTCATTTTAACTTATATGTACGTATAGAAGTAATCCAAAAACCGTGGCTGACCCATGCCGTTAGGTTTCTAAGTGTCGTGTATAAATAGGATTTTCTGGAGCATAGTATCTGGAGTTTCTTGATAGGCTAAGTACGAAAATAATATGTATTCAATGTTTGCACAAAACAACCCCTCGATGGTCTAGTGGTTTAAGTACCGGGCCTTGGTGTCGACGTCTTGGGTTCGATTCCCTCGGGAAAAAACTATGTCGATTTTTCCTAACATAGTCCGGGTTTGTGATCACCAAACCGCATTTGACATGCGTGATGATAAAGCTGAAACCCATCTTTGAAACGAAAACATTATTGTAAAAATGATACTTTTGCACAAAAAGTTAAGTTTGTATATCTTAGTCTTTTGTCAAAATACCAGATAGGTATTATATGTATATAACACTAGTTCCAGGCTAAAAAATACCAGAGTGTAAAAAAATGCCAGAGGATATTTATTTGTTTATTTTCATGATATATGAAACCTCAAAACCATTTATCTTTTAAATGCATCCGTTCAGGAGTTCGGGAATCGAACTTTTGTATATTAATCATTAAAATATTTTTTAAATAATGGCCAAAGTGAGGGAATGTTTATTTTTGTTTTATCACTATTTGTTTATTTTTAACTGCCCATCAGTTTGCGTTCGGAGTGTAAAAATGTACTATTATCACGGTGTTTTAAATTATTCGGTTAATTTCATTGTTTTATTCAGTGATTAGAGTGAATCATATAATTGGTTGATTGCTTAGTAGGTAACGTGAAAAGTATGTATTTTTTTGAATTTGCACACTGTTCTACATCTATACTAATATAATAAATCTGAAGAGTTTGTTTGTTTGCACGTGCTTATCCCAGAAACAACTGGTTCGAATTGAAAAAAATGATTTTGTTTTGGCTAGGCCATATGTCGAGGTGGGCTTTAAGCTACATATAATATTATTACACTATGTGTGCGGAAACTGAGATCCACGGGACGCGGACGGAGTCGCGTACGGCCGCTAGATCAGTGATAAAAATAGCCCATAATATAGATAAATAGCTCATTAACCTGAAAACTATTAGAAACTACATCTTAAACTACATCTTAAACTACATAATACATATTATAATAATGCGCTACTAGTCTTATCTAACAAATTCCTTCGAAATATACAATTACTAACGTCAGTTTTGACATTTAAGCATGTTTTTTACGGTTCTAACCCCAATAAGAACCATCAATGGGGTCACATACCATGACGGCCAACTGTTAGACAAACTTAATGTCAAATTTAACCACAGGGGGCGGTAAGCAACCGTTTCTAAGGGAGGGGTTGGTTATGATAGGTAATCATGTGTGTTTTAAGTTTTTAAAATCAATTACAGTTTTTTTTACACTAAGGTTGCCATAAAAAATAATTCGATCTAGCTCACACTTTAAAGGGGAGGTCGGGAGTTCGAATCCAGGGTCGGAATGAAATTTTGTGCAGATGGTTAGAGGATATTTAGATTATTAACATAAAGTTACAACGGACGCCTTGATGGTATAGTGGTTTAAGTACCGAACCGTGGTCTCCAGGTTCAGGTTTCGATTCCCGGGTTTGGCAAAATTTATGGAACACAAAGTACCTACGCTAGTTTCTTAATCAACATCCAAGAGAAACAAACAAAATCTTTGGAAAATATATTACTGTATTCAAACTTGTCGAAGGAAATCTGATGGCATGACGGAAAAGCTAAGTCTTCGTTTCTCAAACTTTGAGGCATAATCGTCCATTGTAGTTATGTGATGTTTAAGAGTTGTGAACAGTTAAATATCTTTTATTACATCCACGTTTTGCTTGAAAATAAGTTTTATGTACTACAATCGAAACTTCAACCAATAAGTACTACATAGATTTTTTAGGTATTTCATGGAAACGTTTCCGTTAATTTGGGTTTTTATTTTGTTTGTTTGTTTCATAAATGCAATATGAAGTTTACATATTAATAATTATTTTAAAAGTTACTATACCTATAAACTGATTTAGATTGTAATAACCAGACTTGCCAAATCCTGGATCATGGTCAAAGCGGGATAAACGCTAGGAAGAAGAAACTTATTTCGATTGTAATATCTTAGTTGTTTAATACCACATACCTTCGTTCCATTTTCATTCATTTTTTAGAAAAAAGTTTTATTAAAAAAATAATTAAATCATAAAAACATTTTGCTAACGCAAATAAAAGATTGAGAACCATCGCAAAAGACTGAGGAAAACAGAGCTATGAAACCCTAAGATTTGATGGAAAGAAAATATTACCTCGGGCATAAGAATAATTCGTCCACATAAATACATTACCGAGGCCCGCTTGCGACAAACATTGTAAATAATGCAGTACAACCCTGTATACAGAATGAGTACACTAAAGTAAATGACAGTGAGGTATTTATGTCGTTAATCTATAAAAAATAATTATAAATAAGTGAACAAGGAAAATATCTTCTGGCCTCAGAAAGGATAGTGCGCTCACCCGGTTTGCAAGAGGTGCGGATTTGAATCGTGCTCGAGGCTAGATGATTTTTATTTTGTTTATAATTAAAAATGTATAGATAAAAGTTTAATAAGCATGTTAAATGATTAAAATAAAATGTACAAAAAAAACGACTTTATTAAGTAAGGAAGTGGAACAACACGTTATTTTGTAATTAAAGCATATTATAAGTTTACTAAAGACCCGCTAAGCTAATATTTTAGCAAACCTAGGCACAGACTGACAAAAGCCGCTATGTTTTATCCTATGGTGTGAAAGAGACTAAATACTGTAGCCTTATATTTATTGTGCTTGTTATCTTTGTAGATTGAAGTTCAAGTTAATTTTAAATATGATTTCTAATTTAATTTGTTTTTTGTTTCAGGTATGTGTAGTGTTCCTAATTTTTCGTCAGCAATGAAAGTCCGTAAGTAAAAGTTCGTGTATTTACCATGGCACCCACGGAGCCTTTTATTAACAATTAAAGCTTATTCGGCTTTGCTTAGTGATATTATTAACTGGCCGATAATAATATTATATGACATACTTCCAATGCATTTTAATTAAAAGCAAAAACGAAAGGACCATCCGCGCGAATTCACCGCGCCGGAATCCGAACTCAAACCGAATCCATTTCACAATTATTCATTCAACCAATTGCCAAAAGCCCCCAATAACTTCGACTTAAGCAAGCTCGCTTATAACACTAAAATATCAGTGGGGGTCCAAAATGTACCAGGAATAAGGCCGAAATATACGCCCACGTCTGTCGTTCGCATTTTAATAATCTCTAACAATACAATTTTAATGCAACGACTTTTATTGCGCACATGTTGTAATGAAAAATAAACAATGAGAGAATGGAAACTCTTGGTTGATTTAGGCCGAAAGCAAACACGTATAATAGTTGAGTAGCTGGGATGGTAAGATTAGGGTCGCTTTTGAGGGGCTGTATTAATATATTGCATCGCGGTTGGCGATTTGTTTGGCGTTCAGTAGTCGATATTTGAGATGATCTCTGTGACAGGCATACTTCTTATACGAAATTAACCTTTATTACAAGGGAATAAGCTCCAACTGCCGTTTATATGATGTTTGATAGGATTATAAAACACTTTTCTAAAGCATTAGCTGGTCTGGGTGTTATATGTATCTATTTATTAAGTATACTTGTAATACCACTGTTGATTCTGATGTCTGTAACACAAGTGCTTAAGCTACTTATCACGGGGTCGGATCAATGTATGTGATGTTGTGAAATATTTATTTATTTATTTATATATCACAGCGTTCATATGATGCCGCATGAGATTTTATATTAAAAACAATATTAAATAACCAAATTAAATATCCATTATTATAATTAATGAGGATAATTACATTTCCGTGAACGACGCTTTACAGCTAAAATTAAAGTGAAGCTTTTATTTATTTACCACATGACTTTTTTTGAGTATATTAATTTATCTTCATAGTATTTATTAAGCAAACACCAATTTATATAACTAATAAATTACCTACATCAGTCATAATCATAATTGGAATTGCGTTGCATTTCATGCTGTTTTTATTAAAAAAAAACCGACCAATTGCAAGTCCGATTCGCGCACCGAGGGATCCGTACCAATTCTATTTATGACGAATTAAAAAATCTACTTGCTAGATCTCATTCAAGCCAATTTTCGGTGGTTATGTACATTATATATGTATTTTGTTTAGATTTATCATTGTCTTATTATAGAAGTTACATTGGGGAGCGGGCGGGACAGACACACATTTTATCAGTTTGGAAATGTCTTGCGCAAACTATTCACTTTATAAGAGAATTATATATGCAACCTCAATATCATTTAAGAATATTGTTTCATAGATAAAACACACGTCGTATGGGTTTAGAGAAAAAAATAATAGTTGTAATCCTAACTATAGGGCACCCAACTTTATTATTTTTGTGTGAAAATCTTAATGCGTTTAAAAAATCATTTTGCATCAAAGGCGTATTTCCAAGAAATGCAACTCACGCTTAGATAACACATTACGAATCGTATTGGCAAATGGATTATCTTAATGCTAGAACAAGTATTGACCAACTATTACGATGCGGTTAAAATATCGTGTCAAAAGGTTAGATGGAACTGGTTTTGAACGAGTGTGAAACTGTGGGTATGATGACATGCGTTAGTTGGTTGGCTTTCATCTAGCCGTGACGGAGTTGGATTCAATTCCCGGGTAGGTCATTGTGATTTTTTCGTAATTGGACCAATCGGGAATTGTACAGGACAAAAATGTATTAACAAGAACATGTCTGTTTGTCCTGGTCTTAGTGTTATATGTGTCATATTTTTTTAAAACTAAATATAGCCTATGTTACTCGGGACTAATGTAAATTTTGAAAGTTGAAAGAATTTTTAAAATCGGTCCAGTAGTTTATTGAGCCTATTCATTACAATAAAAAAAAACAAAGTTTTCCTCTTTATCAATTAGTATAGATTTGTCATGACACTGATGATTCTGATATCTGTAACACAAGTGCTTAAGCTACTTAACACGGAGTCAGAGCAATGTATGCGATGTTGGCAATTTATTTATTTATTTATTTATTTAAACTTTGTTGCACGATATAAAAATTGTACAAAAGGCGGACTTAATGCCTCAAGGCATTCTCTACCAGTCAACCTTAGCAATGTTGAGAGATACATATTTTTTTTATGAATATTAGCTAATGTTTTAGACAATTGAGACAACATTAATTTATGACTAGTTTTAAGAATTAAGATAAACCATTTGGCAATGTTGAAGATTCATAATGTTTTATCTTGACGTGGTATATTGTAAAACTCGCTTATTTACTACATGTTTTAGTCAAATATCTTGAATGTGGGATGGTCAGATAATTAATTGACTAAGCCTCTGACTAATATTAACGGGACTGAGCAAGTTATTTATTACGTTACACGAGTGTAGCTTATGTTTATAACATAGAAGGTACCTATTTATTTATGTTTTATGTAATTCTGTTTGTGTATGATCTAATAGTTAGGTACATTAATTATATTACACATATATGATGGCTTGATGGGGTAGTAGTTAAACACCTTGTGATCTCGGGGTATTGGGTTCTATTCACCAGTCGGGCATATATTTTATTGGATATTTTCTTTATATCTCAATGATCAACATCAGCATTTAATTGTCACTACCTATATTATATTAATGATGAGGAACTGTAATAAAATATCTATATTTTTGTCAATTATCCATGTATATTGTAGGTTACTGACGGAAACCTTAAAATCATTATCTAAAACAGTTCCCATATAGCTTGAATCACTTTTGCTTATGTTTTTCCAATTACAGCAAGTCTAGTACAAAGACACAAATGTCTTCATACCATTATTTTTCTCAAGCCACTTCAACTTCAATAGAGCTTATTAAACACAACTCGCAGGATCTAACAGAAGTCGACACAGTCCCGTCTCTATAAATCAAGATCCGACAGCGTGTAAGAAAATAATGACGACATTAATTTAATTCCCATTAGTGCGGGTTCGATGCTCGGCGCGATCCGTTCCCGTTGTTACTAGTTCGAGATGGCGAAGCAAAAACTTGTGACAACTGCTCAGTGAAAGTAGGTTTTTTTGTTTGTAGCAATAAGATGCATTGTTGGTCTGGACTGATCGTTATGAATGCATGAGTGGGTATTGGACAATGGTAAACTGATCTGATCAAAGTAAGTTGGTCAAGCACTTGTGCTATGCCAGAAACAATATTAGTACAACCTTATAAGACTCTAAGAATAATAATTATATCCTTCCGGCCATTAGGTAAAAAAAGATATCACGATCGGCCAGGTATACAGGATATACTATCGTGCACAAGTGAGCAAGCACAAGTGCACTCCCTATTCCCTCATTCTCATAGTTCGGTGGGACAGCAATCTAACACGACCTTAGAGAGATCACCCATCCGATGACCGACCTTTGCGAAAGTTACTTAACTTTAGCAATTGCAGGCCGAGCGCGCTAACCACTGCGCCATCGCCTAAGAATTATACTACTATATACTTCTCTTAAGTGTCGTAAGAATCGTTATTATCCAACATACTATCACCAACCCACCTACTTGGTAACCATATGGGAAGGGCCTTCGTCCAGCAATGTACTACAAAAAACTGATACTGATGATTATGAATCAATACTATCACAAAATATAAGAGCTGCCCAATACAGTGGATTTTCATAATCGCATACAAAAACTCTTACTCTCTTATTAATGTCTGTGTATGCACACATATAAAAAAAACGGGTTATCTTTCTATCTATCTATCTATCTTACTAGATAGTTAGAATGCATAAAATGAATAAAACGCATACCTGCATAAGACTGCAGTTGATCGAGCCGAGCGCATCGCAGTCAAAACAAAGACATCTCATTACCTCGCGGACTATGTTAGAATGAGCGATGCGAGACCACAGTGTAGATGATGCAGTGAGAAACACTATTTATGTATGCGACTACTACTCATTGAATAAAACATCTAAAAACTGATAATGCTTCTATGAGCACGAATTCAGACAGAGTATCCAAAAATCTTCGTCGGTCCTTGCTCTTTAACTAAAACTAAAAACTCTAAAACACTCTTTTCGGATAACCTAACATTATAACTGTATTAGTAGGTGTAGAACTCAGCAGTCAATGGCTTCACCGAGCAAATCCGGGCCCATTGCAAGACAGGAAGAGGGATAATTGAGAACGAGACTAGCGGTGGCCACCGATGCTCACTTAAGCGCCAGACGTTTCGGCTCGCGTCAAGCCTCGTCAGCTAACCTGCGATTGGTTAGGACGTGGAGCAATTCCAGTCCCGTGCTCAACCTCCCTCTCCCTACCTATCCAAATCCGATAAGAAGCCTCCAGAGCAGTTTTTGAAGCTCTATCCATAAATGAGCTTATTTCAGATCTTGGCAATCCTAGATTCTTAAAGAAATTATAGACCGACCTCGCAGGTAATCCCCTAACACCGACTTCAACTGCAAATAGATCAGTCTTGAATCCCCTTCTTGCTATCTGGTCGACTAAATTGCAGTACTTGTTTATCTTATAATTGTGATCTTTAGGGATATTTGTTTCCCATGGTACAGTAAGTTCCACAAGCACTACATACTTCGCGTACAAAAGATGTAAGATAATGATTATAGTGTGAATTCTGGTTTCATTGAAACATAAGTTGCCGGTATTTTGAAAAGCCGGCAACGCACTGGTGACTTTTTCTGTCCATGAGCGGAGCTGATTGCTTACCATCAGGCAATCTATCTGCTTTACATCTATTTTTATGTGATAGAAAGTGATCAGCTCCCTTGGCTAACGAACAAGAGGGTCACCTGATAGAAAGTGATCAGCTGCCCACGGATATCAACATACGCACAACTGTCGCATTTTTTTTTATAAATAAGTGTCAGGTAATTTATCGGCTGTCTTCAAATTTAGCTAGTTTTTGAACAATGACGTGGCTTAAATAAAAACCTGTTTGTGTCGCGCAATGCGATATTTTGTTTGGTACTAAAGAGAAAATGATACCTTACTGTCAATAATTGCAGTACTAGCACGGATGCGATTGCACCGAACAGATTGTTGATGCAGAAACAGGTTTCCGTGAGGGAAATAGCGATTGCTATTGCTTTGCTAATTTATAATGTTCCCATTGGACGCATCTTAATACGATGGAGTTTGAATTAACTTGCTAATGTTATCAACTGAGTGTTTTTTCTTGTATAAACACTAGTACATAAATGTTGGAGACCCGCTTGATTCGAGAATTGTAGTCAAGACGTTGACTACTAGACCAAGAGGTCGCGGGTACGATCCCCGCACAGGACAAACGTTTGTGCTTAAATATGTATGTCTGTCCCTCTGGTCTTGGTGTCATGTATCTTTTTATGTATACTTGTACTACCACTGTTGATTCTGATATCTTTAACACAAGTGCTTAACCTACTTAACACCAAGTCAGATCAATTAAATATGTGATTTTGTGAGATATTTATTTATTTATGTATGGAAGTTGCAGCTTCCTTGAATCAGTTAATAATTCATAAGGGCCCTATAATTGTAGATGACGTGTGTTTAATGTAAAGGTAGGAAAAGCATTCGCGATTCTTGTGATGTGCAGCAGTGATAATTTCAGTCAGTTTTCTTCTTTTATGTATCTCTAAAGTTCATATTGCTGTTCCAAAAACATTTCTAAACCCACAGTGATTTGGCAAAGCCCGCAGCTAGGCGGACGTCGGAGCAATAGCGAACGATTTGACCGCAGCGTTCCGACCGCAGCGACCGCGGTTATTACTGCGTGCGTGGATCAACTGGCTTCCATTCTACGTACGGCTGATGAAATAGGAAGTTTTACAACGATTGCATATGCTGCAGGTACCTATGGCCCTTCGAAGCAATAAGGAGCTCGAGATTAAACATTTTTAGCCACCAATCCGAGGACAGGCGTTTTTTTTTTATGTCATAGGCGGCAAACGAGCTAGCGGGTCGCCTGATGGTAAGCAATCACCGCCGCCCATGGACATCCGCGACACCAGAGGTATCGTTGATGTGAAAGTGGCGTTTGCGTAAGTTGCTTAACTTCAACAATAACCGACCATAACACTCTTTTAATAAACCAAATGTCGGAATTACATATGCAGCTGGTACCTTCGGCTTTCGGAAGCATTAAAGAACTTGAGATTAAAAAATTTTGGTCACCCATCCGAGGACCGGCCTTTGCGAAAGTTGCTTTACTTCGACAATGATAGACAGAGACCATTACTATATTTTTAAATACAAATTAATGGATCTAGTATATTAAAATACATGTTTTATGTCTCTAGTCTTCATACAGATGCTGTTTAAAAACATTTCTAAACCCACAGTGATTTGGCAAAGCCCGCAGCTAGCGGACGTCGGAGCAATAGCGAACGATTTGACCGCAGCGTTCCGACCGCAGTGACCGCGGTTATTACTGCGTGCGTGGATCAACTGGCTTCCATTCGACGTGATGAAATAGGAAGTTTTTGGGGATGCGTATCAAAAATATTGTACTACAGAGAATGACAGCTATAAAGATAATGTACATTGTACACTGTGGTCCTGTGAAAGATAGATGCTTTCCAAGACATTTAGACCAACCGTGGCGGCCATATTCCAGAAATCATATTTAAAGCTAAATGCCAGAATATTCCTATTGAAATAAAGTAAATTACATAACAATAATTACTTGTTCTTAGACTTGTTCAACTTTAAAGTTCTAAACGACCGTTAGGTCACTCTGAGCACCTAATCCTATTATTGCCTAACTATTCCTGTATGTCCATTTCTAAATATCATTCGGTGCTCAATGAGAACTAGGCCATATGCTCATTTTTCAATGGTGATGATGGTGGAAAACATAATGTTATCCCAACCACAAATATACTAGACGAAAGTCATAAGTCATGACGCTAATAATCATTTTACTTTACTTTCACAGTTAGATAAAATAGAAAGAGCAACTTATTCTATTGATCAGTTTTAGATGAGGCAAGTTTAGTCGGAAGCACCGACGGTTTCTAAGGCGGAAAGTTTTTTAATCAACACATAGCACCTTGTCAAACAATCCCGCGGGGCATAAACAATCTTACGTGGCAAATGTAGCGAAAATATTTGAGTTGGCAAGTTCAATTTAGCAGAATTGCTCATGAGCCGGCATTTTAATGGGGCATTAGAGTTATCTGATTGCGTTGTTAACGCGAAAGGAGGTTTTTGTGGTGTGAAGTATTTGTTTTTGTGCTCTGTGGGTAAAATATGGTCGATCTAAGAGTTTGCGTTGTCTAAAACCACGTCATGTATAGTAATGATATCATCATCATCTTCATACTCAGTCTGTTGTTGTCCAGTGATATGGGATCGGTTTTGTGCGTTCTCTCAGTTTTTTCATGTATTATTTAAGTTTTATTATCATCATCATCATCATCATCATCCGCCGATTGCAGTCTACTGCTGAACGGATATTCTCCGGAAAAACGGCTTGTTACTATGGTTACAACGCTGTGCAGGTGGGTTGGTTATTTCAGTATGGTCGTCTTCATCATCATCACCTTAGCGCCTCTACCGTTTGCATCCTCGGCCACTGCCTTGGAGCCCAGGGAACGCTGCGACCATGATCCTGAATTGACCAGCCTACAGTTACAGTTGGTTACTACAGTATGGTGAACGATAAAAACAGGGACCGCTGTTGCCTAATTTATCTTAGCCACTTCTTACCTACTTATGTATAATTATACCTAAGGAAAGAAATGGCGAAGCTTAGCGCTATTCTATTCTACATAGTTAAATGATGATATGAATACTTCTAAACGTGAGTCAGCCACAATGGTCAATCTTTACGTTTAATCAACAACACAGGATATATTACATGGATGAGTGCGCAAACACCGGTGCACTCCCATTTCCGTACTATCTTGGCCCGCTATCATCTTCGTGGGGTCCAGGGTTCAATTCCCGCAATATGTACTGTAAATTTTGTTTCGGTTTTTTTCTAAAAGCTTGGTTTTCTTATTGCCATTTCGCATTTGGCAATCGTGGTGATGGTGATCAAATTATTTAAAAAATATTTGCTATCGTTAATCACTCCAGAGAAAACGTGCTTTAAATTAATGAGTTCTTTGCCCTGCAGTGGAATAATAAAAAGGTGGATACTTATTTAAATACCAAGTCAGCAGTAAGCTTAGCTCCGAGAAACTTGAGATTAAACGGTGACCAAGTCCAAATTATGTTTATTGCAAACTCCACCAGACATATTAAAAAACTTTCTGTTATTCAAACTTTTTCCCACCGAGCAATACAACGGACTGACGAATCGACCCAGAGAGACTAATCAACTTAAATTAGAATATTGAACTTACTTTGCCCACGGTTGCCCAGAAAAATTGGGGATTTTTACGTATACAGTTTTAGCCAATATAGGTGTTTTTGCCGAAGAGAATCTTTTTGGATTAAGAAACGTCACATATGATTTTAGTAGACTAGATTTTTTGTGAACATTAGTCATTTTCTGTTAAACTTTATTCATTAATTTGATCCTTCAAAGACCCCTAAGCCAGACAGACGGTCTTTCGCAGTGCTAACTGTTGTATTGAAATTTTTGCTTCAAGATGCCTGTTTATACTCAAAGGAAGCAAATTTTTTTTTTTGAAAAAAATGGAATGTATCCCTAATGCAATGAAATTAACTGAGTATAATGGTCAAAATAAATAAACATCTACAAAACACAGTTGCCTTATTCTAGACAATTTTAGATCCATCTCTAGAATACTCAACTTGATCCCATGGGAATTGAGTCTTCATCCCTCAAGGACCCCAGACCCTACCCAGGTACCTAATACATATAGAACTATTCCGCCTTTGCTCTATTTAATACTCGCATTAATGTCTTATTATGCATCAGACGGTAACACCAATTAACTTAGGTCTGATGTTACTATGATCTGTGTAGTAAAGATTTTTAGTTATGCACTAGATTGAACCCATAATAAGAAATATACATATTGAAAGTTCTACAGATTAACATGTTGACCACTCGTAAATAAAACAAAACAATCAATTACAATGGCTAATCTATTCAAATTATTCTTAAATATGATGCACTGCAATTTTATCAGAATGAAACGTCAAGCAGTAAGTAGGTAGTATACATATTGTTATGTACATATATGAACTACATAATTAATATCGCGTTTAGTCCTGTTAAATAATATTAATGTTACCAGAATACATTTATTACTACGAGCAAGTAAAAACTGTAATAATAGCGGTTCGAAACATTATTCTTTAATTAAAAAAAAGTGATTGAAAAGACAGTAGCAGCAGTCTCATAAGACCACAATTTTTATCCGTTTTTAGTAGTTTCTAAACATTATAACATCGATATTGTAATAGAAAACATTCAGACTTCAACAAACAGAAACCTAGCCCACAAATTGATATACTGTGCGCTTCATCGCTCAAAGTACTGACATATTTCAAGCCCCTTTGATCTGCTAGCTTTTAATTATCAGTGTAATGGCTACATTAATATCTGGAACAAAGCCAGGGTTATTATGATGGCAATATTTTGCTGTGTGGTACCTAACTGGCTAGACACTGAAATTGTTGTTTTATGAGAGAATCAAAGATATTTATTTCCACCTTTATTTTAAGTGGTAATCCCGATTAAGCCGCTCATAGACATCGACATCTTCACAATGATCGCGACTGTGTTTGCCCTTATTCCCTCACTTTCTTAGTGCGGTGGGACATATGACACGACCGTAAAGAGATCAGGCGCGGAACCAACGGCTTAACGCGCCTTCCGAAGCACGGATGAGCTCGTGATGAAAATTTTCCGTCAACTATCCGATGACCGGCCTCCGCGAAAGCCACTTACTTTTAACAATCTCAGACCAAAAGCGCTACCAACCGCGCCATCGAGTTTCTCAATGTGTGTAATACAGGTATACTATAGTGAAATGATCAGTGTTTATTTACTGATAATTTTGCTGCACCCGTGCGAAGCCGGTATCGCCTGTGTGTATATAACTATATTATGTATAATATAGTATAGATCAATATAGTAACACAGTAATAAATACAGTAGTAATACAGTAGTAATATAGTAACAGTTAAAACAGTATCGGTCCAATAATTGCTCCTTGCGTGATACCATAACGGTCAAGGGCCGTAATTCAATAGGACGTAGATTAAAGGCGCTCTCAAGCCTTCGGTGTCCAATCTATTTGCTACTTCTTCACTCAAGTGTCTTTTTAGCCGAAAATATCGGATCTCGTTTATTTTATTATAACGGTCATCCTTTCAGTAAGATTGTTTTGAAGTATAAGGAGGACTGGATTATACTATTATAACTCAGGGACCCAATGAAAGTAAAGAAACGGATTAGCCTATTAATGTCCCACTGCAGTGCAAACGCCTTTAATCGAATGAATAGAAAGATGAATTTCGGGAATTGAACCCAGATCCTCAAGTCCATGTCCACTTTCAGGTAAGTCAACTAATAAGGCATAGGGACGTTGAAAAGTTAGAAAATCAAATTTAGTTCTAAACTTAATAACGTTTTCAGTATAAGTAATTAAACAATGATAAGCATTTTATTATAAAAACTTCATTTATAATAGAATAGAATAGAATAGAATAACGTTTATTCAGTGACACAGATAAAACAAAAGCACATAACATAAAAACATGAAACAAAAAAAGTAGAAACAAAAATACATACATACACAAGAAATAATCGACCAATACAAACATTAAATACTTATGCTCTTCATCAATTCAAATAAAACGGATATACGTTATCAGTCGATATGATATATTAAGATGAGACAGTTCAAAGCTTGTTAAAGTGTAAGCAATTTAGTCTCGGATCATATTTTGAACTAAATTACTATAGACGTATGTAATTCCCAATATTGCAAATACCTCAATAGACTCGGATCATATTAAGACCTTTATAAAGTAATTGAGTAGACGTATAAAATTTCAAATATTGCACATACCGAAATGTTTGCTTTCTTTTCACATCAAAATTACGATCAAGTATTAGCAGATATTTATTTCACTCTTTTTAATCGACATTCCTTTATCTTTATCGAAGAACTAGCGGCCGCCTGCGATTTCGTCCCCGTGGATTTTGGGTTCCGCACACATAGTGTTAGTCCAATTGCAGAATATTTTAGCTTAAAAACTTCCTCGACAATCATCATCATCATCATCAGCCTATCGCAGTCCACTGCTGGACATAGGCCTCTCCTAGGGCTCTCCAATTTGACTATGGGCATATCCTCCGATGGCGTCACAGAAGGCACGGCCCTCAGTTCCCGGTGGTCCCGCTATTCCTGGTCATGGTGGCGATCATGGTAACGGCGGGACGGGGGGTGCGAAGAATCTCCGGGCTACGGGAGGCCACCATCAAAAACTGAAAACAAAAACCTCGACAATTGGACTATCCAATTTAAGCAAAATTGTAAGACAAATATTATGTTTTCAATTTGAACCAGTAGTTCCTTGGATAAGCGCGTTCAAACAAACATACAAACTTTTCAGCTTTATTATATTAGTGAAGACGTGAGAGTTAGAAGACAAATGGTTTTCTATGCACATTGAACATACCATCAAGGGTTAGATACTTTAAATTTTCTATCCATCTACTTAGAATATCGTCAGTATTATAATCGTGACTTTAGAAAGACTTATGACGTTAGACCGCTGTCAGCGAGTTTATTATTTTTCAATTTATTTTACTTACATTTTGAATTTATCATTCTGATGGAGTACATCTAAGGATTCCTCGGAATCGTGTCTCTCAATGTTTCGAATCGTGATCCCGGGTACAATAAAACATTGCCGGGACAGTCTTGTAAGCCAGGCTAAGGTTTATTTATAACTAGCGGCCGCCCGCGACTCCGTCCGCGTGGATTTCGATTTCCAATATCCTATGTGTTATTCTGATGTATAAGCTATATTGTGGTAAAGTTTCATTCAAATCCATTCAGTAGTTTTCACGTGAAAGAGTAACAAACATCCATACATCCATACATCCACACATACAAACTTTCGCCTTTATAATAGTAGTAGGATCTACGCGAAAAAATATAAGGACGGGATTTGATAAACTTAAATAAGGGGATAAACTTCAGTTCCTCGGTGAAGAAGTTGTTGGTATAGACGCTAACTAATTGTTGGTAAAGATAGACGCTAAATATAGTATGACTGGTTAGCATGGCAAAACATTGGATTTTTTAAATATAAGGAAAATCAATATTCTAGTCAGGGGAAAGCTATTGTAAAAATAAATTAAAAAGCTAAATCTTTTTCCTTGCTTCAATAGTCATAATTATACAGTAATTTCTACAAAGCAAGCCTGTAGTCAACAAATTAAATCATCACACTTGAAAGTCAAGTTACACAGAATTTAGTTTAAACTAATCGTTTTGGTGTTTGCAACCAATAAATCGAAATGTTTCACCGTTACAAATGTCAGACTTCAAAAAGTGGATAGTTTGCAAGGGCTTAGTTTATAAATATTAAACAAATAAATACAAAATATTGAATCATCTCTGCATACATATTTGATATTCCGATTTAAAACTTCTTAATGTAAAAAGCGTATAATATAGGGAACTACCTAATGACAAGGATTTGAAGGTGTGACTTTTGGCCCTGTCCACACCTTTATTTATTCACATTCCTTGTTAATTATGCTATATCAACTATTTAAAAAGGCTTGACTTTTTAGCCATTATTAGACGGACGTCGAATGTCCAATATTTTGACTTTACTTATCTCATTCCGGTCAAAAGTCGCATTTGCTGTATTTCTTATTAGATTTATTTTTATTTGATCAGAAATATTTTGTATTAGGTACTAACTGAACTAATTTACCCACTCAAATGATTGCTATTGAGTTAGGTGCTATATTTCTAACATCTATAAACAAAAATGTTTCAACCAAATGGGATTCATGGAACTCACGACCTCATTAAAGTGAACAAGTAAAATGGTTAGGGCGACTTAGAAATAGATGTTACCCTTACCCTTTTGAGATGAATAGGTAAAAGTAATAATGTATGGCTTTCGTAAATTGTTTAATGTGTTATTTATTATTATTATAAGTCTCATTTTACTTCTGGTAAATTTATTATGACATAGATTTAGCAGCTGAAAGTAGCACCAATAACAGATAAGATCAGGAGTGCAAGGCTGGCATGGTATGGGCATTGGGCATGTTATGAGAAGGGAAGATTGGCATGTCACAAAGAGAGTGATAAATATGACTGTGGATGGAAAGACGAGCAGAGGAAGACCAAAAAAGAGATGGATGGATTGCGTGAAGTATGATATGGACGTGAAAGGAGTGAATGTAGAGTTGACGGCTGATAGGAGTGAGTGGAAGCAGAAGACGTGTTGCGCCGACCCCGCCTAGTGTGGGATAAAGGCAGGAGGATGATGATGATGATAGATAGATATGATGTTATCAGGTCGAAAAATGTGTTAATATTCCAAGAAAAATCGGTACTTATAAGATTATACACCCAATAATACATTTCATTCATCAGAACATTTGCATTTGCATTAATTCTATGTTTAAATAAAATATATATTTTCAGAGAATTCGTATTTATAGAATCTAAGCAAACATCAAGCATTAATCCTATTAGTCATTTTCCTTGAACTAAGTAAGAGTCTTTGTCATTTTACCTAGAATTATGTTTTTCTTTACATCATCCTATTTAAAATACACATTCTAAAATACATTTCAACCACTGGAAAATATATGACATATTTTTCACTCAATCGCGTAATAAGAATAACTGTTTTTACTTTCTTATAGTATTTTATTATTAGGTTAATAAGTAATATTTTGGTTTTCCCTTAGAAATATATTTTTCCCGGGATAAAAGTACCCTTTTATTTAATCCTGACTTGTAACTTTACGACTGCAAAAATTCATAGCAATCGGTTCAATAGTTAAGTTAGTTAGGCGTGAAACAGACAAACTCAATTTCCGATTTATAATATTAGTAAGGATTGCATACTCATAGTAAAAAATGTTTGTATTTAGTATTTTTAATCAATCAATAAACGACGAAGTATCTTACCGATTTAATTCGATTAGTTCTTATACACAATAAAAAGGATTTGCAAAAATACGCCACAAAAAGTAGAACTCTCGTCCAACAACTAATTGAACGCGGTCTCCGTCAGGTTCCTTTCCTATCTTTTTAATCTTTTTAAAACACTCCTGAATCTTTTGTGCTAATTTCCCCACACCTTCTTCGTAACTCGACACTTCCAAAACGGCCCATGGACGAACTATGGACCATAATGGCTTATTATTCGTACCAGCGTGTAATATTTCAATGGTATATTTTGAAAATTAACAATATAATTGGGCAGTCAGTCGTGTTTCGTGTACAATGGGCAAAGGCCGTGCTTCCAAACATCTGGTGCTTTGAAAAAAGGGCGGATATACCGAACTCGAGTTCAATAGAAGAGTATCCCAAAGGCATATTGGTGAGCGCCTCAAAACGTCTCATACGCGCCGACAAAACATTTTAAATTAGACTCTATACGATGGCTTCAAAATCTATTTTCGAATTCGTGGACGACGGTTAATAAATCGTTTTGTACCGATGAGATGAGGTGCATCCGAGCATCCCTCAAAAACGCATTCATAGCGATATCGAAAACGGAACGTCGTAAGCGGCGGTGTGTGATTACAATTTCAACTTTAAATGTTTGCAATTTAAAGTGATATTTGTTTGTGAATTTTTTTTAACGAAGTAAAGTAAGATCGCACCCTTTGTGAGGGTTAGGCGTACCGTATAATTAGTGATTTCGTGAAATTGTTAGGTAAATACGGTCGCGGAGTCACTTTGTTGCATAATGCAGTTTACGCCTACTGCAATTCGCCTTGTTATGACTTTGTTGGAGTTTTCTCTTGTAATTACCAGCTGACGTGCTAATTATGACTAATTTAAGGGTTTGTGTATCTGTTTCGTTTTTCATTTAGCGGATATTGTTTCATGTTTTTCTTTGATAATAAGATACAGTGTTGCTATTTCATGCTGTTTTTTTATATAACGCCTCGATGGTCCAGTGGTTTAAGTACCGGGTCGTGGTCTCGAGGTCCTGGGTTCGATTCCCGGGTCGGGGAAAATTTGTGTTGACTTTTCTGAACACAGCCCGGGTTTGTGATCGCCAACCCGCATTTGTCAAGCGTGGTGATTAAGCCAAAAATCCATCTTTGTAGCGAAAACATGATTTCAAATGAGCCCTGCAGTGGGACATTAATAGGATGATCCTTTACTATACTTTTTTTGTATATTGACACGGTAGTCCGCTTGATGTAAAGCAAAAGAGGAAGCTTAACTGCCATGACAACGGATGTGGTACCAAAATGGTATCCTATCCGTAGGCATCGCCATACCGGCCCGCAAGATACTTCTTCACGCTTCCCTTAAAGGAATCCAGGTTATAGCAATGAGGAAACACACACGCTGGAAACGCATTCTTATTTTTTCTGATTTTTAAACACAATAATTCATGTTTTTATAAGTCTTAGAATCAATGTTTTATCTTGTTCTGATTCGAGGGTTTTATATATCATGCTGTCCTGATTCTAAGGTACTATGTATCATGTTGTCTTAACCATGATCCAATCTGTCTGGTTCCCCTCTATGGGTTACGAAGGTCTGATGGCAGTCCCATCACTGTAATAACCAGACTTGCCAAATCCTAGATCATGGTCAAAGCGTCATAGAAACGGGATAAACGCTAGGAAAAATGTATCATGTTGTCTTGATTCTAAGGCACAATGTATCATGTTGTTTTGATTCTTAGTAAAAATATTTCACGCTATCCTGATTCTTAGGATCAAGTTATTCTGATTCTAAAGTACTTGTTTAATGCTGTTCTGATTCTATAGCCATAATGTCGTCCATTAATATTTACAATGTGTAATGCTCTGTAAGTTACAAATGCGCAGGCGGCTTTCAAAAACTAACACACATATTGTTACACTTACAATAGAATATCAACAAACCAGAAAAAAGGTTAGAGGAATTTTGGCCGATGCTACAATTGAATCTTACAAGAATTGGGAAAACTATCATACAAATATTATAAATGTGAATGAAAAATAAAAATTTGTTTGTTTGTCATGAAATTTGGTACTATACAGGCAGGGTAAAGACTGACTTACGTGATATGATTCTTTTGATTCCAATTAAATCCCACAAGAATTTTTATAACGCGGGCAAAGCCGCGGGTACAAATAAGTGTTTTAATGGTTTTTCGTTTTCGGCTTAACAATGAAAATACTCAAAAAAAATGGATCTAAATCCTAAAACTCTACTTCTATTGGTAGGTTCTTAGTCGACATGTAAAGTTGCATAAAGTAATAATCCAATCAGGTGTTAAATTATTTAACATTGACATTTAATTAAAACAAATTAGTGGCAAGGACGCTGCACTCAAAAGGTTAATACAGACTACTGCACTTCGAAGAATTACAATCAATTTTGAACCTTAATCCATTGAAGTAAAGACGTGAGATCTTTATAGAAAGTGCTTCGTCATGGTAACCTTGAGATCAAAGGACATGGCCAATTCCTGCCTAGTGAAGTAGTGATGGCCACGAATGGCACAAAAGCACAAAATATATTAAATTAAAATATGAATTTTCATATATTTTACAATCTTGTAGAACTTGTCAGTATTTAAAAGAAATTAATTAGTAATTTAACTTCCGCTATACACTGCTTTTGAGAAAATGCGTTCCTTTCAACGTAAATACGGATAGTCTGCTCTTGTCCTCCATAGACACAATATAATATTGTATACGACAGTTATTGTCAAATATTTAAATCCGTTGCCATGGAAATAATGAACAATGCGTGACAGAGTAAGCGTTAGCAAAATTACGATAAGAGAAAAAGAGACAACAGTTTTTTCACGGTACACCGTTGAGTAACCTTAGTAACCAATGTATCATGTCATCAATCAAAACAATGCTACAGTACGGGATTGAAATGTTTTTTGCAATCTTTGTGTGTCTGTATAATTATAACCTCAAGTTCTTGGACTTTAGTTGTTAATGATATTGAATGTTCTGATAGTAACGAGTCTAATGCAGTACGACATGTTTGTGGGAAATGAATTTGGTGTCTAGGCAAACGTTCCATAGAATGTTGGCCATGTCTTTTGATAGAAATCGATTGAAATTGTTAACGGTGGGTGGCGGTGCAGTCAGGTACAGAAAACAATAAAATTAATAATTGATAGCAATTGTAACCACTAAGTGTATTTGATAACCAAATAAGAATAGAATATGTAAATATTGGTGTCTGATTCCGAATGGTCTCTCTTTTCTAACAAATTATTATTTTTGAATAAATGTCTAGCGTGTTTCTATCCTTAAATAATTAATTATACTATGTAATAATATTAACTTACCTTCGGTCAAAATAATGAAAATCCATTTTCACTGTACCCATAAAAACAAAAGTTTTTTGTTTTTTTAAATAAGTGAAACTTCTTTGATCCCTAAGCTCACGGTCAAATAATTAAACCGATGGCTCAAGAACGCATCTAATTAAATCCCAAGTTGCATTTTCATTCTTGTAGTAAACTAATGTATGAATAAAAAGTAAATCTGAAACATCAGACTAAAGTCAATTTTAACTCATTTATTTTTCATTGCACTTTTTGTTGAAGTTGAACTGTCAAGTGTGAATGGTCTTAGATGATAAAGTTCCGTATTTTACATAGGGAGGAAATAATAAATCTTAATATACATACAAAGCTGAAAAATTTGTTTGTATGTTTGTTTGTTTGGACGCGCTAATCTCAGGAACTACTGGACCGATTTGAAAAAATATTTTTGTGTTGGATAGTCCATTTGACGAGGAAGGCTCTAAGGCTATTGGAAATCGAAATCCACGCGGACGGAGTCGCGGGCGGCCGCTAGCCTATACTAATAAATAAAGCTAAAGAGTTTATTTGTTTGTATGTATGTATGTTTGTTTGTTTGTTTGATTGAAAGCGTTAATAACGCGTTATAAGTTTGACGGGCCCAATGGTCTAGTGGTTAGAGACCCTGGCTACAAAACCGAGGGCCGCGGGTTCGAATCCCGCTAGGGGCAAATGTGTGTGTGATGGACATCCATTGGCTTCACCATTGCACACACTAACTTCTTCTTAGAGAAAAGATTTCTTCACGATGTAAAGAAGACTTTCACCATAGTGCTAGTATGAAATGGTATATTGAATAGTAGTTTTTGATTTTATTTAATCACGGTACCCTAATCAGAATACGAGACATTGAATGCCTTTCGTCAGTCTGAAAGGTTTTTTGTTCCACAAATTGTACAAGAGAGTAGTAGAAAAGACAAAAAGTGCTCCATTACAAGTACAAAGGTTCTCAATTGAATATAAATGATTAGTAATAAGTAAGGTCAAATGGTAACCTTTTTATAATATGATTTTATTCGCAAACACGTATTTAAGGTATTTTAAAAGAATTCTACGATTTCGTAGAAATAATAAAGTAAATCATAACTTATTTCAAAGTAAGAAGCATAAAATAAGCATTTTGAATGAGAAATATCAAAACGTACTTACAAATATGCAAATACAGAGATTGATTCTCTGTACCCTGGACTCCGAGGTAATGGCCAAGGATGCAACCGGGAGAGGCGCTAAGATGGTGATGATAATGAATAGGTCTGGAATGCAATGCAATTATAATATGTTTAATCAAAATTATTAAATTAAATATAAAACAGCACTAAATTAAGTCGTAATTTTTTTAATACGTTATTCCGACTTAGTGCAACCACATTTTAAAATTCCGTTCCCGTGCAAAGAAACGAAAACTCCAAGCTTTGATAATTGCCGTAAAAATGTCTGCAAAATGTAAATTTCATTTGAAATTATTTCTAAAACGGGAGAACTTATAACAAAAGGATTCCCCGGCAAATACCTCTTAGTCCGAGAATGGTTTAACTTCAACTTTTGTTTGAAAAGGATTGTGGCCGTCGGAAGTTGGACTTTTGAGGGGATTTTTTATATTTTGAACATAGTCTTTTACTTTTCTTGTCAACGGCTGATTTAACAGTATTTTAAGAAAAATATTTGTAGCAAACAAGTTGTTTTAAACATGAATAATAACTGAAAGTTACGAAACGCAAGTTTATTATGCAGCACAGTTTTAACAAAAGCTTAAATGACAAGCAGTAAGTATGTACTATGTAATAAATGTAGCGTTTTGTCTTATTTAGTCATTTTTTTTTGTTGAAGTTTTTTTTGACGCCTCGATGGTCCAGTGTTTTAAGTACCGGGCCTCGGTCTCGAGGTCCTGGGTTCGATTCCCGGGTCGGGAAAACTTTGTGTTACTTTTTCTGAACACAGCCCGGGTTTGTTATCACCAATCCGCATTTGGCAAGCGTGATTAAACCACACCCCATCTTTGTAACGAAAACACTACTAAATTTACTTAGGTTACTATTACGTACTAAGTTTTATTATGAATTCGTTTTTATGGAAATTAATAAATTGTTCTTTATTAATACTGTTTACGTTTAAAAATGTATGTTTATAGTCATTGAACTTCGACTTTTTTTGTCAACAGATGCTACATAGTTTGTGGGTAGATGTATTTTTTATTATTTTTGTATGATAACATCATACATATAAATTTAAATTGGTGGTAAATATTTAAAGAAGATTAGATATAACTTATCTTTAATAAAACATTGTTAATCGTTATGTAAAATAGGATAATGAAATTCATCAAAGGGTCAAACTTTTGCACTAGTTATGAACATAATAATACAAAGGTCAAATATTTAACTTATTGAAACACAGCTTAGGCTCTTGATCAATGTAATATGTATTTTAAAATGGTGGCCTTGGCTTTACATTTGGACATTACACATCTTAATGAATATCAGAGCAGTGGTAATTAAAAAAATATTAAAATTACAATTTAAAAATTATTGTAAGAATCGCTTACGTTAAAAATTTTACGTCCGCCATAATGGTTTTAGTTACTCTAAATTCTTAATTTAAACTACCTCCTTAATATTGAATGACTTAAACAAATGGGCTTTCATGCTGGGAGCGTATGGGCCCACAAAGACCCCAGGGGGTCACTGTTATATTCTGCCCATTAACATTAGAATTTCGGGACCATTTTATTACCAAAATTTGTCGGTTCGATCGTTTTTTCACTATAAATGTTTGTTTTTAACTCATTTTTGTGTTTGTAAAAGAAATTAACGATTCGGTGAGATCGTTTTGTGTCAACCGTTTCTTGAAGTCATTTTTGTCATCGAGTTATTAAGGGGTTGTTGTTTTTTATATTTTTTATTATATTCTGCTTGTTATGCAACGTTAGATTAGAATAAGTATGATGTATTTTTCTATTTTTGATGATACATAGTTTACATAATGTGTTAAGAGAAAATTGAATTATATTCCAGCTTGGTTCAATGTTGATGAAATATTTGTCACGTAAAATGAAGTGTACTCAAATTGACTGTCATGTTTCATTTGGATAATTGTGTAGTATTAAAAAGAAGGCTGAAATGAAATCACAACAACACATACATTGATCTGACTTGTTAAGTATCTTAAGCACTTTGTCACAGATACAGATATCAGAATCAATAGCGGTTAAACCAATGTACTTAAATAGGTACATATAACACCCAGACCAGGAAAAACACACATGTTCATGCACACAAATATTTGTTCTGTGCGGGAATCGAACCCGCGACCTCTTGTTTTAATATAATAGTCAACTTCTTGTTGAAATTGTTAAGTATTCAAAAAGTTTTAACCACATTTCGCATTAGGTCAATCACGTTTCTCATATTCATATATCATTGATTATTTCCACTAATACTCGTCATTAATAACAATTCCGTTTGTTTCAGGTAAAGGACATATTCGCACAGGCAAGTTTCCAGGTAGAAATCTAGGACGGAACGAGACTACGTGTCTGAGGCTTTAAACAGGACGCTCCGAGCTGTACAAAGAGAATCGAACCCGCTAACATTCACAAAAGCCGCCTAGGAAGTGACACAGTACATTTTGTATCAGTGAGTTGAGTCTGAACATGACTGTTTAGTACGAGGACATTTCGGTTTGATCATTTTTTTGGGCCTGTTTTCAAAATTGCCGTGAATTTTTCTTCGTATTTCATGGCATTCGGTACCAGTCAACCTTAGAATCGTTATTTTAACACTGCGCCCGAACAAGCATTTAACGCATACTATTTGAAATCATCGATGGTCTAGTGGTTTAAGTACCGCGCCATTGTCTTGAGGTCCTCGGTTCAATTCATAGGTCGGCAAAATTTGTGTCGGTTTTTCTCAACACAGCCCGTTTCGTGACCACCAAACCGCATTTGGCAAGCGTGGTGATTAAGCCAAAACAAAACCCATCTTTGTAACGAAAACATTCCATAGGCCTACAATGGGACATTAATATGGGCTGATACAGAATTGAAAATAACATATATTTTAATTTACACAAAAAATCTATTGTTTATCTTTTGTTGCGTGCAAGAAACAACAGATAAGCGTGACTTTATATTTGAAAAACACAAATATAATTGGCAGCTTCACTGTGCAGGTTATAAATGTGTCTTGCCTAACTCTCTGAATGGTTCACGCGCCGCCGAATGCGGTATTGACGAGCGGTTATGTTAGAATTTAGGAACGCGGCTTCTCTGAACCCTGGTCGTGTTGTGGACCGGCTATTGTTTGGTATAAGACGGTTTTGTGTTTTGTTGGGGGAGCTTCTGTTTTGTTTGCGTGTACTGTGGCGTATAAATTATGTTTTTTTTTAAATTGTTATTTGCTTATTTTCACACTACATCTAAATATATAAACGGAGAAACTGACTGATTGTCATCTCACGGGAACGGGAATATGCGTATTACGTGTAAAAGTCCGTTCCGGGTTCCCCTCTGTTTTCAGAAAAGGAAAATAGTGCTACCCCGAATTTAACGCGAGCGAAGCCGCCGGCAAAAACAAGTCACTCTATAAATAGTAGTGAACCTGTATTTACGTGCCCATTTATTTCAATACTATCAGCTGCCCGTGACTTCGTCCGCGTGGATTCAGGTTTCCTTCACCTCGACATTAGTTAATATATTAGAAATATATTAACTAATGTCGAGCCTATCTAGCCAAATGTCTCTTACTTTTATATTATTCTCGAATACTTCCTTTATTTGGTTATCTCAATGAATACCAATATTTCATAACAAATTAAGGAGCAGATATTTCTCAACAAACAAAGTAGAGATTCCTTTAAAAAGGCAATATTCGAATTGCCCAAATCCAATTTGGAATTATTGTGACAAACGGTTGATTTTTAAGTGGAATTTCGAACGAGTCATCCCATCACAATTATTGGGTTTTAGTTTTTCTTAGAAGTTTTTAGAGATCCGTTGTGAAAAGTGAAAAGAGTTTCAATTGTTAATAAGGAGGCTAGCCACTTGTGATCAAACTACGGTAGATTGCTATCTTTGCTAAGATGTGTGCAGTATAGGATTAATTATTATTTAATTTTCTTAGCTTAATATAGGGTCCTGAAACTATAGGACGATTGTCGTTCTCGTTCAAATAGGCTTGCAGATTAAAGCCACAAAAAGTTATAAAATAAAAACATTTTAACAAAAACAAATCTCCGGAAAAAGTGAACAGCAAAGAATAAATACATCTTAAACATTTAAGTCCGCGCCAAACAATGTATGACTAGTTATGATAAAGCACCTGTTGTCGTTTGGTGCCGACTTAAATTGTTTAGATGTAAGTATGTATATTTATTTTTTGCTTTTTAGTTTTTTAATTAAGGTACAATTTTTTTGCCAAAAAGTTTTTACAAATATTGTATCGCCTCTGCCTATTCACGCACAAGTTTGCGTCAGAATCAATCCAACTGCGTAAGTAGGCGAAAAAAAAGCCATTACAATGGAAGATGTTGGCGGTCACCTGGTAAGGGCGATGCCCAGTGTTTAGAAACCGTTGACCCGAGACTCGTGTTTGAGATTATGGACTTAGGTTCGGTTCGCGGGTTGGGCATTTTTATTTTGGACTTTTTTTTGAGTTTAACTAAGTTGCGACCGTTGATGGGCGGAATATTGTATGATATTTTATTTCAAAAAATTAGAATGTGTTATTTACATTAGTAAATTGGTACTTTTCTTATCCGATTACTATTGGCTGTGTTGTGTTTGCACATACTGATTAAGTGTGTAGTGGCGGACTATAATACAAGTAGCATTGCAACTTTAATTTCCGTGGATGTCGTAAGAAGCGGTAACGGAACGTTTCTATATTTTTTAACAATATTTTTTTGCACATTTATTTACTACTAGCGGCCGCCCGCGACTTTATTCGTGTGGATTTCGGATTCCGCACCCATAGTGGTATACTATAGCTATAGCAAGCCTTCAACAAAAGGACTATCCACCACGAATAAAGAGCAACTTTTTTTTTCTATAGTGGCCAACAATGCAGGTCAGTTAGGTCCAACCGATACACAACAGCTACATAATATGTAACAAGCCGGTTACCGGTCGACACCCGGCGGAATCCGTACAAGTGCGTAACCCTATCCTGAAGCCAGGGCAGGTGCGTGACTCGGGACCTGTAGGGTTGGGACTCGGTACTGTCCCAGATGTTTGTGTGTCCCGATAGTGGTTGAGGTGATCGCCTTGACCTAAATCGGTCGGAAGAGATTAATTATGTCCCTATGTTAGCCACATAGAGGCGTACGTCCTGTAGTGGACAAAAAAAAATCTGATGATGATTTTGTCGCGAGAGCAGAGATTTCGAAATAACCAGTCGTTTGACTTACCTAATTTTTATAACTGCCAAAAAATTTAGGGCGTGGAGAATAGTCATAAATATGTGTGCTGTTTGACGTTCAGGAGCTAAGTTAGGACAATAATGGTTTTTTTTAAAAACAGTACGCTTTACCGACTCTTGTTTGGTTGATGTCATTGGGCGACGGTCAACACTTACCATCAGGTTATCCATTGCCGTTATTTTTATTTTATTCGTTACCTTAGCCATTGTTTAAAGGGGCAAGACTATTTATTTATTTTATTGTCTAGTTTTCGGCTAGCGGTTCCAGCATGGAGTAAACTACGATGTCAATAGAATGCGTTCTATTTAGGACATAAAAAGTATTAAATGAATTTTGCAAATAATAAAGGAGTTCATTTTAACAAACAAAACCTCGAGTAGTTCGTCTTTATGTTATCCATATAAGTACTGATTTTTTTGATAACAAATGCTTGCTATGTGGATTAAAGTTGCCAGAAAGATAATTCCTCGTCCCGCACTGTCCCACTTGACGCGTATATCCCACGAAGGCACATCCCTACATCGCAAATGTCGATATCGTCCCTTTTTTGCAAAAGATAAAAAAAAACTAATACCATAATGAGTGACAGACGTGTAGTCGACTGTGAAAATAGCCTAGATCCATTATACCGAGTGAATTTAGGTAATACTTTTAGGCAATAAGTTTAGATAATACTATTTATCATGCGAATGCGAGATAAGTTTATTATTCAGGTTTCGGCCTTTTGGGTTATGTTAGGAATCCTACTACTATTATAAAGGCGAAAGTTTGTATGTATGGATGTGTGGATGTATGGATGTATGGATGTTTGTTACTCTTTCACGTAAAAACAACTGAATGGATTTGAATGAAACTTTACCACAATATAGCTTATACATCAGAATAACACATAGGCTATTGGAAATCGAAATCCACGCGGACGGAGTCGCGGGCGGCCGCTAGTAAACCATATTTGTTCAGCTACTAGCTTTTCTCTAGTTTTTTGTAGGATTTTTCGTATATTTTTTTTAAGCATTTTTTACATGCTACTTGATATTACACCTTTTTTTTGTAGGCTCAAAACTTAATTTGGAATTTTAGATAGATATTTATATTCCTAACAATTCCATGGTTGGAAGGCCACTAGTATACTAAAGTGGCGTAGGTTTCACCTCGGTTTGGTCAATGCAGACATAAGTAGGCTTGAACAAGTCTGTATTTTGTTCTGCCCTTTTCCTAAAAAATCGTGTTGATTAAATCACTATTTTTATTTATTAACCAAATAAGAATCCTTGCAAAATTAAGAACTATAGGCCTTGAGATATTTTCGCCAAGTTTAAACCCCGAGGTTTTTGAGCTCAGCGCTCTAAACCACTACACCACGGGGGCAGTTTATAGTTTCCAAATATTTATTTATTTATTAATTTTATGGTAGTTTACCAAATATTTTTGCTTATTACTTCACCTTAGAAGCAGTGAATTCATTAAACTGCATGAACCGAGCATCGAAGGCATGTCACGCCGATCGACCCAAAAACGCATGTAACGCGCATTCAAGTGAGAAGTGCAGTGAACTGCAATCATAACGCGTCTAATGTATGCGGGCGTTTGCGTCAGTCCAGTGTTCGGTGCCTGACCTGACTTTGTAAGTGTTGTGTTAAGCGGTTGTTGGAAATACTTCTACTAGAATATGACTTCTCGATGGTCTAGTGGTTTAAGTACATGGCCGTGGTCTCGGAGTCCTAGGTTCGATTCCTGGGTAGGACAAATTTGTGTCGGTTTTTCCGTGATCACCAATCCGTATTTGGCTAGCGAGGTTATTAATCCAAAACCTATATTTGTAACGAAACCATTATTTATAAAATTATGGAATCCTTTGCCCTGTAGTAGGTCATGAATAGCCTGATTATTTTATTATATTTATTTATTTATTAATCGTACAGTTTTTCACATAACAATAACAAAAGTCCCACAAAACTATTTTCATAGTTTGTCTGTGGGATCACGAGTCTCTAACTTATACAATTATATATTTAGGTAACACGATGAAATACTTAATATTCACAGCTAATCCAAAGTATCTAATAAATATATTTTAAGTTTTCTTTTAAATATCCTTTTATCTTGTTCCCGGCGTATATCCACGGGCAAACTATTTAGAAGGTATGGTAGCCGTTTTTTTAGAGTTCTGTCTCCAAAGTAATTATTTACTTTAGGTACTTCAAATTTGCTCGCAGATATTGACCGGGTACAATGACTATGATTGACCAATGTTTGTGTGTTATTCTTTGACTAATTGCAGAAGGATGTATTGTTTTTCATTTAACATTTGTTTCATAAGAAGTTCATACAAATTAGCTCAGTTGGGGAGGGTATGGGGTTTTTACAGGCAGGAAACGCTTCTGCGACCCTTGTACGGTTGTTCGCCTCACAATGACATAAAGAATGGCGAGTCATTAATGATAAAATATTATCATATCATTATTTAACTAACTAACGTGGACACTTACGGCACGGCTGGTTCACAAGTTTAAAGTCGCTCAGCGAGCTATGGAAAGAGCTATGCTCGGCGTTTCTCTGCGGGATCGCATTCGAAATGATGTGATCCGGCAGAGAACTAAGGTCATCGACATAGCTCACCGGATTAGCAAGCTGAAGTGGCAATGGGCTGGCCATATAAGCCGCAGAACCGACAACCGTTGGGGTAAACGAGTTCTGGAGTGGATACCGCGTTTTAGCAAGAGTCCCAAAAAGCGCAGTGTAGGACGCCCTCAGGCCAGGTGGAGTGACGATCTGCGCAAGATGGCTGGCAGGAGCTGGATGCGAGTCGCCGAGGATCGGGCTGAGTGGAGAGCCCTTGGAGAGGCCTATGTCCAGCAGTGGACTGTGATAGGCTGTTGATGATGATGATGATGATGATTTAACTAACTAATGTCTACCAGGTACGTTCACTTCAAATCTCAAGGCATCCTCCATCAAATTCACCCTGCCTCAACCGAGATGAAGCCATAATTTAATTTGTAGTTATAATTCCTATTAGCTACTACAGAGCTAACGACATAACCTTAAGTCAAACCCGGTTAGACTAGGGTTGTCAAACAGCCGTGCGTTATTTAAGTTTCGAGTGTGGGTATGAATATTAATGACAAAGTCATGTTTGGATAGAGGGGTGTAATTAAATCCCCTTTTGTATGTAAATAGTGCGGCGGTTGGTTTTTGACGGTAAATAATGTTGGCCTGAAATGGTGAGTGAATGAACTGTCGAATGATGGAGTGAATGGGTGATTGAATGAGCGTGTGAGAGAATGATCTTTTGATGGCTAGTGACGAAACTAAACTTGTGACGTACACAAAGTATGATTGATTGTAAAAATAAATAAGTACTCATTTCATAAATAACTCTAGCGAATTGATGAATGAATGACTATTCTGCCTTTTGATGGATTGACCGATTCAAATATGAAGATGCTAAGTTTTATTACTAGAAAACCAAAATGTCTCATTGAAATAAATAAAAAATGCACCATCTTAACCTACTATATACCGATGAGTATATTTAAAGTTAAGAAAAATAATCATAAACTTTGTCAACAATCGCCAACCCTAATTAAGAAGACTGAACGATACTAGCAGTGTCCCCAGGAATCGTGTTATTACGACTAAGCCCGGCCTTAATTAATTCCGGCCGAGCATCGAACCCGATACCTCCGCGGGTTGTTTGCGGCACGTCGCTCTGTTTGGGTGCAAGAGGTTTAACTGCGCCATTTGTTGGTTAAGGACAGCGGTGCTCAATGCTTTGACTTGATGATTAACCCTAAATAAATAAACCATAACTAGCGAAGCACCCCGTCTTCGCACGGATGAAGTTGAAGATGAAGATATGTTCATGCACACACATATATATCTTATAACACCACATACTTTAATCTGACTCCGTAATAAGTAGCTTAAAGCTTAGTGTTGGAGATATAAAAATCAACAGTGGTATTATGAATATACTTAAATATATACATATAACTGCCCAGACCAAGACAAACAGACATGTTCATGCACATAATTTTGTCCTGTGCGGTGATTCGAACTCGCAACTTCGTAGTAGTGTAACATTTAACTTCTTAACCATTACACAAAATTCTGCCCAGGGAATGGAATTTGAGCTATGATCACCACAGACTGTGTCATAAATTCTGTCAATCTAGGATTATTTCAACAAAGATATTCTTATAACATCAGTCTCCTTATTTTCTCAAACTTTACCGTTCGTTGTCAGATAAAAATATTAAATATTAACTATAATATCACCGAGTTTTTAATAAAGACCCCGCCGGTTGTTTCAAAGAAAATAAACTTTGTACAGCGTTAGAAACATCTGACTGTAGCAGAGCAATATTTAGAGTTGCAGAGTTAATAACAGCCATTTTATGATATGCACTTGCAGTCAACTTGATGCTTTTTTATAGGGCAAAGGGACATTCCGTCTGGAATGGTTGGCTTTTTGCTTTTTACGTCGTCAAATGTGACATTTTAACTACGTATTTTATTTGTCATTCTTCCGTCAGTGTTAAAAGGGAACTTTTTAACAAAAGCATCACTGTCTGTATGTTTGTTTAAAGACAGGGCCAATTTTTGTAGGGGACGTAGAGTCTTTTTGTTTCTCACGTCCATCAAACAAACATTGTTATAATATAGTACATATATTCTTTGGGGCATAAGAAACAATATTTGCCATGGCAAAACTCGGTCCGAACTGGGTGAGATAGCCTAGAACTGATTTAAACTTAAGAATATTACACATATATTACCTTTTGGTCCCTAACTTAAAAAAAACTGGTGTCCCTTGTACCTGCTTGTAAGGTCGCTACATCTCAGTTGGGGAGGGTATGGGGTCCATGAGCAGCGATAATCATTTACCATCAGGTAACACTCTTGTTCCTTTGCATCAGTACATTTTAAATAACACTACATACCCTAGGGTCTAGATTTCTTTAACCGAGATGCCAAATCTTTGACGCAAAGACGAAAAGACTTCTATCTCCTGAAATGAATAGTTACCATTTATGAGTCAAATCGTACCAGTTCGAATCCCGGGGGAGACGCTTTTAGATGAAAGTGTGTCAATAGCTATCTTGACTTCCTGATTGAGTAGGTATTTCCTGAATAGAAACATTCTCGTTTGTCGGTGTACATAATTTTAAACACACTTAGGGTGCCGACAGCGATTTTAACACAAAAAAGTTTTGCCAAGTGTGAAATTTGGCTCACGCATTGAGGGTTCCGTACATTTTTTTTAGAAAAGTGTTTCTGTTTTCGTGTTTTTTTTTTGTAAAACATTTTCGGGTTTATCTACGTTCCGTTATAATACCAAATATAAACAGGACTAAATGGTATGTTTTTAATTTGGTTTACTAATTATTTCTTGACGATTCGATTACGCAACTGTGGTTTAAATAAACGGTAGTCCTTGTGTATTACAAAAATAGATATTTATTTGATTTTCCTATGAGCCACATAGCATAGGACTTCCTTCGATCAAGTGTACAGGTTCCCACATTAATATTACCGGGACACAACCATAGTTATTATGCCATTGCCTCTGTAGGGAGGGTGTAGCTACCTAGTACTTAATAAATATTTCTTGAATAATATTTTATTTATTCCGTTTTCATAATTATAGTTTTTACTATCTATATTCCTATGCATTTCATTTTCAACACAAGCTAAACGCAAAGTTTCTGAAGCAAACTGAGGCCATGGGTGTAACACAGCCTAAACGACGAGCATATGTAGTATGAGTACATACCTAGTAAGTTTTGTAAGGAACCCTAAAATACCCGAAGAATCATTTCCGTGCATTTTTTTCCATACAAAATGTAGCAAAAAGTACTGCAATATCCCACTCTGTTTACTTAATCAAATTCTGCACTCTATTACCAACTGTTAAAGTTTAAAATAGAGCGAATATTAACCACAGGTGGCATTGCTTGAGAAACTTTAATCCTCGGATTAGGTTAGTTCAAAGTATGTTGAAGATTTTTTTTGTAAGAAACAAGATATTTTGTTGATCCTTAAAATGTTTAGTTAGGTGGGGAACTGTGAAATAATGTTATAGTTAAGTTTTAAGTAAGTTTGGGGTTGGTTGTTGACAAACATTTGGACGTGGTAGTTATGCGATTAAGTGCGGTTATGTGGGTTTGGGTCTAAGGTTTAGTTCTCGGTTCGTGACATAGTTTGTTTCGGTTTCTTAATAGGGTGTGGTTTTTGGTGTAGAAAATGCATTTCTAATAAATATACCTACCTACCTACATAGAAGTACGATCATTTATATTTGTTGACTTAAGTCATTACTACTATACATATTATATAGAATAGACACCTTGAATAAATATTTGCTTATGCGAATTGTTGTCCATGGACATTGGACAACAGTTGCTCTATTGTATTAGTTTTATAAGCGAAAAAATGCTCATCATCTGCTCTCTTCCCTCCAAGTTAACGCACGCAAATTTTGTCTTGATGTCCACTCTTAAGGTAGTACCTAGTAATACCTCAATTACTTAGGCAGAAAATATTTTTTTAAATCTCAAATGATTTTATTGAATTCGTCTGACCGTTCCTGAGGGAACTATTGACTGGTGGGCTACTGACAGTAAATACTATTCTACCCTTAGTAGGTACGAGCATCCCCTATTCACCCCAAGAGACTACCCTTTGTAGTACAAATGAAGTGTTTGACATTCAAATCGATATCTTTTCACTTATGCAAAGCAGCGCGAAATGAAACATTTGAGTAGGTAGGTTTTCTGACGAAATGAATACTAATGAAAGTGAAAGTTTAGGCTTTTGTTTTTTTTCTTCGTATGTTTTAGGGAGTGATCACCGCTGCCCATGGACATCTACAACCGCACAAGAGTCGCAGATGCGTTGCCTGCCTTTAAGGAGCTCTGGCGACCTTACTCACCAGCAGATATATAGAACAACGGTTACGATGTTCTACTTCACACGAGCGGCCCATTCGAGTGGAAGTTCCACTCAGCTCTATATCTCTTCTGCTTCAGAACTAGAGACGATCGTCCCACTACTCTGTTAACTTGCGGTTTCCTTCTCACCCTTTTTTTCTCCTTCCAAAAAAGAACAAGCGACTCCTTTAAAAAGAATCTTCGCAAACAAACAAGACGCAAATATCAAAACTCTATTTTAAAAGAAAATATCACACAACGCAAACAACATACACGTCGCCTATTTTAAAATAACATACATATAATATAGTAACAAACGTCCGCATTTCCTGTAATTCGCGAGTACAGTCAGACGCACAGATACCTACACTCTGTCCCGTAGCTATATCCTTTTCCGGTTCACTCGCCCGCCAAATGTAAGGAATCTAAATAATATTCGCCGAGGGTGACACAGTGTAGTATGTGAAATGTAGAAGCTTGGGGTAATTTTTTGGTATTATATGTTCTAAAACGATCGTGGCCATGCGTACTTAAGAAATTATGTCATGCAATTGCTCTCTCTCTTGTTTTGATTGATAAACAAATCCACGAACCACTTTTTCGTGCAATTAAGATTAAATAAATAAAAAGTCCTCTTGAATTGCTCTGCCCTTGAGTCCGCTCGAAACAAATCGCAAATCTTCCAGAGGACGGCTCGGAATTTTATTTTTTTGCACAAAGTGGCGCACAATATTACAATAAGAAAATATATAATGCACTTAAAAATGTACTGTACATTTTCAGATTAAACATGAGTTACTGCTGTCTCTTTGCCTTAACTGCGCCGCGTACGAAGGTGCTTTTAGCTATGTAAGAGATATTTCTATTTCTCTCATTTTCAGTCTGAGAATTCTCAATCGAAAACATTTTTAAGCTATTGGCAATAAGATCGCATGTTTCATATTTAATTGCGTTTTATTTTTCCATTGATTATATTTGTCCATTGATTTTATGAACGGAGCAAATATTGCTTTTGATATTTTCAATGGATGAAAAAATAACGCTGTTATTTATAATTCTGTATACGAGTAAAATATTTCGTCTTTTATTTCTGAATGTCATATTGCAAAATGCAGAAGCTATTTCGTTTTATTATTTTCTATTTTAGTATCAGACACTTTATTTAATATTCTCAAAAGCTCCTTTCATATTATATTGTTTTTACATTCTGATAGTTAGCGGTTGCTATATCATTCGATTTTATTGAGACACCTTAATTTTCAAGTGGTTCGTATTAAAACCTAGCCACGGCCAGATTTCATATTCATTAGAATAAAATATACAATGCTAATTAGAACAATATTGACCGAAGCTACTGAATTTCGTATAAAATCTAATCCGATTTTATCATATATGTTCATTCTGAATAACACAAAATACGCCGTTAATTTTAAATTAAATATATTTGCATTTTATTATACAGTGTCATCAATCAACATTGATAGTGGTTGTTGTCACTCGCTTTATTAAAATAGAAAATATCAACAACAAAGTTAATTTTAAAACCGCAATAAATTAAAACATCAATTAGACATCATTTTATCATAACTCATAAAACTGACTTAACGATCTTCAATTTACAACTCAAGTTTTCATTTCAATCTTAAATACAGTAAATTAATTTTTATAGTCTTCTAAGTTAATAAATCCGTCAAGAATAAAACAATACGAGACGTTGGCGTTTTGTTTTACACAAAAAAGTTGGTTGAAAGCGTCGATAATTGTTTGAACAAAGAATTTTATGCTGGCAATAAATATTACGAGTTCCTTTAGTGGGGTTTGGCGAAGACGTTCGTTTTGTCACGTGATTATACTATAATGCGTTGACAATAGATACCGTCGACTAATTTACGAGTGTCACTGTACCTTCTCAGAAATGTGTTATAATGCGTTTTGTTCTCGCGGTTTCTGTTTTCAAAATAATGGTGGATCCAATAACTCAGTATTCAATGAGAACTTACGTTTTCCAATTCTGAGTTTTAAATGCACGGATATAAAGTTGCTTTTCGTCTGCCACGGTTTGTTGTTGATTTGTGAAATGTGTTAATTCGGCAATTGTTTTGGGGATCTTTTGTTTTGTATGTTTCGTGTAATGGTGGTGTTCAATTGAACTGTACCGGGAATGGGCAATATGTTTCCGTGTGTACATTTGATTGATTGACAATTTTTGTTATCTGCGTGCTATTTTCTGATATGGGAAATCTTCTACGTACAGTGTCAATTCGATTTTTGCTGTTTTTTGTCAACAAAATCTATGTTATCTTTATAATCGTGTTTGCTTTTGATTTTGTGGGTTTTAAATATGTACATACTTTTTAAGATCAATAATTCTTGTGATGCAGTGTGTCTTAAATACTTTTTAATACCAACACTGTGTTTGTGATATTGTATGTCTTAAAGTATCATACGTTTTAAGAGTAACACTATGTAACTTACCATTTGAGCGCAGAGGGGGCAGAGCGCTTGCCCAGATTGCAAAAGGCGCTTGGTTCGATTCCCGCATGAGCCACATGATATCAGATGAATTTTTCTTTGTTTATAATTTTAAACATTACCATGTCAAGTAAACTTATGGTCGTTTGGTTCTTCTTTCACACAAAAGGAGACTCAAATGACTATTGTTATATCAGGGCTAGCATTGTTATGTAAACTTATTTTGTTTTACTGGTTGCAACTGCACCCATTGCAAACCCCTGTCGTTTAAATATCGATTCAAGGGCGGATGTTTCGAAATACTTACAATGGTGACGATAATGATATTGGCGCTTGCATAGTTCTTGTTAGATAGTTTAGATACTGCTTAAGGTTTTCGTAACTTTTTTATTTTGTTTATTTTTTAACCATATAAAAAACGAGTGATGGTGGCCTAGTGTTAAGCACGGCGCCTCACATACGTGAGGTCCGTGGTTCAAATCCGGGAAAACACTGGATTTTTCGAAAATGTATGTGTGGATTTTTGCCAACTCGGCGGTGAGTTAAATCACTGTAAGGAAACATGTACATTCAGATAGCTTCCGTCTTGAGTTCAGTCTGAATGTGTGACCATGATCCAATCTATCTGGTTCCCTCTAAGGGTTACGAAAGTTTGATGGCAGATCGTTTTACTGTAATAACCAAATCCTGGATCATGGCCAAAGCGGACCCCGCTCAGAAACGGGATAATCGCGAGGAGGATGACGACATATAAAAAACAACGATCAAATAGTTAAACTTATTAACATTTTACAAACCTCAGCGGCTTCTTTCAAATGCTTCAAGCCCCCTGACTAGCTCATCTCATTACTGGTGGACAATTTCCCTCAAGCTACCACTTAAGGCTTGCGTCACTTCATACCCCCTAATTAGATAATTTTAAACATCACCCCTTCTTAATAAACCGGACCGCAAAACAAACGACTTGAGATCAAAGCCAGGGGTTCCACGGCCCGCGGCAGACAGTGGGCTTATCTAATAGCAACAGTAGGAATCAATCGCAAAATCAGCGGCACTCGATGCAAATGAATCCGGGCCCTATTACGACCCCTGCGGCTGGTGTGTAGGCTGGTGGTAGACGGGAGATTGGGTTCGATTAGTTGTGTGATTTGTTGTGATAAGACGGGAGTTTTGGCTACTGAAGGAAGAAGTTACATAAATAGTGTCAGTACAAAACATCCAAGAGATTGCAACTTTTCTCTTGTAAATAGCAATCGTAAAGTAGCGTTGTTGGAATAGAAGCGCTGATTGTTGACTATTTTTCACGAAGATTCTTCGTGAATTTTTCATAAAAATTCACGAAGTAGACATCGGATTAAAAAGATTGGATCTCAGTGACTCCCACTTCTGATTTAGATATTTGCACGGCCTTAGCAGGTTAACTAGTGATGATTTGCATAAAGTCGCAGATTATACAGAATTAACAGACCAAGGATTAGTCCAAGTTTCTGCCATTTGTTCCATAGGTATTCGCTCAAATAGTCATGTAAGTAAGTAGCCTATGAATGCCCCACTGCAGGGCAAATGCCTCCATCATTTGAAATCATGTCACGCTTGCCAAATGCGGGTTGGTGATCACAAACCCGGGCTGTGTTCAGTAAAACAGACACAAATTTTTCCCGACACATGAATTGAACCCAGGACCTCGAGACTATGGCCCAGTACTTGAACCACTAGACCATCGAGGCGTTACAGTCATGATTTGCAGAAAATCGCATAGTTGCCACCGGGCCTTACCGATGACCCTAAGCTACGCGTAATTATGTGCGAGTGCGGCCGCTGTTTCAGCATTAGAGATATTACTGCGGCGCCGGATTGCTTCTGTTTGATCCGAACCGACGGCAATGCAGCAGGAATTATTAGTGAGGACTTTATAATAGACGTTTATCGATGCTGCTTGAAAGGCTACTGATGATTCTGAAACTAATTATCAACATCCTAGCGCCTCTTTCCTCGGGCATTGCCTCGGAGCCCAGGGTACGCTACAACCATGATCCTAAACTGACTAGCCTGGTTATTACAATGGAGCGGCTGTCGTCTGACCCCTGTAACCCTTACAAGGGAAGCCAGAACATTTGGATCATAGTCGGGACAAACGGCATAACGTGCTTCAAAATGTTTCCAAAGAACGTTTAGACAGCATTATTAGATCAAGAAGATATTTTAGTCCACGTTTCGGCGATTTGTAGGAGATAGGTATTTGCTCAAATAATTGTGATGAGTAAAAAATCGCATAGTTGCTACCGGGCTTTAGCGATGACCCTAAGCTAAGCGTAGGGTCATCGCTAAAGCCCGGTAAGCTAAGCGTAATTATGTGCGAGTGCGGCCGCTGTTTCGGCATTAGAGATATTACTGCGGCTTTTTTTTTTATTATTTAAGATATTGCATTTGAACTCAGTCACACCTGATGGAAAGTGTAGATGCGGCCTAAGATGGAGCACGCTTGCCTGTTCACTCTTGTCTCATTTCAAACAAACTGCAATAGGCCGAAGTATAATCGATGCTACCAGTAAAGCTGCTATGATTCTAAATCCAATGACGTCATGTGAAAAATTGGAGAGTAAACATCAGATTTAGTGGACTTTTGAGTTCCAGTGCCTGTTATACCTAGACTAAAACACGCTATAAGTTAAACTAATGTTAAATCGAAGAAAGGTCCTCGATGTTTCCATTTTAAAGATTTATACATCTTTCTCGCTGGTAATTTACTGTCAGAAAATTACTTAACTATGTTTAGGCTTTAGAGATGACCCTAAACTACGCGTAATTATGTGCGAGTGCGGCCGCTGTTTCGGCATTAGAGATATTACTGCGGCGCGGATTGCTTCTGTTTGATCCGAACCGACGGCAATGCAGCAGGAATTATTAAAGAGGTTATTAAAATGGACATTTAAGAATGCTGCCAGAAAGGCTACTGATGATTCTGAAACTAATTATCACCATCCTAGCGCCTCTCCCGGTTGCAACCTTTGGCCCAGGGTTCGCTACAGCTAAGATCCTGAACGGACTAGCCTGGTTATTAACAATGGAGTGTCTGGTCGTCTGACCTCCGTAACACTTACAAAGGGAGCCAGAACATTATGATCATAGTCTGGACCAACGGCATAACGTGCTTCCGAAGAACGTTTGGGTCTCAGTGACTGCACAGAAGACAGAAGTATTAGATCAAAAAGATAATTTAGTCCAAGTTTCTGCCGTTTGTAGGAGAAAGGTATTTGCTCGAAAAATCGCATAGTTGCTACCGGGCTTTGGCGATGACCCTAAGCTAAGCGTAATTATGTGCGAGTGCGGCCGCTGTTTCGGCATTAGAGATATTACTGCGGCGCCGGATTGCTTCTGTTTGAACCGAACCGACGGCAATGCAGCAGGAATTATTAGAGAAGTGTATATAATCGCATTTTATCGATGCTGCCAGAAAGGCTACTGATGATTCTGAAACTAATTATCATCAGATTTTAGACTTTCGCGTTGCATTATATCACTAATATTATTTAACGGGACTAAACGCGATATTAATTATGTAGTATATCTATACTACTTACTGCTTGACGTTTCGGCTGCGTTACAACAGCCGTGGTCGCAAGTGGACTGGTGATGCGGGGCGTCGTCTGCTCGGGCGCCGTTGTGAATTTTCTTCTGATACCCCCAACTCGTCACTTATTTAATTTAGTTTTAGTTTAGTCCCGTTAAATAATATTAGTGATATAATTATCATCATCCTAGCGCCTCTCCCGGCTGCATCCTTTGGCTATTGCCTTAGAGCCCAGGTTTCGCTACGACTATGATCCTGAACGGACTAGCCTGGTTATTAACAATGGAGTGTCTGGTCGTCTGACCTCCGTAACACTTACAAAGGGAGCCAGAACATTATGATCATAGTCTGGACCAACGGCATAACGTGCTTCCGAAGAACGTTTGGGTCTCAGTGACTGCAGAGTAGATATAATTATTAGATCAACAAGATATTTTGGTTCAAGTTTCTGTCATTTATTGGAGGTAGATATTTGCTCAAATAGTCGTGGTTAGCAGAAAATCGCATAGTTGCCACCGGGCCTTACCGATGACCCTAAGCTACGCGTAATTATGTGCGAGTGCGGCCGCTGTTTCGGCATTAGAGATATTACTGCGGCGCCGGATTGCTTCTGTTTGATCCGAACCGACGGCAATGCAGCAGGAATTATTAGAGAGGTGTCTGGGATAATCTAATTCCAGAGTCTGGACACTTGCTAGAATTTTAGACAGTGATGATCTGCAGATTTGTCTCAACGAAGGGTAAATTTGCGAACGTTTAATAGAATAACAGCAGTCACCTGAAGATTTGTCTGGAACTGATTTCAAACAAACTGGAATACTCCAAAGTAAAATCAATGCTACCAGTAAAGCTACCTACTGATGATTCTAAACCCAATGATGTCATGTGAAAGTTTCGGAATAAACGTTAGATTTAGTTAGTAGACATCAGGGTTCTAGTGCCTGTTATCTCCAGACAAAATAAGCTATGAGTTTGACTAGTGTTATTTCGCAGAAAGGTCATCGTTGTTTCCATTTGAAAGATTTATCATCTTTCTCACTGGTAATTTAGTGTCAGGAAAAAAACACAACTATTTTTATGCCTTACCAATGACCCTAAGCTAGAAGTAATTATGTGCAAGCACAGTTGCACAGAGTACAATAAGCGGAGAGGTTCAGCATAAGAGATTAGTGATGTTATGGATATCCGTATCCGTAGCCGCGGATATTCGCCAGGAAAAAATCCGTATTCATATCTGTATCCATAACTTTTTACGCGGATATTTTACAAAGCTTTTCTTTACTTATATTAATTTTTAGGATGAAATAACGTACCATGGGGATGAACTTTTTTTTTATTGCAGCAATAAGATTTTATTCAATTCGAACCATTTGTTCCTGAGATAAGTGCCTTCATACAAACAAACAAATTCTTCAGCTTTATTATATTAGTATAGATTTTACCTTGGACAAAACAAAAGTAATACTCGCGCGATGCAAGTTGAAACATGTCGTTGCGAAGCGAGTGAAGTGTCAACTATCATTTCAAGGTCACTTTTACATAAGAAAATAAATATCCGTTTCTACCTGTATCCGTATCCGCGGATCTTGACACCGAATATCCGTTCACAGATCCGTATCCGCTACATTTTTAGCTGTCCATCACATCACTATTAGAGATATTACTGCGGATTGCTTCTGTTTGAGCCGAACCGAGAGCATTGCAGGAATTATTAGAGAGGTGAATGTGGTATTATTTCATCTGCGGCGCTCTTATTACCCTGCGGGTTTGAGACTGGTTCCGGGAATTGGGCTGTGTCCTATAGCGGTAATTCTGGACCTAAAATTTTGGAACCTAGTTTCGGGAATAGGAATCGGAAATCAGAATTGTCAGTGGTTGTGTAGGGCTAAAATCTGGCTTTGATTTTTATTTCCAGTTTAATTTTATCTGGCAATTCATTCACCTAAGTAATTTTAATTAAACGACTGGATTTATTTACTTTATTACTTACTGTAGTCTAATGACTGCCTTTGTGATGTAGTGGTTATAGTGCTGTACTTATACCTCGGAGGTCATAGGTTCGCACCCCGAGGGGAACACTTACTGTTTGTGTTGGTTTGCCCAGATTTTTTTCGGTCACCCATCCGATGACTGGTCTCTGCTAAAGTTGCTTAACTTTGCAATCGCTGCCCGAGTGCGGTAACCATTGCACCATCGAGCTGCTCAACCCCGAACCATTTAACTTACGTACTACAAAGTGGTTATACTCAAAGCCGTTAAAGAAACTTAATTAAAAAAACATGTTCAGTCTAATCTAGCCCATCTTCAAACAGGTCTTTTCTTGCTAGAGAAATAAAACTAAAAAATACGTATCCAAAGGAAAATCCCTGTATATTAAAAATCCGCCATAAAGCAGCCGACATCATTTTATTAATTAATTCCTCCATAGTTTATGAGTCTTTATCAAACAATCTTTCCTCTTGACTACGCGAAAAAAAGATAGCTATTAAGTTTTCATACACATAAAGCTACAATATGGCTAAGATATTTTGCGTCCTGGGTGGTTTACTAATCTTGTATTGTTTTTTTGTTACACAGTGTATCAAGAAAGGGTTAGATATTTTATTCTTGATTCTTACAAAAAAATGAGGTATTTTTGGTTTTTTTACATATAATGAGGAAGCAAACGGGCATAATAACGGGCGATACTTACAAAATTTTTAATACAGTCAGTAACTATCATGTTTGTGGTTTAAACAATAATTATTTTATTGTTTAGATTTTTTATTTATTTGAATGACAACTGCATTAGTGTGTACTTTATTTTTGCGTTATAGATAGTTTTAGTCTATCAAAGATGTAGTCGTATACTAAATAAAATCGCTAATATTATTTGACGGGACGAAACGCGATGTTAAATATGTAATTCATGCACTAATTACTGTAAATAATAAATAGATTAATAAAAGTGTTAAAATGCAAGGCGAAAGTCTAACATCCCCAGAATACAGAACAATCTGTATTCTGAGCTAACATCTTATAATTATATCGCTCTCGCACCGCATCTAATGGAATACGGCCTCCATAAATATAATATCCCAGTTGTTTTTTCTCCAAAACCATCTCCTCAGAGAATTCCCATCAAGACCCAGTGCTTTGTTCCCGTTTGTTTTATTTGGGATAAGTATTATATTCTCATCGTATAAAAAGACGGGACGAATTTTAATTCTTTTAGGGCCGACAAACGGTTATGAACATAGATTGAAATCGATTCGCCCCGACACCAGAAAAATGTAGCATTGTTTTTTGTTGACATGACGTATGTTTGAATATGCCGTCACTTATATAAGAAGCGACAGTCGCTTCAAATATATTGGCAATTTTAAAGCGCGTCGAAGTATGACGCGGGCATAAAAAGATTTAAATCTACGGTTATGAATATGATTCGATGAAAAACTATCGGAGCTCGTCAAATATTGACATAATGATATTTTTGATATTTCGGTTTGATATGTGAATTGAATTTGTTATCAGGTTTGGTTCTTTGGGAGATATTTTGAAGTAGGTAGTTTTTTGGACTGTTGAATAATTTTTTCTGGTTAAAATATTTTGTCAGAGAAATTCTTCATTCTTTTTTTTTAAAGTAGGTCTAATATTTTAGGTTTTAGTGAATCTATAGTTGACTTTACCTAACAATGCCATTTGTGTTCACCAATCAGTCAATACGGTTTATTAAGTAATTAATCCGGTATCCGACATTACGATGAAGTGGTTTCATCATTCCAATAAAGTTAAGATCAAATCTTCGATAAGACAATAATTTAACCCACGGCTCATAGCTTTTCGAAGTACATACTTTAAAGAAACCAATTTGTTTTTATATAGGGACACTAGTCTCAGGGGCGCAAATTGTACTCAACCCGGGAATCGAATTCACGACCTCGATCGAATCGAGTCCACTGCCTGTTTTAAACCACTAGCTAGACTATGTCTATTAGAAACGTAAGGCTAGTTATACTACATATTAGTAGGGATTAATCCAATCAATTCTATTCCTTTCAACTGACCCTGAATAATTCGTCATGTCTTAGTGCTTCTCCCAGCCCCTTGGGACCGGCAGTGCTAATAGACACGGAAACTTGACCGGATCCGTCCGAGGTTCGAAGTCGGGCAGTCACTAGGGAGTCTGTACGGGGTTCAATTGTTAAGCCCATCACTGGTTAATCATTAGTTGGTTCTAGCGGTATTAGTACTCATATGTATGAACTTAAATACGTTATGGAAGGTCATCTATCTAGGAAGAATCGTGGATTCAAATTATTTTTTTGATTAGACCAAGCAACTGTCTTGATTTATTTAAGTTATATTTGTAATACCACTGTTCAATCTGATGTCTGTAACACAAGTGCTTAAGCTACTTAACACGGGGTCAGATCAATGTATGTGATGTTGTGAAATATATTATATATTTTTTATTTATTTTTTAACTGTCGACTCGTTTAAAGGGCGCAGGGCAATGCCATGAACTGATTTCTTTGGCATAACAACTGCCAGTTTATGAATAATAAGCCCGCGTGGGCACTACGACGATATTTCGCGGAAATATGGGGATTTCCTTCGGTGCCGTTACGAGTATATAAGAGGAAATAAGAATAAGGAAGAGATACATACATAGTGTAAAACAGAGTCGCTTTCTTCTGCCTATTCCTATGTAATTAAATCTTTCAAACTGCACCACAGCCGGTTACCTTACTATAGTGACGAAACACTGATAATTTTACATGCAACCCTGCGAAACCGGGGCGGGTCACTAGTAAATTCGCAAATTAAAATTCAAGTGACAGCTGTAGAGTATGTCAGTAAACAAACGGTATTTCCCCGAGACATAACTGCTTACTCACTAACACCTATCCATTTCAGTGGAAAACGTCTCCAGTATGTCAGAGATAAGACTAACGCAACATGGTATCGCGTCTAGCGAAATATTATTTAATCCGCTCCAGCCTCCGCCACCAATATCAAACGTGGGCCGACTGTACATCTGTAATGCGTGACGTGACGCTCAAGCCGCGGGTACAGTCGGATTGATGATAGTGGGAGAAGTGCGAATTGAGTTTTGATGTCAGGTGATGTTTGTTTGGCCCAAATGGTTAGCAAGTTGAATTTTGAGTTTGAAATGTTTTGAGCGAAAACCATAACTAATAACTCGTGTTATTGTAATGATTGTGAGACCTTACTATTGTCGTATCGTAATGTAAAGAAAGAAAGAAAAACGTTTACTGAGTGTAAAACAAAACAATACACAACATAATAAAAACAGAACATTTTTTAAAAAGAAAAAATAAATAATGACGTGACAGGCAAAATAAAAGTAGGTTATGTTTTACACTCAAAAGGCCAATGCTCATCATACGCGACGTGACGTTGCACGTCCCATGTAATATTTGACGAGTTACAGGTAAATGATCTGCATGTTTCATAAAAAGGATAAAAGGGAGAAATGTAAGATTTCACCTCTCTTGCTTCGCGTCGCTTAAGTCCATCATCATAGAATGAACGATATGCCGATGGTGAGGATTATAATTATCTGACGGATAGTCCATACCAGTTAATAAGACAGGCTATCTAAGATAACTTTTATTTAGTACTGTGAATTGACTTCGCTCTGCTTGATGGTAAGCAAAAGATGAGCCCTGATAAATAATCTTAAAGACCTGAACTATTTTTATTACTGTTTCGCTTCCAATCCAAACCAGCCGTAGCTTCACTACACTTCCCTTTACTGTGGCATGGATATTACTAGTTTAATCGAATCCGAGCGCGATCGCGTTCGTGCTTCATACTAACTACTGTTATGATCGGTTCAATAATACCCGCCGTTTAGAGGTTGCATGCGTCTTTCAACACGGCTCAAGATGAACAGATTTTGATCAAGTAGATCCTTACTTAATAATACTTATAAATGCGAAAGTAGCTCTGTCTTGTCTGTCTGTTATGCTTTCTCGCTTAAACCACTCAAAAGATTTTTATGAAAGGCACAGACGATCTTTAGTAAAAAATAGATGAAAAAAAAACCTAGACCAACGGAGGATTTCCAATAACCTAAAGCCTTCATCGTCAAATGGGCTATCCAACACAAAAAAAAAATTCAAATCTGACCAGTAGTTCCCGAGTTTAGCGCGTTCAAACAAACAAACAAACAAACAAACAAACAAACAAACAAACAAACAAACATACAAACAAACAAACAAACTCCTCAGCTTTTTATATTAGTATAGATGTTGTGCAATGCTTTGTGAAGCTGTGGAAAAACAAAATTGACATAAGCCATACAGATGGCTACGTAGCTACAGCAAAGGCGCCTAAATGAAATGATAATGATTGATATCAAAACATCCAAACTATCGAAATCATTGGATACAGGCGCCCGAAGGCTCCTATCTCTTCGCGATTACGATCCGTTCCCCGGGAATTCAATTTTAGCGTAATATCCGACCGAATATGCTATTCGATGTTAAGATGAGAAATATTACGAAAGCTGCAAAATTGTGGTAGCGTTTATTGGTTTTTTTGCGGTGAAATAACCATTTTGGATGTGTTTGGAATGCTATCTGAGTTGGTGATTAAGCTAAAACCTTTCTCTGTAACAAAAACTTTATAACAAATAATGGAGGACTTTGCCTATCAATGAGACATTAATAGGTTGATACTACTTCAAGAGAGTATAGTTTAGTGGGACTTATACTCAAATGAGCCGGTCGTTTGAGGAAGTGACTTACAGGAGACCACAGTGAAGTATATGGTCTTAAAGGCAGGCAACGCATCTGCGACCCTTGTGTGGTTGTTGATATGTGACCATTGACTGGATCTGATCTGGGTATGAAATAAAATTAATATCAACAAACATATAGGGCGGGAAACATTTGAACCAGAAATATTAAACTGAAATACCAAAATAACAACACGAATTGGAATTTTACGAAATCAGAGCAAATTGTCAAATTGCGAGACCGAAAAAAAATCTCTGCATCGCGTTCCAAATATGAAACGTTTAAAACGGTTTAAAAATTCATAAAAGGAAACATAAACTCGATTCCGCGTACCGGATTCAAAATGTATTAACGTCTGAATAGCATTCCGCGACGCTGATTGGCTGTCGCGCGAGGGAAGTATAAAAGGTATTTGAGTGTTGCCATATTGCTAAATTAAAGCGGCATTAGTATTTTTTTATTTATTTTACTGTCTAGGATACTTTATTTTCATTTTTGTTTACAAAATTTGAATTTATTTTGAATTTATTAACTTGTTTATTTTGATAACTTTAAATGCTTGAGATAAAGTCGTTGGTAATGCTCCACCAACGGCTCTTTTCAACTAGTTGGTCCATGTCTTATATTAGTAGTTCAACATTTTAACACGGTCCATTTCGTAATAAAAATAACGTGCCAACACTAAAAGAGGTAGAGCTTAGTGGATATTACACTCGAATTTGCCACTTTTCTGGGGAAACACCTCATCCTTACAGAAGACCACAGTTAAAAGTAAGTAAGGTCGCCGGAGCTCAGTTGTGCAGGGTATGGGGCTTTAAAGGCAGGCTACGCAGCTGCGACCCTTCCGCGGTTGGGATATCCATGGGCAGAGGAGATGACTTACCATCAGGTAACTCTCTTGCTCGTTTGCCTCCCAATACCATAAAAAAACTCAAGGGCATGCATATTCATACCTTCTAGATTATTAAAAGCTTGTCATAGTACATATCTAGGTAGTTTTCCTAGTCCTTACAATACTTGGCTTGCAATAAATCGTGGCAACACAAGAATGCATGTTTCATTAACGCTATTGTACGGCCGAAGACGCGGAGTCGGTCGCACAAAAGCGTTTGTTCGGAACGCTCGGAGGCGTTGGGAACGCTTCTAGACGTTCCGAGGCGGTCTGCAGTTAAACATTGATGGGGGAATGTGCAAGGCAAGTCTTGGCGACGAATAAACGATGACTCCTGGCTATTCAAGAAGTTTGAATGAAGGGAATATTGTATCAAAAGATTTTATAACCGCTTAGTTATGAAAATATTAATATTTTCTTCAGGTGCACGCGACACGTGCATCTATAATAAAAAATGCTCGATTACCACTCATTCATGAAATGAAACTACATATTTTGATCTCGAAATCGGCCGGGATGACGATAACTTTAGAGATGATTTTTATCTATATCATAATCATGCGCCCATCGTAGTCCACAGTAATGATGTGCAAGATGTCAGAATTTGTATCCGCGGATATAATCCAGGAAAAAATCCGTAGCAGAAACTTTTCAGGCGGATCTTATACGGATCTTTTATTCACTAATTTTTTATTGTTAGGATATTTGTATATTTTAAATGGGGCAAACCATTTTAAATACATATTGTATAAATAGCATAATATTATTATGAATTCTTAGTGAAAACAAACCCATCTCTTAACTAAGAATTTATATGCTCCGAAGTGGCACTTTAATAAAGTCAATATCTTTGTCAAAACATTTGCTAGATTTTCCTAGTAGAACATTATAAAGCTAGTAATACACAAGCCAAGAGGCGTTTGGCTGAGCTTCTGAATCGCATTAAACCGAGCTACTCGAAGACAAAAGCCTTAACTTGAGCTGCCTAAATGCGTTACAGAAACCATATTAATGTAGTTAGGATACCGGATTATCCCGATGAAACTGGCTAGTATATTTTGGGTGACTACGTTATCGCATTATGCGATGAAGTATCATTATGCATTAATGTTGCACTAAGGCTCGTATTAATAAATCGCACTCAACTCTGAGCTCAATCTTGAGTGCGAAATAGATATGTCATTCTCATACAAAACAGCACCTCAAGTTCGCGCTCAAGTTCAAGCTCAGAGTTGAGTGCAATTTATTAATACGAGCCTAAGATTGTGAAATGCAGCAAGACTAAATTTGAGAATTTTGAACGTGAAGAGGAAAAAAGACATGCTAGATAAATCATCTCTGTCTGTTACATACAGTCCATTAATGGATGTAGGCCACCCATAGATGAGGGGTTATACCCATACTTAACACGCTAGGCAGGCACAAACCTACATTTATCATCATCATCATCAGCAGCCTATTGTAGACTACTGCTGGACATAGGCCTCCCCTAAGACTCTCCACTCAGTTAGATCCTCGGCGTCTTACATTCAGCTATTGTTATACAAATACATGCAAGATTTGGGTACAAATACCGATGTTTATAACACAAACATTTTCCCCATAGCGGGATTCGAACGCACGGTCCTCATTTTTGTGTCCAAGATCTATAACCAAGATCTATATTTGACAAGCCACTTGGTATAGTGGTTAAGAAGTTGATTGTTTTTAGTCTTAGAGGTCGCGGGTTCGATCCCCGCACAGGACCAACATTTGTGTGCATAAAATGTCTGTTTGTTCTGGTCGAGGTGTCCATTACCATACCATTGTTAATTCTGATATCTATAACAAAAGTGTTTTAGCTACTTAACACGGAATCAAATCAACGTAAGAGCTGTTGTGAAATATTCTTTCATTTATATATTTACACTAACGGACCAGTGAAACACATTTCTATTCCTATATATTGCTAACACATTTCCTATTCCCAACATTTCCGATAAATGCAACGCCGTCAATGCAGTATTCAACCTTGCAAGGCATATATAATTAAAACCAAGTCGCAATATGAATATCGGAGGAACGGAACGTCATGTTTTATTCCTCTGAGGTTAATAACGCACGGAGCGGTTTTCACCCGCGCCCGCCGCGCTTGCGGGCCAGTAGCCTATGCGGGTGATAATCGTAACCGCGGCGGCTGCGTTACAAAAACTCCGGTCTCGTGAGTTAGGAAGAAAAAACTCCATTCCGCTATCGACAGCTTGCGCGGAGAACTGCTTCTTGAAATATGTTTTTTTTTTACATAGATATCTGTATTCTGTAAAGGCCTCCGTGGTGTAGTGGTTAGAGCGCTGTGCTCAAAAACTACGAACTCGTAGGTCGTGGGTTCGAATCCCGCGGGGAACACTTTCACTTTGTGTTGGTTTTCCCAGTTTGGTTAGGACATTGAAGGCTTGAATCACCTGATTGTCCGATAAGAATGATGATTCCGTGCTTCGGAAGGCACGTTAAGCCGTTGGTCCTGAGTAAGATTCAACTGGTTTGGTTTCCTTTGTAGTTACGGAGATCAGACTACAGTCGCTGCATTGTAATAACCAGGCATGTCAATTTAGGATCATAGTCGCAGCGTACCCTGGGCTCCAAGGCAATGGCCGAGGATGCAACCGGGAGAGGCGCTTAGATGATGATGATGGTCTGTATTCTGTAAAGAATGCGGGCCCGCAACCGCGGCGGCCGCGTGCGAAAACCGCGTCGTGAGTTTTAAGCCGAGTCGGCGGCGACGGCAGTCGTTAGGTCTTAGCAAATTATTCACTCCGCCGTCGCTCAGTCGATACCTCATTGCTTATTCTCGTTTTAAATCGCAGCTGCCTTTGTACGGACAGACGGACGTACGGTAATCGAAAAAATGTGGCGATTTGGAAATGTCCATGGAATAAGTTGCAGAGTTTCGGGAAGAGCAGAAAGTGTTTGCGATCTGCTAGTGTACGTACAAATGAGTGCGCAAACTTTAGTGCAGTCTGTATCACTTGGCACAAATGCCAAATATATTCCCTAACTTCAATAATTTGGTGGGTGGAAGATCTGTTACAGCCGTATTTTTTTTTATTTGATTGGAAGGCAAACGAACAAGCTGGACGCCCGATGGTTAGAGAACACCGCTGCCCATGGACATCAACAACCGCACAATGGTCGCAGATGCGTTGCCTGACTTTAAGACCCAATACTAAGCAATACAATGTAAGCTCTGGCGACCTTACTCATCAGAAGAATGCCGTATAAAGGATAGATAGATAAGTAGTAATGACTGGGGACCATCGGTTAGAAGTAACTAACAAGCAGGAGCAAGATAAAGTATAAAAATATACTTTGTTCAGAAATCCAAAGACGATAAAAGTATTTTAGTTCTCAATATCATAGAATAAACACTTCTTCAATTACCTACATGAAAAAAAAACATTAACTTACTTTTATCGAAAGGCAATTAGTACAAAAGTCAACATGACAACAAAATGATACCAAACAGGCCTTTCAACTATTAAAGATTAAAGAAGAAATGTAAGTGCTCAAAATGCCTCTACATCATAACAACAGCTTAAAATGAAAGTGTGTTATTTACAAATAACTAGATACAATGTTGTAAAGGAGATTCATGTGACAATTTTATTTCCACATGTTTTTAAAAAAGATGTTAACGACCACTTAAATTCCAAAGAGTGTGAATCATTGTACGTACCTTGAGACTTGACCCATTATAACATTGGTGAGAGCCGATAAAAAATACAAAGAGCGGCTTGCGAAGGACCATCATAATTTGACCTCTCAGATATAATTTTGTATACATTTTTCAATGAGGTTACATATTCACTGGGGTCTCATTGGATGGTCAATACATGGTCTTCAGGACTTTGTGTGATTCATTTCCGTTACGTGTGTTGGATCTTGCTGGTTATCTATGTGTGTCAAGATATACTGACAATGTTGATGAAGTAATTTATTGTTGAGTGTCTTCATAGACGAACGGTTTGATATGATGGTTGAAAAGTCGACTAACATCAAGAGGCCGCGTGTTTGATCTCCGAACAGGACAATCACTCATATGCATTAGGGGTCTCTTTGTCCTGATCTAGATTTTTTTATGTACGTCTCTGGTTAAAAAATAATATTTATAATTATTTTTTTTGTTGATATTATAAAAATTAATAATAATAATTAAAACCTTGGACGAGCACACCAATTGCCTAACCCCAAACTAAGCTTGAAGCTTGTACTATGGAAGCTAAGCAACGGATAGACATACTTAAATACATATAAAAATCCATGACTCGAGTACAAATGCGGACACAAACATTTCCCCCAGGTGGGATTCGAACTCGCGACGCTTGGTTTTGTGCCAAAGGTCTCTAATCACAACACCAACGGCGCAAGTCAAATATCCCCCACACTTAAGTTACTTACCACGGAGTCTATCAGTGTATGTTCTGTTGTAATTTTTCATGTTTTATCTGTCATTGAATATACCACATCATTTAAGTAAATATATGTACACACCTACCATTATTACCCATTGTCTAGCTCAAAACCAAAGTCAACAAACCGCTCGAAAATCCGCAGCTCTCAAATAATCGACGGACGAATAATGCCCAATCAATAAGTCGGGCCGGTCGGATATTGCTGTTTGATCCGACCGCAGCCGGCGCCGCGCGGCGACACTTGTATTACAAATTGGACCCGGTGCAGCCGTTGTTGGGTTAGGGGAAGGTTTAGGGTTTAATGAAGAGAAGGGATAGTTTAGTCGGTAAAAGTAAAGTATCAGCCTATTAATGTCCCACTGCAGGGCAAAGGCCTCCATCATTTGAAATCATAGATGGGTTTTGGCTTAATCACCACGATTTGCCACATGCGGGTTGGTGATCGCAAACCCGGGCTGTGTTCAGAAAAATCGACACAATTTTTTTCCGACCCAGGAATCGAAACGTATAGAAAACGGATAGACATACTTAATTATTTTATACACATCCATGTACTCGAGTACATATGCCATATCTTCATCACACAAACATTGACCCCTATCGGGATTAAAACCCGCGATCCTTGGTTTTGTAGCCACTAGACCACGGGCACGTCAATTAAACGGCAAATGAGTTTATTGTTCTTCTATTTTATCAATCAATCAAGCAATCAATCAATTTTTATTTCCCTTCAAATTTTCCAATTGACAGACGACAATACTGTGGCATTAATTTTGACTACCCGCTTGGTGTAATGGTCAAGATGTTGCCTATTACGCAAGAGGTCGCGGGTTCGATCCCCGCACAGGACAAACATTTGTGTGCATGAACATGTCTGTTTGTCCTGGGCTGGGTGTTATATGTATCTATTTATGTATATTTGTTATACCACTGTTTATTCTGATGTCTGTAACACAAGTGCTTAAGCTACTTAACACGGAGTGAGATCGATGTATGTGATGTTGTGAAATATTTATTTATAATTTTTAAAATGGGCTAAGACAATAATGCCACAAAGCAATTGAGTATTATGGAATTGCTCTTTTCGATACGATTCCTCTGCATCCTCACAAAGGAATTATATTAACCAGGGCATAGATCTTAATGGTTTTATGCCTTTGCGATACTTCAAACCACTCAAGAACAGGGCCTGTAGCCAAGATGCCACTTTGACGAATTCGCCATAAGCTTTCATCGCGACTTATATTGCCCTGGGGTATTCGTTAACCTACCCCGCAAGGCACTGGACCCGCGGGGTCGGTCGCGCAATTCCTTTTTTGAATTGGCCGCACACGAACTTTTTATGTGAGCGGGATGGAGATATAAGTCGCTACGAAAGCGTACGGCGAATTCGCCAAAGTAGCATCTTGGCTAGCCTACCAGGTCGTGAAATGAGAAGCGACAGTGACTTCACATCGCATGTAACTTTAGTAACCAACGTACGTCACCTCAATCAAAATACTGCGACTGTTTTCTGGTGTCAAGGCATATCATCATCATCATCCTAGCGCTTCTCCCGGTTGCATCCTCGGGCATTGCCTTGGAGCCCAGGGTACGCTGCGACTATGATCCTGAATTGACGTGACTGGTTATTACAATGGCGCGACTGTCGTCTGACCTCCGTAATCACAAGGGAAACCAGACCAGTTGGATCATGTCGGGACCAACGGCTTAACGTGCCTTCCCAAGCACGAAATCATCATTCTTATCGGACAATCAGGTGATTCAAGCCTGCAATGTCCTAACCAAACTGGAAAAACCAACACAAAGTGAAAGTGTTCCCCGCGGGATTCGAACCCACGACCTCCGAGTTCGTAGTTTTTGCACAGCGCTCCAACCACTACACCACGGAGGCAGTTGTCAAGGCATATACAACTATTTAAATCAATGAACGAGGATTTCCACGTTTCCATTTCACACAGTTTGACACACGAGTCCCAATCACTTAGTGAGGAAACCGACGGAATGGGGTTTTGCTTTGAAATATTGAAAATGCAAGATATAGTCTGTCGGATCGGGTTAAATACAGACTGTTGAGAGGTGTCGGTTTAGATTCTGACTTAGTGAAATAGTGTAGTATATATTTTAATAGTTAGATTTGCCCTCGCTATATTCTGAAATAGGCACTTAAATAAGAGCGACAATCGCTTCTTAAACGTACGAAATGAAAGTACGTTGACAGTCACCCGTTTCAGGGTTCAAATGATAACAGGTTAACAATATTTTTTTCCGTTTTTGTCTCCTTACCTATGAAATAAAATGCCACTTGCTTTTATTTTCGTCCTGGATAGATTTGTACATGTTTTTTTAAAACACAAGACGATATACATATATTTTTTCGATCATCAAAATGGTACAATAGACGGCAACTGTTGTCCATGGACAACAGTGCGTATCTATACTAATATATAAAGCTGAAGAGTTTGTTTTTGATGTTCGTTCGTTTGTTTGTTTGAACGCGCTCATCTCGGGAATTACTGGACCGATTTGAAAAAATCCCTTTGTTTTGGATAGTCCATTTGAGGAGGAAGGCTTTAGGCTATTTGAAATCGAAATCCACGCGGATGGAGTAGCGGCCGGTCGCTAGTAAGAAGATATTTCTTCGAGGTTTCTACTTTATGTATACGTAGAAGTTATACCTCAATGAGTTAAACAAATGTTTGAAAAGAAACGTTAAAAACATTTGTACTCATAATTAAATGTTGATAAACATTGTTGTTGACGATGTTGCGTCGTTATGTTATGTTGTTGTTTACTGATCACATTAATCATTTGTCATCATCACACGAATGTATACAACATTTTATCATACTAAACAATCATTTAATTAAGTGTTTGTTTATTCGGTTTGAAATCCAATACTTTAGCAAAACAATGTGTTTTTATTTGTTCATCCAGTGAAGTAATGTGATTGGATTGCACATGCAGAAAAGCTGAGTTTAACTCTAGCACCATTTAATCTAGATTCAGATAGGAGACTGAATTTATTTCTTTCACAGCGCTTGTTTTTTAAAGCAGACAACTGAACGTTTTGAGTATAATTAAGAATATAAATAAATTCTTTGGACTAACACACCAATTGGCTAGCCACAACTAAGGCTCGTATTAATAAATCGCACTCAACTCTGAGCTCGATCTTGAGTGCGACTTTGATATGTCATTCTCATTCGCTCTTAAGATCGAGCTCAGAGTTGAGTGCGATTTATTAAAGGCTCGAAGCTTGTACTATGGAAGCTAGGGAACGGATAGTTCGATCCTGATCCTGTTTGTCCTGGTCTGGGTGATATACATATGTATGTATCTTTTTGAAGTATATTTGTGATACCATTGTTGATTCTAATATCTGTACCACAAGTGCTTTAGTTACTTACCTTGGATTCAGATTAATGTATGTATGTGATGTTGTAAAATATTTGTTATTTTTTATTATTTACTAGCGGCCGCCCGCGACTTCGTCCGCGCGGATTTCAGACCCCTTTTTTCGCATAAAAGGTTGCCTATGTTTCTCAAGGTCTAAAGATTGTTTATCGATTGAGAGGTTAAATCGGGAAAGCGTAACAGACAGACAGACAGACAGAGTTACTCTCGCATTTATAATATTAGTTTGAATGTGATCAGTTGGCAAATTCAAATGACGCTAACGACAAATGTTCATATTTCCCATTGTTGTATATTTAGGTATTCGTATAACCGCCGTAAGTGCCGCACCTAGAATTCGATGAAAACGTCCAATGTGACAATATGTGTGCTTTGTTATACAAATATTGAGTAGTGATATCAAATTATCAGTACTAGGAAACGGTACATGTGGCTTCTGTCAACATTGATAAAGCTTTTCATGGAATAAAGGTGTATTTTGATACATTTAAAAAAAGATACTGGCAAACGTTTGTATTTTTGATTTTAGAATGTCTTCTGTAGGGTGTTTTTCGTTCTGTGGAAATGGTAATAGAGCCACGGAATTATCTGTTACGTGGACCGACCATATTGTTTCTGATTCGCTTGCTTGTTTACCGCCTCTTGTATTTAAACAAAAGATGGATTAATAGAAGGAGAATCAAACAAGATTCTAGGAAAGGGCAAATCATTTGGGAAACCTATGAAGACTTAACCGGTAAAGACGGCTTCTACTCTAGTAAAAGTCTTAAAGTCATGTCACATTGCAGTCCCACCAAACTATAAGTATAGAAAAAAAATAAGCGGATAAAACGCGACCGAAGTTTGTACAAAATATTTTTTTATATTCGACTTTTAATGTTGAACTATATTTTTCCTCTAAAAAAACATTTGCAATTGAAACCTGTTTTTTATTAGAAGATGAGTATGTATTTGATTACATCAATTAGACAAACGGAATCATTGTGCTTTAAAGGGAGGATAGAGATAATGTTCCTTTTATAAAAGGGTGTCTTAATAATCATCCCTTACCAGAAATTGGCATAATTTCGTCTTAATGATATCTGATGAACAGGGTTGTCAACAAATACAAATATTTATGAAACTACCCTCATAGAACATTGGCCAGAAGGCTAGATGCTTTAATGCCACCTAGACCAGTGCTATGGGTCATGGGTTCAAATCGAGGGGGGGTCACCTGATGGTGAGTGAGTAAGGGAGTTGTGATAGATAATATGAAATACAAAAGTAATATTATATTTTATTCATCCTCCATGCGTTTATACTGTTTCTGTGCGGGGTACGCTTTTTTTATATTATAGGGCAGCAAACGAGCAGACGTATTGCCTGATGGTAAGCAATCAACGCCGCCCATGGACACTCGCAACACCAGAGGAGTCACAAATGCGTTGCCGGCCTTTTAGAAGGGAGTACGCTTCGACTATAATCCAAAACTTGGCGATACTATACTATATTATTATTTGTTATTTTTGCATCTTCCGATGCCCAACCAGGCTATCGAACCCGCAGCCCTGCACGCCCCTCTATAAACAATCGCACACTTCCCCGACAGCTTGGCTAATGATAAATTATGTTTGTTTTGTTACAGGTAATGTCCTGCTGGCTATAACGACGTCTGGATTTAATTGGTACGATTAATTAAATCTTCGCCATTGAAAAGGATTATATACGAAAGGTTCAATTGCGAAATAATTTGGAGCTAGCGGTACACAAATTGGGCTGTCTTTGGGTAATTGCTGAGAAAAGGTAGTCTTGGGTTCGATTCCTGGGCCAGGCAATATAAGGAAGAGAAATGAAACGCTGGCAGTTGAACTCATCATTGTTTTAATATGTAATACATTGATTGTACTACTTGACTGATTTGATATCCCGGGTTCGAATCTCGGGACTAACATTAATGTTATCGACATATCATTTTGTATTTGTTTTGTGTCTTAATATGTATAAGTATTTTTATTAACGTAGGTACTACAGGGATCACGCTTATTCTTATACCAGCGGCCGCCCGCGACTCCGTCCGCGTGGATTTCTTTTTTTCGAAATAAAAAGTAGCCTATGTTCTGTCTCAGGGTCTAAAGATTGTCTGTACCAAATTTCATCAAAATCGGTTGCGAGGTTTAAGCGGGAAAGCGTAACAGACAGACAGACAGACAGAGTTACTTTCGCATTTATAATATTAGTTGGGATTTAAAATTCTATAGCTTATGTGACTTTATCCGATATTGAAAATGTAAGTTAACTTATAACTCGACAGATAACAAGAATTCAATGATGCCCTTTTCCCTTCACTTAATTAACTTAATTTTACTTAATAATACAAGTTCTGATGTACCATTTCGCCAATGAAAGGTGAAAATTTCAATAAATACTTATCTTAAACAAGTTATTTTCCAAAGTCTTGAACAACTTTTAATTGGAGCGAGCTTTACACCGCAGGGTTAATGGAAACATGATTTTGAAAATAATGTTCGGATATCTAAATGATTGGGTATTGTTTATATTTTAACATTAATGTTGATTAAATGTTCTAAGCCGGGTTGTGAACTGTAAATTAATAATGGGTTAGAGATATTTAAGGTATATTAAATCATAATCTACACAATATCTATTATGAAATGAAAAGTTTTGTATTTTTTTTATGTTACGAATATACTCAAAAGCTACTGGACCGATTTGAATAATTATTTCACTGTTGGCTAGCTACTTTTGATCCCGGAAATGTGAGGGGGGGGGAGGGGGACGATATTTGAAAAAAGAAATTACGCGCGGATGAGACCGCGACGGAAAGCTAGTATTTTATAAAATGAAAAATCATCAACAAAACTATTTTGGGAACTGAAGTCACAATCTTACGATTTGATAAGTTACCTTAGTAGAACCACCACATATCTGATATTATCAAGTTAGCTTATAGATTTTGATGGAGATGAGGCGTATTTATACGAGTACCATCAAGTTATATACTTCATCCTATACTTGAAATTGCCCAAACGCTTAATCCTCGTAGTAAAAAAAAACATCATTTCGGATGATGAAAGTAAAGATAATCTAGATATGAATAAAAAACATGAAATCTAGATATGAGAAACATATGCTACCACAAGTTTTTTTTTTAAAATACGAATGCGATTCTAAACTTAACCACTTGGTCTGAAACGTTTCACAGCCAAGCAATTATGGACCTAAACGCTATAAATTTAAGTGTGACGTAAACAAGAGTGTGCCTAAGAAAAATATCGCCGTGTTAAATTCCCGCCAAGTAAAATATGGCAGAGATACCCGAAAGCATCCGTTAATGGCCCTCCTCTATTGCCGAAAAATTTGTTCTTTAGTTCAGGGCGATTTTCATCTGAGTGCAGTGTTATTTGGCCCTTTTGAGGTTCCCTTGTAGTGGCGTTTACATTGTACGATGCAAAGATTTAAATCGTTATTTTCCCTCGTCTTAAATTGGCACTAAAATAAGGGCGAGACAGCACGTTGACCAAAGTTTTGAACGGGTGACTGTCAACTTGCTGTCTTGCTCTAAGAAGCGACTGTCGCTCTTATTTTAGTGCCTGCTGCGAAAGTATGGCTTACGATGCGTATAAAATCTGAGTGAATAAAATAAAGTGAAGGATAATTTTTTGGCCTGGCCTGCGATTGCTAAGTAAGGAATCTTTCGCAGAGGCCAGGCATCGAACTGAAATAATTCATCCCGAGCTCCTCTGTGCTTCGAAAGGCACGTTCAGCCGTTGGTCCTGCGCCTGATCTCTCTACGGTCGTGTCAGATTGCTGTTACACCGAACTATGTGAGTGAGGGAATAGGGAGTTCCCCTGTGCTTGCGCACTCACTTGTGCGCTATAATACATTTATCCTACATACCTAACTCATTCAATTCAACTTTGGTGTGTCAAAAGTTGACACTAGAATAACAAGAGTATATTTAACCAGTCGTCAAGTCACAAATCGTCTATTATAAACGCCCTCCCAGCAATAGGTCCCTCTTCCTCCGGGGAGTGCCTCGGGGCTTTTAACGCCTCCTGCCTCATTGTAAAGACATCTTTGATTTGTTTTCTGTAACTTTTCGTCGAGTAACCTTTTTACTGTGCTCTGTAAATAGGCCTCAGAAAGAGGACTCTTGAAAAATTCCGTTTGAGTTGCCAGTGAAAGTCATGTGATGGAATCGATGTTTTGACGTGAAGTTAAGACTATTTGGCTATGCGTTGGTTGGTTGATTTCTAATGTACTGTTGGGCGAAGACCTTTTTTTTTATATACCTAAATGGTAAATGCCTAGGGCAAAGACCTGTACTGAAATCATCTCATATATAATCAACTAGCGGCCGCCCGCTACTCCGTCCGCGTGGATTTCGATTTTCAAAAGCCTTCCTCGTCAAATGGACTATCCAACACAAAAAGTTTTTTTCAAATCGGTCCAGCAGTTTCTGAGATTAGCGCGTTCAAACAAACAAACTTACAAATAAACACTTTAGCTTTATGTATTAGTAAGTACAGATGACTAAGCGCTGGATATGGTACGTACATTTCATTATTACCACGCATGACATTTGTTTGTTACTAATTAACTACTACTAGAAATGTTTACTATTTGTCTCTTTTTTCATAACTTCAAAATAAAATAATCCACACCTCCATAAAAAATGGAAAATGGTAAATTAAATTATATCAACTCTCTATGTATTATGTAAATTGTATTATAAGTTATTCTCGTTATTGTGATCGGTCTGAATTCATACAACATTTTTGTTCTCCGCAGTATAAGGGTCGGTGAAAAATCAATATTATTTATAAATTAGACGTCCCACTTGACCAGTAACCGAGAATATTTTTAACTCCACAAGCCTCTCTAAAATAGGAATAAATATTTATACTTGGAAACCTATCCGTATGCAATGTCGGGATGCGACAAACAATGTTATTCTTGTAACCCGAGGAATTTCTACCTGGGTGTTTAAACAGACGGACGGACCGATGTACCGATAAATTGTAGTTACGGAAACCTATTTCTGAGTATGAGAGAGATAAAAGATAAGACACGAAAGAGATGGTGGTTGGATCAAATAGGTTTTGATATATTTGACGACCCGTTTGACTTGATGGACAAGAAGTTGACTATTAGTCGCTGGTTCTATCCCCGCACAGGATAAACATTTGTGTGCATGAACATGTCTGTTTGCCCTGGTCTGGGTGTTTTATGTATATTTTTATGTTTATTTCTATAACTGCGCTACTAATGGTCAGAGTTAATTGATTGTGGATTTGTGGCGCATTTCGGTCTAAGCACTACTTGTCACCGTGTTGGGTGTTCCTCAAGGTTGCATGAGTTTGGTTGAGGACCTAGTCTTTATATGTAATTAAAACGCCACCGTCTATTTAAAATAAGTATTTCACAAGGATGTATTTGAAGACCTATTCTTTATAAGTAATATCAATTTCTAAATTTTTTTTGTGTTAAAATTAAATGAGGTGGACGATCTAAAGCCTGTAGCAGGCAGGGACTGGACTCTTATTGCCTAAAATAAAGTAAACTGAAGATTGGTAAAAGAAGCCTTTACTAATATGGTAGTAAAAGTTGATCGTTGACGAAGATTCTTGAGTTATTTTTCCTAGTGCCTTAGAAAGCAAATGTGTATCAAAAAGTGAAGGTGTATGTCGTATTGACTGTGGACCAGACGAACCTCTCGACTAAACTGTCCCAAACTGCGCTACTAATGGCCGGCGTTAATTGATTGTGGCGTATTTCGGTCTCGTTACTGTCCCTCTTGACTGAACAGTGCTGAATAATACACGACGTCCTAACGTTGTTTTAGTCAAAATGTATTAGCTGGTGGGTAGCGTGTTAAATTGTATATGTTTATAAACATACGTCGTAGGCCTAAATAGCTAAGTGAGAGTGCCGCTTCACATGCGTGAGGACGCGGTCCAAGATCGACAGGCATCTCTGGATTTTTAAAAATCTACTAATGTGCATAATTTTATATCAGCTGCGGTGAAGGAAAACATCGTGAGAGAAACTGCACACTTCGAGTTAGTGTGTGAAATAGAGAATACAAAAAAAAACACTCCATCAAATATTACCAAGACAGTTGTTGTGTGATTTCACTTATATAGATGACACCGACAAGAGTACCAGAATCTTAAATTTGGAAGAAATGTAGGCCTAGAAATTTCATATCCGGTCCATGCAGATATTTATTAAATATTTTGCTTGTATGTTCCTTTTTGTATGTCGTCTTACTCAGAAACAGCCAGATTCCGAATAAGAAACTTTAAGGCATAAGAATAGTCGATGGTTATGTTAAATCAAGCCAATTAGTCCAGAACGTAAACCTAACTCATGATAATTATTCCATTACAAGACCTATTACCATAAAATATCGATCAATATGCAGCTACATTAAAGCAAGATTAGAATCGCAGCCAATAATACCATAAAAATTTAATACAACTGACAGAAGTAAAACTATTAAAACTACAAAGCTTATGGCGGTCCGTATTAAAACTGATTGCTACCATCTCGATTCACAATTCCCAATATTTCGACCGCAACAGTTAGCTAATCGACCGATCCTCTATATCCCTGATCCGATTTGGTCCGACCCAAAGTACTATCCAAAACAAAGGGTACGGTCGTGTCTGACAAATCTCCTTAATATGCTATGTTAAGCCGCTTCGGCCTTTTTGATAACGCCCCATCCGTATCGCATTACTGAACTTTTTTTCTATCGGTATCTCTTCGGTTTAAATACTCGTTAACTGTGGGTTCCACTCTCAGATGAATGAATATCAATAGATGAAGTGAATAATTTGACAGTTGCTATATTTTTCTCCTCATTATGAATCACGTATGAAGGAGCAAGATAGTAGACACACGTACTGTTACTGTCTAAACGTCAAGTGGGATGACGTCATCATGGCGTGGCGGACTTAGGTGTAAAGTTAGGTGAATTTTTGACGTTTTGATGGTTACACTCAAATCTGACATTGGGAGTATCTTTGGTATTCTTTTATCTGAGTTACTACTGCATTTTTACTAATGGCCTTCTTGCTTATGCAAGTGTTGAAATATCGCCATTTGTGGGACTTCGTGGTAATAAATCATTGGTCGAGTTTTTGCTTTCCTTATTAAAATGCATTTGCGCTTTGTTGTGTAAGAATGTTGTGACCTCATTTTACTAGTTTTTATTCAAAAATTATAGTTTCATTTTCTTCGCTTCAAGTTTTTAAGTTGACAATGAATATAAAATCTAGAACAAATAAGCCCTAAAATTTAGCCTTGAGGAACACCTTTTTTTACTATAGTTTACAAAAAAAGCTTTCTGGATTTTATTCATTATTATGAGCTTTGTTTACACTAATATTATAAAGAGGAAAGATTTGTATTTTTGTATGTGACGAATAATATCAAAAAGTACTCAACCGATTTGAATAATTATTTCACTGTTGGCTAGCTACACTATCCCCTGTGAACATAGGATACTTTTGATCCTGGAAATGTAAGGGGAAGGGGGGATTTATGAAAAAAGAAATTACGTGCGGGTGAAACCGCAGGCGGAAGGCTAGTAGCTGATAAACCGATAAATTGGTTGGGATCAAAACCCTTATGCTTTCTCAGCTTCTATTCAATGTAAATAATAAACAGGAAATGTATAAAGTCCCTTCTAGGGAAAAGGGATAGGGAACCCTTATGACTATAGCTGAATTTGCAAATAGAGCGGGACTATGTTTAAAACCTCTTGAGTTCCAAAGCCAATAAGACAAAATGATGTTACAAACCTACGCATTACTGAATTTCTATTTGACTAAGGACTGTTAGTAACAGAATTGGATATTTATATTAACAGATTAGTTCGTCCCTGCAAATTCAAATTCAGAGTCCGAAATAGCAATATTGACGACAATTAACACGTTAAGTTTTTATCGTAGGAGGGCGGATTAATTCAAGAATAAAATGAAATTCGGTCACTTATTTATAAGTCCTAATGGACAGGCAAGACATAAAGTTTACCTATTTAAAATCAAGTATAATGCTTTGTCCCATTATTATTTTAATATTACAAAAATGGCTGTATAAGTCAGACAAACTTAAACACCAATCCCAATCACACATAATATTGCTCTTACCGGGAATCGAACCGAGGACCTCCGGATCATGACCCGCTACTCAAACTTATAGATTTTTGAAAAGAGGTTTTTTTTAATTTTATTAACATAAATTTTTAGACAAAACTGCTAGCAATATCAACAGTTCTAACAAAAGTTCCAACCACTTTAAACACCAAATACAATCCTGGTCAAAGTCCAGTAACTCGAAAGTATTTCAACAAATCACCATCGTCCTAACGGAATGGGTACCTCCATTTAGATAATGGTTTTGGATGACTTGTTAAATGAAAACTAAGACCTATCGTGTCTTGAGAGTTAAAGTCAGGACCAGAGAGTTTGCCCAAGTAATGATTTCCATTAGGGACTTCAATGATTTAGGGATGGGCGATATGTTTAAAGGATTATCGTCGTAGTACTTTTGAATTTTGACTCGACCGATGGTCGGTGTATTTAAATTATCGATTCGATTAGCAATCTTGTATTTGATTCGTTCGTTCTATTAATATAAAACAATTGAATGTTACCTTTTAATGGTTATCGAGTTTATGTGTAACAAAAAGATTTACATAAAGCATTTAAGTTTATACAATAATAATAAATGTAACAAGAAGGAGTATAAAAAGTTCAATTTTTTTGAAATTTTATTTTCTGCCTTAGTAGCATTGTTTATTAGTGTTTAGAAACTTTTAAAGTTAGTACAACACTTTAAAACTCCGAGTAAGAAAACCTTTTGGCTAAAGGTTTTGTTACTCGAACTTTAAAGTTTCCATTTCTTTCACTTTCCAATCCAAAGCCTTAAACAAATCATCATAAAAAACAACCGCGTGAATTCCAAGGTATTATTCACAATCCCGATCCTGATTTAGGACTCTGGCCACCAAGTATAATCGGCTCGCACAAAGATAACGTTTCGGCAAATTCTGATATGTAAATCGATACTTCAGTTGTCTTGTTAAGCCGAGACGAGTTGTCTCGCATTCGCGTCCGACTATACCGTCCCTTAAATGGAATAATTAAATTGAATAATACGGAAACTTGGCTTGACTCGCCCGTTTTGAGATCTGAACTCAAATATTTGGAAGTCACGGAGTCCTTATAAGTTTATGTTCCGGATTCGCAGTAGAATCCCTTTTGAGTAATTTGGTTGTGTTGTCTATGGGTTTGGGTTTGGTTTTGGTATAAATGGTGGGTGGTGAGAGTGGTGTGGATAAAGTAGTTAAGGGACTGTTAGTATAAGCCTAATAATCTCCCAATGTAGGGCAAAGGCCTCTGTCTCCACAAGACTGTATGGGCCTATTAATATCTTAATTTAGGGCAAAGGCCTCCACAAGACATAGTAATTGTATTGTCATTTTAAAAAAATGGGTTTTGGTTAAAGCACCACGCTTGCCAAATGTGGATTGGGAAATCATTAGCATATCAAATTTTGTATAACCTGGGAATCCAACCCAGGACCTCGACATCATGGTTCGCCACTCAAATCACTAGACAAACGAGCCGTTGAAAAATAAAAAGTAATAAATAAATATTTTTTTAAGGTGTAAGGCTTCAATACAATGGAAACTATTTTCGTATTACACACAAAGGGAAAAATGATATGCTAATAATGAATGCCCTTTGGTATCTTATAATTGGGCTTCGACAATTTACTGAGAGATTCAATAATATATGAATACGAAATAAGTTCTTTAATAACCCATTAGTAGATCAGAAACCGATATAACCACATTGAAATAAAGAAATGATTTAATTTCTTCTGTTACGTGATAGCTTGAAATACGCGTATGTAACTTATATTTTTATTTATTAAATAGATAATTTCACAGCTCTTATTGGTAAAGTACACAAACTACTATAATACTTTCTAGGCAAATACCTAGTCTTTCTTTTTGTTTATTTTAATAAATAAAACAAAAAGACGATACGGCGTATGCAAGTGATGTTTGAATAAAACAATTTCAACTCCAAAAATGTATCAATCAACACAGATATCTTTCATCGACGTTCAGTAATTCGCGAATAAATGGAAAATTGTGCCTTTTATGGCAACACTGATGAGTTCTGTGTTGTAATTATCGGTTCGTACGCTCGAACAACTATTCACAATGGCTTCTCGTAATGAAGCATTTAATTGCATAATTGTACATCAAGTGGCCGGTGATGAGGTAATGACGAGTGTTTAGTGAGAGAGGTGATTTAAGGTTAGAAGGAACTGATTTTTTAGGTTAGAATTTTTTGAATTTTACTGTAGGTACTAATAAATGGCAGAGAATATTCTGTGAAGGGTTGGTGCAATTTGTAAGTTACAATGACTGTTCCTGTTTATATTCACTTGCATATTATGATATACTCGTTATATATATATAGTTGGTTTGGTGTCTGTAATGGATATACATATCCTACTATATTCTATTATAAAAGCGAAAGGGATGTATGGATGTTTGTAACTCTTTCACGTAAAAACTACTGAATGGATTTGAATGAAACTTAACCACAATATAGCTTATACATCAGAATAACACATAGGATATTGGAAATCGAAATCCACGCTGACGTAGTCGCGGACGGCCGCTAGTAATACAAATAAACACCAATTATCATTACTTGAAAGTGTGTATTGGGTTGGATTTAAATCATCAAAACATCTGTGTATAAAGCAGGATAAAAAATTGGCCAAGTGCTAGTCGGACTCCCGCACTGAGGGTTCCGTACAAATTCTATTTTTGACGTATTAAAAAAACTACCGAATAGATTTCGTTCGAAACAATTTTCGTTGGTAGTTTTTATGGTAATGTGCATTATATATTTATTTCAGATTTATCATGCTCTTACTTTAGAAGTTAGAGGGGGGGGACACACTTTTTTCCACTTTGGAAGAGTCTATCACGCAAAGTATTCACTTAAGAAAAAAATGAGCTTAGAAACCTCAATATCATTTTTAAAGACCTATCCATAGATACCCCACACGTATATGTTCAATGAAAAAAAATATTTTCAGTTTCAGTTCTAACTATGGGGACCCCCCATTTTTTATTTTTTTTTCTGTTTTCGTGTGAAAACCTTGTTGTGGTTCACAGAATACATCTACTCACCAAGTTTCAACAGTATAGTACTTATAGTTTCGGAAAAAAGTGGCTGTGACAGACTGGCGGACAGACAGACAGACAGACAGACATGACGAATCTATAAGGGTTCCGTTTTTTTGCCATTTTGGCTACGGAACCCTAAAAAGGTCCTCCGTGTTAACGATATGAATAACTGTCAAATATAGGTAAAATACGTTTTATGTCGAATATAAATGAGGGTGAAATTATAGTCTTACTTCTCTGAAAATAAGTCTATGACATTTACAATTCATAAATAATGTATCCTTTAATTATATATGTAGGTATAATGTAATTCAGCTTCAATTATGCAATATAATTTAAGTTGAATTCTAAATGTCACAGATTTATTTTCAGAAAGCCCCGTCAATACCTAATTATATTTGACTTGTTTATTCACCGTCAGTTATTCTACCTCCATTTTTTATAGACTTATATTATTATAATAAAGCAGAGGAGTTTGTTTAGACGCACTTATCTCAAGAAATACTGGTTCAAAATAAATAAATAATAAAATAAATGCCTTGGACTAACACACCAATTGCCTAGCCCCAAACTAAGCTCGAAGCTTGTACTATGGAAGCTAGGGAACGGATAGACAAACTTAAATACTTTTATAAACATCCATGACTCGAGTACCTACAAATGCCGATGTTCATCACACAAAAATTTGCCCCTAGCGGGATTCGAACCCGCGACCCTTGGTTTTGTAGCCAGGGTCTCTAGTCACTCGACCAACGGGCTGTCAAAAATAAATAATAGTTGATGTTGCCTTCAAGCTATAGTATAACACTATGTGTGCGGTAACCGAAATCCACGCGGACGGAGTCGCGGGCGGCCACTAGTATCCCATAAACATTTAAGATTCTTAAATTATCTTTCAAATTCACTACCATTTAATACAAAGTTGATAAGATACTTCATAGGATTATTCTTTTACGATGGGATTACAGTCAATTGGTAATTTCCTATGGAGAACAAAGGAACGTTCAAAACAGTCAATGTCTCTCCAAAGATAATAAAGAGAGCTTTACATGTATGTCATTACACAATATCGATTTTCCTTGAATATTGGCATTTTCATCTAGTATTTTCTGCTGGTGAGTAAGGTTGCCAGAGCTCAGTTGGGGAGGGTATGGGGTTAAGGCCGGCAACACATCAACGATACCTCTGGTGTCGCGGATGTCCATGGGTGGCGGTGATTGCTTACCATCCGGCGACCCGCTAGCTCGTTTGCCGCCTCTGGCATATATATTAATTTGCTTAAACTTTACTTTATCCTTATAATAGTTACACTGCCTTAATGTCGCCAGCTAACTATGAAAGACTATATTATGTACACAAATGAGTGCGCAAGCACAGGTCCTTTAACAATTCGCTCAGTAGCACAGAAATCTAATAGCACAGCTTTCAATCTCACCAATCCTTCCACTGTCTATCAGAGAGGTGCTAAGCACTAACGATCCTTAGGTTACAATTCTCAGATTAAGACGTCGTTCAAAGTTCCTACAATTTAAATACACAGCTATAATAATCGTAGTAGGGTAAGGGTCTAGCCACAGCTACGGCGACGAGCGACGCGACGTGTGGTGCGGTGAGGCCGGCGACGTGATTTGCGGCAATAGTCGCGCATCTCGTCGCCGATAGCTGTGGCATGCTTCATACAATTTCCTTTATTTGTTTTTTCGCTCGCCACTTTCGCCGGCGCAAGACGCATCGCAAGTCGCATCGCTGTGGGCTGTGGCCAGGGTGTAACACTATCACAGCGATATCCCTTAAAAGTTTCGGTTTTGATGAATATTATCTGAAATGTGGCCTTGTACTAAAGTACGTATTTTGCATTACAAAATGGACTCTATGCGAATTGAATTAAGATCATGATTGCATCGTGTCCGCGCGGTTAGAGACGAAATGAACCACGCAGTTTTATGTAGGGTTGTCAACTGGATACTCGTTGGGAATTATTTCATTTCAACCGGGTACTTTTATTAACACTTTCAGAATTTTTAACACTAGGTTTAGATTACCTAATTCTTTATAAAATTAAGTCCTTTAGTCATTTATTGATTTATTCATTTGCTTATTTATTCATCGCAAAGGCAGTGGGGTACCTACATAAAAAAACTCATAATATGATAGTCTCTTTTATTTCATGTAACTCACTATGGTTTTTTTCGAGCAGCATTCGGAACATTGTTCACATGCATTGTTGTATCCTTTAACATTTTAATGACCAAATTTTACCACCCACAGCAGATAAGTATCTGATAGTCTATCGGACAAAAAATTACTTTTCTATTTCTTTATAATCATAATCTTTATAATCATAAAAGCGAATATAAATGTTTCCATTAGATGCAGCTTTTCAACTGAAATCTGGCAACCCTAGTTAGAGGGTTAATACAATTAAATTATGCGGAATTTCAGCGGAACCTATAAACGGAATATGGGCTAGAAATTACGTTAATTATCTGACTTCAAACTTGTTCAGTCGACATTAATAGTCATTTTAAAATATTTTCCGTGCTTCCATTCAGCCGTTTGTAATAAAGACCGATTTAGCGGGTGATCGTTTTCATTTATTAAGTACTAGCTGCCGCCCGCGACTTAGTTCGCGTGGATTTTTCTTTATACCATGGGAGCATTTAATTAGGATAAAAGTGTCCTATTACCTAAGTCAGCCCATACCCTGCTTGTATAACGCGGGCAAAGCCGCGGGAAAAAACTATTAAACAATATTTTGAGTTTGAGTTGAATATAACTAATGCACTAGGAATGTGGAATCTCATCTTGAATATACCTGAAGCTTACTAACAATTCTTTAATTTAGGCCCATCGTGGCTTGTCTAGCTTTCAAGAACCTTAGTATTTCTGACAGTGAATAAAAATTATTCCCTAATTAGTGGATTCCACATTCCGTAGCAAGCGGGCTAATTTACCTCCTTTTAAATTTAACTTGGAAAATAGACGACCAAATAAAATAAAAATGTTAAGAGTGCCTTACGCTTACTAGCGCCACCCTTTGATTTTATTATTTTTCTACAACTTTTCTGAGTGTGGTCACCGCAACATGTTTTCCCTTCCACTCAATTCTATCTAAATTTGATGCAATCCTTACACCTCTCGTCTATGCTCGCTGTCCTATGCACAATCAGATACAACATGTTTTCCTTTGTACTCACTTCTATCAGCCGTGACTCTGCGTTGACTCCTTTCATATCTATGGTGACATGTATTTCTTCCCTTTTCATTATATGCCCATGCCACGCCAATCTTGCACTCCACGATCCACGAATAGAGCTACTTTCAAGCTTCTTAGCGCACGGCATTAACTAAAATATAAAAAAAGTATCAACCTATTATTGTCCCATTGCAGGGCAAAGGCATCCATCATTTGGAATCATGTTTTTGTTACAAAGATGGGTTTTAACTAAATAACCACGCTTGAAAAAAAATCATAAAGTTGGCGCTAGTGAACGTACGGTTTACCCTTAAGTAATGGACGCCCTTTTTTCTCTGCTTTTACTATTTTCTATTTGAATAACACTGAATTTCGTTTTCTTTTCATGTCCCCCTAAAGGAGTTTTGAAAGGTAAGTTTTTAGTTAAGTAGTGTGATGGCCTTAATAGTTTTACTACTCAGAAGAGTCTTTAATTGCTCACTTAGTAGATGGTTGACCAAGCTTTACAAACGTTCGGTTGATTTATTTTCCTGAATATTTGGAAGGGAATAAGGACAAGATTAAGTGGCCTTAAAGTAGATTAGATGCATGAAGTATGTTTTTACGTCAATGTAATATTGACGACAATTGGTGTAATGGTCAAGAAGTTGACTATTAGACCAAGGAGTAGCGAGTTTGAGTCCTGTCTGTAAAAACATATGGGTGCATGAATATGTATGTATGTTTGTACTAGTTGGGTTGATTTAATATATCTAATACATTCATAGACTTAAATTATTAGGTTTACCCTCGCCATCGCCTACTTCGAAATTGGCACTAAAATAAGAATGACAGTCGCTTCTTAGAGTGAGACAGCACGAAAGCAAGAAATTAAACACGGGACAAGTATTCACCTGACGTACCAAGTGAGCCCATGAAAGGGACAATGCCATAGAAAAATATTTGCCCAGTGATAACTTAAGATAACAGTTGTTGATTCTCAAGGACTTATTATACATACAAACATAGTTATAACACTAGCGTCTTTTGTTTATTCCATTTAGTATTTAAATTAAATATTGCCTTATAGACTCTATTATAAATTAAATATCCATAATTGTATGACGTTGTGACCTAGATAAAAAAACATATATGGTCAACACAGTTACTAAATCAAGTCTCCTATGGAAATCGCGATTTTGAATAGGTTTTAATTTATTGAAATTAGATAAGATAATATAAACCAAGTGTTGCCTATTGGTGATGGTACACATAGGTATTACTCGTACTATAAAAGGATGTTGGTTAGAAAAATAGAATACATACATATATAATATACATATACCGCTTATATGTACATATATTTGCATGTTTGGAAGCCATAGGTTTGCTTGTGGTTTTTACGCTTCATGAATCATGAATATATTCTCAGTAACAGTTAAAAACAAGTAACAATATCCCGAAAATTTCTATCGAATTTCGTATAAAGGTAAATTTTACAGCGGGAATCAAACCCGCAACCCCCGTTTGAACACCAACCAACCATTTCACTAATAGTTCGAAGTGAATTAAAAGTTTAACGGTCATAAAATCATTCGGTCACATCCTGCCGACTCACAGTCAACCCTCATAATCGGACATTGATAAATAGTTAGTTTAACTATAAAGTTAACTGGCAAATCGGATCGATACACCCCCCATGAGTTGGCTGAATTGACCATATGGCCCGGTAAATGGTCTGTGACCTGCAAACGTGATGTTTGATAGGGTACTTGACTTTAGTTGAAAATGGTCTGTTCATTGTGATAACAATGACTTGGCACAAGCAAAGGTAAAAGTTTCGGAGATTTTATTCACAAATACCACTGATGATTCTGATGTCTGTAACACAAGTGATTAAGCTACTTAAAACGGAGTTACATCAATGTATGTAATGTTGTGTAATATTTATTATTTATGCTCGGTCCCACATATCATCATCATCATCAACAGCCTATCGCAGTCCACTGCTGGACATAGGCCTCTCCTTGGGCTCTCCACTCAGCCCGATCCTCAGCGACCCACATATGCATATTTAAAAAAATATTTGTTGTCCCGGTTGGGACCGTGGTCCCAGTTCTTTATGGTCCCAGTCGCCTCAAACCACCTTTGGTGCCGGTCGTGTACTGATCTCACAGCTCGAGGCTTTAAAAATACTCCGCGCAAAGCTGGCTATTCATTCAGCGGATTCGATACTATGAGACGGTGTAGGGATGTGCAATGTGGATTGCATCCCAACTAATATTATAAATGCGAAAGTAACTCTGTCTGTCTGTCTGTCTGTCTGTCTGTCTGTCTGTCCGTCTGTCTGTCTGTTACGCTTTCCCGCTTAAACCTCACAACCGATTTTGATGAAACTTGGTACAGACAATCTTTAGACCCTGAGACAGAACATAGGCTACTTTTTATTTCGAAAAAAAGAAATCCACGCGGACGGAGTCGCGGGCGGCCGCTAGTATAAAATAAAAATATTCGGTTTTACACTCGACTACAAGTAGTTTTTCAGTGGTGAAGTCGCTAATTTTGATTTTGTTTATAGCGGCCGCCCGCGACTCCGTCATATACTCGTAGGTACTATAGCCTAAAGCCTTCCTCGTCAAATGCACTATCCATCACAAAAATAATTTGTCAAATCAGACCAGTAGTTCCAGTTATTTTTTTCGTCAAATTGTTTATCCTACTCATATCATAAATATGGAGGGAACTGCCTCCGTGGTGTAGAGGTTAAAGCGCTTTGATCAAAAACTACGAACTCAGAGGTCGCGGGTTCGAATCCCGCGGGGAACACTTTCACTTTGTGTTGGTTTTCCCAGTTTGGTTAGGACATTGCAGGCTTGAATCACCTGATTGTCGGAAACAAATGATGATTCCGTGCTTCGGAAGGCACGTTAAGCCGTTGGTCCCGACTATGATCCAACTCGTCTGGTTTCCCTTGTGGTTACGGAGGTCAGACGACAGTCGCTCCATTGTAATAGCCAGGCATGGCAATTCAGGATCATAGTCGCAGCGTACCCTGGGCTCCAAGGCAATGGCCGAGGATGCAACCGGGAGAGGCGCTAGGATGATGATCATGATCAGAAATATGTAGTGATACATAACTGGAAACATTCTTATTAGGACTTTTGCTCTCAAAAATACTTTTTACATACCCCTGCCAACCCTACGTACGAATCCAAACGAAATGAAATGCAAGGATTGTTTGCCTCCAATCGGATATTAAGGTGCAGTCTTTGTTTTCGTCCTATCAAAGATCCGCTTCCTATCTGCCGATTAAATTGTGGACACAGAACATTCGCCCTGCACGATTGAAACGGATGAAACAATAGAAACAGTTTCAATATTACAAAAGTCGTTATCGTTTCATTCTGTTATCGGGTTAATTTTAATTCATTGGTCTGTATAAAATAAAATGATAAAATATGAAATGACTCTACCACCGACTTCGGAACGCAGTAAACTGACAGGGTTAATTGTTACAAGTTATTGTAATAATTGTAAAAGAGCGGTATTGTTAAAGAGCTAGCGGCCCCCCGCGACTCCGTCCGCATGGATTTCGATTTCCGCACACTAGTGTTATACTATAGCCTAAAGCCTTCCTCGCCACAGGCACTACCCAATACAAAAAAAAATTGAACCAATAGTTCCTGAGATTAGCGCATTCATACAAACAAACAAGCAAACTCTTCAGCTTTAATATTAGTTTAGATAGATAATTTCCAATACATTAATTTCATTACGAAGGAATTCAGTTCTTTTTGATTTTTTTTATGTCTCTGCTGACTAGTCTTCTATTTATCTATTTAAAAAGACTATTATACATCATAATATACAACCAACACTTACTCCAAAAACACGTAATACACCTAAAACAGCCTCAAACGGGAACATCCAAATGAAATGTCGCCTGTTTTTGCCCAACGCCCTTACAATCTGTGGGCCGTCCTCTTTAAATTTATTAACAATTTTTTGCCCAGCTTCGCCGGTCGACTTTTTTTTTCAAAATGGCGTCCTTTTGTAGGCGAAATCCGAATCAGCACTGCGCAAACGCGATAACTGTGCCCTCGGCTAATGAAGCTAGCAAATTTGCCCTGCGACTGTACCACGAAAAGGTTTGCTGCCACTGAAGGCGACGCGAGCAAAGCCATGTGTTAAAACTAGTTGTAATCATTGACGGGCCCGTTGGTCTATTGGTCAGATATCCTGATTACAAAACCAGGGGTCGGGGGTTTGAATCCCGTAAGGGCCAAATGTTTGTGTGATGAACATCGGCATTTGTACTCGAGTCATGGATGTTATAAAAGTATTTCATTATGTCAATCCGTTCCCTAGCTTCCATAGTATGTACAAGCTTCGAGCTTAGTTTGGGGTTAGGCGTGGAATGTGGAACCGCGGAAACCATTCCATCCGCACACATAGTTTTATATTATAGCTCAAAGCTTTCCTTGAGAAATGGACTAATCAGCACAAAAATATTTTTTCAATTCGAACCAGTTGTTCCTGAGATTAGCGCGCTTAAACAAACAAACAAACTCTACAGCTTTATATATTAGTATAGATTCATTTATTAATTTATTTATAGTTCTTGACTAGTTATTTAATAGTTGTTTTGATAACTGAATCTTCGCTTGCCATAGACAGGAGTCTTTAAAATATCCATCCTCAGAAAATATATAACTGGGGTTTCTTCTTAATGCTTTCCGGGATGAGAAAGGAATTCATTAGTTAAGAACAACACTATTTTTACCGTTTGATGATAATTGTTTGGCTTTGGACCCCTGAATTTTCTTTGATTTGGGGCATATAGATATTGGGGTTTTAGTAGCTTTTAATGTTTCTTTCTAGAAGGACTCGTTGATCTGAGCACTTGGTTCCCACTGATTGGTCCCATTTTGTATTGGGTTTCTCAGTTTGTTGTCCTAATCAAGTAAAACCAACACAAAGTGAAAGTGTTCCCCGCGGGGTTTGAACCCACAATCTCCGAGGTTTTTTAAGCAACGCTGTGCTCTAACCACTAAACATTTTGATATTATGAATCAATCAAATCATTGTTACTCTCTAATATCAAAAATAATATCGATTCTCAGAGTTTAAGATAAGAAATCTTAAACGCCAAAACTGATATTTCTACTAAGGAACACATCCTGTATCAGACCTAACAACAGTTGTACAACAACACAATCTGAGGCCAGTTGTAAGTCGGCCGGCCATTAATCATTGCCGCGTAATGGCCGGGATCTGAACCCGCACCTGAGCTCGAATGCTTCCAGCGAGATGTTTTTACACGTAGCCAGTGATTCGATGTAATTTGTATTTGTAAATTTTTGTAATTAGATTCGTTTTGTTGTTTCTGTTTTAAATTAACTCTCTTGTTATGAATTAAAGGAGGAAAGGCATTTTAGTCATTTTAAAAATATGAGAAATGTAGTGAGTTCAACGATCAAATGCAATGGAGCGACTGTCGTCTGACCTCTGTAACACCGTAACCCTTATATACCTACATGGGAAACCAGACCATTTTGAATCGTCAGGACCAACGGCTAAACGTGCCTTCCGAAGCACGGAATCATCCTTCTTATCGGACAATCAGGTGATTCAAGCCTGCAATGTCCTAATCAAACTAGAAACAACACAATGTGAAAGTGTTCTCCGCGGGATTCGAACCCACGACCTCCAAGGTCTTGACTACAGTGCTTTAACTACTACACCACGGAGGAAGTTGTCAATACTGATATGACAATTAATTTAACTAATAAACCATTTAAAAGTAGCCAACATTATAACCATTACTCCATTTCATCCGTCAAAAGTAACATCAAAGCTGAAACTATTTGTAACAATAAAATAACTACGGAATCGAATCTGCTACCCTGGCAGGTGTAGACCGCAGCTTCGCGTGCGTATAATCGAACCCGCGATCCCCGCGCTGCAAATTGCGTATGCGCAGGTAGGGTGACTATGTGTAGTGTGAATGGGGGATAGAGGGGGAATATCGCGTGGGTCTTTCAAAGGTTTGATGTGATAGGGAGGCAAGTGAACAAGCGGGTCACCTGATGGTAAGTGATCACCGCTGCCCATATCAACAAGGGTTGCAGAAGCGTTACGTGCCTATAAAAACAGTGTTATTCGAATTCCCTAGATTACAATTCGGGTGCGTTATCAGCCTTACACTTCGATGCATCCGTGCAATTGATTTGAAAAGCTGGACTATTGTAAGAGTTACGGACGTCAGATAGCAGTTGCTCTAATGTAGTCAAATCAGGATCATAGTCGAATCGTAACTCTGATGATCCCAAGACCCGGGGGTTAGTACCCCCTGGTCATATAAATAGTGTTTAAAATTAAGTCAGTGGTAGTCCACTGCCTTAATTTTAAACACTATTTATTCTCAATAGTCTTGAGAAAGTCAACGTGTGGTGAGCACGCCGTGTATTGATTTTACCGACACAGCCAAATTCCATAGGATTGCCAACCCGTAATTGGCAAGTGTGGTGATAAAGCCAAACCCCATCTATGAACGTCATCTTTGGAAACATCATTTAAATGATGGAGGAAACAATATCGATTCTCAATAGTCTTGAGAAAGCCTCAACGTGTGGTGAGCACGCCACGCATATGCGGTCCCAGGCTGCTAATGCAGGCTAAATGACGGCTTGATGCTGCATTACCGCTTTGAACCGGTTCCGACCGGCTATTGAACACTTAGTAACAGAATTTGAGATTCTTCTACCAACAATTTTTTTTGTTGTTCAGGTGTTTAACTTAAAATCGAATTGATTGTGATCGCCATTTGGCAAGCGTGGTGATGAAGCCAAACCTCATCGTAACGAAAACATGTTTTCAAATTATGGAGGTCGTAAAATATAGTTGTGACTTTGTCATCTGATTGAGGAGCAAAAATGTTAGTTGGTTGTATTAATAGAATGTAGTTACTAACCACACATTGGGTGGCACATAAAACTTTGTTGTTTAAAAAGATATTGTTCTACCAACAAGTTTATTGTAGTACGGGGGGTTTTGCTTCAAAAATTAAGTTATAGCAATTAAATTGCAAATCTCATGTTTTGCATGTGTAGTAGTCGCGAAAATTTTATACTGCCAAATCGACATCAAAATCAGTGGTAAATTCAGTATGGCATAATGATCAAGTGGTTAAAGTCGGGATCGGGAATAGGGATACCAGATTGAAAAAACTTTTTTTATTTTATTTTCTTACGTTTTAATCAAACAATTGTTCAAGAACATTTACAAATTGTATTGTATTTTTTCTCACAAATCTCAAAATCACGCCAGATCCGCATTTGGCAAGCGTGGTAGATAATCTAATAATATTGGTTATTAATGCCCGTTAGTTACAAAAGCATTGTATTATATAAGTGACATGATATCAATGAAGGTCTTTGCCCTGTAGTTGACATTTATTGGCTGGTTAGGAATGTTGTTTCTATCACGAAGGCTCCGGCAAAAAACTAGATTGTTACCCCTTTCTATTGAAGATAATGACGTTTAACTATAATCTAGCGGCCGCCCGCGACTCCGTCCGCGTAGTTTCCTGATTACGGAAACATAGGTATATACTTATAGCTAAAAGCCTTCCTCTTCAAATAGACTATCCAACACAAAAATATTTTTTCAAATCGTTCTAGTATGTAGTTCCTGAGATAAGCGCGTTCAATCAAACAAACAAACTGTTCAGCTTTATTATATTAGTATAGATAAAAATAAAGGTATGACTGTGTCTTAAAAGGGTCTGCGATCACATCAATCAGTTAGTTTGTTTGTTAACCAGTCAGTCAGTCACTCCCTACTTGTATTAAGTAAAATATTCATCAAACTCGCGTAAACCAAGTCCCACGATATTTTGGTAAGAGTGGCGATCATCTCTATTATTATATCCCATAACCGATTTTTTAATTAACATAATAATGGTAGCATTCGCCTCTAGGATATTAATTGGTTATTACAATAAAAAGCACCATTTTAATTTTATCGTAACCGGTTCGCTCTAGTTAATACCGGTATTATCCAGAAATATCTTGTTTTATAATCGTTACGGTTCGAATTTCAGAATGCTCGTTTTATTTTTAAAATAAAATAAATGGGACTTTCGGTTTTCCGAACGGTGAATTATCGTTATTTACTCGAGTAAAATAATATTTGTAAATAAATTAAAATATATTTCTCGAGTTACATATTGTATTGAATTTCGGCTTTTTATATGGAAATGGCTTTATTGGTAAATCTGGTTTTTCTAGGATTGTAATGAAAACCGCAAAAATAAATGGGAATAAGATTGATTTTATTTCGTTTGCAGTATTTTTCTTTTCGGTTGGTAAATAAAAATTTAATCCCATATGTTATCGCATTTCGTGCGAAAATTAAATACCCTATTTACCTTCAATTCCTTCCATGGATTCTGGAAATACGGTTCTACATAATGAGGGATCGTTCCAAGGATTTATAGAATTAAAGATTTTTAATGGACGCTTCTGGAATGCGGTTATAGATCGTCGCGAGGACTTTGTTTTCCGGACACATACTCGTATTGTTATAATACAATAGCTTAAAGCCATTTCGACAAACCTATAAAAATATATATATATACGGGTTGAATTGAGAACACTAGTTTTTTTTGAGTCGGTTAAAATCAAAAATATTTTTTCATTGCGAAAAAAACAATTCTTCAGCTTTGTTGCATAAGTATAGATAGATTAAGAATGAATTCCGTCTATAAACGCTTAATAATACACCCAGTTGTAATTAAAAATGAGTATAGAAAGCATTCTTCATCAAGAGTCACATCCTTGACCTAAAGCGGTTTTAGAAAACACTAGTAAGTTTTTAATCAATATGCAATCTATCTGGATTACATTATGTTATTTATTTACATTTATAGAAGTATTGTTGAATAAAAACTTTGTATCACGAAATCCACCTTGTAAAGTGTCAATCAATCAATCAGGTTTATTGTAAAATGTCAATAGATATTATTATCAATTCGTACACTCACTTGGAATAATAGGTGTATGGAAAAAGTGTCAGCGTATTAAAGGTACAATGCAGGGCAGTGGCCTCGTTGATTTTGTTTTATTTACTTGCATTGCATACTTACTTAAGTACCTACAAAGATAAGGATTTTGATAAATTCATATCATAGCTAACTTTATATTTATCCTGATGGGTGATAACTTAAAACACCTCGCTTGTAAAGTATGGATAGGTGGTCACAAACGGGCCGTGTTCGGAAAAAAACGAAAATATAATCCTGATCAGGGATTCGAACCGAGGACCTCAAGACCACGGCCCGGTACTTGCACCACTAGATCAACGCCGTGTTTCAGTTTTAGAGTCTGGACCTTACATTGATATAATAAGACTCCAATGTTGCTACAACTAATTTAGAATGACTGTACTTATTAATATCAAATGAAATAAAGAATCGACCCACTTTTCCTGAGACTTTTTTTGCATCAATTCATTGACGGTCTGATTATTTCTGAAGGATTTGTGTTTACTTAGTAACAATGGCCGCTATGGTACAGTGCCTTTTGGGCTAATCGTCGAGGTCGCGAGTTCTAGTTTTGGCAAGCACTTCCAATATTTATATGGAAGAAAGTGCCACTGGATTAAGCAAGTAAGAATATGTTTTACAAGCGGCCGCCTGCGACTCCGTCCGCGTGGATTCCTCACACATACGTGTACCCTATACTCAAAAAAGCTGATCTGAGCGACGGGCCCATTGGTCTAGTGGTCAGAGACCCTGGCAACAAAACCAAGTGTCGCGGGTTCGAATCCCGCTGTGGGCAAATGTTTGTGTGATGAACATTGGCATTTGTACTCGAGTCATGGTGGATGATTATAAAAGTAATTAAGTATTACATACTATCCGTTCCCAGGTATCCATAGTACAAGCCACGAGCTTAGCTTGGGGCTAGGCAATTGGTGTGTTAGTCCATGGAATTTATTTATTTATTGATGAGTTTGTTTGTTTGTTTGAACGCGCTAATCTCAGAACTACTGGTTGATAGAAAAAAAAAATATTTTTGCGTTGGATAGTCTATTAGTCAAGGATCGAAGAACGTGCGAGCGCCCGCTTGTGTAATATCCGTACCCGTATCCGTGGATCTACATTTCTAACAATCCGGCACATCAATGGTATTAAAAATACAATCGTGTAACTCTTATTTACGGAAAATTACTGCTACGATTTTATAAAAAAGTACAACAGTGTAAACTATTCACGGAAAATTACTTCTTAAAGGGTGAAAGAATTTGTGGAAAATTTGTACGTTATTTTCCGTGACCTTTTTCTGAATAGTTAATATTGGATGAAGGCTTTTTAATAATGTCCGTGCGTTGATTAATGGTGCGACACTTCTTGATTTGACCGAATACACCTGCGGGAGATTATTATTGAAGTTAAGAAACACATGGCTCAATTTTCTCTAAACTGTCTGTATGAAAGGAAGAAAGAAAGAAAGAAATAATTGCATGCTTATTCGTGTACGCTATTTATGTATAAGTAAAGTAAAATAAACAAGAAAAAAGTTTTATTTAAAAATAAATGTGCATTAAAATGTATCACGAATGATACTATAAATAATTTGGTGTGCAATTTTATTAATTTAGTGCATCACAAATAAATGATTAATTATTAAAATTTAAAAAATTGTATGAGATTTTAGACTTTCGCGTTGCATTACTATAATGATATTTATTAACGGGACTAAACGCGATTTGATTGATTTGACGTCAAGCAGTAAGTAGTATATATGTACTACATAAATCAAATCGCGTTTAGTCCCGTTAAAAAATTGTATTACAAAACCAAAATCCACAAGTACCTTGTTAGGCATAGCAATATAAATTGGTAAGTTTTACATTGTACCTGCCAAACACGGGTCTGTGTGTCCCCAAAAGTTATTTCAACCCTCCACAATCACAAATCCAGGGGCTCATTACTCGATTTCACACTCGGTGCGTAAAATTTTTGACAGCTGCATGCAAATTTCGTTTGGAAATTAGCATTTTTCGGTACTAATGAAAGGTTTCGAAGGGATCATACGTGTGCCAGAACATGAATTTTAAATAACTTCCTTTGGGGGATTTTGGTACACGGTTTATTGGCTTTTTGTACGCAAATGTACCACTTGATTTTTTGTTTTCACTCGTTTTTTAAGGGAAATGTTGCACATTTATTACGGGTATTGTTTTTAATAGAGAGAAATCGTTTTCTTTATAGGCGTTTAGGATTTTCTTTTGTTACTAGGTTTATGAAGTATTTTTTGCTCAACGGAATGACAATTAAGTTTAGGCAGCAACTAAGTACAAAAATAATGATTTTAAAATATTTCATTATCTTAAATAATATTATTGCGCAGTGGTTAGCGCACTTGGCCTGCGGTTGCTAAACTTAAGCAACGTTCGCAGATGCCAGTCATTGGATGGGTGATCGGAAAATTTCATCTCTAGCTCCTCCGTGCTTCGGAAGGCACGTTAAGCCGTTGGTCCTGCGCCTTATCTCTCTATGGTCGTGTCAGATTGCTGTCCCACCGTACTAAGAGAGTGAGGGAACAGGGAGTGCACCTGTGCTTGCGCACTCACTTGTGCACTATAATATATCCTGCGTACCTGGCTGATCGTAAGATCGGCCGCCATGCTCGAAAACGGCCGGAAGCATATTATTATTTCCTGTTATATCAAGCAGTAACTAGTATATTACTACATGATAAATATCGCGAGATATTGTATTTTTCTATCGTAAAAGTCGTTATAAATCATAAATCACTCGAGAGTATAATAAATTCTTTATTAAACGAAGGGCCAGATGAATTGGGTCTAGACTGGGCAAGTAAAAAATATAACGAAGTTTGTCAACTAATATTTGACGCCGTCGCAAAAAGGAGAGGACATTTTTCAGAAGAGATTTTTGAGATTTATAGCTTAACTAGCTTTATAGCTTAGCTGGTTTATATTTTTTTTAGTTTGTATTTAAATGTCTTTAAAATCAAAAATGAGCTTATTATCTTCTAGGTATAGTTTTAATATCAGTCTTTATATTAAACCTAAGATCAGATGATTTTTTCTTCGTTTCTAATAAAAGAAAGGTGTAAGTAATACTAAGCATGTTAAAAAGCTTAAACTAAATGTACATAAATAGATTTTTAATGTAAATTCTAAACTCAGACAAACTATGTAAGGCACTGGAAGAAAATATGTTATTAAGCTGAACGAAGAATTGAGCGCATCTCCAAAAAAAAGTTCGCAAAATGAGTCATACCAATAAAAGTATCATTACAACACATCTCATGCCTATAAAAATTTCGTTCGAATCACAAAAATATCCGCCATCTTTTTTTAAACACCGGCCATTTTCTGGTCGATGCCGTGAAGCCGAAATAACTATTAAAAAAAAACTATACTTCACGCCCCATGCCGCGGAGCTGCGAAAACTAGCCAAAAGCATGACTAAACAATTTTACGCACTCAAAAGTTATTACTCCATAGATTTCAATTAACAACTCTAGGTCAATCTGTATCCATCAGTCGAAAAAAGACCCAATTACAACCAACATTAAGTCCATTTTAAAATGACGGAATATTGCGTTCCACTGTGTAATTAATAAAGTCGATATTCGCTTGACAAGCCAAGGGATGAACCCGTTAGGGTCTTCCTTACCTGCCATTTTCTTTTTTTTGTCTCGTAAGCGAGTTTTGATTCGAATTTTAAACTGGATATAAGCGAGGGATCCGTGAAAGGAGGCGATGAAAAGACACGTACTTTTTTAAATATTTAATCTGTGTCGAGGACTTAAAGACTTGATAATTGTCGTAAATTTTGATGAGGATTAACAAGAAACAGGAATTTTGTTTGGAGATTTAAGATTCCGCCTTTATTTATTGATACTTGGAGCGGATAAATGTGCTTGAATTTTTAGGTTATGTGATTGTCAGTTGAGTTTGGAAGTTGGCGGTGTTAATAAGTCAGTGTCTTGCAAGGGAAGTTAACCCGTTGATATCATCTCTTTTCAACTGCACTCGGGATGTTTGAATTCATATAATCGGTGCAGAAACTTGATAGTAATGGTCTTTAAGGTGGAATCTTGAAATAAAAAATCTTTGCATGTTATTATGACAAAAACAACGTGGTGACTTTATAATATGTGTTGATATTGTGTTATTCAGGCTCTTATTAATAAATCACACTCAACTTTGAGATCGAACTTGAGCGTGAACTTGAGGTGCTGATTTATATGAGAATGACATAATCAAGTTCGCACTCAAGATCGATCTCAGAGTTGAGTGCGATTTATTAATACGAGCCTTAGTGCAAGACTCAAAAGTTCCGAAGGTACCTTATTCAATTCCCGAACTAGGCAAAATTTGGAGAAATGTTTGAACTCCAGTCGATTTTTGATCACCAAACTTCATTTGGCAAGCGTGGTTACCAAATGGCATGATTTTAATGAATCTTAACGATAGAGAAATCCTTTATGTACAAAAGACGAATGAAAAACACTAGTTTAAATACAAAACAAAAACAATATAAGATATTACTTTGTATATAAACATGATATTATCTTGTAATATTATAATTCGAACCCATGTTATAAGGACAATGACATTACCAAACGCTCCATTAAACCAGTCCATTAAAATATAATGCGTGGATTTAAAATTAATTCGTTATACAAATTTAACGCTAAAATAAACAATTAACTTTCAATTTTACGATCCTTTAAAACTGTTGATAATTTTAATTTTGCTACCATTGCCTATGAGTTATGGTACGCGCGAAATATGTTGGACGAACTGAACTTGACCAGGGACCGCGTATATGCCCAAGGCAAAAGTTCATTTGCCTATTTAGTTAAAACATGAATTTAAAATGTAAATTACATACATACAAGTAAATACTAGTTACGAGCCATTTGGCATACAATAATTTATTCATAATCTATAAATTTTTTTGAGCAATAATGTGTTTTTTTTATACTTGAAGAAACGCCATGAAATATTTTAAAGTTCTAGAACCTGGAGTTGTTTTTTTTGTGAATTTATTAATCACTATAAAAGGTAAAAAAGTCCCTTTCGTCTGTCTGTCCCTGTGTGTGTGTATGATTAAATATTAAAGCTACGCTACCGATTTTTATGCGTTTTATCAGACAAAGTGATATTTCAGTGACACCCGTGCGAAGCCGGGCCGGGACGCTAGTTCACTATAAATTATTGCTCGCGCACGTCTTTTTAAACTTTTCCTCAAGCCGGCCAAAGTATTTCACACGTACTGCCTCCTTTAAGATTCCAAGGAGAAAAATATACATAAAAAATATTTATGAACTAACAGAAGCCGGCAGTAAAGATGTATGATAAGATCAGAATTGTATTATCATTTTGTTTATTCTTTCATTATTATGGTTTCTAGATTTTAATCTAAATCGTTGGATTATTCGCGGTGATCGTAAAAGCTGAGCTAGTTTTCGCGCGGTCAATGGTTTGATGGGTGACCACTGACCACTGACCAGTGATGTTATTTGTCTTTTCTGTTTTAGCTCTATTTAACTCTGCAGTAGAGCATAAATACTATTGTGCTGATTATGTTAGTTAGTAAGTAGTGTTTGGGGGAATACTACCGGTATTATAGTTTTTGTGAAAAAAACTTTTATGACACACAAGCAGCCGCCCGTGACTTCGTCCGTGTGGATTTCAGGTCCCTTTTATTGCAAGAAAAGGTAGCTTAGGTCCTTTCTCAGGTTCTAAAGAATGTCTGTGCTGTGCCTTATTTCATCAAAATCGGTTAATCAAATAAATCCATTTTTGAATCAGTTTGACATAATATTTGAATAAATTATTTCTTGTAACAGACTTACGCTACTTGTATCGTAATCTTGAAATACCCAAAAATGTATCAAAAATTAAGAGAACCTGACCTTGTGATGAATTTAAGTAACTATGTATATGTGGTGAATTTTGACACGAATATGTCAAAATTCACCAATGACATAGCAGTTACACCTCACTCCTACGAATTGCTATCTAGCGGATTTATCAATCGCAAACACCCTCATTTAGACACACAAACTTGTCATTCGCTTAAAAACGTTCCCATCCGCGTTCGAGCATCGAATCTACGACCTCTTTCGTAATAGCCAGCTCAACTATTCGACCATTTCGCCTAATTCCATCGAAAAAATAAGGAAATGTAGAGCTCACCTATCAACGACAGGGCACGGACATCGACATCCTTATCTGGGTCCCCAGACGAAATCTTAATGACATTTTTTTTCTTAATTCGGTTCTAGTATAGGACGGGACGTTAGGGTTGCCAACTATTTTTTTTAAATACAAATGAAAGTGTTAATGTTTACGAAGAAAATGTTAGAGAGTTTTAGAAAAGTTGGTGGGTGTTTGGTTTTAAGCGATTCATATTTTTAAAGCTTCGTGCACTACTTTTAGTGTAATGAATTTTTATGATGAAAACAATGTTTTGTTCTTTATGATGATGTGAACAACAGTAAGATACCTATTGTTTTTTATACAATATTAACTTTTAAACGGGCCCGTTGGTCTAATGGTCCGAGGTCCTGGCTAAAAATCCCGCTAGGGGCAAATGTTTGTGTGATGAACATCGACATTCGTACTCGAGTCATGGATGTCTATAAAAGTATTCAAGTATGTCTATCCGTTCCCTAGCATCAATAGTACAAGCTTCTAGCTTAGTTTGAGGTTAGGCAATTGGTGTGTTAGTCCCATGAATTTATTATTTATTTATTATAAACAGTATAATACTATTTCAATAATCAGGCTGGTTAATTCAGGATCCTAGTCGAGCCGTGGGCTCCGAGGCAATAGCCAAAGATGCAACTGGGACAAGCTCCATCCTCGACCATTGCCTTCCGAATCGGTGGTCAAGTCATTATTTTGTAGTTTTCGACGATTAATAAGTGCTTCTATAAACCCTTTTTAGGGTTCCGTAGCCAAAATGGCAAAAAAACGGAACCCTTATAGATTCGTCATGTCTGTCTGTCTGTCTGTCCGCCAGTCTGTCACAGCCACTTTTTTCCGAAACTATAAGTACTATACTATTGAAACTTGGTGTGTAGATGTATTCTGTGAACCGCAACAAGGTTTGCACACAAAAATAGAAAAAAAAATGGGGGGTCCCCATAGTCAGAACTGAAACTGAAAATATTTTTTTTCATTGAACATATACGTGTGGGGTATCTATGGATAGGTCTTTAAAAATTATATTGTGGTTTCTAAGCTCATTTTTTTCTTAAGTGAATACTTTGCGTGACAGACTCTTCCAAAGTGGAAAAAAGTGTGTCCCCCCCCCCCCTCTAACTTCTAAAGTAAGAGGATGATAAATCTGAAATAAATATATAATGTACATTACCATAAAAACTACCAACGAAAATTGGTTCGAACGAAATCTATTCAGTAGTTTTTTTAATACGTCAAAAATAAAATTTGTACGGAACCCTCAGTGCGGGAGTCCGACTCGCACTTGGCCAATTTTTTTAATAAAGAATATTTATATTATTAAAATTTGAGTTTGAGGCGCTAGGCTGATAATGATGACTGTTTCTAACCCTAGTTGGCAACCCTAAATGTGGTCGTTTTTGCGTCGTTGGGGGCGGTTTTTTCCACATATAAACGCAACCGATACTTCTGTTTTCGACCATGTAATCTTAATTATGGAAACCTCTACCTGCCATGATGGTCTGCGCGATAAAATAGTTCACATTTCAAGTCAGTTTTGACTTTTCGACTGTTCAATTATATTTTTATTTTACAACACCCAAGTATGCCAGATTGAGATAGCTTTAAATTTAATATGGCGTATTGTAAATTTATTTTTATGTTATGGGCGATTTAATTTTATAGTTATGTCGTTTCGTGTTAATTTTTATCTGATTATAAAGTATTTCGTTAATTAACGCTAATCTAATTTAATTGCTAGACTATTTTTGACCGCATTTTGAAAGGCTTCCATCACTTAAATCATCTTTCGATTATTACTTAATTGCTATGCAAGTCACGCGAGGATGTTTGATTACCAAATCTAAGCAATTTACAATATACTGAAGCTATTTTTATATTAATCTTAATTTCCAATATTAGGTTTATTAATACGTAATGCAATCAAATTCTGAGTCAAATCAATCAACTCAAACAAATAAATTACTTAGGTATTCGAATAAGTGTAGTGTAAACTATATTGATATGATCATATTTATATCATTGATTATGCAATTATATTATTTTATCAGCCTATTTTGAGTCAAACAATCAGCCTATTAATGTTCTACAGGACCAAGTTCTTCATCATTTGGAATCATGTTTTTGTTAAAAAGATTGGTTTTGGTATAATCACCACGCTTGCCAAAATTCCGTTTGGTGATTATTAATCCGGGCTATGTTTCACCCGAAGTTTTACAAAATTTTCACGATCTGGGAATCAAACCCAGGACCTTCGAGACCACGAACTGGTACTTAAACCACTAGACCATCGAGAAGTAATTCTAATTACGTAATGCTTCTTTAATTATTTATTAACGTTTGTTTATTTGTCCACAGGTAATTTTCTTCATAAAAAGGAAAGCTTATCTTCGTGAGTTAAGTATAAGCCTAAATCAATTAATCTAGAATTAATAATTTTAAACTATGACACACTTTATCAGGACTTTATCATCGCTGCTGTAGGTATATTGAGAAGTACTCTGGATGCTTTTGATCATAAAATATTTCATGTCAATATTCGATTTCCTTACGAACAAAGGTTTAATGGCTCATAAATACTGATATCACCTACCTGCATGCATTTCTAACATCGATTTCTGTCATGAACTCATGAATTACCTACGTTAGCCTTATAAAATTCATACCTCATGCATGGGATTAAATAGATATTATGTTTGTACACGATTAAATAAATAGATTAAGTTACGAAGGGCTCGTTGGTCCAATGATGGACCCGTTGGTCTAGTGGTCAGAGACCCTGGCTACAAAACCAGGGGCTGCGGGTGCGAATCCCGCTAGGAGCAAATATTTGTGTGATGAATATCGGCATTTTTGCTCGAGTCATGGATGTTTTTAAAAGTATTTAGGTAGGTATTTCTAACCATTCCGTAGCATCCACAGTACAAGCTTCGAGCTTAGTTTGGGGCTAGGGAATTGGTGTGTTAGTCCAATGAATGTATTATTAAGTATACCTGCGTGCTCACCACTACTTACAGAAATAAACCAAAAAAAAGTCCCTAAAAATACTAAGACAAAGCTTTTGTTGATTGCATAGTTTCGTCTGTTTACTACACCATCCATTGTTTTCATGCATTCCAACAACTATTTGAATGATATCTCGTCAAAACTATCTTGCGTTACTAAGTATTAGATAATTTACTAACATTTTATTATTTACATCACGCTACAAACAAAAGAAAAAAGTTTGAAGTTCAAATTTCGAACACGCAGTTAACTTTCGAAAACTCCGCAATTTAAAACGCAAAGCAAAAGCCGAGTCTCCTCGAAATAATTGTAACTCGGGCCATCGAACACCGGTCGAGTTTACCTGTTTTTTTTTATTCGAAAGCTCGTCAGACAGAGATGGAAGACGCGTCTTGTATTCCCAAAGCGTGTGGAGATTCCGAACCTACCTATGTTTATGAAAACGAGACGACTGGGACCGCGGCTGACGACGCCAACAATGCACGGCCTATCTGGTTATGATAACCGACCGAGTTGCGGAGACCGCGAAAATGTAGCTAGCTAGTCGAGTGTACGGGCTTCTGTATTTAGTCGGGTAGGACGCGGTGTGGCAACGTGCGCCGCGCACTCTCGGCCAATCCCGAGTAACTTCACGCCAGTTGCTTCCCGACCCACGCCGACGGCGGACGCATGCCGCCCGCTCCTCCGAAACTATCGTCAAAATAACTGTTAAACAATTTAAAGTGTACTGAATCGATTCGCACCGCGAAGTTTTGTTGTGGAACAGTGATGGGAAGTGTCGTGTGCCCGCAAGTCGACGTACGATGACCGAAACTTTAAAGGAAAAAAGTTGGGCCGAATGCATTTGGCTTGACAAAAAAATATATATTGTGTTCGTTATGTAGTGATGAACCGATGGGATCCAAGTGTGCCCGACTAGTTAGTGATGTGTATAACTGTGATATAATTCGCCAATCGCGTAGATGATTGTCGTTCGTGATATAATTAGTTTATTAGTTACCAAAGATTCCTCATGATCTTGTACATTAGTTTGTGTTTCATATTGGTAGTTTTAGGTGAGTACCGTTGTGAGCTAACGTATAATTATGGGTTATCGTTAAGATTTATTGAATTGAACAGGCCATGGCTCTCGGATAATTACTGAGGTCTTAGTGCAACGATAATTGGAGAGTGATGCAAGGAATGGGAACGCTAAATTATAAGCTAATAAATCTTGATTGGAGAGGTGGAGATAATTAAATGTATGAATATTAATACTTAGCTCGGAGGTGCTTATTATGTTGTAGTCATCAAGGAGCTAATTGAAAATTGGATTCCTTTAAAATATGATTATAAAATTAATAGGAAATAGGAAAAAATCTGATCATGATTACATTTTCGAGAGGCCAACCATATTACTAAAGTAGGGGAAATAAATTCTTTCAAATCTACTTAAAAATTCAAACGAAGCCCAACATTTGTAAAATAACATGTGATTAAAAAGTAGCGGAATTGAATAGAATCGATTGAAAAAAACGATATCGTTTCCTAACCCCACAATTAGTCATCGAGAAAAAAACGTCAAAAAAACTGTCAACGTTACAGATACAGTAAAAAGATAATTCTATCCCTCCCCTAATATTATGGGGTTAGTAAAAAACCACCCCGCACCGTGAAATTTGAATTAAACGCCACATTCGAACTACCGTTACGAATAGGTAACACACTTCGGTAAAATTCCACAATATTCCATAATACAATCGCTAGGTTCTTTATGGAGTAACCAGGTCAGGGAATAATTAGTAACGCGAGTGCTAAAAATGCTAAAATATCTAATTATTGTAGACCTAAACTAAAAAAATACTCGATAGGCTTGAGTTCTCTCCAAGATAGTAAGACAGAGGTTTTTCTTAGAAAACACATTGGTAGAATATAAAGATGGATTGTTAAATGATTATAGAAAAAGTATTTTTCAGCATGAAAAGATAAGGATTTTCATTTACGTAAATAACATAGGTAATTGCAATTTTCAATTTAATTTTTATATATATTTTATAGGTAATGTTTATAAATAATACTTACAAATAAAACATCTTTTCGAAAGTGAAAACGTCCTGTTTAGACGCATAAAGAATCTACAAAGTATTCGAGATAGTCCGGAGAGAATCACTCAAGAAATTCTTGTGTAGGTAGGAATTACATTGAATCGTAACGAAATTCTCCAGTTAATAAACATGTTGTTTGTTTATGTATTTACATTACATAATGGGACGAGCAGATCGTTCACCTTATGTCGTCTGCTTATGACAGTCTATCAGTTACACATAATACACATTCTACCTACCTATTAACTAGCCTTTCGCCTGAATTGGTCCGCGTGATTTTGAGGTTCCCGTTGCTTATCCCGTCTTGGTGAACATTTACTACGTCAATATAAGCCAACAAGTACATTATTGAATTAGGGAGGAGATACCTTTCATAGAAGTTGCATACACCCAAAAAAACAATACATGTGGCACAAATTTTGCTAAATCTCTTCTTACGTAAGACTAAAATGATCCCTCCTCAATTCGATATTCAAACTTAAAAAATGGATAAAGTATTTAATTGGACTTACACCAATTGTTTAGTCCCAAACTAAGCTCGAAGCTTGTATACTATGGATGCTAGGGAACGGATAAATATACATACTGTGTATGACTCGAGTAAAAATGCCGATGTTCATCACACAAACGTTTTCCCCTAGCGGGATTCAAACCCGCGACCCTCGGTTTTGTAGCCAGGATCACTGCCCACTAGAACAACTGGCTCTACATAACGACAGTTATAGTTTCTGACCTTTCGCTCTTTAGATCCCATTCATACAACTAGTTAGGACCCTGTCATTTCTCCGAATCATAGAAGTTGGAAGGTAAACCACGTTTCCATTTCAAGTGAAATTTAGCAAAATGTTAAGCTCGAACGTCGAATGTTATTAGTATAACATACATGCCACTCTAAATAATGATACTTCATACGAACAAAATCAATATAACCCAATTTAGACTTGCCAAATTAATTTAACAAATTTGCTGGAACCACTGAGAGTAATTGGTTAGAGGACTTAGAAATATCATGAGTTGTACGAGTCAGAAATTAGCCAACCGTATTTTGACTCACGATTTGGACGAGTCGAAAATTCGTGACTCCGTGACTCGTACGGTTACCAAATTCTTAAGGACGACTGAACACGATTTTTGAAGTGAACGGCCTCGGGATGAAGCAAGTTCGATTCCCGTGCGGTGCGTAGGTGGGATGGAGAATGTTATAGAACTTGAGAAACCAATAGGCGTTTAGTTCGATACAACCTGCGTCTTAAGTAAAGTTTATATATCAGAATTAATGATTTATTGCTACTTGAACTTTGCAAAGGCCTTTAATAATCCAGGATTAATGTCTCAGTAAAAGTTTCGGTTGAAGTTGAGAGTCAATTTAAGAATTTTAAAACGTATTTGGTACAATGAAGATTACATTACCGAATAACAAAAACATTTTAACAAATTATCGACGATAAGGAGAGAGTGGACTGTATAAATTAAAGAAAATGAGGAAGGAAAGGAATAGGATAAAAAAATAATATTAATCAATACACACAAACGAAAATAGCTAGGAAAGAGACAGAAAAGAGAAAGATGACAGCTAGTGAAATTTAAGCTTAACTTCTTAAAAGGTTCTCTAGCCAGTCTGTAGACGACACATACCTATTTAACATAAGATTTAAACAACATTTTTAAACTCGGTCAACCATAAATATTACCTATTCACATTTTATTTCTCGTTACTGTACTCAATCGCATCTGCTTCGAAAGTTGTTTCCCAGAAAACGATATCACACTTACCTATCTCATTTTCCAGCTAAATTTAAGCTAACACTTCCCTTCAATATACTGACGGTAACTTAAATCTTGCTAGGCGTTCGTTCCGAACTGATCCGTAGTACAGTTAGTTCGCAACTTGGACAGTTTTCTAAGATAAGTATCATGACTGTACTGCAAACATCGGGGAAGTTTCAGAGTTTGCACCTACATCCGTTGTAGAAGAAGTTTTTAAATATGCAGGCAGAAATGTGTTTGAAAGTAATTGTTAGGTTTAAGTTAGAATATTTAGTGGGTAAATATTTTATCCTCAATAACAAAATAACCACTAGGATTACTCTTGTTACTAATCGTATGTATTAATCTAAAAATTTGGCCTATGTTGAGTAACATAGGTACCTACGTAGCAATTTAATGGTAAAAGAAACTACCGAAATTCGCCCGATACTTTATTATTATCAAACATATTTGACTGTACCTATAAAATTAGTGTAGGTGAAACATTAAAAAATTATTCCGTCATATTAATAACATAGTGATACTTCTTGGTATAAAAAAAAACATTTAAACCAACAATTAGTTTTTTAACCCCATGCCTTTTGTAAGACAAACAACAATAGAATTCCGAATTCGAATTTCGATTGTAGGCGGAATTAAAAAAAATTGGCCAAGTGCGAGTCGTACTCCCGCACTGAGGGTTCCGTACAAATTCTATTTTTGACGTATAAAAAAAAAACTACTGAATAGATTTCGTTCGAACCAATTTTCGTTGGTAGTTTTTATGGTAATGTACATTATATAATTATTTCAGTTTTATCATCCTCTTATTTTAGAAGTTAGAGGGGGGGACACACTTTTTTCCACTTTGGAAGGGTCTGTCACGCAAAGTATTCACTTTAGAAAAAAGTGATATTAGAAACCGTAATATAATTTTAAAAGACCTATCCATAGATACCCCACACGTATATGTTCAATGAAAAAAAAAATTTCGAGATTCAGTTCTGACTATGGGGACCCCCCACTTTTTTAATTTTTTTTTTCTATTTTCGTGTAAAAACCTTGTTGCGGTTCACAGAATACATCCACTCACTAAGTTTCAACAGTATAGTACTTATAGTTTCGGAAAAAAGTTGCTGTGACAGACTGGCGGACAGACAGACAGACAGACAGACAGACAGACAGACAGACATGACGAATCTATAAGGGTTCCGTTTTTTTGCCATTTTGGCTACGGAACCCTAAAAAGGTTTCTTGTAAAAGAACAAGACCTTAATGATACGGTATAGTTACTGGATTCTAGGAATCAAATCGTCATATTATTGATGAATCATGGAAAATAATCATGTCGATTGAGATAAAAAAGCATAAAGCCAGTTTTATTTTCTGTTTCACGAACGTTGGAAGATTTTAGGCCAAACGTTCATTTTAGTTGCATTCAAACATTTAAATAGCTACATATGCCTCGACATCTGAAAACTGTGGCATTATTCTGTTTCTTATGACTTACGTTTCAACATGCAGTCACTGCATTCTCAAATTTCAGTACCAATTTCTGAGCGGGTCGAAGTATCGCCAGGCATATCTAAACATTTAAACCTATGGTTGCATTCGCATATATGCTAGTTAATATTTACATAGTAATTTAGTGTAATAACAAGGTAAATGGATGTGTGATTGCTTGCAAAGGAATAGTTAATACCACGGGCTAAGTGGTTCGCACAATGTTCGTGTAGCGCCATCTGTTGGTGAGTAGCAGAACTAATCTTAAGCTTGGCGTCGCATCGTTTTGATTTCACTTTTTAGTTTAAAGCAAAATTTATGCAGTTTGTTTTTAGTGCATTTTATGTGTAGATGCATTTCTGATCTATTTTGATTTTATTGACGTTTGGATTTACCTTGTTAACTTTAAATATAGTTTTTCATTTATTTATTTATGAAGCTTCGAAGTTTTTATTATTAGTTTTATATACGTTTTCACACGGTTTTTTGCTAATAATCGATTACATTTACGGTGAAATATAAATAATGGGTGTATTAATTTTTAAATTTAAAAAGCACAGCTTTTTTTATACATGTTGATATGTTTCCAGTTTTCATTAAGCGCTAAGAATATTAATTAATCTTTCAAGAATTGTAAAACTCAATACATTTTTATTTTTGTCATTTGTCTATCAGAGATTGCCGGATAAACAGAAAGTTGCTTCCTTTATTTTGGGCCATATTACTTAGTTAGTTAGTTCATCTTACAACGAAGACTAACATAAATTAAGAACACGAAGCTACATCGATCGTCGAACTGTCCTAAACTACATAATTAGTTGTTCTATATATAACCGTTGTAGTATAGTATCGAGTTCCGTAATGTTAAACACAAATCTAGTTAGATGCGACTGCCGGCCGCGTCAATTAGAACCTAGTTCGATTTAATACGGCCATGCGTCAGGGGTAGGGTTGTCAAATAAAATATACATACAATACTCTTTTTTATTTTATTTATTTATTAATTTAAACTTTTTGTAATTCATAAAATATTGTACAAAAGGTGGACTAATGCCTCATGGCATTCTCTATCATATGCAAGTGTTTGTTTTTTTTAAGTTAGTTGCTACGGAGACATGTTTATACGTAAATTTTAATGAATTAAGTTTATACAAGGGACGACGTATTGTCTCCGTTCGCTAGTATTTTTGGTGTGATCTTACTCAATTTGAGTTGCAGCTAGCTGCTAACTTTCCCGTCAATTTTCGCGGCAACTTATTAATCCTACATTGTTAATTTATATGATAGCTATCGATGTCCCCCTATTTAAGCTTTTCCTATGGAGGCCAATCCTAAGACGTGATCAACAAAACAGTCTAGACTATTTTATAATAGTGAATGCAAGCATATCTGCGTTTTCTCATTCTCCATAATATTATCTCACAATGATAACTTGATTGTGATTGTAATCAACACATAACTGTACAGATACCAAGCGTGTGAAGACTATTCACTTTCACTGGCACAGGTTTACAACGCTGTAAAATTTATGAATCTAGACTGAAATCTACACTATCTACACCTACATCTACACTATTTACACTTCTACACTAATCTACACTAATAAAATTAAGAGCTTTTTTTTTGTTTGGAATGAATACACTCAAAAACTTTAAGTAAGTAAGTAATTTATTGTGTATGAAATAAGGTGATTTTCTTTAATTGTTGGCTAGCTGCACTATCCCCGGTGAAAAAGGGAACTTTTGATCCTGGAAATGTTGGGGAAAGGGAAGATTTTTGAAAAAAGAAATTACGCGAAACAATAAATTTGACCTACCACGAATTTGAACCCACTCCGTTTGCCTTAACCGTAATCGACAACCCTACAACAATCACTTATACTGTACTACCAGACACGAGCTGAACCAAGCACACTAATTAATGATGTTTTCATGCAACATCCGATTGTGATCGTTTAGGAGGCCTGAAGTTACGAGGGAATTATGACAACTATTGATAAATCAACTAACAGCTGTGTCTTATGACAATTGACAACAAGTGTATAATGAAAGATTTAAACTTGTAAGTCTCTCTTATACTTGCGTTTATCCCTCGTTATATTAAATATGGACCCCAGGTTATGTTGCGACTATGATCCTGATTTAAACAGTCTAGTTAAAGACTTAGTGATAAGGTGTATTGTAGAAATAAAACTACTTTTAATTTTATATTCAATATCTACGAGTACAATCAAGTTCTACAATAAAACATTTTGTATTGTAGAAGTTGAATATTTCGCTAAAATGTAGACATACGTTTTCTATTCATTTGGCATATTCGGTAAACGTTTTGTGATTTAAGCATTGGTATTTGTACTCAAGTGAAAATATTGAAGTATGTCTGTCCTATAATTCGAAGATCAAGCTATAAGCTTAGTTAGAACCAGAGTTCGATATTTAAAGATTTTTCATTCATGTACTAATATATTTCACATTTAATTTTGACTTCTTGATAACTGTTAAATATATTCCGTAAATATACACAATTGTACTGATATCTGTAACACAAGTGCTCAAGTCATACTTATCTCAGAGCCAGATCATTGTAGTCAAGTTGTCAACCACTTAAAAAACCCGGTCATTGATAGATTGGGCATAAGAAGAATATAAGCAGAGTTATTGATTACAATTGATATTCATCTTCTATAGAAACTAATCCGTCGTTTTTTTTAATTTATTGAAATGACACCGCGCGCATTCGCAGATATGATAATAGTCTCTCGAGTTTTTAATTAATGATCGCAACGAGTAGATTGATTGAGAATTAATTAATTTTAAAGATGATTAATAACACGATGAAATGGTTAATTAAGTTTGTGATCGGTTTAATTTTAGTGTTGTTTGCTGTTGGTGCTATAGTTATTATTTAGTCTAGTTTACTCATCTGTACCTACTTGTTAATTTGCTTAACAATACTGAATAGTAAACGTGTAGATTTAAAAAAAATATTTGGAAATCAAAAACCGAAGTAATTATTTATTTATTTATTTTTATTAATCACAAAAATCTTCGTACAAAACAGTGTTCTGCAAAACTGTTCAAACAGTTTGACTGCAGAATATAGTCTAGTTTTTGTTTACATATAAACTCACGTACTGATATATGTACAATAGACTTTTTTCATCTTGTAACTAGGTTCATTTATAATAAACATAAACTAACTGTCAAATTCCACCATTGACCTATTAAATATTTTGCATTTATATTTACAACTCGTTTCTTGTTCACATTTTGAATTGACGCCGTTTTCTTTTTTTTCTTTACTTTTTTTTAATCGCTTATGCAGCCATGGCAAAGATATAAAAATTTAATTGCACAATTATGTTTTGAAACTAATGATACCCTATTTTGGAGCAATGGCGTCGTAAATATTGCATCCAATGATTGGATATTATTTTGAAGATATTTTTTAGAAAGCAAGCAAACCGTATCAAACTGAATTAGGAGACGTGACCGGTGCTCACGATCTTAGTACGGTCAGCAGCGTAGCTACTTATTTTTCGCTCGGTATAATAATTTTCATTCTCATAGATTTAAATTGTTAAATTTATGCCCTGACACCAAAAACAAGTGGGTTGTTTTTGTTTTAAATGTCGTAGGTTTTAAAGTTCTGTCACTGCGATAAGAAGCGACCGTCGCTTCCAATTTTTGTGCCAAATTCAGAGCCAATCGATGTATGCTGAGGGCATTATCTAATGTTATAAATCCATGCGCGTACGAAATTGTAGGGAAGCTTTTATGGTGTTAAAATAATATGTAATTTAGAAGTGAGATGTAATATATGGCTTTGAATGTTTTATTCGTGATATGAGGTTTTAATGAAGACGTTATTAACCTTTATTAATAAGTAGTGTAAGTTGTTGTAAGTTTCGTGCAGTGGTTGTTAAGTTGCGCTTTCAGTGGTAGTTGCTTCAAAGGTTACAGGTTCAAATCCGAGTCGGACGAAATTTTTATTGTTTTCTCTGCATATGTTCGTAATAACTCTGTAATTATCTGCGTCTGCTGGAAAATATAATATTATTAACCTGTTTCTCTTAATTAAAAGCTATCATAAAGATCAAACTATTTACAAAGCAAAGCTACCGAACTTTTGTATTCCAAAAATACACAAACAATATTAAGACAAGATTTTTTAAACAAATGCCACAAACGAAGCTTAGGCTACAAACAACTATTCTACTATAAGAAGGTATTGTAAAAGTAATGTGACTTGAACGAATTCCCAACACATTCTTAGCTAGGAAACACACGACTTCGCTATTTCAACCCCAAACTGCGGTCTGGAACTAGAAAATAAGCTTTTAAATTATGCACCCACTTTCATTGCCAACGGTACCGACAGCAGGAAAAAAAGACGAATGGCGGCAAAAAATATATATTTAAATTAAAAAGACGGGTCGCTTCTAGGTAGGGATGCCCGTAACGATACGATTTATCGGAATATCGATACAGCACTATACGATATATCGATATTTGTTGCGATATTTTGACCATACGATACGCTTCGATATATCGCAGTCTTATAAAAATATCGCATTAAAGTATCGTATTAAACTATGTCGGAGTTTCATTTGTACAATTTTAAAAGTTCCTATTACACCATCGCTAAACCATAATAGACAGTGTCATTGTATATATTGTTAGTATTAGTATAAGTATAATAAGAGATAACGTCGACAAAATTGTTTATGGAACAAGAACAGCCGACTTTTGTTTAGACTTGGAGGTCGATTTAAATAAATATTTAGACTTTGTAGTACCGTCAAATATATGATTAATAATAAATGTTTAGTTTATGTTCTCCGTTTTAATTTTGTCCGAGTTCGAGCAACAAAACTTTTATTTCATAATCTTTCCAATGGCACCGCCAGTAAAGTCAACTGTGTGAAACTTTTTTATAAAGTGAGATAGCGGTGGAGAGCGTAAATTATGTCATATATTTGTAAAGGCTTTTTTAATAAATCTTTTCTTTTTACATATAATCATACTTTACTTTAAAAAATAGTTATATATTAAACCTACTAAAAAGATAACCCTTGGTACGATATATATATACTCATTATATCACATATTAATTGAAAGACATACGATACGGTTACGATACGATATATCGATATAAAGGAAAGCGATAATATTGCGTATCGATACAACGAAGTTCGATACATTACGATGCGATATATCGATACAATACACTTTTTTGGGCATCCCTACTTCTAGGGTCACGAATTCGGTGTAAAGGATGGACAGAAAAACTGGGCCAGTATCTAAATAATCGGTTGGAAATGTCTCGTGCTTAAGATAGTTTTTAGTGAAATGTACACGATTGGTTGATCGTGTTTTGTCAATGATATTCAATCTGCTGTCGTAAATTTTATCCTTACTTAATATGTAAATACGTTGATGATTAAATTGAAAAGAGTCTGTTAGCTACGCTCTCACACCGAAACATTTAGGCAGTTGGTTTCAATGAAATGTGGTATAGATATATGGAGTTGACATTTATCCCAGAAAAAACATAATAATCCCACGACAATCCCGCGGGTGATCGTCGGAAAAATAACTGTAGTTATTGATAACAAAAACAGTTTTTGTTGTTTATTCAAATGACGCCATATAATAGTACCTTTACATGTCGATCCCACCTTAATCTGATAACAATCAACCTCACCCATAGATTTCATTTCCCGCGAAAAACAAATATCCACTAACGTGTAGGCCTTGCCTTTATGAATAACGTACTACATTGTACATATATAGATTTAAATTGTTAAATACCCGGACACAAAAAAATGTGGCATTATTTTGTTTGATGTTTGATTGAACGGTTGAACTTACTATTACTGCGAAAATAAGAGACCGTCGCGTCAAATTTTAGTGCCATTTCAGAGTCGGATGGAAGTATGTTGAGGGCACATCTAACGGTTTAAATCTATGCTTTATACATTGTTACACGAATAATGGGCCGAGTTCATGGTTGCGGTTATGCAGTGGATTACACGACAGATCGTAGGTTTGATATCCGCCGGAGCAAATGTTTGTTATTGAAACTAATATAATCTGTGGGTTTGCGATTATGGAGTTAGATGTTAATATACTAGGCTTAATAGTAATTTAGTGGTCCGGTCTATTGTTGGCTATTTTGGTTTGTATCGAGATTATTTCTGCGGTTGCGGCATTTTAGAGTGGTTAGATGCGTTGTATGTTGTGAGATTAATGGATAAATGATTTACTGTTTAGCTTATCTTTTCTAGCCACTATAGAAATGTGGAATTCATCTGTGTTCGCGGTTAAAAGTGTTATGTATTTCTCTGATGATTTTAAATTATGTGATTTAAATTTTTCAAATAATGGTCAAATTTTTTTTTTTATTCTTTACTAGCGGCCGCCCGCGACTCCGCCCGCGTGGATTTCGATTTGCAATAGCCTAAAGCCTTCCTCGTCAAATGGACTATCCAACACAAGAATATTTTTTCAAATCGGACCATTAGTTCCTGAGATTAGCGCGTTCAAACAAACAAACATACAAACAAACTCTTCAGCTTTATATATTAAGTAAAGTATAGATCATAAGTGATTATTACTTAGTTAATAATCATCATCTCAGCGCTTTTCTTGGTTTCTTTCTCGGCCGTTGCTTCGGAACCCAGAGCCCTCTTTCCTCCAGATTCTACGTAACATCCCACTTTTATCTCATTAGAGCAAGATTTTTTCTGATAGTAAACAAGCCATCATTTGAAACTCTTTCTTGTTTATTTCATTCAAAATAGTCGAACACGAAAAAAAAAATATTTTACGCCATGTTTTTTTACCAATTTTTCTGCTGTCGGTACGAAGCCTTTTTATTTTCCCCGGTCTATCTCGAGCCCGCTCAAAAATGGAGTTACGCCTACGTTTAATCTCGCAACTAATGCACTCTTCTGTGACTTCAGTTAATCTGCCACCATGAAGAATAGATTGTGGATGAAGTATTTTGTAGAATTATAGTACCTACAACGAGTACTTTCCCTTAATTAGTTTAGGAACTTTGGAAAAAGGGTAATAATTATGTGGTGCCGTATATTAAAGTACTAGTTTCCGGTTTTCGCTTACATCGTTATATACTATAGCCTAAAAACTTCCCCAACAAATGGACTATCTAAAAAATAAAGATTTTTAAATCGGACCAGTAGTTCCTAAGACTAGCGCGTTCAAACAAACAAACTTTTTAGTTTTGTTATATAAGTAAATAGATCGGCCTATTTATATCCCACTGCTGAGCAAACGCCTCCATCATTTGAAATCATGTTTTCTTTTCAAAGATTAAGTTTTGGCTTAATCACCACGCTTGCCAAATGCGGATTGGTGATCACAAACCCGGACTGTGTTCGGAAAAACCGACACTTTGCCTGACCCGGGAATCGAGACCGGAAAGCAGAAGATCTTACTTCACGTAATCATCTTCTTATATTGACATTAATACATCGGGCTTCTGTCAAATGTTCGATGTTCGGACCTGATGTTCGTTTCTGCACCTGTCTCCTTGCACCTGATATCGTGCTAATGTGCTGACTCACGCGAAATTATAGTCACGTGGTTACCCAATTAGGTGTTCACGTTGAAATTTTATTGTCTTTTTTGTTGAAATGTATCATAATTTTCATGGCTGTTCGTAATTAGAGTGACAATTTCGGACACCTTCGCCAAAAATGTGTCCGGATAGTAATTTATAGTCCAGTAATTTTAGCAATTTTGATCCACGATCTGCGGAATAATTCCTAGTGAGCTGAATTTTTGTATACACCTTTATTATGATATTGTGATGATGATGTGAAAAATCGACATTGATATCGCGCCGGCTAAAAAAGTTATAGGGGTCCAAACGTCACGAAAATCAGTTTTTCGCAAATATCTCGCGATCTATTGCTCAGAGGTCAATAATGGTTTCATAAAAGTTGTTTGTCGTAAAATTGTCTACAAAAAAGGTCTCTTGCAATTTTCTGTCGAATTAACCGTTTTTGAAATAGAGACTAGAATGCACTCACATATGGTATTGTATACCGTACGCCGCATACCAAGGCATAAACCCTATTGTTTGTTTTTTTCCCTTTTTTGTTTGGGTGTTTTTTGTTAGTATGATGTTCTATGTATAGGAATATAAAGGACTTGTAATACTAGTACAGTAAGGAAAATAGGAATATCAGCTATAAAAAACTAAGTGGCAATTTTTTTTGTCACTTTATAACTCAAGGACAGGCTCACCGATCCAAACCAAATTTTCAAGGTTTGTACAGACTATTTAGTAGATTTTTAATGTGAAGTTTGAACAAAATCGGTCGTTCTTTTTATACGTAGCGAAGCACGTACCGGGCCGCTAGTAATGATATAGATATGCTATGTCCAGTGACGTTTGGACCTCTCTAACTTTTTTAGCCGGCACGATATCAATGTCGATTTTTCACATCTTCATCACAATATCATAATAAAGGCGAATACAAAAATTCAGCCCACTAGGATTTTTTCCGCAGATCGTGGATCAAAATTGCTAAAATTCACATTGCATATCTATATCATTACTAGCGGCCCGGTACGTGCTTCGCTACGTATAAAAAGAACGACCGATTTTGTTCAAACTTCACATTAAACATCTACTTAATAATCTGTACAAACCCTGAAAATTTGGTTTGGATCGGTGAGCCCGTTCTTGAGTTATAAAGTGACAAAAAAAATTGTCACTTAGTTTTTTATAGCTGATATTCCTATTTTCCTTACTGTACTAGCATTAGAAGTCCTTTATATTCCTATACGTAGAACATCATACTAACAAAAAACACACAAACAAAAAAGGGAAAAAACAAACAATAGGGTTTATGCCTTGGTATGCGGTGTACGGTATACAATACCATATGTGAGTGCATTCTAGTCTCTATTTCAAAAACGGTTAATTCTACAGAAAATTGCAAGAGACCTTTTTTGTAGACAATTTTACGAAAAACAATTTTTATGAAACCATTATTGACCTCTGAGCAATAGAACGCGAGATATTTGCGAAAAACTGATTTTCGTGACGTTTGGACCCCTATAACTTTTTTAGCCGGCACGATATCAATGTCGATTTTTCACATCATCATCACAATATCATAATAAAGGTGTATACAGAAATTCAGCTCACTAGGAATTATTCCGCAGACAAAATCTAAAATTCCTGGACTATTAGTTTGAATTATATTCTAGGCGGTATGGCGACCAATATTTGCTATCAAATATAAATTAACATAAGATTCAAGTACCCGTCTGTTTCTTATTTGCATTAGTTATCCATTTAGATTTGAATTTGATTTTGATATATAAGGAGACTGATTGTTTTATGTTAAAGAGGACTCTCAAAGTTCAGAGAGAGTGTAATCTGACACGACTTCAGAGAGATATGGGTAAGACTACACTCCATATTCTAGACTCCGGATTGTAACTGAGTTTTTTTAGGCTGAAATATTCAGACTCTACGTTTTCCATACGATTATCCCACGATTTCAAGGCATAATAAAAGATTCAAATACATTGTACTAATTGGAGTTCATTTATATTATTACTAGCGTCCGACCGCGACTTTGTTCGCGCGGATTTTGGTTTATCCAATCGGGATGCAAAAGTATCCTATCACCTAAGTCAGCCTGCCTGACATACCAAATTTCATCAAAATCCGTCCAATAGTTAGTTTAAGCGTGACTGACGGACTAACATCCAAACAAACAAACTTTCACATTTGTAATATTAATATAATACGAGTATAATAAGATTAAATATTCTATAGTCCATTCTTCTTACAATTTCATCAGAAGTAATTCAATGAATCTTGTATTACATTTTATATTTATTATTATCTGAGTGTAAGTAGCAGAAAGTACGAAACCAATATATTACGCCCACTCTATTTAATATTAGACCTCTTTATAAATAAAACTTCTTAATTAAAATATATTATGGAGCTTTATTCTCAATAATATGATTATTCACTTTCCAATATGCTTGAGTATTAAATATTTGCCAAATGCAAACTTTTCAATGTTTCAATAAATTCTGTATTAATTTTATAACTTTTAGCAACTTGTTCACCGATTAAAGTGTACAAAATAATTTATTAAATATCGACTTGGCGAATTTAAATAAGTGCTTATTTTGTGTTTAGGTAAATATTATGTACCTACCCTCTAACAATCATCTTCGTATATCATTAACTAGCGGCCGCCCGCGACTCCGTCCGCGTGGATTTCTTTTTTTCGAAATAAAAAGTAGCCTATGTTCTAGTAGTCTCAGGGTCTAAAGATTGTCTGTACCAAATTTCAAAATCGGTTGCGAGGTTTAAGCGGGAAAGCGTAACAGACAGACAGACAGACAGACAGACAGAGTTACTTTCCCATTTATAATATTAGTTGGGATATATTTTATCATTATCATTGTTTATTTTGGACGAATTTCGGACATATAGTCTCTGTTCATCTAAATAAAATGATTATGTTTCACTGCTTTTTCATTCTTGACGAAAACTTAAAGACAAATGGTTTTGTTCCGCTGATACTGCTAGCGCCATCTATTGATGGGCGGCGAAGTTAATGATCGTGTATTACGCTAGGCGTTTAGCCTTATTGAACATTATTTTTTTTCTTAAATCTCATTAAGATGGAGTAATAAGAATATAATACAACAGTGGTAGTATTTATTGGGGTAAAAGACATGTTTTGTATCTATTGTGATTTTTCAGCATAACAATACATTAATCAACGTTAAACTCGTCTTCGGATTTTATTAATTGAATAAACAACTAATATATGACATAATTTTAACTTCTATCAATTTTCTTAAAAGCAATACCTTTCTAAGAACTTTAAGTTATTAAATAATTAAAGTAAGTAATGTAGCGCCATCTATTATCGAGTAGCGTAACTAAAAGTACGCGACAGCCATTTTGAAAATTAAATAGGTAACGCATTAACGCTCATACGATTGTCCGTGTTTGCTTTCATCTGGTCGAGTTAAACACTGTGATAACGAACTAGAACTAACAAACAAGTTATAATTCAGCGGTTGTGCCGTTTAGTTGTGCACACTGCACGCTTGGGTCGGGGCTAGGGTTGCCATACTACTACTCGTTATAAAAGCAAAAGAGGTAGAGCTTAGTGGAACTTCCACTCCAATGAGCCGCTCGTCTGGGGAAGTACCTCCTTACAGAAGACCACAGTGAAATAGCACTTCGTAACTGTTGTGCTATTTTCCGATGGTGAGTAAGGTCGCCAGAGATCATTTGTGAAGGTTATGGGGTCTTAAAGGCCAGCAACGCATCGGCGATACCAGGTGTCGCGGATGTCCATGGGTGGCTGTGATTGCTTACCATCATTTTTTGTGATGACCTGGATTACCTATACTGAATAGGGACACGTGAACAAGCTGTAAAGAGAGACGTTCTATAGCCAATCAAATTTTATAAAAATGAATGCCTTTGACTAACACACCAAAACGTAGCCAATATGAACCATCGGAAAAGATAATATCTTGATGTCACATAGCAAGTCACAGCTTTACTATTAACGTAGTATTTACGTTTTTATTTCGAATCCAAAAAAATATGACGAATAGAGGCAGAAAACCGACCAGAGATTCTTGCTATCAGAATTCAAAACCTAATTCGGGTCAACCTACAATGTAGTAACACCAGTAGGTATTCCCTTCGCAACCCTACGTAATGCAACTGTCGAGTTGTTTGCCCGTTGAATTCGTGTATTGCGAATTAATTTCTTGGTCATTCCCGAACTCGCAAATGAGTTGTACATTTGAATTTCAGAGGTATTCCGTTATTAGCATGACATACGGTTATTCCGTCGACGTCGCATTGATTTGGTGGTGTGAATGCTGGAGGGTATAGAATGCAATATATCAGTACTAGTGACCCGGTGCTTGCTTCGCTAAGTTAGGTAAATGAAGAACCACTCGACCGATTTTGTGGAAACTTCACATAAAGCATCTGCTAAATAGTCGGAACAAGCCCTGAAAATTTGGTTTGGATAGGTGAGCCCGTTCTTGATTGCACATATCAATCGGTTTATTAGCTAACCACGACGATAGTGTAGAATGTCATTTGTAATAAGGAATTTATGAAGCACTAGCGGCCGCCCGCGACTTCGTCCGCGTGGGTTTCAGAATCCTTTACTTATACTAATAAATAAAGCTGAAGAGTTTGTTTGTTTGTTTGAACGCGCTAATCTCGGAAACTACTGGACCGATTTGAATAAAATATTTTTGTGTTGAATAGTCCATTTGACGAGGAAGGCTTTAGGCTATTGAAAATCGAAATCCACGCGGACGGAGTTTCGTAATGAAATTTAGCCATGTTTTTTCTCAGGGTCTAAAGATTGTATGTGCATAATTTAATCAAAATCGGTTGAGAGGTTAAAGCGAAAAAGCGTAACAGGCAGACAGACCGAGTAACTTCGGCATTTATAATACGAGTAGGGATTTAAGTTTTATTACCCGTCTTCCCAGCGTGATGACAATAGGCATCTCCTTCTGAGAAAGGTCTGTCTTGGCATTGTATTGCAGCGGACTGCAATTTACTGATGAAGAAGCTATATTATTGCATAACATTTTAAGAAAAACAGGCGACTCTAAATACTGTCTGTTAGCAAAAGGTTTAAGTTACAAAATTGTCCTTCTCAATTTTAGTAGTGGCCATACGAGTAGGTAGATGACATTTCGTTAGATCGAAATGAGCACAAATTTCCAAAGCGGAGCCAATACAGTATTTGACTGACAGGTCAAATCACCTACTTTTTTTAAATGTCAAAAACGTAACCTTGTAGGAAAAAATGTATGAAATATTGAATCGTGACGTCACGATGCTGAAGTATCAAATCAATACTCTTTTAACTTCAATTAGCTGTAATAATTTGTTAAAACTTCAATAGTAACTGTGAGATAAAAAATTGTGCCTAATTTTTTATTTCGTCTCTCTTCTTAGAATGTCATAATTTATTTCGTATGCAGTCAAATACCCAATTCCCTAAACCCCAACTGAGAAAAACTACAGCTATTTTTAGGCATTCTCCAAACTAGAACTCTTTTAACGGGCTACTTGTAAGTTGTACCTAACCTACATATGAAGGTCATTACATCCGAAACAAGGCTAGAAGGACATCCAACTGGAAAATGTATACAAAAGGAACAGAAACATCACAACAGAACTGAAATAGGAAAAATACAAAACATATGACAAGCCTTTGATGTATGGTCAGAAGAAATTGTTTTGTTCATACATAAAAGGGAATGTAAAAAACATTATTTCCTCCGTTTTTCTCCTTACAGGGACTTATTGGGTCATTTTTTGTTATTGTTTGTTCAATAATAGCCTGGAATTGTGGTCTTAGATGGTCTATATTTTTGTGGGAACACCTGCTTTCTTTTATGGTTATTTTTGGCGTGGTGCTTAGTTGGCAGACCCGGAATTCTAACCTACTTTCAAGATCCAACTTCTGGGATGGCTATAAAAGCGAAAGCCACGCCAGAAGTACAAAGATCTCAAGCTTCTCCGTGCTTCGGAAGGCACGTTAAGCCGTTGGTCCTGCGCCTGATCTCTTTACGGTCGTGGCAGATTGCTGTCCCACCGAAATATGAGATTAAGGGAATAGAGAGTGCACTATAATATATCCTGCGTATCCGGCTGATCGTAAGATCGGCTGCCATGGTCAAAAAACGACAGGAAGGGGTCTTATTTATTTTTTGCTGTTTTGGTCGTAAGTACTCGTAAGATTAGCTGCTGTTGTCGAGAACAGCTTAGATGGTATAATTATTATTTATGAAATAACCATTGTTATGGATGAGACTTGCATCTTATTATTTAATTATCTCATCAATAAATAAATAATAAATATTAACTTTTATATGTAAATGTTTTCGAACCACATTAAATATTGATAAATTATATTTACTTTTACTCACTAACATTATTATTATGACTAATAGTCTCTGAGATAGCTAATAATATCGTTTTGATAGCAACAAAGTGGTAGCTAATAAAGTTAACATGGTTTTACTTGTTTAATGAACTCTTCTCAGTGTTGCCGAGTAATTAATACATTGATGTAACTAACACTTTGTAATTAGTTAGTACTCGAGAATCAAATTTATTAATTTAGTTCAGACATAGAGCTCATGTGAATGTCAATTAGTACGTTTATTGAATAATAGAGGACTTTATTAGTCAAGCAAAAACGTTTTAAGTGCTATAACTTAAAGCGTGTTTTACGTAAGTGAAACTAGGATAAATTCACTTAGGTATTCAGTATGGTTGCTATACATTAAGGTTAAATTTTGATTACAATGATACGGGTCAACTAAAGTCCCTTTCAGCTACGATGATCTTTGTGACAGATATACTTACTTCTTATACGAAATTAATCTTTATTTCAAGGAAAAAAGCTTCACAAGCTGTTTATATCATTTTCTATAGAGTCCTTAATGCTTTAGATAGTTGATTTTAATTTGAACCGTTATCTGTATACCATTATGTACCACTTGCCTTCCGTCGCGGTTTCACCCGCGCTTAATTTATTTTTTCAAAAATCCCTCCTTCGGGGATGGGGATAGTGTAGCTAGCCAACAGTGAAAGAATTATTCAAATCGGTCGAGTAGTATTTGAGTTTATTCGCATACAAATACAAAAATACAAACCTTTCCTCTTTATAATATTATTATATTTAATAGATGTAGGACAAGAAAAAAAAACAAAATGCCCAAAACGTCAAAAGTCCCCATCCAGTGTAGCCAGATGAAAATAATTACCCCAGCGTAATGTTAATGGTTTTACTTGTAAACCCCATAAAAGTCGCGTAAAATAAAACTTCTCGTGTGTTTGTTTATTGTTTATACCAAGTTTCTGTTACCGCGAAGTTTGTACCGTTAAAACGGTAAAAGTTGTCAAAATAAACCATGTGGCAACTGCCGTATGGTACAAGTCTTTTTTATTACTGGTTCTTATGTAATATGGGTATTGTTGTGTGTTTGGGGAATTTTATTTTTGGTAGGATTGTTGTTTAATTTGTTTCTTGTTATATTTGTTCCAGGGAACTTAGTTCCGCTTGACAGTAATTGACTGAGATTTTTTCTCATAAAGTATCATTTAAAATGTTAAATGGTCGCGAAAATCTAAGAAAACAAGATCTGCTACACCTCTTTTAGACAAATACTAATCAAAAAACACAAAACTCAATACATTCCGGACCATCTTTTCCTTAGTATCATCACATTAAAACTTGTTAGTTAGAATAAAAAGTTATTTTATCTGATTATTCTATACAAGTTTTTTCCGCAAGGGTATATCAAGATTCCATAGGAGCATTAAATCTGGATATAAAATATTTAATCACCTAAGTCAGCCCAGACCTGTACATACCAAAGTTCATCAAAATCAGTTCAAGGTGTTTCGGCGTGATTGACGGACACACATCCAAACAAACAAACTTTCAGATTAATAATAAAATATTAGTACATAATATGATAAATTATATCTCACTACGCACCAAAATTATTATATAGTGCAGAAGTGCAGAAATACCCTTATAACTTGACCGTACAGAAAAAATGCATTCATAAATAACGTCTCAACCAGGGATTCAAACCCGAGACCCCTTTACGATTTACCACGCACGAACCACGAAGGAAGTCAGTAAATTTATTTATATTAGTAATCGAAATGTCTTAACTGGAAATGAACTGAGTAATGGTTTGTTTTAACTGCGTTATATTTAACTTGGAGTTATGAGCTGGGGTTAAGTTTAACTATCATTTTGCTCTTAACAGCGCACTAGAGAGTGGAATTAGGCGAAACATCCATTAGTTAATGATGTTGGATGTTTGGATGTTAGGTGAGACGTTTTAATGGAGATTTTTAGGATGAAACTTATCGAAAACTTTTTTGGGTTGGCTAAATAGTCGATAAATAAACATATACGTTTTTGGAGTAAACTTAGCCAGAACCTTCTTTCTGTTATTAAATATTGGTAAATACATACGTAATTTTATAATATATAGGAAATACCTAAGTAATTTAACAGATCTTATTTTAACTTAGAGTTGTGGTTTTTGAATAAGCGTAAAATGAATACCTAAATAAATGTTTTTTTGTTATATTATTGTGAAAGTGATCATCGCTGCCCATGGACATCAAAAACTGTATAAGGGTCGCAGATGCATTGCCGGCCTATGAAAACCCCATACATACCCTACCCCAACAGAGCTCTGGCGACCTTACTCACAAGCAGAAACATAGCACAACAGTTATGAAGTGCTACTTCACTGTGGTCTTCTGTAAGGTGAAGGTACTTTCCCAGACTAGCGGCTCATTCGAGTGGTACTTCTACAAAGTACTTCTCTTATACCTAGAGAGTCATTTTCATGTACAGAAATGAGATTAACTATTCAAGAATCAAATTCGCTCCGTCTGATGTTCTATCCCTCTCTCAACAGCTACCAGGGTCAACATTCTTCATATTTATTTATCTCAAGATAACATAACATCTTATCATTCTATTCATGTCCAACTATAGGTCAAAGACCCTTGAAGTTGCGTCATCTTCAATTGAAGGAACGCTCTTGCCAAATGTAATCGCGAACCCGAACTAAGTTTGTATCAAATTCCTTCCTTCGACTAATACACCAATTGCCTAGCCCCAAACGAAGCTTCTAGCTTGTACTATGGATCCTAAGAAGCAGATAGACGTACTTAAATACTTTTATAAACATCCATGACTCGCGTACATATGCCGATGTTCATCACACAAACATTTGCCTCTAGCGGGATTCAAACCCGTGACTCTCGGTTATGTAGCCAGTGTCTCTGACCACTAGACCAAAGAACATGTGACCTCTTGGTCTAATAGTCAACTTCTCGACTATAACACCAAGCGGCTTGTCAAATACTGAGCCACCGAACTCTTTTAATCCAAAGAAGAGTAAAGTTAAAAGTCTTTTCAAAATTAACAGTGCTCCTAAAGTATTCGGCTACATTTTATTAGATAACGCCATACTAACATATCCTGTCATGTGAAACATCTGAGATATTCAAATCCCAATGCGTCCCCTTCGCTTAGTGAAGGCGACAAAAAATCATTTCCTCCTATAGTAGTTTCGACCATGGATTTAAAACGTTAGAAATGCCCTCGCCATACTACGAGTCGCTATGAAATTGGAACAAAAATTGAAGCGAAGGCAGCTTCTTATCTCAATGAAAGTATGTTGAAATGTACGTCATTTTAAACGAAATAATGCCACACTTTTCTATTGTCGGGGCATTTATAGTGATTTAATTCTTTGCTTTTGACGTAATACATGGGTTGTCACTGAGTCCCTATTTACGAGCTGACTAAGAGTATCGGGGCAGGCTTGTTTATTTATTTACGTCACTGTTTTTTATGATATTTAGTCTAGCTAGACTAAAGCTGAAACATCCGGCGGATTGTAGATTTGTAGAGGATATCTTTTGCTTAGGTTAACTGCCTCCGTGGTATAGTGGTTAGATCGCTGGGCTCATAAGCCGTAGTCGTGGGTTCGAATCCCGCAGGGACCACTTACACTTTGTGTCTATTAGGACATTGCAGGCTTGAATCACCTGATTGTCTGATGATGATTTCGTGCTTCGGAAGGCACGTTAAGTCCCTGGTCCCAACTATAAGTGTGTTATTTTTTATTAAATTAACACTTTAACCTTCTCAATTCAACAATTTTCTTTAAGTGTTGACCTGAAAATTATTTCAAAGCATCTCCATAACAAACATTACGTTGAAGCGTTCAGAATTTAGCCTGAAAAGCATCACGTAGAGGAGTTAATACTTAATACGAAGCGGAGTGAAATACTCGACTTCTTGATAAGAGCCCTTGCTTTAATACCAATCTTGTGAGTGGTTTTTTTAAGGAGTTCTTACGTCACAATAAGTCAATACGGTTAGAGAAAATAAACTAATTATTTCCAAAGTGTATTTTTTTTAATAAAAAAAAATATATTTAATAACTTTAACTTTTTGAAGATTTAAAATCCTAATGCAGAATTTTAAGCCGTAATGGATCATAGGCTTTTAAAATTCATTTTAAAAATAACACTAAGTCATGTTAATAGTTGCAGGACGGTTGACATTTTTTTACTTAATAAAATCTTAACCAAACTGTCAGATAAATAAATCAGTGTCTTTATAAAGTTGGTGGAAAATAATCCATATTTTTTATAAGCTTTGATTTTGTTACTTTGCCAGTAAAATGTTAAAAGGTATCATATTACTCGTATAAATTAGGTAGCAAACAGACACATTTAAGTTGTTTACAATATCTAGAGGTATATTTGTCCCAATTTAAACACAAAGAGAGTTTGTCATATAAATAACTGAAGATATCGTGACATCGGTACTATACCAAGTGGACGCATTCCCACATAGATAAGGATTGGTGATTCAAAACAAAGAGAGTGCGGGTTCACAAAGGTTAACATAACACAAGTGGACCTGAGTACATAATACATATTTTGTCTAAGGTAAAGAATAGGTTGTAATTATGAAAGTATTTAGTCGAATAAAGTGACTTGGCAGACAATGTCATTCACAATCACAACGGAATAGAATAGACATTATAAAATAAACCCTATCTCCCAGGGATCAAAACGGAATAAATAAAAAATAACAAGCTTTTGGTTTTTCAATACTTATCTATAAAATAAAACATTCAAATGAACAGAAGAACTTCCTTCTTTTTTGAAGTGGGTCAAAAATATTTGTAGGTCATATTAGTAACACTAGCGGCCGCCCGCGACTTCGTCCGCGTGGATTTCGATTTCCAATAGCCTAAAGCCTTCCTCGTCAAATGGAATATCCAATACAAAAATATTTTTTCAAATCGGACCAGTAGTCCCTGAGATTAGCGCGTTCAAATAAACGAACATACAAACAAACTCTTCAGCTTTATATATTAGTAAGTATAAGTATAAGAGTATAAGATTAAAGTTGCTGATCCTCATTAACACGCATAAAGCCGCCATATTGAAAAACTCAACCGCCATTATGAAAAGCATAATGCGTCCGCCAAATGCCACAGTTTTTGCACAGAACCGGTTCTATCTTCAAAGCCATTACTGTGCTAATCTGTGAACTTATACGGAGTAATGAAATCTTAGAGCGAAAAGACCCAAACTCAAGTGGCAAAGTTTCGTGAAGTCAGTTAAGATTGTGGTCCGGTAGTAGCTATTGTGGAAAGATGGTAATTAGTTGTTATGATTATGTTGGAATGTAATGATTATTTTGTAATGATTACTGCAATGTGCGTATGTTGTTTGGGTGTTGAAGTGTTTTAATATGTTTCGTGATTACAGTTTTAGGTAGACTTAAGTTGAACGGTTGAACAATTTAACGGTTAGTCGCTAAGTCAAATCGCAATATAGAATAACAGTGGCAAATTCAACGGAGGCATAGAAAAATAACCATTAAATTTTATTTTTAAGGTAGATTCGTCAAAAATCGAGAACTTCTAGAAAAAACAGTAAAACGCTTATTTATCAAGATTAGCAATAGCACACATATAATATCATTTTACTGTTATGAAATTTTTTTGTTTTGTTTTTGTGCAGTTGCTTCGCCCTGCATGAGTCTTATTTTTTTTTGTATTTTACTAAGCGCTGACATCAATCTTTTTGTATCTACATTTTTACTAATGCAATATGGGCCATTATCCACTAACTGGAAAATCGTCCATACAAGACTGTCCTAAGCAAATTTTATTAAATATTGAGAATATCTGTCACTACAAAGTAAGGCAATAATATATCTAATTTATATATTGAAAAAGCCCACGCACTTTCCTCTCGGTTTTTGAGTTTTGGAGGGTTTTGTGTAAAATTGTGACAGAGGACTGTTGTAACCAAACAGAGGACTGTTTTTATGAACAGAAACTAGCATTTTTGTTTGTTAAAATAATAAAGTTTTTATTTTTTATGAGCAGTTACGATATGTATTGATGACTTTAATAATTAACGAGTTCTTCATTTTATTTCTGTCGATTTTAATGGCGCCATACATCCTATATTGATCCAATAGAATCAGGTGAATTTTCCTTCTTAAAATTATTCGTTATTTCTGTCATGGCTCTTTTTTTGGCGAGATTTGCAACAGTGCTCTTCCCAAGTCCTTTTACCACCCTTATGCTCGCGATGACTCATATCCGTATGCAATTTTCTGGAAACTTTTTAATTTTGTTTTTTCTGTCATTTTTTCAATAATTCTTCTTGATTTTGATTGTGAATATTTAGTTGTAAATATCTCAAGCGTTTTTGTTCTAATACTTATTCATTTTTTTTGACCGGAGTTTAAGTTTTTTTTTTTTTTTTCAAAATCCTCTATTATCGATCTATTACCTCATTACTCTACAAAATAACGATGTATTATTAACGTTGATGCAGATTGACGCGCTGTCTAGCATGTAAGTCCGTAAAAAACTTAAAAAACCAGTGTCCATTGCAATGACATGACAGAGGACTGTTGCACAGAGGACTGTTTTTTTCACTAAAAAACTAAATAACACAAAATAATAGAAAACATATCACAATTGAAAAACAGATTTGAATACATACTTGTTTATAAACTATTATAAACAAATAATATTAAAAAAAACTCTTAAAATAGGAAAACAAATACTCGACAGAGGACTGTTCCTACTATCTGCCGAGACGCGTGGTTCACTACCAAATGTGGTGCTGCCCCTAAAAAAAATGGCAGCAGTCTGTTTTGCTAAACAACCAAAAGAACTACACACCGGTTGCTTTCTATTTTACAACCGTAATGTTTCAGATCAATATCCGAAGTTAATTTTACACTGGATTCAATTATTGACAGAGGACTGTTTTAAAAATTTCAGGACAGCCTTTGATCCTCTTTATTTGGATAAATTTCTATTATAGACTAATAATTTATAGTTAAAAAAGATGCTTACAGACTTATTAAACTCATTGATTTTTATTAATTTTATGGATGGCAAAGTTTTTAATATATAGGTATCAATGCTAGTAATTCTGGAAATCGGACATGACAGAGGACTGTTTTTTGAGGTGTTGAACATTTATTTTCTCGAAAACTATTATATTTTATTTCTAAATAAGCGATGGTAAACTAAAAATACCAAATTTATGTTAGTACTAACCCAACAATAAAAATATATAATAGAATTATCTACCTTTTAATTGCTTAGGACATCGATTTAGCAGTTAGTGGATAATGGCCCATATATTTCCAATAGAATCGCTTCAACTACATACAGTCTTTACATCGTCGCGGCCTACATTTCGCGTTATCGGAGGGATATCGTCAAATGTCGTTTGCCTTACCCCGGATGCGGTGTCATTATGACCCTCTGACTTGAAACTGAGGATTAGACATCCATCATTATTGTTTGAACACTGGGTTAATGACAGGCTTAGGAAATGATTACTTTGTGGACAATTTTGGAGCCATCGAGCTCGATGGCGCAGCGGTTAACGCGCTCGGTCTGCGCTTGCTACAGTTAAATACTTTCGCAGAAGCCGGTCATCGGATGGGTGGCCGAAAATTATCATCTCAATTTTCTCCGTGCTTCGGAAGGCACTAAAGCCGTTGGTCCTGCGCCTGATCTCTGCGGTCGTTTCAGATCTGTGTCCCACCAAAAAATTAATACCCCATGATCCCAAGCGAACTCATTTTATTTACAGTGAGTGTTATTATGTAACGAGAAATCTTATACCGAATTCCAATATCTTCGCGTAATTCCAGAATCTCATTCATTTCAATACAATCCCGAATTTGTATTTAAATAACTGGACTTCCCTTTTTCGGTTGTTTGTAGGATTCCTTTAGGTTAATTTTCTTGCGTCAAATAATGAACCTACTGTGCCGCCGCCATTGTAACCAGACCCGCTTGTAATATAAGGTTGCGCTCGAGCGTCGAACAAAATGGCCGAAATGATTTCCCTTAGGTTAATTTTCTTACATCAAATATTAGACCGTACCTGTACTTTTTGCGTCGGAATGTGAATTTATTAAAATGTCTGCTTTTGTTCAATATTTAATAGGATTCTGTTGAGTGTAAACTTGAGGGGTAGGGTTGGCTCGTTTGAGAGGAAATTTCCTTTTTTAGTGCTATGATAAGGAGTTCAATTTTCGAATTAAAAATATGTATGTAAAGTTTGAAGTTCTAATATGACTAACCAGAGGCTGCCCGCGACTTCGGCCGCGTGGATTTCAGAACCTATTTTTCTCAATAAAAGGTTGCCTATGTCCTTTCTCATGGTCGAAAGATTGTCTGTGACAAATTTCATCAAAATTAGTTACGAGGTCTAAGTAAGAGAGTTACTTTCGCTTTTAGTAAACGAGCTTTGTGATGAGTTTTTTCGTCAGATCTCTCATTTGGGTATTTCACTATTTTCACTGATAATGATGAAATTGGCCCTCAAACGTACATAAATCAAACAGTAAGCCTACCTAGAACATATTTAATAACCAATAAAACAGGTTCTTAAACTGAATTAGTGCACCGGCAACCCTATTAAGTCTAGATTTATTCCTCTCACCAGGCCCAATGTTATCTGTGGAACTAACAGGATTCCGCTATTACGACTATCTTCTTTATTGCTACTATTTATTCAGATCCTTAGAGGAAACATGCTGCTTTATTTATGGGCGTTTAATATCTTAAGAGAGGTATTTGTGGGAGTTTAAAATTTTGGGCGGTGAAAAGATGGGTGGATATGGGTTGTTCTTGTATGTTTGAAAATGCACAAAATAAATGATATTTTCTGCATAATCGCAAGTATAGTAAAGTTTTTATTATTAATACAATAATATTTACTTATATCGATTATAGTGACCCGCCCCAACTCCGCACGGATGCAACTTAAATTCAGTGTTTCTCTACTACATTATGCATGTATTATACATATAAACCTCCCTCTTGAAATATTCTATCTGATAAAGAAAACCAGAAAGAAAATGGGTAGCGTTATTTTTAAGATCTAAGCATACATAGGAAGAGGCGACTTTGTATTATACTCTAACTATGCTGTAAGATTCAACTTTAAGACCTGTCATTTATTTTTGCTAATTTTTTAGGTGACCATTAAATAAAATTATTTTAAAGCCTAAAATCTTTGACGTAAAGCATCAACCAAACGATTCACCCAGTCCCGCCCTCAATTATTCTGTTTATCCCGGCAATAAGATGCGAAAGCTCTTAGCTCTTTGAGGAGCTCGATGGCGCAGTGGTTAGCGCACTCGGCCTGCGGTTGCTAAAAAAGTTAAGCAACGTTCGCAGATGCCAGTCATCGGATGGGTGACCGAAAAATGTCATCTCGAGCTCCTCCGTGCTTCGGAAGGCACGTTAAGCCGTTGGTCCTGCGCCTGATCTCTCTACGGTCGTGTCAGATTGCTGTCCCACCGAATTATGAGAGTGAAGGAATAGGGAGTGCACCTGTGCTTGCGCACTCACTTGTGCACTATAATATATCCTGCGTGCCTGGCTGATCGTAAGATCGGCCGCCATGGCCGAATGCGGCCGGAGGGTATTATTATTATTATGTTGGTACTCTTACGAGATCACGGGTCCAAAGGGACCCGGTCCTTTGAAGCATGCGTGGGGCCAAAGCCAACAGCGCAGAGGCTTTTTTGTACCATTTGATCTAAATGAAATGTGTACATCTGCCAGGTTCTATCTCTGGCTAAATACAGATCTAGTCAAAGACAGCACCTGGCAAATGTAAGAACTATTGCAAAATTAAAAGAAAAACTAAATCCAGGTCTATTATGTGTAGTTGGATGGTTTGGTCAACTGGGCTATTGGTCGAGACAACGGACGTCTGCCATGCAAAATGTCTCAATTTTTTCCCCTGGCAGACGGTGACTCGCCTCCCACTAGATGGGCCCCCCAAAACAGCTACCACTCTAAGCGGCCACTAGGGTCGCGGGCAGCAAGGGAGCAACACCGGCGTGGTTGGCTAAGGGTGCCGAGAGGTGTGCACCGGTTTCTGGATCGCATTAGGTCGGTCAGCCGTTCCCCGCTATTACGCAGATTGAGCACTTCCACCCATCAAGCATATAATAGCTCTTGCGCTCCACTCTGGACGGCCAATTAAGGCAAGCCAGAGGTGGGGGAGAAGATGGTAAAGTTCCCCCGGGAGGTCTCGGGTCCGTGGTGTCGCCACACACCAACAGCTCGCCACAAGCTGCCCTGCGGAGACTGATTGCATTGATGGAAGTTGTAATTCCTCAAGGAGGAGCTCCAACTTCCAACAATGGGCGATGGGGTCGTCACATCCCTACGCTCTTATTATTATTATTATTATAAGATGCGAAACGAGAAAGTCTAAAATGACATACGCCCAGTAGGCAGATCCGTTATCTGGGAAAAAGTTGGTGGAAATAATATATGACTCCGGTCCGTAGAGGCAAACGGATCGCGAATATTTCACGAGGCGTGGAAGGTGAAATGTAGTGTTGTCGGGTACAGGTGGACCGTCCCGATTGGTTGGGGTTGTTTGAATGATTATAGATGAATCTGTGTTGTTTGACGAGGGCGCAGTTAGGTGCCCGGCTTAGAAGAGTACTACCTCCTATATTTCAGAGAAAGAAAGAAAGGAAGAAACAAATTATTGTCGTAACACAAATACACCAACAATTGAACAAAATTAAATAAAAAACTAACAGCAAGGAATATGCGTGTAAAAAGCAGGTGTTTTTTTTTTTGAGCTCTGGTTTGTGTTATTCCAGAGTAGGTAATACTAGAAGGTAATTTTAAATAATAAAAAGCAGGTGGTATGCCAATCAGATCCGTCCATGGGTTTTGTGAGTAAGCGATGGTAGTTCGATGGTCCACTAGTGGTTTTAATTTTTAAATCAGCATTTGGCAAGCGTGGTGATTCAGTCAATAGCAAGGAAAACATAATTTTAAATCATGGAGCCCTTTGTTCTACTGTGGAACAATGATAAGCTGATACTTTACATCATGATAGTAAGAGATTATTTTTTTAATACCATTTCCAAAAACTTTTTTAAATATCCCAAATTTAAATGCGTTCCAAAACGTCCCGAGCCTATTTGCGTATCACATCCCTAGTGGTTCGATTCGAACGGCCTTTACTTATTCACATCTAAATTATCTCGCGTACGGTATCCATCCCGGGGTTCCGATAAAACCTACAGATTATTTCAGTTGAGTCATTTGCAAGAAGAATTATTGCTAGGACACGTGGACGCTTGTCCTTTTTGGTTCGGTTGAATGTACTTTTGTTTTAATGTGGCAACAGTTTGAGACAGAATTATGTTTTCCGACATGGGAATCGAATTTGGGTCCTCGAGACCAAAACCGACTACTATTAGACTGTTAAATAATTTAAAACCTGACTTTTCACATCTGACACCATAAAAAAACAACATGACTTTATGAAAACGGCATTACTATCCTAAATTACTTTATTCCTACAAGGAGCAATATTGTATGAATGATATTTTATTTATTTATGATACTAAAAACTTCCATGTGCTAGTTCACGACGATTCATTTAGTTTAAAACAAGTTTGTAAAGTACTGCAATTGAAAACAACTAGAGCATCCTCGTAATAAATCATACCCTTTCCTCTAGTTCGGCAAAAAATGCATCCGCTGCATTTATCTGAACCGCTCCCTCTCCAATGAAAAGAAAGAGACGACTTATTTAACGAAGCCATTACCATTTCGTAATTGAATCGATGCAACAATTGAATGTCTCGACCGATTTAATTGAAGTGTTCCGTTTTTTTCCCAACCCTATTTTTGTTATGAGTCACGTGGGAATTTCTGTGCACCCCAACTTGTCCTTAGCATTGTTGTAATAAAGTCGTTAATTGCGTGTAACTAACTATTTAGACAAGTCGACAATAAGCTATTGTGTAGGACGTCCGAGTGACTTTGATATTTGTGAGTTTGTTATTAAAATAAAAGAAAGAAATGAAATTTACATACGCAGGTAGTGAAAATGTTTGATATGTATTATTATGTGATATCTTTTGTTATGCGTTTCGGCCGGACTCAACAAAAGATACTGTTTTAGAAATGCCTATTGTAAGAGAACCGGATTAGGTTTTTTACTTATTTCATTGTAAGTTAACAGTATAATAGAATTTATTAGGTGTGAATATCTTCCTGGGTTGGAATTTTTCGTATTTCAACTATTACTCCCACAACTTTATTCCTTGACACAGGACACTCAAAGGATATTAGGGGCCATCCATAAAGTACGTCACACGTAAAGGGGGGGGGGAGGGGGTCGACAAAGTGTGACATGGTGTGACAAGGGGTGGGAGGGGTCCTAAGTTTCGTTACATCACATTTCAAAATCTAGAGGTACTAATCGCGTTGGATGAAAAAGATGTTGACACCACAAATGTTCCTGACGTGAAAAACGAAGTGAACTGTGAAGTGACTGCCATGCCAGTTATAAATAATTTAAAGGACTGGGTTCAAAGTCCATGGACTGAAGATGATTGAATTTCTTTTTCTTCTTTTTCTTTATATTCATTTGTTTATTTTTTGTTATTGTTTCAAATGTTTGATACTATGTTGATTTCATAAAAAAGTACTTAATTTAAATGGTAATAAAACTAATTTCGGAACTGCTGTTTTAATTTAATAATTTTTCGATGTTAAATTGCAAAACATGTGACGTCACACTAGGGAGGGGAGGGGTCTCAGAAGTGTGACCACCTGTGACAAGGACGGGGGAGGGCTCAAAAACTCATGAAATTAGTGTGACGTACTTTATGGATGGCCCCTTAAAGAAGGTGAATGACCTTAAGAGATCGTATGTTATGTTGACTGCAGAAAGAAAATAAAGTCTTACGTTTTTTGATAGGAGGATATACCATAAAATAAATATCTGATAAAACATAATAATTATGTACATTGATTTACTTCCATAATCAGTAAAAGAACCACGATTGCGCCTTAATTAAATAGTTTCCTCTTCAATATCTTCGCAGTCCCTTTTCCAATCTCACAGTCCGTTGGGATATGAGAAAAAGGTAAAAAAGATCAGTTGAAAGTAAGCAAAGAAATGGTCATGCATTTTATTACTTACAATCATAAAGACGTCGTAAATAAAATAGTATTAAACACTACATATCGTTTGATTTTGTCTGTCCAACTGTCCTATGCTTAAATCTTTAAAACTACGCAATCGATTTTTTTGTGTGTGTTTTTAATCTGATAGAGTGATTCAGAAGGTTTATTTATATAACATAATGCGTGCATAATAAAAGTAGAGAAACACTGATAATTTTCGTGATTAATGTGTACCATTAATCACACTTATTAATCAATATTTCGCATTTATAATATATATATATATATACATAAGGGGCCATTCAAGTATTACGTAAGCAGAATTATTACAGTTGTTCACCCCCCCATCCCCCTTGTCAGCAAAAGTAAGCAAAGCTCTGACCCCCTCCCCCCATAGTAACGTAAGCGTTTTCGACTTTTTAAATTTAAATTTAAAAAATAGTAGGTAGGAAGATTTGTAACAGATTTTACTGATACGGTTCAAAACTACCACACAAACATTACCAACTTACAAATATTTTTTTATTCACATATTAAATTCATTTCACAGTGGCGGTTTACTATGTGATGGCTGCCACATACGTCATCGTCATACTTGTGAACAGGTGCCACCTTTGGGGACTGGTCGACTAGGACGCAACCAGTCCAGAATAAATTAAGATTTTAATTTTAATTTTTAATGTATACTGACAGTAGACTGTATGACTCAGTGACAGCAATTGCTGATGCATTATTGTAGGCAGAAAACTGCCTGCCGAATCGGTGGTCGAGTCATTACAACTGTTATTTTTTATGACGATTCATAAGTGCTTATATTAAGCCCAATTTAATTAAGAATATTTTGATTTTGATTTTTAAATCCTTTAAACCGGAATCCATGATTCTAGGTTTTGGATTTGTGGGTAACCCCCGAAAGTACGTTTTTTTTCAAACAAGGACAATGTGAGGGTTCCTATTTGTGTTAAAAAATAAATAATTATGAATGACGTAATCACCATCTAGACTCCCCCCTCCCCCATGTCATCCAAAATAAGCAAAACCAAGACTCCCCCGCCCCCCCATAGTGCTTACGTAATACTTGAACGGCCCCTAAGTATTTTATATTATAAATGCGAAATGTTGTTTGGGTGTTTGTCCGTCAATCACGCTGAAACTACTGAACGGATTTTGATGAAATTTTGTAAACAGGCAGGGCATTGAGTGACTTAGGTAATAGAAATGCTCCCATGGGTTTACTTTAAACAGGAATCTCAATAATCGCCGACGAAAGTACTAAACTAATTCCACCAGTAAAAGCCGCGGGAAAAAGCTAGTGTAAGCCATAAATCTAAAAGCAATACCTATAAAGACTTCATTACATTAAATTGAGCGAAGCCAGATCCTTGATATTTTGATATTAAGCCAACAGAGCAATATGGTATTTCCTGTAATTCCATGTCAAACATTTATCATAACTTTATTACGGGCAGTAAAACTATTCAAGTATCAATTTTATTGATTGATTCGTACGAAATTTATGATTCACGGTAAAATGAAAACATTGTATGGAAACTTTACACTCACATATGAATTAAAATAAAATTGTTATGTCCGTTTTAGAATATGCATAGGATACTATTATGAATGCGAAAATTTTGCATTTTTTGTGTTTTTACTTCAAGGCAACACTACATAATAACAAACAAATAGTTTTAATAAATACCTACTTATAAATTTGTAAATATGTAATAAATAAATATTTCACAACATAACATACATTGATCTGACTCAGTGTTAAGTAGCTTAAGCACTTGTGTTACAGACATCAGAATCAACAGTGGTATTACAAATATAAATATATAAAAGTATTTATGTATGTCTATCCGTTTCCTAGCATCCATAGTACAAGCTTCGAGCTTAGTTTGGGGTTAGGCAATTGGTGTGTTAGTCCAATGAATTTATTTATTTTATTTATTTATAATTAAATAGATACATATATAACACCTAGACCAGGACAAACAGACATATTCATGCACACAAATGTTTGTCTTGTGCGGGAATGGAACCCGCGACCTCTTGAATAATAGGCAAATGTAATAGGCAATATTATAGGTATGTCTGTGCTACTAACACATTTTGGTAAGAGTGGTGAATAAGCAACACTTAACAAATTATCCATGACATGATTTCCGTGATGGATGCCTCGGTACTTTTCTAGAATTTTAAAAGATTAATTCTTTACTAATGTGAAATTCCTAGTATTCAAAAAGTGTTAAATTCTTCACAATACACGAGTAATTCTAAAGGCCATTGTTTGAAAAAGGACCCTTACTCATTATAACCGCAGATCGAATAGAAACCACAATACAGGTAGAAACACCCAGATGATTCACAAAGCAACATAAAATTGCAAAAGGTAGTAAACTTTTTACTAATATTTATCATTCGCGTTTTCAACAAAAACTTCAATGACAAACAATTCACGAAATGTAATTTCGGACACGATCGAAAAAAAATACAACTGTTTTTTTTTCTCGGCAATGGAATCAAATCTGTTATGCCCGATGATTCAGCAATCATTAGGTGCGAACTCAGTCTGTGGTTGTTACTAAAAAAATGATGAATCAATCTTTGGTTTTAGAGAACAGTAGTTTGAAAATTGGTTAGTCATTTTTTTCGGCCAGCAGCTTAATTAGAGCTGGCCCGTTAGGAAAAAAGTAAAAGGGTATTTCAAATTAGAACGAGACGTTATTTTCGCGCGCAAAGCTCACGTGGTTTTTTGTTGGACCGTTATTATGCAGATGCAATCTTCAATTATCTGTAATCTGAGATCATTTGTAACAATATCCGTTCTTGGAATGTGCAGTTTGTTTATTTTATTTGTTCAACAATGCTTCCTAGTAAAACATAGAATACTTTGTGGTTCTTATTGTCTTATGTGCCACGTATATTTCTGTACTAAATGACAAAAAATGATGTTAGGCAAATTCATAATTGACAAATTAACTACCAGTTACGAACAAATATTTAATTGAGGAAGAGACACATGGGCTCCTGGTTTTAATTGACCTTTATTTCGTCGGCATAAGTTCTAAAATCAATAAAAAGTTTCGGCTATTGTGTAAACTATAACGAATAAAAACATTTTTCGGATACATTTTTAAAATTCGAACCGCGTTTTGTTTTCATATGCGCCTATTAAAAATTCAAACGAGATTCTGTAATTTGAGCATCATTTTAACACTCGGGAGATTCGAAATTCGAATTTCGAAAGCGCGGTACAACATTCATTTATTTTTTAAAGTAACGGCATTGGGCATGCTTCATAAATATCAGTCAGAGGCGAGTGAGTTTTGTACTATCACTGTGGACGTTTAGAAAAATGCGAACGTATGATTTTTATATACCTAGCAACACTTTCTCCGTGCGTGGAATGACGAAAAGTAGCGTTGTGCTGTACAGTATGTCGACTAACGATGTTGTTTCCCGTAAATTGGGTGTTTTGAAGCCATTATTTATAGTGGAAATCGAGTATTCTGTTGTTGGATGAACAATTTCTATTTTACTTTTCTCCTAAATTGCATTTATGGTTCAATAAATTCGGATCGGTTGTAGGTAGTTATTTATAACGACATAACGTTATTTTGCGTATCTTAGTCCCTTCCCTTTACTTACTTACTAAGTTGGCGTAGCGACCTACTTAATGTCTCTTAGCTTAATACAACGTCTGAAATCAAAATTGGATCAACTTACTTTATAATGTTTGTTAAAGTTAAGAGGAAACTTCGATATAAATATCTAACTCGAATTTGTGCGAAAATCAAAACTTCTTGCAGCGTAATGGAACACGCCACAATAACGGGAACAGTGCGTTCGATTTTCAAAAATACTCAAGTTGCAGCATCACTATCAGAAAAGTAGGTCAGTGAACAAAGACTGGCCACGATAAACTTTACACGTCCACCGCTCAGTAACGAAACACTATCGACCTGACGTTTAAGAACAATGGCTTTTATCTCGTACAAGTGAACTTCGAATTTGATAGCACCCGTGAGAAGCAAACAGTTGAATATGAGACGGTCCCGCCGTTTTATTGTACGGCGAACTGGCGGCGATTTCGGAGACGCCATGATAAGTCTGCGTTCTAATTTCAAATTTAATTCTTTCGCGGTGGTCGATGACACGTTTCGTTTTTTTTAATTCATGCAGAGTTGAAAACTATTAGAGCTAACTTGACATGATTACTCCCTGTTCTAATTTCAAATTAAATTCTTTCGCGGTGCTCGGTTGACACGTTTTTTTCGTTTTATTTATGCCGTGTTGAACTCTTCGAGCCATTTTGACTATTTTAACACGTGTGAAATGAAAACAAAATATGTCCTAATAAACTTCATTATTTATCACTTTGTTGCCTTAGTGGTTAAAAATAAATGGTATAGCATTCAATTTCCAAGTTATGAGACTATAATTAGTTTATCGGAATATTAGTGGGTTTATCGGAAGTCCGTAGACAGGGGGAGGAGACGATAACCCTTGACTCAGGCCACGTGCTCTACTTCCGCGAGGGAGATCAGCCTTCCCAAGGTGGCATCGGATTTTTAATAAACAAGTCACTCAAGAGCAATATCGTGGAAATTGGCTGTGTGTCGACGAGGGTAGCATACCTTGTCCTAAAGATAACTGACCGGTACCATATGAAGGTTATACAAGTGTATGCCCCGACCTCGACATACCCTGACGACAAAGTCGAAGCTATGTATGAAGACATTACCAGAGCTATGTCTCATACCAAAACTTTTTACACGGTTGTGATGGGTGACTTCAATGCTAAAGTGGGAGTACAAGAATACGGCGAATCGAAGATTGGACGGTTTGGCGTTGGACGCAGGAATCACAGGGGGCAAATGCTAGTCAACTTTCTTGAGGCTCAGGGGCTGTTTCTGATGAACTCGTTCTTTCAGAAGAAGCCTCAAAGGAAGTGGACATGGCGGAGCCCTGATAACGTGACAAAGAACGAGATTGACTTCATAATGGCAAACAAGCGTCATATATTCAGGGATGTCTCTGTGATCAACAAGGTTAACACCGGCAGCGATCACCGCTTCGTAAGAGGCACCCTGAATATTAATGTTAAAATTGAACGAGCTCGCCTAAAGAAGTCAACTCTCAGACCAACGCTGCCCCAGATAGAAGCTGGATGCGAAGGCTTCCAGTTGGAATTAGAAAACCGATTCGCCATGCTGGAAACCACGGACAACATAACTGATGCAGCCAACAGTCTGGTGGGGGTCATCCGTGAGGTGGGAAACAAATATTTTCGACCGAAAAGCAGTGGACGCAAGTCCAAGCTCACAAGCGAAACACTGGATTTAATGAGGACTAGACGTGATAAAAGTCACTTGATGCCACCAGTAGAGCTTCAGGTACTTAACAGTGAGATAAAGAGGAAAATAAGGCGGGACATTCGGCGATCAAATACCCAGGCTATTGAAGAAGCCATATCTCTCAATAGGGGCTCGAAAGTCTTCGCCAAATCCAGAGTCTCCTGTTGTCACCTGACAAAGCTTAAAACAGCACAAGGCATCACCGTCACCTCAAAACCAGAAATTCTCACGGAAGTCGAAAACTTTTATAAGGACTTATATTCCCAGCGCAAACGTCAACCAGAGCCCCACAGGACGGATGACCCGCGGGCTAGACTGACACGCCACCTAACAGACGAGCTTCCCGACATCGACTTGGGCGAGGTTAGGGTAGCCCTCAACCAACTAAAGAATGGCAAAGCTCCCGGGGAAGACGGAATCACTACAGAGTTGCTCAAAGCAGGAGGTACTCCTGTTCTGGCAGAGCTGGCAAAGCTTTTCAATTCCGTCATCCATACCGGCACTACACCGGAGGCATGGTGCAGGAGTGTGGTAATTCTATTCTTCAAGAAGGGGGATAATACTCAGTTAAAGAATTACCGCCCGATCTCCCTCCTGAGCCATGTCTACAAGCTATTCTCGAGGGTTATCACGAATCGCCTCACCCCGAAGTTTGATGAATTCCAACCTGTTGAGCAGGCTGGGTTTCGGAGGGGCTTTAGCACTGTGGACCACATACACACACTCAGGCAGATTATACAAAAGACCCAAGAGTATAATATACCTCTTTGCCTTGCGTATGTGGACTACGAAAAGGCCTTTGATTCTATCGAGACCTGGGCTGTTCTGGAGTCCATGCAGAGATGCCAAATCGACTGTCGATATGTTCAGGTGCTGAGATGTCTGTATGAGGCTGCAACCATGACCGTCCAAGTACAAGAAGCGAGCACAGGGCCAATCCAGCTGCAACGAGGGGTAAGACAAGGAGATGTAATCTCCCCCAAACTGTTTACCAATGCACTGGAGGATGCTTTCAAGACGCTCGATTGGAAAGGACGCGGTATCAAAATAAATGGTAAAGTCATCTCACACCTGCGGTTCGCAGACGACATTGTCGTATTGGCGGAGTCTCTGGAGGATTTGGAGGTCATGCTTAACGGCCTGAGTGACGCTTCTGGTCGGGTTGGGCTGCGCTTAAACCGGGACAAGACCAAGATAATGCACAGTGCTCTTGTTCCTCCGAGACCTGTCACCGTTGATGGTGATTACCTTGAGGTGGTGCAGGAGTACATTTATCTTGGTCACACTATCCAACTTGGCCAGCGTAATCTCGAGAAGGAGACCAGTAGGCGGATACGCTTAGGTTGGGCTGCATTCGGGAAGCTACGTCATATCTTCGAGTCGTCTATCCCACAATCACTCAAGACCAAAGTATTTAACCAGTGCGTCCTACCTGTGATGACATACGGTGCCGAAACGTGGCCACTGACAGTAGGACTGATCCAAAAATTCCGAGTCGCTCAGCGAGCAATGGAGCGTGCAATGCTTGGTGTTTCTTTGGCGGATAGAATTCGTAATGAAGTCATCCGCCAAAGAACCAAAGTTACCGACATTGCGAGACGGATCAGTTCACTGAAGTGGAAATGGGCTGGCCACGTCTCCAGACGGACTGATGGGCGGTGGAGCCGTGAAGTACTGGAGTGGACTGGCCGTCATGTGGGCAAACGCAGTGTAGGACGACCTGCTGCACGATGGGAGGACGATTTAAGAAAGGTGGCGGGAATGGCGTGGATGCGGATCGCACAGGACCGGGATGGCTGGCGCACTTTGGGGGAGGCCTACGTTCAGCAGTGGACGGCAACAGGCTGATTGATTGATTGATTGATGAGACTATAATTATTTGAATTTGTAATTCATGGGTGATCGACAACGCATATTTGGCAAGGATGCGAAATAAGCCAGGACATTCCTTACATTCATTCCTTTAGTGGAGTAGACGCTAGTCAGCCGATAATTTTGACCCTAAAAAATTACAATTAAAAAGTAATCTAAATGATTAAGTTCCATAATTAAAAATTAGTAAGTGAGGTAACACAATTACTTGCTTAATAACTTTCGCTTAAAATTTCAATCTAAAAGCCTCAATAGATTAAAATAAAAATTAGTCTGGTTAATGGAAGTAGATCATAAAAGTCGATTACGGAATTTTTATCTTTCATTGCTGCTCATTGTTCTGAGACAACCGATAAAAGATTAATAAAACTATCAATGTACAAGCAATTAACGGAAACATTGTTGAATTACTGCCTATCACGAACGCTGGTTTGGATTGTGTAACTGAGTAGGTACCTTTAAGAGTCGTAGGTTCGATTTCCGGTTTGTGAAAAAAAATGTTTTTAATTTTATCGAACTTCGATATGCTTTGTATTAATCAAAACATGATTGGCAAGCGTGGTGATTAATAAATGGCTGAGATTTAAGTCCTTAAAGGAGACCTTATTCAATAAAATGTGTCGTTAATAGACCAATAATTGTTTACGGTCCAAAGTCTGTCAGGTCTGAATAAGTCATTTAACTAAAAGAAAAACGTCCACTACTAAAGTTAAAGTTTCTTCACGGTCATTATATAATTAAACGGTTTGATTCAAAAATTGTTTTCTTTTTACGACGTAAAGTTGCTCGGTCGCACCGAAATTCCGTGAAACGGAACGTTCGCATTGTTTACTTTTAGAATAATGTCAAGGATAGAACAATTACAATAATGTATTGTCGGATTCCTGCGCTCAAATGGCAGTGTAATAAACATTTTTATTCTAAGAATTGTACACAAAGACTCCACTCGGGGCATAGCTTACGCTTAGTGAATACTTTTTAAACGTTCTGCGTCCGGGTTACAAAATGACTTTCTATGTTTCGGCCATTTTGACAAAGATAGTTTGAATTTGGAATGAGTGCGCTCGACGTTTCGTTTGTTGTGAATGAATTTTTAAAGAATACTTTTTTACTGTTATTTTTAACTTGCCAGTTTGGTGTTACAGAGATATTTGGAAAGAGACTGTGTCATTTGAATTTGGAATGAATGCTGGCATGTTCGTTTGTATTTTTATTCATGAATTGTTTTTACAGTTGTTTTAGCTGGCCAGTTGTATTACAAATCATTTTAAAGTTTTTCTAAACGTTTCTTAAACTATGAGTAGATTATAGACAAAATATGTGAGAAATAACATAAGTAGATATGTTAACTCTATTATACCATGAACATTAAGTTGAAGAGAACTTTATCTGCTTTGGGCAAATGTGAAATATTCGCCATTGAACTCATGTAGAAATATGCAGATAAAAAACGAATCATAAAATTAAAGGAATGTTTTAAGAACGGATATTAATGTTCGCATAAAAAACAGATTCCCACGACTACCGAAATGCCTCCTAATGATATAATCTTCGAACAATAAGCAATTTGCTTCAGATATAAAACCCAACCTTTATGGCTGTTCAGTTGTTTTTTGTACATTAATTAAATAATGTGTTGTATTACAAATTATTATCCTTCCGCCAATCAAATCAAATCTGTGTCTATGGCATAGTAGCTAGCACGGACATATGAACATGAGTTCAAATCCCGGAATGAGCATTAAATGTATAATAGGTGTATTAACAGCTGTCCTCGAATAAAGTCCGAGATTTGTTTATTCCATTACAATTTAAAATGTTTACACTGACGAATTGAAAAACTGTTTTTTGCCATCTAGGGGAGTAGAGGATAAGAGGATATAATTGGCGGGCCCGTTCGTCAGCGGTCAGAGACCCTGGCTACAAAACCAAGGGTTGCGGGTTCGAATCCCATTAGAGGCAAATGTTTGTGAGATGAACATCGGCAACAACTCGAGTCATAGATGTTTATAAAAGTATTAAGTACCTATGTCTAACCGTTCTCTAACATCCATTAAACTTCGAGTTTAGTTTGGGGCTAGGCCATTGGTGTGTTAGACCAATTCATTTATTTATTTTTATGTTAGCGGGCGCCCGCGACTTCATCCGCGTGGATTCCAGATTCCTTTTTGTTGCAATAAAATGTATCCAAATGTTCTTTACTCAGGGTCTTTAGATTGTCTGTGCCAAATTTCATCGAAATCGGACAGACAAACATTGTTACTTTCGCATTTTTTTTAGTAGGGAAGTAATGGATAGTTCTTTTACGTTTTCCCATATTAATTGTCAAATTATCTTGTTTCAGCCGACCCCTTACCGGGCAAGCACGTGCCACTAGAGAGCTATGAGAGCGAGCTGGAGAGGGAGCACGCGCTGCCGACGTCGGTGCCGAACGCAGACATACTCAAGACGAACAGCAACCCGACGTACCACAAGCCCAGGTGAGTTAAGACTTTTTGTTGAACAGCGCCATCTAGCGGGCGGTGGTGGAACTTGTTAGTCAACAGCGCCATCTAGCGGGCGGTAGGGGAAGTTTGGTTTATTCAAAACTGTGAGAGGGAGCGCGCGCTGCCGGCCTCAGTTAGCTGATGTCCATCTGCAAAATAAAGAAGCAGAGAAATATCTTAATCTATAATTTTTAAAATTATAATCGGGTAAAGCGCTTGCCTGGATTGCAAGGGGTGCTGGTTTCGAATCCCGCCTGATCCACCTGAGTTTTCATATCATTTCATTTCATAGCATGTAAAAAATGCTTATAATTTTAATACAAAAGCAGAGAAATTTTCACAATTCCTAATTCCAATTACGAGTGCCCTAACTTTTTTGTTGGGCGCTAATTAAGTGGAATTAGAAACTAATCAGACGTCACTGGCGCCACACACGGTGAAACTTGGAACCCTTCATTGACTTATGAAGCACGTACTTCAACTTTTCACACTTCAAAAACTCATTGAGTGACTTAAGTTAAGTTAACATTCCAAGTTTTAACACTTACTCAGAAGACATTTTTCACGAGCACATATTATAACTCATGAAGAGATTTAGCGCGAGCTATTTAAAAACTTAGCAGACTATCATAAAGTTCATTTTTAGACGTTCACACAAGACAAACGGTTGCGTAAAAATAACTTCAAAAGAGAATAGTAAAATACTAGCAAGTTTATTATGAAGCGTTTGATTGTTTTGTTTAAATCCTGTTTCTGATGCCTGACGAGAATTGAACCCACACCGTTCGCATTCCGAGTGTATTCACTGTCAAAACTCTTAATTTAGTTACCGAGTCCTTCAACAATCAACAATATAATCAAATTAAAAAAAAACAAATCTTAATTCAATTTAGCTTTTTTTAAACACAACAAAAAGTCTAATATTTTGACAGACAGACTCCCCTTTTGTCAAAATACTTATGTCAATTTGTCGCCCATTGACGATATTTATGTAAAGCCTTAACTGTCAGTAAGTGCGGGCGAAACGAAATAAAAATAGTGACGTCCAAATCGATTGTAATAAATCGTCAAACGACTTTTGCAAATATTCCGCTGACCAACTGAATCAGCGATTGCTTAAAACTTACCGATAATATCCATCCGGAATGATATCATTATCGTAAAACTTTGATAGAGGTTTTAAACTTAAACACCGTTTTATACAGCGAGCGTAAAAAGTTTTGATTCTTCCGAGCCGTTTCATTCGCGGCCGTAAAATAAGCATAAATCTCTCGTTATCTCTAGTCGGAATTAGTAACTATTATAAAAGTAGGCGAATCACTACACGCTTCATAGTTGTTCGATTTAGTTTTCAAATGTCATCGTTATGATAATCGATTTCTTGGAAATACAGTTAGTAAAAGTAGCTTCTTGTTTTTTTTAATGTTAGATGATCTGTTGTCAATTGCTGTTGCTGAGCAATTAACCATAGTCTAATTTAATATTAATTTATTAAAAATAATTTAGTTTAAAATATTACTACACGACGATAACAATGTAAGTGAAGGTAGTAAAGTAAGTATGATTTAGGATAATCAAGATATGCCAATGAGGTCAAAATAACTCGAACACGAAACATAACGACGTATTTAAAAAAACGAATGTCAAATCAGTACCAATCCATGGACCAGTAGTAGTCTGAAATAAAGAAATTTGAATTGAATTGAATTGAAAATCAACTAATTCTAACTATAAATTGCAAACTCTTTTTCAAAAAAAAACACAAATCAAACTGCGTTCCAAATTGCGTGTTCGTTTTTTAAAATGATTCGATCGTAAATCTCGTCTTTGTAATTTGGGTACAACCAATTTGGATGATTCTTGGAGCTCAGTAAATCACTAGAAGTGTGTCAAATTGTTAATATTTCGCTGGTATTCTTAATTTTTAGATGTCCATTTTAAATCTGATCGTGATAAACTTTGATCGAAACGCATTTAACGAGATAATTCCGCTAAAAGGTATTACGGAAAGATTATTAAAGTTTAGCTTTAATGTATTTTTAACGGGATCTAAAACATAAAACTTTTAATTAATTCGAAAGTGCATGCAATCAATTATTATGATACCGTATTGACGTACCTACATATTCTGTAATGATTATTATTAGCTCACGATACAGATATTTAATCATAATGTATTCCTTTGACTAACAAACCAATTGCCTAGCCCCAAACTAACCTCGAAACTTGTACTATAAACGCTAGGGAACGGATAGACGTACTTAAATACTTATCCTCGTCCCTTGGTTTTGTAGCCAGGTTCTCTAACCACTAGAACAACGGGCTTGTAACATTAATTCTAACGATGCTCTATGTTCAATAATATCATACTTCATACTTATATTAAAAATGAGAATGTTTGTTTATTTGGATGTTTTCCGTTAATCACGCTGCAAGTATTAACTTGGTATACAGGCAGAATATTGGCTGACTTAGGTGATAGCATACTTTTAATTCCGATTAAAAGCTCCTCCAAATCTTGATAACGCAGGCAAAGCCGCGGGTAAAAACTAGAAAAATAAATAAACTTTAATACTTCGTCACGGACAAAAAAAAACACCACAAACATTTCACAAAACCCCCTCTGCTGCTAAAAGGGGTTGTATTTGTCGTCCTTCAATATTTCGTAGAAAGAAAACTGAACACTTGACAAAATGATGAACGTTTATTCATACGCGCACAGCAATGTCTTCCATTTCCATATAAACAAATCTCATCGTCATTTTACGCCGCGCATTGTCGAGATTCCTAATAACGCTTTCGCGGAACAAGAATGGAATCAGTTTTTCGAGCCCAAGCCAGTTGGACGCACGCCAAAGTCACAGCCAAGGCGGGGCCAAGTCGCCAAGTTCTCACAATACGCTGGTGGAACTTTGTTTTTAGGGGTATGTAGGGTGAAAAGGGAATCCGTTAATAAGACACTGATATTTCTTTGCTTATGAAAAAAAATACTTTTAAACGGATATAATCGCGGTATAATCTTTAAACTACATATTTACGTGAAAAACCCGACGTAACCTAAGAAAACATTTCTTTGCTTGTTAGACTTCCACCAGTTATTCCATTCTGTCCGCTACAATACTTACTACTTTACGTAGGTACTTTGTACCTTTACGGTCTTTGTTCCCGATGTAGCATGCAATAAATAAAAAAAACATTTATCTGTTATAGTAAAATGATATGCTAAAATAAAATATTTAGTAAAGTGGCGGGTTCAAAAAGACCAAAAATCGAAGATCCATAATAGTGGTACGGAACCACTCATTTCGCAAGTTCAACTCGCGATTGCCTAATTTTCATTCAAATAACATTACTCATTTGACCCGTATACCATTTGAAGTTTACGATACTCTAGTCATTGATTGATCGAAAAATTCCGTTAAGAGGCAAGTTTTGCCAAGCTACCAAGTTACCAAGTTTTGACTTGGGAACTCGGGATAATGGCGGGATTAGAAGGAATGATGCGTCTCAATTATTCCTGTTTATTTGTCTTTTTTCTTTTAAAAGTTCGACGCACATTGATGGATGTGATGAAGAAATAAAACGCGTGATGAATAAAGATGGATAAGTGGAACTTACAAAAGATAAAACAATGTAAAGTAGAGTGTGAAAAGAAGAATATTTAAGAACAGCAAAAATAATTAGACGTGCAAAAGGCATTTTCTGAAATCTATTCGCAAATATACCTTTGTATATTTTACTTCCCAAACCAAAGTAGATAATGTAACAAAAGGATTAAAAAAAGTACAGTTAAATAGGTTTGTTTATGATCCATAGTTTTAAAATAATCTTTCAAAGGACATTATAGTATTAAGATTTTTTTCTGTTTGTAATATAAAACAAAAGCTAAATGGAAAAATGTAAACTTTAAGCAAAAAGGGGCGCGAAGATTAGAGGATTCAATGAGCAGTTCATTGGGCATATTGGTACGAGTATTGATGGCAGGCACCGCTCACCATCTGGCACTAATTGTCTGTCTTCCTGCCAACTGACATAAAAACACCTTAAGGAAGTTATTTAGAACAAGCTCCCGAAAATATTAAACCTATCGAAGTTTGAATAGATTGTTAAAGTAACTTAAAATATGAATGGTTATCCGTTCGCTGCTCAATTCATAAATCTTATTCAATTTGATGCTCAACAGTGTGGAAGTAGGTTACAAAGAGTTTTATTTGGGACATACTGCGGTAATGGATTTTATTCGGAATGAAAAGATTTTCAAGCGATATCGCTTTTTGATTGTCGAAGTCTTGAAGAGCAAGATGTACAGGATCCGGTAAAATTTGGTGGCAACTAAGATACCAGATAAGGTGGCAGCCTTTGACATAGACTCCATCACTTTCATCCATCATCAGCCTATCACGGTTTATTGCTGGAAGGAGGTTTTTCTCTGATGCAGGGTATTTTTGCCATTAATGTTAGGGAGACAAACACGATAGTGGGTCACCTGGTGGAAAGTGATCGCCCTTGCCTATGGACATCATTAACCTCAAAATGGTCGCTGATGCGTCTCCTACATTTAAAATTTTCCATACCCTCATTATCTGAGCTCTGGCTGAAGGTCTTTGCCCTACATTGTCACAATTGGCAAATTGGCTGAAGCTACAAAAAACTTGCACAATATCTTCTACGAAGCATCGCACCAAAATTCACAATGATTTTATCTTCAACTCCAAATAAAATACGTGACTCTAAAACTCCGTCCCTAAAGATATTTGTTGAAGTTAAACCGCCTTCGGTCTTAGTTGTTGGATTATGCTAATATCTAGCTGTTCAGCCTAATACATAATACTGGAAAAGTGATAATTCTTGAATAATAGGGGAGAATTTCAAGACTTTGATGTTTAGAATTGTTTGAATTATAATTTGTTGTAATATCCTTCGTTATAATTTTGGGCTGTGGTAGAAGAGTTTCAGCTGCCTTACTTACTAGTTACTTTCGACTAATGGCTTGAAAACTTTAAGAGGCAAGGGCTTTCTCTATAATTATGTTTCTCGTTGACAGTGGAAAATATTACGGGAAATTAATATTTTTCCGTTTATAAATCTCGTTTTGGATCAGGGAATTGCAAAATTACTGTTTTAATAACAACCTCGTTTTCATTGATTTTGTTTCTAACCTGTTTAATATCATTCTCAATTGTCAAATTGTTATTGCTGTCACCATTTTTTTCTATACTTTGCAAATCATTATCTTTGTTCTATATGGTAGTACATCTAGTATACCATAGTCGAAATTTGTAGGATATCAAAATCGTTGTTTAACCATGATACAATTAGTCTGATTCTGTTTACAGTTACGAAGGTCGCTCTAGCATAATAATGCCAAATCCTCAATCTTAGCTACTGACTAGACAAAGCTCTTGGAAAATGATTAATGGTGTTTCGTTATTAATTGCTAGGCATTTCAATGAAATCAAGGTCTCGAAATCTGGCTTAGTTTCCATATGAGTGTCACTGTATGAAATATTAGAGCTGAACTACTAACATGATATGATAATGGTATCTTAAGTCAAGTTAGCAGAATAGCAAAATAGTTTGTCTACTGTCATATATTATGCTACACGACATAAAAGATTGTGGCAGACTATATCTTTAAGCTCAGCATATGAAGCTTTGATAAAATTGACAATAATCTTTCAATATTATTTAACTTTAGAACTACATAACCAAGGCTAAATTAGTTTTGTGATGTTTGGTTGTTTCTGTTGTTTATTTTTATTGTTGTGTTATACATCTTCTTATATGTGTATATATGTATAACTTATAAGATTTTAGACTTTCGTGTTGCATTACTACACTAATAGGTAGTATATAATATGTAGGTACTACACTACATAATTAAAAATCGCGTTTAGTCCCGTTAACTTATAGTGAGTATATCTTGTTGTTTCTCTATGCAATATTCTAGAAGCCGAAATTTTTCTACGAAAATGAGCAAATAAACAGCATAAGAAGTCTAAATCTCTTCCCTAATTGAAATATAATCATTTGGTTCTCACCAGAAATGTGATGCAAACAATTTGACATAATCCCTGAGCGTCACTCGGGATTCCTCGCGGATTTGGGATGCGCTAGATACGTTTTTAAAGCTCAGTCTAAGCATGATTGAAACATTAATTCTGCCTTGTCAAAACGTTGATATAAATCCAGATATTTTGCGTGGAGTGTAATTTGGGAGCGACGAGCGGAATCTGACGGAATTTTGAAATGAATTTGTCGTAGGTAATTCTTAACCTAGATTCCTGTAATGGATGAATCAATTGTGTCTTTGTTTACACTGCTCATTGTTGACAGTGTTGAGTTTAGTTTTTTCTACTTAATATGTACTTAGTATAATTAATATAATTTTTATACTTAATAAGCTAAATATAATTATTTCACTATTTATAAATAACCGTTATGATATCTGTTTACGGAGAGTATGTATAACCGTTGGTTCTTGTGTAAGTTATAACAAGGAAAAGGAAGAGTATCTACTTTTTTTGAGCACTAGACAGCTATCCGGAGTATTTGGTTAGTCGTTAAGATTATCTTCTACATATGACACATTAGCCGTTGGAACATTATTATCACATTAGCAAAAACGCACATCTCTTCTCCCTTAAACCGCACTGCTCTCTCGCATATTTCCCCAAGTATTCCCCGGGCCGTCGGTTTAGCCGGCATCATTAATCTAAAACCATTGTTTTAACTATACTCGCAGTTTTATTTATCTTTTATTGAAGTGTCGGCGGAGCGGAAGTTTTCGCGCTCTTTTGAAGAATGGAAGCTGCGGGCGAATTGTAAATTCGTGAGTCGGATAAATTGGGTTTCGGTTGAACGTTGTAATGTTTTCGGTCGTGGTTCGGCTTGGGAAAATAATCGAATTCGTTTAATTCGAATCTCTGATATGTTTTTGATAGGCTGTCTGAGTGACATAAGAAGAGAGAAATTTGGATGGAATGGTAGAATCTCCCCGTGTTTATATCTTCAATAGCGGTCGCCCGCGACTCCGTCCGCGTGGATTTCGATTTCCAAAAGCCTAAAAGCCTTCCTCGTCAAATGGACTATCCAACACAAAAATAATTTCGGACCAGTAGTTCCTGAGATTAGCGCGTTCAAACAAACAAATAAACAAACAAACATACAAACAAACTCTTCTGCTTTATATTTATACTAGGGGATGGTTTACGTCCAGCAATGGACTGCAATAGGCTAATGATGATGATTAACTATAACGCTATCAGTTTACCACAAGCACAACATAAGTTTGTACGTCTGTACACTCGATATAATACTCCATTAAATAAGTAGATTAAACATTAATCATGATCACACATCTACGAAGATGGAACTCACTTCATAGGAAACATTTTTGGTTTGTTTGTTGGTACAAGTATCTAATAAGCTTCAAAACTTTTTGGACAGATCGTAATGAAATGTACGTTTATAGACTTGACCTTTAGCAAGGACGTAGGCGCTTTTTATCCCGGAAAAACATCATAATCCCACGGGATAATGTCGTTTAGTCCATGCGTGCGGAACTGAAGATGCCAGTTATATTATAAATGCGAAAGTGTAAAAAACCTCCATCTCAAGTAAGTGGTATAATGGTTATTTCATAATGGCAGGTTTTTAATTTATAATACCAATATTTGACTCTACCTGACGAAATGCAGGCATGTCCTTCTGTATAAACAAAAATTAATTTCTGTTCCTTAGTCTGCCTGAAACTCGACAACAGCTGAACCGAATTTGGCTCATATGGTCTAAAAAAACTTATAACGGTAACTTTATTTTCTTATACAAAAATGTGATATAAAACGTTATGACTCTGACAATGATATAAAAGTCACCGAGTAAAGCAAGTTGTACTCATTATAGAAAGAGCTTACATTGAACTTTCATAACTTGTGAGTGCGTTGAACTAACTCTCTAGCTTTCAAGTGTAATTGATTAAATAAATAAAATAATAAAAGCTTAAACACTTGAATACATAAAAACTAATCCAGTATAGCGGTAATGTTTCACACTTTGGTACTATTGTTTTATCCAGCACTTAAAATAAACGGAGTCAGGAACGCAAGTTCAAAAATAAAAACTCAATTGTTGCTTCGGATTTTATTTGTTTCGAGTTAATTACGCACCTTCAGTAAACAGTTACGACATTATAAAAGTGAGGGAACGGCTAGTATCCCTCACTTTATTTAAGCGTGTTACGAGCAGTTTACGATTCTTCCTTGTTACTACTAACGCCATCTAGCGGGGAATAGCGGTACTAAATTTCTTAAGTTTCATGTCTTTCCTCGTTTGAACGAAGCGAAGTTTGCAAAAAAAATTTAATTCCGAAGAAAACGAGTGTTTTCTGTTTATTATCGGTTTAACATATCTTTTTTATTTTCTCTTGCATGCGTTTAGATGGCCACTGCCAATTGTCAGTTTCAAGTTGGTAGTTTAAATTTTTATGTTGGTGCACCTGACCACTTGAATTAGTATGTAAAGCCGTTTCCCCAACACTTGTGTTTCTTATGTAAATACTAAGTACGTTGTTGGACTGTCTACTTTGCAATTGAGGTCATCGAAGTACTCAGGGTGCCATTTATTTATATAAAATAAAATATTTTTACAGCTTCTACATTTAATAGAACTAATTTTAAAGCTATAAAAATATTATTTACGGACGGAAGAGGTGGGTAATAAAACTATGGATTCATTTCAATTATATATTTTTATAAATAATGAACTTACCCTGCAAACACAATCATAAAAAATACTTTCCATCTTTTTTTTATAGTAATAAAAGATCTTGCGGATTAAATAGCTGCCATATTTTTCTTTAGGTACACTTAGGGCTGCCATCCGTCCGGGTTTCCCCGGATTTGTCCTAGTTTAGAGGGCGTCCGGGGTGCGTCCGGGCACAGTCAACTTTCGGGCTCTAAAATCCGGGGTTATCTCGCCTCTTGTCCTGTTTTCCAAATTTTAGAGATGGCAGCCCTAGGTACACTTATTAGCGACACACGAATAAAATATAAATTTAAGGAATTTAAACTACTAATTAATAAATTTTATTTTTAACTGGCAAACTTTTCGGATATCCCCGATCCCCTCTTTTCCCGCACCCATAGCATTACGGATCTCAAAAAAGTCAGAAAAACTTTCGCAAATCGCCCTCCGTATCAAAATGAGGGATTGTGTAATCCCGAATTTACCCCATAAAAGTGGGAACATCCATTAAAATCTTATTAATAGTTAGTTCTGAGGGCTGCCATACCATGCGATAAAAATATTTAAAACTTAAAAATAAAAAAACGCATTACCTATCTATAAAACATTTTAAAAGCTACATTGTTATTGAAGCATTTATAAATATTTTCTCATCGAATTACATTATTAGTTTTCTTTGCATAGGTACTTTCAAAACTTAGTTATAGATACTTTAATCTAAGTAATGTCAGTAAAAAAATATCAAAATGATTTATAGAAAATCGTCTGTTTTTTATCTCCGCAGAAGTAGCCAACATTATTTCATAAAAAAAAATTCGCCTAATAATTCACATAACTTGTCTTCCATTCATTTCATGATTATTCCAAGGCAAAATGAAAATGGTAGCTTTTTATTTACTGGCAACCCTACGAGCAGACACCACAGACAGACGAAATGAATGGCTATTGCGAATGTTTTTCCTTTCGCCGCCATCTTTTAAAGTTTTTGATTTAACGACTTTACTGTATAAATTATGGTTGAAAATGTTTAATACTGTATTAATTATTACCGCCTCGGTAGAACTGTGGTGAAGTTGTTTTTGGTGTAGTGTGTGTTTGATTCCCGATTTATATCTCGATTACCTGTGGATCACATTGGTTAAAATATTACGGGATCAATGGGATAAATACTTAAAGAAAAACAGGTAGGAAAGGTAGGTAATGTTTTAAATTTTAGTTCCGTGACAATTAATCCGCAAAGTTTACGGCAATCAACAATTGATCAAACTTATGACTTTTCTTTTTCTTTCCTGCAGGTGTAGGCACTTTATTTTTTTCAATATGGCCTTTCTATGTTTATGACAAAACTTGGCCATCCGAGAACTAAACTTAGGAAGTAGCTAGCTAACTAGTCATTTCACACATTCATTTTGTACAGATTTTCATACAAACACAACATAACCAGCCGCCTTCGCATAATGTAAAGCGGCATCCAATAATGCATTATTGAAATTTCACAGTACAGTGCGCATTTGTATAGCGTTTCGCGTTGTCAGCGGTCTCTATGCAACTCTGGTGCATTCTAATGCTTAGCGGGAACTCTGGGATTGCATTTTTATGCCGAATCAGGGTTTGTTTGGATAACGTCTGGTTTAGTTGCGAAAGTTGGACGTTTGGGGAGTTTGTGGGAATTTATAGTTGGTTTTTAAGAAGTGTAGCACAAAATAGTGGATTATTTATTTATTTATTTTTGCTTGTCAAATGTTTTGCAAAGGTGTTATAATACTATAGTCCAGAACTTTTACACATGACACCCTGTATTGACGTGACTTCTTTGTGAGTTGTGTGGTTGTGAAATTCTGATTGAAATTCTAGTGTAGGTAACCATGAATCGGAAGGGACGATACCAAAGAAGATTAATGGTCAGAGCGCTTGCCCGGATTGCTAAAGGCGCTGGGTTCGATTCCCGCCTCAGCCACGTGAGATCAGTGTTTTTTTGTTTATAATTTATACAAAAAATTTAGAATTGTAACTACCAAAACTTCTTCTGCTATTCAAAGTTCTTAAGTATAGTGTCGATATGATTATTAAAGGATCATTTACATATAAATACTAAAGTACCTATCGTTTTCTAAATAAAATGAAAAGTTATTAAAATGTAGGTACACTTTTCGTTCTTCTTACATAAGTATCGTCGCCAGTTGGAAACATTGCAATTCACTAACTACGTCTCGAATAAAACCAAACCTCTAACAGAATATTTTTTAACAATATTATTCCCATGACGGCTTTTAAAATGCGGACAGCGTACGCGAAATAAACCGAACTCAATAGTCAAACGATGGCTAACTGCCAATTTTTCAGATTTCCATACCAGATCTCCAGTTTAAAGAGAACTCTGGTTCAATACGAATCTCACGCTCCTAGGGGTCTACTTATCTTTGACTTTCATTTTCATACTCAAAACAACCAGATTACTAAAACCTTTCTCTTGGTACATATCTGATCAAACCAGATGTCTTCCTAAGTTGGTCTATTATTTTCATAGTAGAAATATTCAGATTACAAGAAACCTTGGGCTAGTACAATTTCTATTAGTTCAGGGATCAAAGTACGTTGGGTGATTAGGGTCAATGACTTTATTGGCGAGAAATATGTCTGTCTGGTGCGTAGGCGTTACCTGTATGTATGGATTCCTGGTCCAGTTGGATACAAATATGTGGTTATATTTTTCAATAATTGGAAGGACTTGTGACTCTGGATTTTTCGATATCTATGAGTGGATTTGTGCCATTAGCTCGGTGGTAAGGGAAAACACCGTGAGGAAACCTGCACATTCATATAGTTTCTAACTTTAGTTTAGTTAGATCTGCATTTTCCCCTCTAAGGGTTACGAAGGTCTGATGGCAGTCGCTTCACTGTAATAACCAGATTCGCCAAATCTTGGATCATGGTCAAAGGGGTACCCGCACAGAAATGGGATAAACGCTAGGAATAAGAAGAATATTTTTTTTTAATTATAAGGTACTTGGGAGACTTGTTTAAAGAAATCACAAATGATTTTGTATCGATAGTAGTGCTGTGTGTGTGCCAGAATTGTATTACCCGATTTCTACCCGTGGTTGTCATAGAAATCGACGGCATGCGAACGCTTCGCGGACCACTTAGAATGACTCCACCACCAGTGATCCACGCAGCATAGATTAAGAACCAATGCCATAAGAGAAGTTAGACGTCTCTTCTAAGATCGCGGAGCACTTAGAGAAGCTCATGAAACTACCAGTGGTCCACAGACCAAAGATTAAGAACCACTGCCATATTCTGTCCATTAACCATCTCTCTTTCTCCTCAGACCACCGCAGCATCACGGCGCGGCGCTCCTGGCTGGAGTGGGGGCGGGGGCGGGGGCGGTGCCGTCGTACGCGCCCCCAGGTCGAGCCTTCTTCACGCCCCCTCTGCCCCCGGAGTATAGGAACCCCTTCGCTGACAAGCCTACGCTTAGAGGTGAGTTTATTGTTGTCAATTCAATTGATTGTACATCTATACTAATATATAAAGCTGAAGAGTTTGTTTGTATGTTTGTTTGTTTGTCTGTTTGAACGCGCTAATCTCAGGAACTACTGAACCGATTTGAAAAAAAACTCACCGAAAAAAATAACAGAAAATATTCACTAGTTACTAAACTGTAGTCATGTTTGATATGCAGACGCAAGCCTATATACGATAGTTACACTTTGTCCTATCGCTCTTACAAAGTTTGTACCTTTAAACTAGGGCTGCCATCTCAAAATGTGGAAAACAGGACAAGAGGCGACATAACCCCGGATTTTAGAGTCCGAAACCCGGACACCATAATAAGATCGTCGTTTGGGGTTGCCGTTTTTTTTTTTTTTTTTTTTTTTTTTTTTTTTTTTTTTTTTTTTGGTCGGTGTTGTTGTACCTTCCCCGGACTCCGGTGTCTTTCCCCGGACGTCTGTCTTTACTGTGCCCGGACGCACCCCGGACGCCCTCTAAACTAGGACAAATCCGGGGAAACCCGGACGGATGGCAGCCCTACTTTAAACGAATATGAGACCTAACAATGATTAATCACAAGTAATGTTTCGTTATTGCAACTGTCATGGGCATTTGTTTACTCGCACGAAAATGGAGACCAACTCGTCCCATTAAATGTCATAAATAATAACACAACTATTTCTCTAATTCCAGGCACAAACACAGATGGGAACAACTATCTTAACCGGCGGCCTATACCCCCTCCTTCCCTCGGGCCTGGACACGAGCGGATACCCATCAGGCCTCCGGGACAGGTAACTATCACATGCATTTGTCTAAATTGTAAAGGACATTCTCAAAATTAGAAGACGCTGGAGGGACGAATTAGACGTTTACATGAAGGACTGGAGCATTTTGGCACAAGGAATAGGAAGGCCTTTGCCCTGCAGTGGGCCAGTAGGTACAGGCTTATTATGAAATAATAAATGAAAAAAACAAAAATAGCCGTCTTTTTTTTTCTCGCGCCCACCAACCAAAAAACCTCGTGAAAATATTCTTGAGCTCATTACAAACGATATTTGCTATGCCAGTATAGCTGTAAACTGAGTCCGAACTGAGTGAGGCAACCTAGAACTTTTACACTCCAATAGAAAAATTATGAAGCAAGGAGCAAATATCCTTTGTAATGACCTCAAGAATGAATATTTTGGACCGAAGGACGCGAGTAAAAAAAATCTCAACTTCCCATAGAAAAATATAAGAAGCGAAAAAACTTCAAGCCTATCTCACCCAGTTCGGATTTAGTTTACAGCTGTACTGCCTTAGCAAATATCGTTTGTAATGCTCTCACGAATACATTTTACCATGTTTGGTTGATAGACGCGTGACTTAAAAAAAAGACGCCACCTCTCCTACAAAAATCAGCATTGTCTTTTGATCTTCAACATTCTGTATAGACATGCTCTCAAGGGTAAATGCTTTTGCTAACTGTGACCCATCAATTGCTTATTCCAGGAGACATCATCCCCACAAGTGCCAGCGCCGCCGCCCGCGCCGCCTCTGCCGCCTGTTGGAATTGAACCACAGAAGAAGAAGGCACTCAACACTCCTAGCCATAAGGTTGGTTATTGCTTGATTAATTATACAAGACTTACGTCTAGAGCTTAAAAAGATGTTTTGAATACTATTTTGGCAATATTTAATCTACTCGTAAAGACTAATGAAATTGAAACACATGTTTTCCTTACTGTTACCTTATATCTTTCCGGAGGCATGAAATACATGATGTCAATCCGTAAAGAATAAAAAAAGCCTGTGTCCATCCTAAGGTCTACTATACTACAACAGACCAGCATTCAGCAAATTCTCGCAAAGAGCCTATTCAATAATTCCCAAAAAACTTGTAACATTAAACGTACCTATAGACTCAAAATTTCCATAAAGCTTACTTAAACTCTTCCTTTAGTATTATAACTAATCCAAAACAATTTCAATTTCAGCCCGACGAATTAGACAGTGAAGTGAAGCACGGCACGGACCAAGCAAACTTCACAGACTTCGTGCCGAACTCCCTCAACATCCCCACCATATCTCGTATCCTATCCGGCTCCAACGGCAGAAAGGAAGACATACCCGATGTCCTACTAAGAACGGTAACCGCCAAACCACAACATCAAGAAAGAACATCCAAAAGTGACATCTATATCACCAAGGACGCAGGAGTCACCCTTAGCGACGCTAATAGAGATTCGTCAACAGATGGCGCTGTTTTAGCAGTGTTAGACCCAGAAATGAACAATCTAGATAGACCTTTAATAGTAGATCAGAATGGAGAAACAAACACTAGAAGGAACCTCCAATATGCTACTAATAATGATAGGAAGAACGATAGCTACATGCCGGCTACAACGATAGGCTTCGAATTGAAAGACCCAGAAATGTCTACAGAAAGGTACCATAATCTAGCCAACGTTAATTCTGATAAGAAGATCCTTAAACACGATAGTAAGAATAACGGACCGGTCCAAAGGCCAGGAATTACTTGGCCCTTCGCGTGGGGACTCCATGTGCACTCCGCAACAATCATATTCACAATCCTAGCTATATATTCTATTTATAAGATCATTGTCTATAACAGGATAACGCACCTCTTCACACAGTACTATTTCATCATACTACATCTCATCCTAGTATTCGTATGTCTAATGAGAATATTCTACATGTGCTACGATCCGTATAATATTAAGAATTCACTGCCTATATTTTTAAGCGAAATATTATTACACGTACCGGAGATTTTCTTGAGCATAGCTTTCTCTTGTACTATACTATTCCTATTGACGAATAGCATTAACTTCAAGAATACGTGCTGTTCCTTCCTATTTCGTCCTAGAACGATCATAATAGGGGGCGGTCTCCACATATTGTCGTGTCTAGTATTACATATCTTTGAAAATAGTAACACAATATATAGGACTCCTCAGGGAGCCGAAAAAAGGGTATTAGGTCTAACGTGTCAAATAATATTTATACTAGCATGCCTGATACTGGGCATTTGCTATCTATATGTATATAAGAAGTTGAAGTCGATATTGCAGAGAAAGAGTAATACGTACCAAGTAGGTTTCAAGAATATCTATCAAGCTATACATATAAACTTAGCGACCGCACTGTTGTTCGTACTGATGGCCGTGCTTCAAATATACGGAATCTTCGGCATCAATCAGATAAGGATGACTCAGTTCAACTGGTTGCAATGGGGATACCAATTTTCCTTGCGGTTGATAGAAATCAGCATAGTAGCTCTTATTTCCTGGGTGACAAGTCTCAAATTAGTCAACTCGTTGCAACACGAAAAAACTGACGGTAACAAAATATCTGGCTTAGGCCTCTTCCCTTGCACGACTGGTTCTAGTAATGAGCAATTCGAGTCTGACTACCCAGCTATAGTAGGCACTAATACTAAGCTTAAGACGTACAGTGTTAGAATGGCTAAGCCTATTTACGAGACGGCTGGTCATCCTAACATTCCCGACCAGTACTGTGGTCCTGAACATCCCAGATTCCTCAATACTCTAGCAGGGCAGTGTGACAACAATTCAGGTACGGAAAACTACTCAGGACACAGCTCTATAGCCAATGCAGGCCATAGTACTTCTACAGAGTCCAGCAATGCTACTTCCAGCCAAGGGGTCACAAATCATTTAATGAAACAACACCCTAGCATGGCTGGGTATAATGGCATAGAATCAGCTTCAGACGACCATTATTCCAACTGCGATCCCATTCAATCCCTTCAAGGCGAAGAGCCTTTAGACCACGAATATAACGTCATCCAATATGGTAGTAACAGTGACTTCATTCGCGATATCAAAAACCAGAACTACAACAGCGGTTCCAACAGAAGTTCGCACAACTTCAAACACATGTCCTACGATAGGGTCTCCTCTCGGACCAATAGCAATCCCCGGAAAAAGCACAGAGTGAAAAACAAGAACGTCCAAAATTGCATGACGATGGGATACGATTCCTCTATCGGCCACCACTACCATCAGCCGCATATGCCAGACGATTATGGCAATTATAACACCGAGAACGCTTCCTACCACGCGTCAGGTATCCAAACTTTGAATCCGAACAGAAGTTACGGAGATCAAATAAGGAATTCTCAACGTCGAAACTCCCCTTCTACGTCAGTGATTAATTCCAGTGGAAGTCAGAAGCGAGGGAAGGGAAACGGGTTCCCGGAGAGGCCGAAATCGACTGACTTGTACGGTTTCTCCGAAGACCCTAACGAGAGAAGCTACCCATGTGCTTTAGCAACCCCTCAACCCGCTCCAAGGAACTGTAGTTACGAAGCTTCGTACTCCCAGCCACAAGATGAGATCCCCCAACCAGATGGAAGTAGTATGCTAGTAGCCCAAGACGGCTTTGTAAGATTCCGACCATTGGAAGATGGTCCTTCGCAAACCTGATTCACAATTACACTGCCGCGCCAAGCGGCAGAAAACCTCGGATTCTAACTAAGGCACCACGCCCCTTAATACGTAATCATGACGTCACACGTCTCATGTACCTATGTAAATGTATAGCTAGGATAACATACGATATTTAAGACACGCCCCCTTGTATATAGCCACAGTAGACTAAGTTTTGTAAATTAAAATCGAGCAACACTCGAATAGTTTATGCCATTTAGCGTATAAGTTGAATATCGTCGGATAAATGAAGATATTACGGAATTAAACGGTGTTATATAATGTTGAAATATATAATGATATCTAACTGTTGAAAGAAGTGTGTATGCTTATTTTTGATTTACTTTTTTTGTGTAATGGTCTACACAAATAATCATGATTAATATAACGTATTAACATGTAAAAATAACTCTAATGTCTACTACTATTGGACGTTTTCGTACTGAAATTGTATGTGAAATGTGTACATAAAGTCCACGGAATAAGTAAAAATCGCCAATTTAACATAAAAAATAATTATCAATATTATTTGTCACTAACAATTTTAAATACAATTTTACAAAATGACAAGCGCTAAAATATTATGAAAATCAGACCCCCTAGGTAATGCCATTTAATATTTATGAAGCTCCATTATATATAATTATATAGATTTTAAACTGTATGTGATATTGATATAAAATTTTGTTTGTAACAAAACAGTCCATAGTGTAATAGATTTAAGGTTTATATCCCTTTGCCCTTTTCCTATAATTAAACGAGATGTTAATATCAATTTGTGCCACTAAGAATTGTTTTTTCAACATATTATACATTGTTTTTATACCTAATGACTTAAACATATAAATAAAATAAATGCTCAGACATCTGTAGTTCTATAAACATTTTACATTTCAATATATTTTTCTTGAATGTGTAATTATGTTAACAGTTATTATACCAGTGTTGAAACCGGGTTTCAGAATTAGATAGTGTGAGTTATGCAGAAACAAAATATTTCCATATCATTATGTTTTAATGAAACAATATAAATTATATAACTAAATGAACAATAATATAATTTGAAGGCCTATAAAAAAATATTTTACTTTTTTGTTTGTGTAAAACAGTGCATAATACACACTATTCTAATTTATATACCTGGATATAATTATTCATCGTGGTTCATAATCTGATGTCCTATTAAATGTTACCAATTTAGAAATTTCATAACATTTAGAATCGCGACATTAGATAGTACATTTCTTAGTTAAACACAAAATAAATATCAATATTAGAAAAGCACTACCTGATTGCATTTGTGAATTAATACAATAAAATAATGTTTCATGCGTTATTTGTGGTTCTAATAAAAAATTATAATTTATTTGTCTGTTAGAAGTATCATTAACATAATCAGATTTAATTGTTGTGTTAATAAGTTTCAAAGTAATGTAAATTATAAATTGAAAATTTTGTTATTACTTAAAGTTTATTACCAATAAATCCATCTGTATACTCATGTAAAATTCCGACCATGAATCTGCTATTTGACCACAAATAATGCATAAAATCTCCACTTCATAGAATAAAATATTTAAATAATAAAATCCAGATTTTAATATTATACAACTCCAATGAATGTGGGGTTATTGAAAATATTGAAATACAATTATCCTGCCATTTATTAAAAATAAAAATCATTTTATAATGTTAGAACATAATTAATGTTGGACATAAAATATGTGTTATAATAGACATGATATCGCAAAATGAATGTTGACCCTACACTAGATAGGTTTTAAATTGTATAAAGAAATTAGGAAAAATACAAAGGACTTACGAAATAATTCTTTGTAATAATAATAAAATTAATATGATTTGAATTTCATTGCTTCTATCAATGTAAATATATTTACGAGTATGAAGATATCGTATGTGCTCTAAAGTTTCCATTTTCATTTTGTACATAAAATACAGGATACTTAATGTACCCTTGGACTTAACATTTGTTGTATGTAAATTATACTTTTTTTTTCAAATATGTCTAAGACTGTACCCATCTTATCATTTGACGATGATGATAAGTGACATTTAATATGTAAAAACAAATAAAAAGCGATAATAAAATTTGTTGTTTTATTTAATAGATTACCTACAAAAAATATAAAAGAGACTTCAAGACATGGATTTATTTAAACATCTAACAGAAAAACATAGGCTGTCTAAAACTAAGAATTTCCTACAAATAATTCCTATTTTCCTTTTGACCAAAAGTACCAGGATAACAGAAGTTCATGTACCAGGGAAACAGAAGTAATTGGAATGTTTATTGCCAACATCGAGTCGTTGCCGCTGCTTGTTTCGATCAAAAGTACTAGGGCAACAGAAGTAATTGGGAGGTTTTTTTTTTGTTAAAAACCAAGTCCCTGCCGCTTCTAATTTCGATTAAAAGTACTAGGGCAACAGAAGTAATTGGGAGGTTTGTTGTTAACATCAAGTTCCTTGCCGCTTCTAATTTCGATTAAAAGTACTAGGGCAACAGAAGTAATTGGGAGGTTTGTTGTTAATATCGAGTTCCTTGCCACTTCTAGTTTCGATTTAAAGTACCAGGGCAACAGAAGTATTTGGGAGGTGTATTTCCAATATCAAGTTCCTTGCCGCTTCTAGTTTCGATCAAAAGTACTAGGTTAGCAGAAGTAATTGGGAGGTTTATTGCAAATATCGAGTTCACTGTCGCTTCTAGTTTCGATCAAAAGTACTAGGGCAACAGAAGTAATAGGGAGGTTCGTCTATTTCAAGTTCCTTGCCGCTTCTAGTTTCGATGAAAAGTACCAGGGTAACAGAACTAATTGGGAGGTGTATTGCAAATATCGAGTTCACTGTCGCTTCTTATTTCGATTCAAAAGTACTAGGGCAACAGAAGTAATTGGGAGGTTTATGATTGTCAATATCGAGTTCCTTACCACTTTCTAGTTTCGAACAAAAGTACTAGGGTAGCAGAAGTAATTGGGAGGTTTGTTGTTAATATCAAGTTCCTTGCGGCTTCTCAATCTTACTTCTATTAAAATTACCAGGGCAACAGAAATGAATGTGAGCTTTCTGGCCTCTAACCTCTACCATGTTCCTGGTTCTACCTGCATGAACGACTAGCAGTTTATATTTAACTTGATCAAATAAAAAATACACATTTGTGCAAAAATTGGTATTTATTAATATTTACAAAAATATACAAACACTATTAATAAGTATTTCGTCTAGTCACAGAACTAATAACAAAATAGAAATGCCATAGTATAGAAATAATCTGGGAATTTTTTGAGCATTTAGATACATTTAATTAACTTAATTACAATTACATTTGTCACGTCTGAAAAAAACAATAATATCGCTGATATAATTGTTTTTTTTCCCACACCTACAAATTAAGGCAAGATTCCTTGTTTCGTGAAGATAAAATGGCATTTCTATTTATTAAAAGTTCGCGTACTATTAACAAAAATAGATATACCTACACAAACTTATGTACAATATTCGTAACGCACACAATTGGAAAAATACTTCAAAAGATTTAAAATAGTTTCCAGTTACAAACGAAAAAGTGTCCTTTCTAAATTCATTATTGTTATTAGCGAAACAGAGCTATTTCTTAATGAGTTTCTGTTTTTTATTTGAGGCAGGGGTATAACGGGTGGAATCTTGAAATGGGTTTTGTTGGACAGGTACATTAACCGTTACAGTTACAAGAAAACGTCGTTAGGCAACCATCCCTAACTTTTTGAGATATTATGACCTACATTCACAGATTTTGGAAAAAAGTTACAGTCAGCAAAAAAAGTGCTGAAATAGGCAATTTTTTTTTTCATGCCAATCGATCCTATTTCATGTAAGGATCAAATGACTCTATGGGACCATTTGAGGTTTGAGTACTAGAAATGTCAGATATCGCAAAAAACTTTTCCCATACATTTTGTACTAAAAATTCCAAAAATTTTTTTTCGTGCCATTCGATCCTGTTTCATGTATGAATAAATACTTTGTATCAGACCATTTAAGGTTTGACTACTAGAAATGTGAGAAATAGGTTTCGAAAATTTTCAGTACCAAATGTATGGGAATAGTATTTTTTGCGATTTTTGCCATTTCCAGTACTCAAACCTTAAATGGTCTGATACAAAGTTTTGATTCATACATGAAACAGGATCGAAAGGCATGAAAAAATTTTTTTGGAATTTTTAGTACAAAATGTATGGGAAAAGTTTTTTTGCGATTTCTGACGTTTCTAGTACTCAAACCTCAAATGGTCCCATAGAGTCATTTGATCCTTACGTGAAATAGGATCGATTGGCATGAAAAAAAAATTTTGCCAGTTTCAGCACTTATTTTGCTGACTGTAACTTTTATCCAAAATCTGTGAATGTAGGTCACAATATCTCAAAAAGTTAGGGATGGTTGCCTAACAACGTTTTCTTGTAACTGTAACGGTTAATGTACCTGCCCAACAAAACCCATTTCAAGATTCCACCCTGCCTGCAATATGTGTTCCCTATCTGACTTTTTCTTAGGTAAGAGTAACATTTTTCTTTCATATTCAGAAATAATACATTTCACCGTCACCATACATAATAAATACTAAATTGTATCCAGTACAATCGTCTATAAAATCGCAATTCATGTACAAATCAGTCGTGATATAATAATATATCAGTTTCATAATTAACTATCTAAATACATTCTAACAAACAAATGTATACTTACCTTACAAAAGTAATATAATTATTATAAATATTTGCAATAAATTATGTCAATGATTACTAAAATTACAAAACTGAGCAAAGGCCTGACTTATTGTTAGCAAATCTTTTGTTTTATGCCAAAATTATACATAATTACACTAGCCTATAAATTATTCGAATTTGGAATCATGTACAATAATAAAAAGATTTTATAATTTCATCGAAATGTTAAAAAACATGTTTTGTTTCATTTAAGGTAGTGACCCAAGTGCTACAATTTTTACATAGGTATATTTAATAATGTTTAATCCGACAATGACGATATAAAACCATTTGCAATATTGCATATAAGTTATGTACCTAAAATACATTACAATAATTTACCAAACAAATTGATAACATCTGTCAAATTACAATCTACCACAGATTATACTAAAAAATATTACCACAGATTACAATAAAATAAGTTACATCTATAATGTACCAAATACACTTTAAAAGCTTGCAGACCCCTCTTTGCCACTGGGCACAATGGGCACCGCAATCATTTGAGGCCAAACCAGAGGTTTAAATGCCCATGTGCCGAGGGCCCAGCAATTATCTAGGGCCCCAAACCAGGGAATGGGTTCCCACAATAACCAAACCAGAGTTTTAAAGGCCCATATTATAGCTTGTCAAATATCAATTTTCTTTCTAGCAGAAAACTGCTCACCTAGCACCTTCATAACTTCAGCATGGGTCCTACCATTCTTCTTCATAGTACCGTAGTTCTCTTTAACATACTTTGCGAACTCGTTGACCTCTCCCTTCCTGGCTGGAGTGGACACCACTACTCCATCTTTGGTTTTCTTGTTGACTATCAATTCGAATGTACCGCGGCAGTAACCGCAGCACTTTTTGGTAACGTCTATGGATTTGGAGTGGCGTGATATACTGAAAATAAGAAGTTAGACAATTAGTGAAAATAATAGTTCTAATAAACATGGATATTGGCACTACATTAATGGCATTATTGATATGGTTTTTTTATTTTATTTTTTGACTTTCTTTTGACATTATATGTATTTTTATTTTATTTTATTTTTTTACTTTCTTTTGACATTGTATGTATTTTTTTAATTTTTACTTTTTTTGACTTATATAATTTTTGTACAAACATTTGACATTAATATCTAATTCTATTGTATTTCTGACTAGCATGCTGACATGTTGGGAAACTGTTAGTCAGTATGTCCACTTTAAATAAATAAATAAATGCATGGATTTGAGCCATTAGCTCGGCGGTGAGGGAAAACACCGTGGCAACCTTCAGGTTCAGATAGTTTCTGACTTTAGTTCAGTTAGATCTGAATGTGTAACCATTATCCAATCTGTCTGGTTCCCCTCTAAGGGTTACGACGCTCTGATGGCAGTCGCTTCATTGTAATAACCAGACTCGCCAAATCCTGGATCATGGTCACAGCGGACCCCTCACAGAAACGGGATATACGCTAGGAGGAAATAAGTTCAATTAATCAATTTTAAATGTTATGTCAAAATGTTTTGTTACTATTACTCACCTATAGCCACACTTGGTGCATTTGTATGAATACTTGAAATGTATCTGCAGATCGTGACATCTTGATATTTCTCCTAATTCTGGAAACTTACGCAGCGCGTGTGTTGCCCTGAAACATAATATTAAAACAGATTAAGTATATTATTGTGTTTTTATTTTTAAGCATCTTTACATGCTAAGTATTATATTATACCATTATTTGTAATTTTTTGAATATTATTTACATAGAAAAATGTATCTGAAGTTAGGTGGCTCCGGCGAGAATCGAACCCAGCGCCTCTTGCAATCCAGGCAAGCGCTCTAGCACATTATTACCATCAGAGCTCCAACACCCTGGCCTGAGGGCTCCCAAACGATGGCGGGGCCCTGGGACGTGCCTATTGTGCCCAGTGGGAAAGAGGGGTCTGGCTGTGGGTGGATATGTTATCTCAGAAATCTCGTAGAGGACGCCGCAGAAGTCTCGTAGAGGGCGCCGCAGAAATCTCGTAGAGGGCGCCGCAGAAATCTCGTAGAGGGCGCCGCAGAAATCTCGCCCGTTAGGTTAGGTTAGGTTAGTTTCTAGTCCTGGTAGCTTAGATTTTCCTTCATAGACAGGAAGATATGTTACTAACCATTTCTTCCACAGAGGGCCGTGTCCCGCGCGCAGCTCGGCGTCCAGCAGCCACGTGGCCGCGTGGCACAGCTCGTGTATGAGCGTGTCGCGCAGCCGCTGAGGTCCGTCAACCACTTTGGTGGACAGCTTTATACGAGCCTACTACTTTGATCTAGCGCTTTCCATTCTACAGAGCCTTTCAAATGTCTCCTACTTAGTCGTAGAGGGCAGCACAGAAATCTCGTAGAGGGCGCCGCAGAAATGTCGTAGAGGGCGCCGCAGAAATCTCGTAGAGGGCGCCGCAGAAATTTCGTAGAGGGCGCCGCAGAAATCTCGTAGAGGGCGCCGCAGTAATCTCGTAGAGGGCGCCGCAGTAATCTCATAGAGGGCGCCGCAGTAATCTCGGAGAGGGCGCCGCAGAAGTCTCGCCCAGGGCGCTGGGCGATGTAATATTTTCCTTTATACATAGAAAGACGTAGTTTACTGACCACTTCTTCCAGAGAGGGCCGTGTCCCGCGCGCAGCTCGGCGTCCAGCAGCCACGTGGCCGCGTGGCACAGCTCGTGTATGAGCGTGTCGCGCAGCCGCTGAGGACCGTCAACCACTTTGGTGGACAACTTTATACACCCATCCTTATAGTACGAAGTTTACTGAGTGGTAGAGGGCGCCGCAAAAACCTCATAGAGGGCGCCGCAGAAATCTCGTAGAGGGCGCCGCAGAAATCTCGTAGAGGGCGCCGCAGAAATCTCGTAGAGGGCGCCGCAGAAATTTAGTAGAGGGCGCCGCAGAAATGTAGTACAGGGCGCCGCAGAAATCTCGTAAAGGGCGCCGCAGAAATATCGTAGAGGGCGCCTCAGAAGTCTCGTAGAGGGCGCCGCAGCAATCTCGCCCAGGGCGCTGGTAGAGTTTAAACCGGCACTGGGTGTGAGTTTCTAGTCCGGGTAGCTAAGGCTGTGGGTGGATATGTTAGATTTTCCTTTATAGAAATCCTTTATAGAAACAAAGATATATGTTTACTGACCATTTCTTCCACAGAGGGCCGTGTCCCGCGCGCAGCTCGGCGTCCAGGAGCCACGTGGCCGCATGGCACAGCTCGTGTATAAGCGTGTCGCGCAGCCGCTGAGGTCCGTCAACCACTTTGGTTGACAGCTTTATACAAGATGTCCGCCGTCTGTCGCCTTTGGAGTTTTTGAGGAGTCTGTTCGTTGTTGTACTGCGAATGAAAAATTAAAATAGTCAAAATCAAAATATTCTTTACTAGCGGTCGCCCGCGACTTCGGTCGCGTGGATTTTGGTTTATGCCAGCGGAGCTTTCAACCAGGATAAAAAGTACCCTATCACCTAAGTCAGTCCACATATCCTGCCTGTATAAAAAAATATCAAAATCCGTTCAGTTGTTACAGCGTGATTGACGGACAAACATCCGAACAAATACAGTTGCTGTTTTCAAATGCCATATTACAAAATGTAGTATTTACAAAAGTTCTCATATGTCAGCTAAAAATTTTCTAATAAACATGACAAAAACACTATGAGCCTATTAATGTCCCCCTGCAGGGCAAAGGCCTCCATCATTTACCTACAAACCAATGCGGATTGGGGATCACAAACCCGGGCTGTGGTCAAAAATTTTGCGCGAGCCAGGAATCGAACCTATGACCTCGAGACGACGGCGCGGTACTTAAACCACTTGACTAGGCGTCAAATCGTTTTTGAATAGATTTATGTTTTTCAAAATTTTAATTTTAATTTAGTACGTGGAAAATAAAAGAAAATGGTAAATATTATCAGACATGTAAGATTTTGAAACATTCTTTATTTAATTTTGCTTGATTTATTTCAACCATAAAAATAATAATCAGTTGTATAATAGGAAATTACATCATAAAGTCTAGCACAATATCAATTTCGAATTATTTAATTTCAAACGCGAATTAAAACACACTGACAATGCATAGTGATGGTTTTCTTTCAAAATACTTAGATATCTCATACAATATGAAAAAAAATATAAAAAATACTTTAAATGATTCACTAAAACAAAAACATATAAAATGGAAACAAAAAATTACTCTTGTACGTTGGTAAAAGTAACAAAAAGGGGTTTGGGCTCGTCCGGGATTTGAACCCGGGACCTCTCGCACCCTAAGCGAAAATCATACCCCTAGACCAACGAGCCACATTATCAATACACGAAATTATCAACTCGTTGCTCGATCCAAAGATTATACAAACATACTTCATTTTGATGATAACTATCTATTCTAGGCATCCGCAAAATACCAGCGTATATTACATAACTAGCGGCCGCCAGCGACTTCGTCCGCGTGGAATTCGTTTTCCGCACACATATTGTTATTGTATAGCTTAAAGCTTTCCTCGACAAATGGACTTTCAATAAGAACCAGTAGTTCCTGACAAAAAAACTCTTCGGCTTCATGATATTAAAGTATGATAAGCTATAATATAAAAGCTTAAGGAATACATTAGAAGCTTAATGCTTAATTTTATTGTGAACTAAGGTTACTTACACTGATTTAAATAAGATTGTAAATTAAAACTGTAAAAAGTGATAATATTATTTTCCATCTTTTTTGTTATCTTCACACTTAAATAGTTAGGTATATTATCATGAAAAAATCGAGCATTAAATTATGAAAAAATGACTTATGAAAACTTTTGTAAATTGACTTAGGAAAACCTTTGTAAATGAAACATACTATTGCATGAAATAAAACTACTTTTAAACGGATATAATCGCGGTATATTCTTGAAACTACATATTTACAGGAAAACCCGACGTTTCGGCTCCTTTTCAGGAGCCGTGATCACGGAATGACTCAGATGTTATGCGTCACTTGTCATATTTAAATTATTGCAAAAACTACCCTCAACTTAAAATCTAATCGCCGTCATCTTCACTGCTATCATTCGTAACGTTCCGATCCACGCAGTAGGAGCTGATGGTGTCTTGAAGCTGCACACTGTGATGTCGACTGGAACCCATCAGATGTAAAACTGGGTCCCATGTAGGTGGTACATTCCAACCATCTTCCCTATTGAAAAGACATGGCCAATTCCTGCCTAGTGATGGCCACGAATGGCACAAAAGCACAAAGTATATTAAATTAAAATAATAATTTTCATATATTTTAGAATCTTGTAGAACTTGTTAGTTTTTAAAAGAAATTAATTAGTAATTTAACTTCCGCTATACACTGCTTTTGAAAAACTGCGTTCCTTTCAACGTAAATACGGATAGTATCCATAGACACAATACAATATTGTATGAAAAATAGTGACATACAATAAAATATAGCTTTAACTAAAACAAATATTTGAAATTGTATCTTTTAACGTATTATTTATCATAAACAACTTATTTTAAACATAGTATTTTATTATTTTTCCCAAAATGAATATTACTATAAGCAGAAAGGAATGAATATTATTGTCATTATTTCGACAGTTATTGTCAAATATTTAAATCCGTTGCCATGGAAATAATATACAATGTGTGACAGAGTAAGCGTTAGCAAAATTACGATAAGAGAAAAAGAGACAACACATTTTTGACGTGCACCGTTGAGTAACCTTAGTAACCAATGTATCATGTCATCAATCAAAACAATGCTAAAGTAAGGGATTGAAATGTTTTTTGCAATCTTTGTGTGTCTGTATAATTATAACCTCAGGTTCTTGGACTTTAGTTGTTAATGATATTTAATGTTCTGATAGTCACGAGTCTAATGCAATAAGGCATGTTTGTGGGAAATGAATTTGGTATCTAGGCAAACGTTCCATAGAATGTTGGCCATGTCCTTTGGATGTTTTTTAATTTCAATGGCCTCGCGTAACATCCTGGGTAGGAATCGGTTTTCTCTAGCGAGGACCTGGGGTTTATCAAAACGAATGTAATGGTTGGGTTTATCCAGTACATGCTCACAGACTGCTGACTTCGTTGACCTCCGATGTTTCATGTCCGCAATGTGTTCTTTAATTCGCGTTCCGATGCTCCTCTTGGTTTGACCTATGTACGAGAGACCGCAGTCACAATCAAGCTTGTATACTCCTGCCGTTTGAAGAGGATTGTTACACTTGACAGGTCTTAAGAACTGGCTGATCTTCTTCGGCGGCTTGAAATAAGTTTTAATTGAAGCTCGCTTCAGGATGTTGCCAATTTTGTCAGTGACTCCCTTCAGGATGTGGGACGACAAATTCTATGTACAGCTAGATGGGGTAGCTATGGGGTCTCCTGTATCCCCTGTGATGGCAGATATTTTCATGGAGGATTTTGAGGACAAAGCTTTGAGCTCAGCGCCAGTCACCCCTAGGTTCTATAAGCGGTATGTAGATGATACTTTCACAATTCTACCATCAGATAAAGTAGCGTTATTCTTAGACCACCTTAATTCCATCCATCCAAAAATAAAATTCACTATGGAATTAGAAAGTGAGGGAAAGCTGCCTTTCTTAGATATTTTGATCATCAGGAATTCAGATCATAGTTTAAGTCACACTGTGTATCGGAAAGCAACCCATACTGATAAATACCTAAATGGCGAATCTCACCACCATCCTTCGCAGTTAGCTACTGTTGGTAAAACCTTGTTACAGAGAGCACAACGGATCTGCGATGAGGACCACCTGCATGCAGAAGTCCAGCATGTCAAGAAGGTACTCCGAGAGAACAAGCTGAAAGTACCACGTCATCGCAGACACCGTGCAAAACCAGCTACAGTCGAGCGTCAGCCTGCCGTTCTACCGTACCTGAAGGGAGTCACTGACAAAATTGGCAACATCCTGAAGCGAGCTTCAATTAAAACTTATTTCAAGCCGCCGAAGAAGATCAGCCAGTTCTTAAGACCTGTCAAGTGTAACAATCCTCTTCAAACGGCAGGAGTATACAAGCTTGATTGTGACTGCGGTCTCTCGTACATAGGTCAAACCAAGAGGAGCATCGGAACGCGAATTAAAGAACACATTGCGGACATGAAACATCGGAGGTCAACGAAGTCAGCAGTCTGTGAGCATGTACTGGATAAACCCAACCATTACATTCGTTTTGATAAACCCCAGGTCCTCGCTAGAGAAAACCGATTCCTACCCAGGATGTTACGCGAGGCCATTGAAATTAAAAAACATCCAAATTTCAATAGGGAAGATGGTTGGAATGTACCACCTACATGGGACCCAGTTTTACATCTGATGGGTTCCAGTCGACATCACAGTGTGCAGCTTCAAGACACCATCAGCTCCTACTGCGTGGATCGGAACGTTACGAATGATAGCAGTGAAGATGACGGCGATTAGATTTTAAGTTGAGGGTAGTTTTTGCAATAATTTAAATATGACAAGTGACGCATAACATCTGAGTCATTCCGTGATCACGGCTCCTGAAAAGGAGCCGAAACGTCGGGTTTTCCTGTAAATATGTAGTTTCAAGAATATACCGCGATTATATCCGTTTAAAAGTAGTTTTATTTCATGAGTAACAGTCGCGTAAACCTAAGAAAACATTACATACTATTGCATTTGAAAAGAGCAACTGTCGAGTTTCTTGCCGATTCTTCTCGACAGTAACTGCCTTCCGAATCGGTGGTCGAGTCATTCTTTTTCTGCAATTTGACGATTATTAAGTGCTTCTTTGAAGCCTATATGGAATAAAATAAATAAATGCAAACTAAGCAGAAGTTTGTTTGTGCTATGGATGCCAGACAACAGATAAACATTACTTAAATACTTTATTTTTGTAACTATATACATATTATACATAGAAACACCCAGACCAGTCCGATACAGACAGACATGTTTATTCACAAATATTTGTCCCTTGCGGTATCGAACCCGTGACCTCTTGGGCCAATATGCATCTTTTGGACCATTACACCAATTAGTGCTTCTATGAAGCCTATATTAATAAAGAATATTTTGATTTTGATTTGAAATAAAATATATACATACCCAGCGGTACTCCTAAGCTTTGTATCCCAGAGTATAGGCAAGTCCGCTTCAAGAGCGTCGTCAAACACCACTTTATTGAACTCCGTGAATAACCGCCTGGTCAATGCTTCACGCTGTGATTTGAACCCATCACGGTACTGAAATGCTTCCGGGTGACAACGCCAGGAGGGGACGTTATCTGGAAGGAAAAATAGGCATTTATCTTATAAGGGTAATCTTTTTTTGGGTCCGCTTATACAAACCAAATATTCAAGGTTTGTTCGGTCTATTTAGTATGTATTTAGTACATGGTTTATGAGAAGTTTGCACAAATTCCGTCGAGTGGTTCTTCATTTACCAAATGTAGCCAAACACGTAACTTCCTTTTCAGCTTAAATATGCCTACTAATAAATGCGAAAGTAACGCTCTGTCGGCTGTCTGTTACGCTATTCCGTTTAAACATTTCAACCAATGTTGATAAAATTTAGCACAGACAATCTTTAGCCTCTGAGAAAGGAAATAGGCGACGTTTCACCGAAATCCACAAACCCACAATCCGCTAGTAATTAATAAGTACATTAGGTATCTACTTTTACAAATTGACTAGCGAATTCGCACACATAGTGTTATACTATAGCTTAAAGACTTCCTCATCAAATGGACTATCCAACACAAAAATATTTTTTTCAATTCGAAACAGTAGTTCCTGAGATTAGCGCGTAACGAACAAACAAACAAACTCTTCAGCTTTATAATCTATATACTAATCTATACTAATATATAAAGCTGAAGAGTTTGTTTGTTTGTTTGAACGCGCTAATATCCGGAACTACTGGGTCGATTTGAAAAATTCTTTTTGTGTTGGATAGTCCATTTGACGAGGAAAGCTTTAGGCTATTCGAAATCGAAATCCACGCGGACGGAGTCGCGGGCGGCCGCTAGTATTAGTATATATTGATTGAGATAAGCATACCTGCTAAAGATCCCATGAAAGTAAGCCTCTTCACAGAACTGTCATTTGATGGTGCAACTTTCTTTACATTTTTTGGTGTAATCATTACATTCTCAACTTTATTTACTAGAACATCAACATCTTTCTTCATAACCTCAACTAATTCTGTCACTGACAAGGCTTTAGCTTTCTTCGTAGTACTATTTACATTTCTAGTCCGAATAGGTTTCGATTTAGGTACATCAGGTGTACTAGGAACTTTCTCGGTATAAAGTTTCTTTTTAGATTTCTTCTCTGTGTCTCCGAAGTGACCATGCTTTTTCTTAGCATCGGAACCCGTTAAATATAGTTCTTTTTCCCGCTGCAAGTCACGTCTTATATTAATATTTTCTTTGTCTTCATCATCGTCAAATTGTAACTTCTTTGATACACCGTCAAAGTTTTCGTAATTCTGAGATATCGTTTTGAAAAGTTTTGGTATTGATTTCCACGTTTCACCGTACAAATCACTCAGAAGTTTCTTCTGTGACTGTTGTATTTTCTTCAACGAGCATTCTTCTAGTGACTCGTTGGCTACGTCTCGAGGTGTTGAGGGTACGGTTTCGTACCTCGGATTAGCACATATAATACTTTGAGCTGGTGACCATCCTCCGATGCTGGGTCTTGATTCTTTGGAAGGTACTGGTGAAGTATCTTCCATAGATTTGTTGAATGAGACCTGGAATGATATTAATTCGATACTATAGTTAAGTAACATAAAAAATCAGTTTATAACTATAATTTAACTTTTACAAATAAATAAATTTAATTTAAAGGTTAATGCTGTTCTTAAGTAGTTGGCCGTGTAGGTGCCGGCCTAGAATAGCACTACCCCCTATCATCCCGTGGGTGTCGTAAAAGGCGACTAAGGGAGCATAGCCTTCAAGAGACGGGCAGCAGCGTCTCCGATAACCTTGGCCTACTGCGATCGCCAACCCGCCTGCCAAGCGTGGCGATTATGGCAAACCCCCCCCTCATGCACAATGGATCGAAAAATCGGCCCCCAGTCCCCGGCGGTCCCGCTATTCCTAGCTACGGTAGCGGCTACGGTAACGGCGGGACAGGGGGTGCTAAGAATCCCCGGGTGCGGCTCGGCTACCAACAACGACGACAACTGCACCTGGCAACTTATAACACGCGCACACTGAGGACCGACGCGAAGTTAACTGAGTTGGAAGAGGTTATCAGCAAGTTACACTGGGACATTATCGGGTTATCTGAAGTCCGAAGAGAGGGAGAGGACTCGATAACCCTCAACTCCGGTAACTTGCTATACTACCGGGAGGGCGATCAACAGTCCCAAGGTGGTGTCGGGTTCATCGTCCACAAGTCCCTTGTCAACAACGTGATTACCATCGGAAGTGTGTCGACCAGGGTGGCGTACCTTATACTCAGAATATCTAAACGGTATTCGTTGAATGTTATACAGGTCTACGCACCGACCTCGACACACCAAGATGCCGAAGTGGAGGCTATGTATGAGGAGATTTCTAAAGCCATGCATAGCTACAAAACCCACTACACCGTTGTGATGGGGGACTTCAATGCAAAGTTGGGGAAACGATGCGGTGATGAGCTGAGAGTGGGGCAATTTGGAGTTGGGCAACGGAATGACAGAGGCCAGATGCTGGCTGACTTTATGGAGAAGGAGAACCTCTTTATGATGAACTCCTTTTTCAGAAAGCCGGAAAGCCGAAAGTGGACCTGGGTCAGTCCGGACGGTAAAGTCAGAAATGAGATAGACTTTATCATGTCGACGAAAAAGCAAATATTCAATGATGTCACTGTGATCAACACTGTTAAGACAGGGAGCGATCACCGATTGGTACGTGGCACATTGAATATCAACCCAAAGCTAGAAAGATCTCGACTGATAAAGTCAACAATTCGACCATTGCCGGCCCATATTCAAAACCCCGAGAGCTTTCAACTCGAACTCCAAAACCGCTTCGAAGCCCTTGAGAACAGCATAGATCTGAACGATCTAAACAACATGGTGGTGGATACTGTCCGTACGGTAGGGTCCAAATTCTTTAAGACTCGCCGTCCCAAGATAAAGAAACTCTCCGACCACACACTCCTACTCATGGATCAGAGACGTGAAATGAGGCTCCAGAGTTCAGCAGATGCTAATCGTTATCGGCAGCTTAATAGACGGATATCTAAGTCTTTGACGAGCGACCTTCGCCAATTTAATACGAATCGTATTAAAGAGGCCATCGAGCGGAATAAAGGCTCCAAAGTGTTCGCGAGAGATCTGTCTATTGGGCAAAGCCAGATGACGAAGCTGAAAACTGACGACGGACGCATCATTTCATTGAAGCCTGAAATCCTGAGGGAGATCGAGAGCTTCTATGGGCAGTTATATTCCACGCAGACACCTGTTGAAAGCAAGGCTAAAGACCCCAGAGCCAAGCTAACCCGACACTATACCCAAGATATCCCGGACGTCAGCCTGTACGAGATTAGTATGGCTCTCAAACAGCTGAAAAACAACAAGGCGGCGGGTGACGATGGAATCACTACAGAGCTACTGAGAGCGGGCGGTAAGCCGATACTTAAAGTCCTCCAGAGGCTCTTTAATTCCGTCATCGTCGAGGGCAGAACGCCAAAGACATGGAACATAAGTGAGGTGATTTTGTTCTTTAAAAAGGGTGACAAATCCCTCTTAAAGAACTATAGACCCATCTCGCTTCTGAGTCATGTCTATAAGTTGTTTTCGAGAGTCCTTACGAATCGTCTCGCTCGCAGGTTCGACGACTTCCAACCTCCCGAACAAGCCGGATTCCGAAAAGGCTTTAGCACCATAGACCACATCCATACGCTGCGGCAGGTTATACAGAAGACTGAGGAGTATAATCAGCCACTTTGCTTGGCGTTCGTGGACTATGAGAAAGCCTTTGATTCGATTGAAACCTGGGCGGTACTGCAGTCTCTCCAAAGGTGCCAAGTGGACTATAGGTATATCGAAGTGTTGAGGTACTTATACCAAAATGCCACCATGACGATCCGAGTACAGAACCAGAACACAAATCCTATCCAACTGCAGCGTGGTGTGAGACAGGGAGACGTTATTTCTCCGAAACTGTTCACAGCTGCGTTGGAGGATATCTTTAAGCTCTTGGACTGGAAAGGACTCGGCATCAACATTAATGGCCAGTACCTAACACACCTTCGGTTTGCCGATGATATAGTCCTTATGGCTGAGACCATGGAAGACCTGAACACAATGCTCGAAGATCTCCGTAGTGCTTCCCAAAGAGTGGGTCTTAGGATGAACATGGATAAGACGAAAATTATGTCTAACGCCCATGTTGTACCCTCTCCAGTTCATGTTGGGAACACTATACTTGAAGTTGTTGACCATTACGTATACCTAGGACAGGCAGTCCAGCTAGGTAGGTCCAACATCGAGAAAGAGATCTCTCGTCGAATCCAACTTGGGTGGGCAGCATTCGGGAAGCTTCGGAAAATCTTCGCCTCCGACTTACCTCAGTGTCTCAAGACAAAAGTCTATGAACAGTGTGTGTTGCCAGTGATGACTTACGGCAGTGAAACGTGGTCGCTAACTATGGGTCTCATAAGAAGGCTCAAGGTCACCCAGCGTGCAATGGAGAGAGCCATGCTCGGCGTTTCCCTGCGTGATCGAATCAGAAACGAGGAGATCCGCAGGAGAACTAAAGTAACCGACATCGCTCGAAGGATTGCTCAGCTGAAGTGGCAATGGGCGGGACACATAGCGAGAAGAACCGATGGCCGTTGGGGCAGAAAGGTTCTGGAATGGCGACCGCGCACCGGACGACGCTCAGTGGGTAGGCCCTCGACAAGGTGGACCGACGATCTGGTGAAGATCGCGGGAAGCCAGTGGATGCAGGCAGCGCAGGACCGATCGTCGTGGAGATCCTTAGGGGAGGCCTATACCCAGCAGTGGGTGACGTGCGGCTGATGATGATGATGATGATGCTGTTCTTAATAAAGGGAACTGATAACAAAAGTATTTCAAATGAGACAGGCCCGTTGGTCAAGTGGCCAGACACCAAAGCTACCAAATGTAAGATCACCAATTCATATCCCGTTAGGGGCAAATGATTGTGTGATGAACATCCACATTTGTATTTGAGTCATGGATGTTTATAAAGTATTTTAGTATGTCTATCTGGTCCCTAGCATAGTACAAGCTTCAAGCTTAGTTTGGGGCTAGGCAATTGGTGTGTTAGTCCAATTAATTTATTATTATTACCTCTAGATCAAAAACAGGTAAGTACTTACATTTCCAGATTTGCTAGGTTCCTTGTCCCTTATTACAATGTCTGGTAAAGATTCATCAGACAACTCACAAGAGTCATTGATAACAATTGGAGAATATATTTTTGGTGTCATCTGAAACATTAAAATAATTCATGGTATTTAAACTATCACATCACAAGGTAAAGTCTATTAACATATTATTATTAGTGGTGGGTTCTATTATTTAAATTACTAAATATAACTATATATCTACACCAAACAGGCACAAAATTACTTAGGTTGCCTCCGTGATATAATGGCTACAGGGCTATGCTCAAAATCCATGGAGGTCGGTTCCTTTGTGTCGGTTTTCCTAGTTTGGTTAGGACATTGCAAGCTTGAATTGCCTGATTGTCCGGTAAGAATGATGATTTCGTGCATCAGAACACTTTAAGCCCTGGTTTCCTTAGTGTGGGCTATACAACAGTCGCTCAACTGTAAATACCAGGCTGGTAACTTCAGGACCATAGTCGTACCCTAGGCTCCGAGGCAATGGCCGAGGAAGCAAACGCGAGAGCGCTAGGTTGATAAGGCACAAAATGAGGTACTTAAAAGTAGTGCAACAAAATTTCTTTTGAGGGGTAAGTTACTTACATTTCTTGGAAAATCCGATTTTAACCTTTCAAAGGATTCATCCAGCAAAATAACGTCGGAACTACGATTAGCCTTTGCCTTGTCATCCTCTTTTAGCCTATTTTTTCTTAGAGAGAGCTTCAGAAATCCTGTAAAATAAAAAATGTCCCTTCAGAATACGAAATATTATATTCTCAGTAGATGTAATAGTTATTGGTGATATTACTTACGATTCTTTTGTCCGTTCTGTGATTTGAACTTGTCCATTATTTATTTCATGGGTCAACTACACGTGTAAAATTACAATTTTGAAGAAAAATTCAAATACTCAAGTGGCCGTTGCTCGTTTTATTTATTTGTCATTCTGACAGCTGTTCTATTTCCATCAAAGGCAGACATTTATGTATTTCAGAGCCATCTAGCGGTGATAGCAAGATACAGCTTCGACTTAGTGTAATAGTTCAACTTGCGACAGCTAGTTATCAGGGATGCGGATGATCAGCACTAGAAAATATTTTATAAGACACATCTTGATGAGAATGGAAAAAAAACGGTTTAAAAGAAAAAATAATGATGTTAATGAATTAATTCCCAGTACCTTAACTTCATAGTTATAAAGCACTATAATATTATTATATTAACTAAGTAATATCTGCTAATCTTCAAAAGTAGGCAACATAATGAATATGTAGTTGTGCTACTTGACCCTAGATGTCGCTAATATAAAAATTATCGCAGTTTGTTTTATATTCAACAGATGTCACTTTATCGTGCAGAAAGGTTTTTATTTTATTTTAATTAAAAGGTAAAGGTGACTGTTGACTAGACCTTATTTTTGACAATAAAAATAGATTGTACATGTTGATACAACTATTTAGTTGTTTTGTCGAGGAAGGTCCAGACAATTCACATTTAAAGAATTTGCATATAATTGCTATTAACTAACAACTTCCTCTCATAATGTTACATAAAAAACGTTTCAGCTTTTGTTCGACGCTTGTATGGCTTCGAATTAGTAGACACTGAATTTTTATTACACTGTAAACTCACGACACTCAAATTGCGTCGGCAGACGCAAGTTAAAGTTTTTTTAACAACATCAATTTCTATCACTGCATCATAATTTGGTAATATAAAAACAGTGTAAAACAGTAGGAAACATTAATTTTGACTGTTATCATTTGAGGTATTTGATTTTTCTTCATTTTGTCAAGAATTTATTTGAAAGCAGTATTATACCAAAAAAATGTTTAATTGTTAGATCAATATAAAAATTTTATTATACTAGCTTTGGTTATGTGAATTTTGCGTACTTAACTATGTAGATAGCTACTTGAAATTTTTGTGAAATTTTTACGTTTGTCAAAACAAGGACCAACGCTTTTTTTAAATATTTGCTTCGGCTACGTCCAAAATAGACTTCCATATGTTTCCAACTCATGATAATGGTGTTATGAGCGTATAGAACCTTCACGGAGCAAATTCTCCGTGCCTTTCATTTATTTTACGCAAGACGAGCGATTTTGTTTAGCGATGGTCATGTAGGTCAAATGGCCGTGTCCGTCCTATCACTTTTAGGAAGACCAACGCGAGATGAGAACCCATTATAATGTCTGTTATTATTCAAACTCATTTGCGCATTATACAAGGTTACTTGTTTAATGCGAACTGTTTACAATTGTTGCAATATGATGATAGAAACAGCTATTGAGGAATGCTTTGTAATGTAATAATTAAAGCTTTTTTTTATTTTTAGGTACATCAGTGTCATACATGTAAGTAATAATAAAAAAATGTTTTGTGTACCTCATAAACAAATATGCCTATATTGACAAACGTTAAAGAGATCAGTGAAAAAACAACCTTCAAATAGGTACCCTCCCGGCTGTCTTTCGCAGGATATACATATTATAGTGCACAAGTGACTGCGCAACCACAGGTGCACTCCCTATTCCCTCACTCTCATAGCTGGCTCATAGGTAGGTAGTTCGGTGGGACAGCAATCTGACCCGACTGTAGAGAAATTAGGCGCAGGCCCAACGGCTTAACGTGCCTTCCGAAGCACGGAGGAGCTCGAGATTATTATTTTCGGTCACCATCCGATGACTGACCTCTGCGATATTTGTTTAACTTTGCAATCGCAGGCCAACCTACGTAATACGTATAATAATTATGATAACACGTTCTGAATTAATATTTTGTTATAATAACATAATAGATTACCTACCACGTGTAGTTGCAACTTGCATTTACGATGAAGTATTGTTGAACACTCTATTGTCCGATGTGGTGGGTATACGAAGATAGATGTATAGGTAAAGCATAGATTTAAATAGTTGGATATCCTCAGATATCGTTAGATAGCCCTCACCCTACTTCAACGTGTTTTGGCACAGGGCCTGTAATGTGAAGCGACGGTCGCTTCACATCGCAATCCAAGCAACCTAATTTTTTATTGCCGTGGCCGTGGACTAACACACTATGCTACGGAGCGGATAGACATACTTAAATACTTTTATAAACATCCATGACTCGAGTACAAATGCCAATGTTCATCACACCAATATTTGCCCCTAGCGGAATTTGAACCCGCGACCCTTGGCTTTGTAGCAAGGGTCTCTGACCACTAGACCAACGGACCCGTATTAATCTCTTTTATCACGAAAAACATGCACCAGTCAGCTTAATGCATTACGTAGTCTAACATAATATTCAAAATGTTAGATAATTATGCCATACTTCGGCCCGCTCTGAAATTGGCACTAAAGTTTAAAGGGTTGGTAGCTTCTTATCGCATCTTGAAACGTACGTCATTACTATTAATATAATGCCATAGTTTTTTGATGACGGGACATATCTAAAGATATCTAGAAATCTATGTGGTAAAGTACCTAATATACCTAAGCAAAGATTATGCATTCCCAACAACACCAGGCAAGTACATCCATTAAAGATTATACAATAGTCAGTAAAGAACACATAGTTTCTACTCAAAAGACCGTGGATAATAAGATGTGCGAAACCGGAAAATGTTTATTTGTAGTCGAATATATGAATTACTAGCTTTCTGCCTGCGGATTTGCCCGCGTGTAATTCGGTTGTATTGCAAATAGGGCTTGCAATTCGAATATTCGAATATTCGAATAATTCGAATATTCGACTCATTTTACTATTCGAATATTTATTGACGCGTTATTCGAATATTCGAATATTTTATGTCCTATTGGGATTAATTAGGAAATGCAATCTCGATAGTCTCAAATCTCAAAAAATAGCCTAGGTGTTTTTCGATATTCTATCTCGACGGTCTATTATCTCGCTATATGTGATATTGATCGAGATCTCGACAGTTTTGATCGAGATTATCGAGATTTTAGGACCGATATTAAATGACCCTAAGCAGATTAAACTTTAGCGACTTTAACTTCTTAAGTTTCATCAAAAATGAATGTGATTGATCTCGTAAATAATAATGTCTTCGTTTAATGTTATTTCACCCCTTACAACCCTTCATGGTAAAAAGACAATGCTGTTTTTTGTAGGAGAGGTGGGGTTTTTTATTTTCGAGCGTCTATCAACCAAGCATGGAAATATGAGGGCATCACAAACGATACTTGCTTTGGCAGCATAGCTGTAAACTCAATCCAAACTGAGTGTGACAGGTTTAGACTTTACACTTTAGGCCTACGCTTCATACATTTTTCTATGGGGAATGGCATTCTTTTTTTTCTCGCGTCTATCGGCCAACTATGGAAATATATATTTTTGAGGTCATTACAAACGCTATTTCATTTGGTAATTAGTATATCTGCATACTCAGTCTGAACTGAGTGAGACAGGGTTGGAACTTGCCCACAATATACCCTCGCTTCAATATTTTTAATGGGAAGCTCGATAGCGCAGTGGTTAGCGCACTCGGCCTGCGGTTGCTAAAGTTAAGCACCGTTCGCAGGTGCCAGTCATCGGATGGGTGACCGAAAAATTTCATCTCGAGCTCCTACGTGCTTCGGAAGGCACGTTAAGCCGTTAGTCCTGCTCCTGATCTCTCTACGGTCGTGTCAGATTGCTGTCCTGTGATATGTCTCAGTTCGGACTGAGTTTATAGCTAAACTGTCTTTGCAAAACTTGTTTGTGATTATCTCTAGAATATGTTTTTCCCTGTTTGGTCGATGGACGCGAAATAATAAAGACGCCACCTTCCCTAGAAAAAATTAAGTAGCGAACGCCCAGTTTTTGTGTAAATGATCTAACCTGTCTTACTCAGTAAGGACTGCGTTTACATCCATACTGCCTGTGCAAATATCGTTCACTGGGCTCTTAAGAATATATATTTCTATGTTTGTTTGATGGCCGCAGGAAAATAAAGGACACAACCTCCTATTAAAAAAAATATGGAAGCGAAGATACAAAGTGTTTAAGTTTCTAGCCTGTCTTACTCAGTTCGGGCTGAGTTTGCAGATATACTCCCTAATCAAATAGCATTTTAATGACCTCAAGAGACGAACTTCTTAGCTATCCATGGATTCTCCGTGCGGGTGCCGGGTCCATCGCGTGGAACAGAGAGGAATGTCAGCCGGTGCCTGGGACTTTCGACCCAGCGTGTAGGTTTAAGGGGCCCCTTTATAGTATACTAACGATCACCTTCACCGATGACATATATATTTTCATTTTTCATGATAGGTCGAAAGACGCGAGAAAAGAAAAGTATGCACTTTCCCATAGAAAATGTATGAAGCGTAGACTTAAACTGTAAAAGTTTAAACCTGTCTCACTCAGTTCGGACTGAGTTTACAGCTATACTGCCATAGCCAGTATCGTTTGTGACGGCCTCAAGACTAGATATTTCCATGTTTGGTTGGTGGACGCTTGAAAAAAAATTTCGAATAATATTCGAATATTCGAATATTTTTCGAAAAATATTCGAATTATTCGAATACCTGATTTCGTCGAATATTTGCAAGCCCTAATTGCAAACAATATTTTTGTTTTCCCTCGGAAATTATATCATTCTTTCCAGGATAAAAAGTGCCCTATGATTTAATCCAGACTTCTAACTTAATCTCTGCAAAATTTCAAAGAAATAGGATAGCAATCGGTTCAGTAGTTACGGCGTGAAAGCGGAATAAAAAAAAAACAAACAAACAAATAAACAAACAAACTCACTTTTCGATTTATAATATTAGTAAGATGAATTATGAATGAATTAGAATTACGGTTTTGTTAGGTATGCACGCTCTGCAACAAATGAGTAAATATTAACTACTAGAGACAACGGAAGCGTAATAGTTGTTTAAAATTAACTGGAGAAATTTTGTTTTTGTTTCTTTGAAGAGAAGTTTCGGTGTTGATATTTGTAGGTATGTAGTTTGTAGGTAATCATCACTTATCTGCTCTTTGGTGATATCCAGTACCATTATGTTATGATTGACCAGATAAAATATGTGATAGCATGATTTTACGGTAATAACCAGGCTTGTCAATTCAGGATCATAGGTAGTCGCGTTATTAACAATTTGTAATCTTATTCTATTCTTTGATAAGCATAGTGATATGCAGTACTATTATGATTAACTACATAAAGCATGATTTCTATGTGACAACCAGGCCTGTCAATTCAAGATCATAGTCGCAGCGTACCCTGGGCTTCGACGCACTGGTCGAGGATGCAACCGGAAGAAAAGTTATGATGATGAGCATGATTTCAATGGTAGGTTATTCTCTATGATTTTGATTCTATACTAAATAACTAGGTTCTTGTTCCAATGTCATTCAATCTAAGGCATACAATTTGAAGGATGATAGAAAACTAAGGAAACTAGGTCAGATAATAGACAATGACTAGGAAACTTCCAAATATTCCATGCAAATTGAAATCACTCCTTGTCTAAAGCAAGACAAGTGCGTGGGACAATATTCATTTGCTGTGTGGGTAGCCCAAGCAATTTAACTTGAACCATTGACTTGTCAGAAAATTCTGGAAAATTCATGGCAGTAATATGTCAATTACGAAATTTTTGGTGTACAACTTGGTCAAATAAGACAATGAGATGACGAACAATGCCATTATTATCATCAGTGGACAGTGACACGACAAAGATAACAAAAAATTGATGGACATAATTAATCCTAATTCCTAATTTCAGTTGATTACATAATTTCAGGTTCTGATTGTGGTAAATAAGGCTGCCATTAAAGTTGAAACATTTTGAAATTCGTTTTTGGATTAGCTTGTCTTTTATTATCACGACTCACTCAAGATATTATTATCATTAGGTTTAATTGGAAACTCAATAATACATATGTAGGTACATACATAGGGAGCTCAAGTAAATTCAAGATTATAGTTGTCACAGACACGGAATAGAAGAATGGTGATGATGCACAACATTAGTTGAACCTGCTATACAACTGTTATAAATAGAAATCTAAAAGTAGACGTCTACAGCCTATCAAAGCAACCCTTGCCCTTAACATCTCACGCATGCGCACTCAGTGCAATTCCGCGGCGCCTCGGGCTTAAAATGGCGACTAAATACCGAAAAATATAAAACAAATGACATTCCTTGTTTCATAAACTGTGGCTAATCCTTAAATGCTTAGTGAAAATCAACGGCGTTGTTTGAAAATATCATTGTCAGTGATTTTGAAACGTTGAGGTTGGATTCGGTTGACCAGCCAGGACGAGTAGACCCCTCTTGTAGTGGTCCACACATGCGCGGCGAAGGTCGGCTTAGATTGGTCTCAGCTGTTTTCAAAAATCGAATGTGTGCCGAAAATCTGACGACCTCAGTTTGACGTCAGCTTCTGTAAAGTGCGGACGATATCATATTCGACCATGTAATGGTGAGTGCGTAAGATCGGTGAAATGTTTCAAATAGTGACTTAGAATGTTTAGAGTAGTGTTTTTTTTTACTTCTATACAGTGGAATGCGATGAAGTGCTTCATAGATCAGTGATAGTGGATGTTGTGTGTAGTTTTTACAAAATGATTTTTAATTCAATAATGCACATAGATTGGCTTTTTAAATATGATTTTGTAAATTTAACACGATGGCGTTTGCAAAGTTATTTAATTTATCAGTAAAATCGATACGTGAAGGCTACCTTAAGATGCTAGCCACGTGGTTGCATGAAATATTTCAGTCAGTTGGACAACTCAATTCAATACGGTTTTTATGTATTCAACTTAAGATATGTTGCATACCTATTGTTATTGTGTTTCAAAAACAATCAATTTGAGTTCAAATTAACATAAAAGTATTTTAGTGAGTCATATTTCAGTTATTGTTTAGGTACCTATATTTGCGGATAAGTTTTTGTATGATCAAAACAACATTAATATCAGTGTATTCAAAATGCTTTACAAATTGAACATTTTGAGTACTTATCTAAATGCACAGAAATTCATTTAAATATTGTACCTATGTCCATAAGTTTTGTTGCCCCAAAACACTGGTACCTATCTATTTGAAAGTAATTGATTAGATTTGAACAAGAAAAATAAGTTGCATTATAATAATGTGAATTCTATGAAGAAAATATGATTGCATGAATGTAATATAAATATAATGCAAGTAATTGCCAACTATTTCGAGACATACGTTTGTCACGGTTTGATATAGAACAATGATTAATTCACAATATTGTGAAATCGTGGTTATTGTAAAATCATATTGATAATATTTCTTACCATGTATAAGTCACGGTATAGAAAGAATAATTTTATTGTTGTATTCATTATGATAGTTAGGTTGTGTGATTTAACACAAAGTTAGTATAGTTAATTGGTACGAAATTACCTACAATTTTATTAAGTTCTTGACATTCATACGACTTTTTCCCAATACCTGCCGAATAATGCACTGGCTTCGATTTTTTGTTTCTTTCAATTCACCAAAGCAACGTTTTTAAAAATTGGCACTACAAATAATATGTAGGTACGTATGGTACAACTCTAGATTAATTAGGTACTACGTTACTAGCTAATGTTTGTAAAATGTTTTTATAATTGACAAAAGTTTAACGTGATCCTATTTTTATAGATAGAAATCAAGCTATAGTACCTATAGATGAGGTGCTAGTAATGCCACGGTTACTCCATTTGCTGGGTAAATAGCTTAGATAGTTTCGAGCTTCTGATCGTAGGTTCTCCTCCCCATCATGGAAGATGACGGACCGCACCAGGCTTTAAGTGGATACAGCATACCTTCGTCTCTCCAGCATTTTTATCATAAATAAAGGGGCTATAGATTTAGAAACATCTCAAACATAAACTTGTACATAAAGTATCATAAAAGTTCTCTTAAAAAGCATGCTTCAGAAGAACAACTTGACTCCTCCAATGACAAAATAGGATGAAAGTAAGGGTTTAATCCTAGTTTTAGTATGGAATGAATGCGTATACCTAACTCTGAATCAGAAGAGTGCCAGGCACTCGATTCATAAAATTGTACTTTAAGCTAAGAAAGGGATCAACTGAGAAAATGGCAAATAAAATGTTTTCTCTAAGGTTCAGTTAAAAATTAGGTGGTCACGGCATGACGTGTAAAACGAAAAAAAGCAAAAAGCAAAATCATTTGAACATGAGAATGAGAACAGCAAAAATTGGCTATACCTACAGTAAAAAAAAAGCTTTGTTTAATATTACGGGAAAAAAAGATCGAAATCTTAAACCTGGAACATGTTTAAAAAAGAGCATTCATTGCTTCTATAAGTTCTATAAGTATTATCACAGTTCGTAATGAAACTCGTTTGAGCAATAACGCCTACGTAAACAGAATAGCAATAGTTGCCATTCGTACGTGTTTTGATAACATTTGTTCTAATTTCGTAAATGAACCGTGCTTGTTACGTATTATTAGGGAATTAGTTGCGTAATGAATGGAATTTAATATAACTTACATTATATTTACAAACTAAGCCCACATTACACATGAGGTTGTTGGGTTCATATTTATTTTATAAAATCCTACTTAGTATTTCAGATTTTAATAAAAGAATAAAAGAATATTGCTTATGGTCATACATAACGGCTTAGATAGGTAAAATACTAAGTATTGGATAAAACAAACTGTTCCTTGATTTTTTTTACTAACTTTAATTATCTTCACCAATTCAAACTGTATCAATTCAATTAAAAAACTCTTAACAAGGATATCGCTTATATTTAAATTAAATTTACACTATAGAATAATTCTGATCTATCTCACATAATAAATAGTAGCTACCTACTCACTCATACACTAATGAGTATCCACCTTTATTCGATTTAATTTAGGTAACCTACCTATACCGTTTAATATTTGAATACTTAGGTATTTTCTAATTTTTGTTTTAAAAAAATAAAATCAATTTAATTTAAATATTTTTGATATTGAATAATTTAATGCTAGGTACCTATAGTTTTTTATTTTGGTCTTTATAAGAATGTTTATTTTATAATTGTAATTAAGGTAGCGCCATCTTGTATTGAATAGATGAACTACCAATTCTATTAGTAAAATATTCATTAAAATTAATGTAGGGTGGGTAGATATGTCTAGCTTAAAAAATAAATAAAACACTGGATTGCTATTATTAAATAAACAACGTATTTCAAAACGAATTAATAGCCCAGTCAAATTAGGTGAAAAAAGGGGTCAACCTCGGAATGAAAGATAATAAGCTGGAAATTGGTATATAGCTTTGTTTTGTCGTTCTAAATGTTGTCTCAAAAGTCACAAATGATACCGTGTCCGCGTCTTAAGATATTGAGGGTCAAAGGTAAAAAAAAATGTTTTTTTGTGAATATCTCGCTTTCTATTGCTCCTACGAGGTTAGCACCTATTGTCAAATTGTAGAGCATAAAATTTGCAACAAATTAAGTGCTATACATTTTTTTTATAAAGTCAACCGTTTTTGAGATAGAGAGCGAAGAACACCGAGCGCTCAGGCATCAGATGACTGACTGGCATAGTGATCTATCAACGCACAGCCCAAACCACTGGACGGATCGGCCTAAAATTTGGCATACTGGTAGATTTCATGTCTTAGGCATACACTAAGAAAGGATTTTGATCAATTCTAATCCCAAAGGGATAAAATAGGGGATGAAAGTTTGTATGGAACTTTGTCAATTTCAAACCGATCGGGCTGGGACTTTGCGTGCATAGTGCTACTATGACGTAGGCATCCCCTAAAAAACGATTTTAATAAATTCCACCCTAGGGGGATAAAAATTGGGGATGAAAGTTAGTACCCATATATCTCTTAGATTTTCAACTGATAGAATTGAAATTAAATGAAAAGTACTGAATAGATTTTGATGAAATTTCATAATGATGTAGCTTATACATCATTAAAACACACAGGTTACTATTTTTAAAGATATTGTGTGCGGAAACTGAGATCCACGCGGACGAAGTCGTGGGCGGCCGCTAGTTACAGTAGTACAGTATGCCTGAGCGCTGCGTACTCACTACACTCTATCTCAAAAACTGTTGACTTTATAAAAAAATGTTTAGGACATTATTTGTTGCAAATTTTATGCTCTACAATTTGACCATAGATGCTAACCTCATTGGAGCAATAGAAACGGAGATAATCGCAAAAAAACGATTTTCGTGACCTTTGACCTTGAATAACTTACGACGCGGACACGAGATAATATGTGACTTTTGAGACGACTTTAAGAACGCCAAAATGAAGCTGTATACGAGTTTTCAGCTTATTATCTCAAATTCCGAGGTGAAAACCTAATTTGACTGGGCTATAAAGTGATTGAACGTTATACCTATGAATGTGGGTACTTCTTATATTTATTATTTGAATCCATGATAAATCTTCACAAAAAATGACTTTCATGTGACACAAAAACTATTTTTTACTATGTTACATGTACTCATTTTTTATAGGAAATAACTAAAGTTTGTTGGCTAATTAAGACGTACAAAAAGAATTGGCAGCGGTGGGATTCGAACCCACGCCTCCGAAGAGACTGGTGCCTTAAACCAGCGCCTTAGACCGCTCGGCCACGCTACCACTTGGCGGAGAAGTTGAAATTAATGATTAGTTCTGACAGCAAAACTATGACACTATTTTTAGTTATTTTGTCAATTTGATTGTGACACAATTATTTTTATTTGCTCGACCTGGTTACGCACGGGCGCCAAACATAACATTAACACCCATATATTTTTTTAAAAACTAAATAAATAAGTTACTCGGGGCTAATGTAGCTTTCGAAAGGTGAAAGAATTTTTAAAATCGGACCAGTAGTTTTTGAGCCTATTTATTACAACTAGACAAACAAACAAACAAAGTTTTCCTCTTTATATTAGTATAAAATTATGGGTCATACCTGTTGTCCCTACCAGGCCTGTCCCCACATTCATTCTATCCTTCGTGATTTCCTTCATGTATCTAAATAAATAGGTACTGCAGTTACCACAGAACTGATAAAAAATATGTTCTGTGGCAGTTATCAAACTGTTCGATTCGAACCGGGATTAAAACACACGATATATTCCTTGTTATCTTTTATACGTGACTTACGAGTACTAAGGTTCTGCGTTTAAGAAACAGATATACATATGTTTAATACTATAATAACATTAAGTACCTACGTAGGTATGTAGTTATCAAAACACTTCAAGTATTTTGAAGTACCCACTTAGAACAGAAACTTGAGACGTAGGCCTGCATCTTAAAGTGTCTAGTAAGGACAAACAATTAAACTACACTATCATAACAAAGCTGAAGAGTTTGTTTGTTTGTTTGAGCACACTAATCTCAGAAACACCTGGTTCGAATTGAAAACTTATTTTTGTGTTGGATGGTCTATTTGTCGATTAAGTCTAAGCCATATTACTAATAATAATAATACCTAACGTTAATTTTTTCTAGTAAAAAATAAATATACTAGCCGTTCTCCGCGACTTCGTCCTTGTGGATTTCGGTTTCCACACACATAGTGTTACCTATATTATAGCTTAAAGCCTACCTCGACAAATGGACTATCCAACACAATAATATTTTTTGAATTAGTACCAGTACCTAGGTTCTGAAATTAGCGTGTTCAAACAAACGAGCTACAAATTTTCTTTTTTCAAATATCCCCCCTTCCCCCCACTTTTCCGGGATCAAAAGTACCCTATGTTCACCGGAGAGAGTGCAGCTATCCAACAGTGAAAGAATTATTCAAATCGGTCCAGTAGTTTTTGAGTTTATACGTTACATACAAAAATACTCATCTTTCCTCTTCATAATATTAGTGTAGATGTGTATATGTAGATATACATATATAGCACTTACATAGAGTATAGATAGTATAGAGACTCGTAAAAGAATAGAAGAATATATCACATGGCGATAAACATTTATGACTAGCTGTTGTTATTACGAAGTGCCCATCGTTATCAAATATATTTGTATGATAAACTTGACGATTGCGATAGTTAATTATAGTAACTACGATATAAATATAATCCTAGACGAGTTTAGGCAACGGCGATAAATCTTTATGATAGACATAGGTACCATTAGGCTTATGAAATCAGATTCTTTATAAAAATATTATATTTCCTTGGAAAGAGAGTCACAATTTCGCAGAAAATTAGGGCTCTCTAAAAAAAGTTTATAAGAGAGGTAGAGTTTAGTTGAAGTTCCACTCGAATGAGCCGCTTATCTGGGGAAGTACCTCCACCTTACAGAAGACCACAGTAAAGAAGCACTTCGCAACTTTTTTCTAAATTTCTTACCCGCATCTATAATATATAAAACTCAAAGGTGACTGACTGACTGACATAGTGATCTATCAACGCACAGCCCAAACCACTGGACGGATCGGGCTGAAATTTGGTATGCAGGTAGATGTTATGACGTAGGCATCCGCTAAGAAAGGATTTTGATTAATTCAACCCCCAAGGGGGTAAAATAGGGGATTCACTTTAGTATGAAACTTTGTCATTTTTTAACCGATCGGGCTGAGACTTTGCATTCATAAAGATAATATGACGTAGGCATCCCCTTTTAAAGATTATTTGAAAAATCCACCCCTAACGGGAAAAATAGGTGATAAAGAAACCAAAATCCACGCGTACGAAGTCGCGGGCGCCCGCTAGTTGTGGTATATGGACAAAACAGTTGCCGTCTTTTTTACTATTTTTGACAATTATTATAATCGATAAAATTGGAAACGGAGTATAGTTGTATTTTCTTTTCCAATTTATGTCGGCTTGGATAGTACACAAACTGATGCGGTAGATATTCTTTTAATCTAGTAGGTACTACTATTCAATTGTTTGCCAATATTTTTCAAGGCACGACCCTCTTACTATGCAGAAGCAATACCAATAAATAATATCTTGCGACCTTCTTAGCCTGAAGTATTTTATATTTTTTCCAATATCTAGTTCAAGTGAAAAAACCAATAGCATATTTATCTCAAATTGCAGAGTCATTAATAAAACTGTCCGTCTACTTCCAGCTAAATCCATGTTCTTATGTAAAATTCGCATTGCCGATAATTTCTAATCCTAAACTTTTGAAAATATATCGTCATCCTCCTAGCGTATGTCCCGGTCGCTTACTCGGCCATTGCCTCGGAGTCCAGGGTCCCCTTTCCTACATTTCCTTCTCAATTTCGCACGATCTTCGGCGTCGTATGTAGTCAGACCATTGGTCACGTCGTTAAGCCAGAATTTCTTGGGTCTTCCCCGACTTTCGGGACCCGGCGGGGGCTGCGAGACATTTGTTCCTCACGTAGTATGCCGGTTTCCGTAAGACATGGCAGTACCAACGTAGGGGACACTTCTGCAGTTTATCTGCAATCTCACGGCGTGAAGGCTGCCCCGAATGCGTGAGTTCCATCCGCGTCATCCACACATCCAGAGCAATATCTTCATCTCCGTGCGTGACTAGCAGCATCTGAAAATCTATTTTTGTCTGTACTAATATACTCGCCAAATCCTGGATCATGGTCAAAGCGGACTCCACATAGAAACGGGATAAACTCTAGGAAGAAGCTAATAAAGCTGAAGACTTTTCTTGTTTGTTTGTTTGAACGCACAAATCTCAGAAACTACTGGTTCAAATTGAGGAAATCTTTTTGGGTTAGATGATCAATTTGTCAAGGAAGGCTTTAGGCTATAGGTTATAAAACAATAATGTGTTCGGAGACCGAAAACTACGGGTACAAAGTTTTGAGCGGCCGCTTTTGTGTAAATATTCAGATTCAGATTAAACTTTGGAAAACTCTGGTTCTGTCAATAGTACAAATATAAGCACTGAGCACACACAACCTAGTTTTGAAGTAGTCAATCTTGACTCCAATTCGCTATCGAATGGCAAGAAAGGGAAATCCCTTATCGTTCATCGGACAATACATCTTCACTTGCGTTTTCCTCAACGAGTTCAGAATATAAAGATTTTACCTTCACTGGAAAATCTATTATAATTTATAAGAATGGGTTTGAATTAAAGGGTACGTGAGAAATGAGAATTGATTGAGGAAGAGGTACTTTTTATGATTTTTTGTCTCGTTGATGCGTTTCGACGTCGTCATTTTAATGTGATAGTCCAGTTTGGCTAGTGGCTAGACACCACAAACCACTGATTCGCGGATTCGAATCCCGAATTTCTAATCCCGCCAGGGGAACATGACTGAGTGTTGGTATATAATTATTTAAGTATCGTCCACCTGTTCCCTAGCATCCATAGAACAAGCTTAGAGCTTAGTTTGGGGCTAGGCAATTGGTGTGTTTGTCCGAGGCATTTATGAATCATTTAATTTATTTAACTGAATTCTCTAGATTAACATTGACAGGTGTTTCGCGTTTCTTTGGAAAACGCACGTATTTGTGGATAGCGTTATACGATATAAACATTCTTATCCAAGTAAAGAAAAGTATCAGCCTATTAATGTCCCACTGCAGGGCAAAGGCCTCCATCATTTGAAATTATGTTATCGTTACAAAGATGGGTTTTGGCTTAATAACCACGCTTGCCAAACCCGGGCTGTGTTCAGAAAAATCAATACTTATCTAAAGCGCGAATTTATTTTATTCTGGTGTACATCTGACATTACATAATTATATAAGAGTACTTTCTTAGCCTGAGAATCTCAGGTAATTTTATTGACCATTCACATCAAAGTACTAGTAGGGTAAAAATATTTGACGTGCAAAAGAATTTCAGTGTAAATCAAGAATTTCAATTTTTTCAATCAAAGAATTTCATTGTAAATCAAGTTGCAAAATAAACGCTTTGACTTTGACTTTGATCGCTTACCAAATTTAAAAAAAATTAGGATATCCTCTTAATGGACTGTTGTTTTAAGCTTCAAATTAAGTTTACTCGTTCACTCTTAAAACAAAAATAATCATTTTAAGATCGGACGAATAAACAACTATTTAGACAAGATTATTCATTAATTATTGATTTGTTCATAATATATTATCATCAGCGTATTCAGTATATTAATGATATTCCAATTTTATTACTATACTACGAAAAACTATAAAAAAGGAGGGGAACTCCGTTGTTAGGTATTTTCCCCTCAAATCTTCTTTCAAATTGAGGTCGGGGTTTTTGTACGATTATTATGAATTTTAATTTATGTTATAACTTGAAATTGCATCTAAGATTAGCTGTGTATAACCCATGAGTTTTACTGAGTTGGGAAACCATGGTGATCGGTTAACGCCTTTCTTTAGCAGGATAATACCCTCCGATCATATTCAGCCATGGCGGCCGATCTTACGATCAGCCTACCTACGTAGGATATTAAAATAAACAGTGCACAAGTGAGTGCGCAAGCACAGGTGCACTCCCTATTCCCTCACTCTCATAGTTCGGTGGGATGGGACAGCAATCTGACACGACCGTAGAGAGATCAGGCGCAGGACCAACGGCTGAACGTGACTTTCGAAGCACGGAGGAAATTTTATTTTTGATCACCCATCCGATGACCGCCCTCTGGGAAAGTTGCTTAACCTTGAGCCATCGAGCTCCTCAGCAGTTTTTTGAATGTCTTTGATACCTATTATAATGTCGACGTAAGTGTAAATGCTTTTTCCTGACGTAAAAAAACCGTCTGAAACCCAAGCACGTATGACAATCTGAATCACAATAAGAATTAAATCATTCTTAACGCAATTGGGTAACCTGACCACAAATACAGAAACTAATACTTTTCCTTATCACGAGGATCGTGGTTAAACTAAATCTGAATAATTGAGTTTCCTGCCTTTATTATAATCTGAAGTGTTAGGTTCCCTTTGTCTAAAATCTCTAATACGTAATCATATAAAAACAAAAGGTTCTGACTCACTTTGACGGTTAACTAACTAGTCATGGATGTTTATGAAAGTATGTATTTTAGTAGGTCGTCTTTACGTTCCCCAATCGGAGGTAGTCCACATATAGCACAAAACCGACTAGCACATTATTGATCAGCACAATTATTTGACCGCGAACAGCACACATTAATATTTTTGGTAGGTATGTGCTATTCGTGTATTCAAATTTAAACAAGCTGTAAGTTTATCATTTAGGAGCAAGGCAAGCGGGTTTTTTTTGGTAGGGGATCTAATATTGATTCATCATCATCAACAGCCTATCGCAGTCCACTGCTGGACATAGGCCTTCCTAGGGCACTCCACTCAGCCCGATCCTCGGCGACTCGCATCCAACTCCTGCCAGTTTGTTTGTTTGTTTGTTTGTTTGAAAGCGCAAATCTCAAGAACTCCTGGTCCAATTTGTTTTTTTTTGTTTTGGATAGTCCATTTGACGAGGGAGGCTTTAGGCTATAGTAAATACCTATATGTTCGGAAACGGAAAACCACGCGGACGGAGTCGCGGGCGGCCGCCAGTGAAGTAGCAGTTTTATATAACTGCTATTACCAGGGTCACATGTCTTTGCTCTGATGCAATAAACGAGTATCCTTCGTTCATTCTTCGTCCTTCACCTTGCATCTAGTTAGCCCTGGCCTTTCTAACTCTCAAGTTTACTGCAATATCTATTTCCCTGAAGAGCCGTATCTGTCTGTATGCAAACAAGAATGCACTTCTCGAGATCAATCCCTTTAATTTTCTTTTGCAAATCCCATTGAATTAATCTGTAAAGTTAAGCAGCTTTTTATCGACATTTATATATTACGACGGGTACTATGATAAGCCCGGGCCCTATTAATAATGCCCGGTAATTATTAATAATGCCTTACACAATTGGGCAATGTGATAAAAACAGCGTGATTAATCACTTTTTATATTAATCTGACTGCGTGATAAGTAGCTTAAAATCACTTATGTAACAGATATCATAATTAACAGTGGATTTTGAAATATATTTAAAAACACTAACAACTAAACTAGATTTATAATAATAATATGTATAAACAGCCAATACAAAGCAGTATAAGAGTACGCCAAATGGCAGGGTTATAGTGATACACAAATATGATTGTAACACCTAGAATAATATGAATCTATAACTAAACTATAACGGATATTTGATTGGATTTGACAACAGTTTTTTTTGCGGGCGACGAACCGGTCACACGCGACCTCTTGCTTTAAAATCGACTCTTAAACAATTACATATACCAAATCGGTCATAATTCAACAATTCGGTCTCTTTGCAATGGCCAGACCTGAGTGAAATGCATAAAAAATTTTGTGAATTTTTCCTCATATCAATGAATAAAGTAGACGATTTATTATCGATTTCCGAAGACTGTTATAAAAAAAAAAAAAACTACTTCACGCATTGCTATACATTTACCTTCAACTTAATCGATTTATCTGTTTTCACAACATTGCTCGGAATAAGAATATAAGGAATGATACACACCAAAACCAAAATATTTATCTAGTTGTAGGTGAGTAAGGTCGCCAGAGCTTAGTTAGCGGGGGTATGGTGCTTTTAAAGGCAGGCAACGCATCTGCGACCCTTGTGCGGTTGTTGATGTCCATGAGCAGCGGTGATCACTTTATCAGTTGACTCTGTTGTTTGTTTGCCTCTCAAAAAAGGTGTTCGTAGTATTTTTCGGGACCGATCGGTCTATCGCCATTCATATGATTCTTTTCTGCTAGTGTGCTATGAAAACCGCGGTTGTTTAGTGGATTTATGTTTAAGGGAGGCAAATAAACAAGAGGGTCACCTGATGGTAAGTGATCACCGATGCCCATGGACATCAACAACCGCACAAGGATCGCAGATGCGTTGTCTGCCTTTAAAAACCCACGTTCCACAGACGAGCGGCTCATTTGAGTGGAAGATCTACTAAGCTCTTCCTCTCTTAAGCACCTAGTTTCTTATTTTCATTGGGTTTTGTCTGAACAAAACCTAACAGAACATCACCCAGATAAAGAATAACTAATCAAACACGATAATTTGATAATTACTGAACGTGGTGATACTCTGATTGCGATAAACATAGTCTTTGACATTATTAACTATCATTAAAACAAACATAAAGAACTTGACCTTAAGATTGCTATCGAATCACGCAAAATACTTTGGATGCGAAAGTTGCAGTTATTAGGTATGCCTATAGATTTTAATTTGGTCTAGACCTGTCTGTGATGTAAAAGCTTTTTTATGTTATAGGGTGGTCAAAGAGCAAGAGCTAGGTATACCTGATGGTAATCACCGCTACCCATGGACATAAACAACCGCACAAGGGTCGCAGATGCGTTGCCTGACTTTAAAACGCCATTCTCTCGCCAGTGAGTTAAATTCCTTTTACGAACACAAGGGGGTTTCATCTGCAAGAGTGAAATGCGTCAATTTTTAAGAACACCATTATTATCATCACATCAGCCTGTTACATGGCGTATGTTGGTCTCAGGCGTTCACCAAGGGGAGGTATACTCATAGTCACCAGATTGGGCCCCACGGGAGATGGTGACCGTAATATGAACGATATTTCTAAAACCTCTTGCGGTAATCCCCCAAAATAACATCGGCGACTATTTATTTCTACATATATTCTCACTGCAGGTAGTATAAACAAGTACATACTACCATAGGTTAGTTAGATTATAGAGTAATAAAATATGCAACTGCTTATTTTTGTATCCCCTGATGTTTTATAAAACGAAACAAAAAAGCAGTAAAACCGCAATGCCCTGGTTCCAAGAAGACAAATGCGGTATAATTTATTCGTGACAATAATAGCTGTATTGGCCTCGCCCAAGGACAGTTTGCTTCAGGGTCAGACACATTTCAGTTCAGACTAGGGGAACCTAGGCTGTTTTAGTGATGTCGAGAAAATGGCGGGCTTAAATAGAAATAAATATATGCCTTGGACTCACACCACACACCAATTGCCTATCCCCAAACTAAGCTTGATGCTTGTACTATGGAAGCTAGGGAACAGATAGACGTTAAATACGTTAATAAACATCCAAGACTCGAGTACAAATGCCGATGTTCAGCACACGCGACCCTCGGTTGTGTAGCCTCTCTCTGACCACTAGACCAACGGGCCCGTCTGAAAAACGTGGAATAGATAAAAACTGCCCCCGTGGTGTAGATGTAGTGGTTAGAGCGCTGGGCTCAAAAACTGTGGAGGTAGTGGGTTCTAATCCCGCGGGAAACACCACCACTTTGTGTAGGATTTCTCAGTTAGGTTAGTACGTTGCAGGCTTTCGAGGTTAGATTTCTAGGACGGACAAAATTTTACACGGGACACAGCCCGCGTTTGTAAACACCAACCTGCATTTGGTAAGCGTGATGATTAAGCCATAACCCATCTTTGTATCGAAAACATTAAAAATTTCGAGCTCCTCCGTGCTTCGGAAGGCACGTTAAGCCGATGGTACATCGCCTGATCTCTCTACGGTCGTGTCAGATTGCTGTCCCACCGAATTTTGAGAGTGAAAGAATAGGGAGTGCACCTGTGCTTGCGCACTCACTTGTGCACTATAATATATCCTGCGTACCTGGCTGATCGTAAGATCGGCCGCCATGGCCGAATGCGGACCGATTCCTTTGTGATCAACATGTTAGCCAAAATGTTGTCGCGTAGTATTAAAGCGTTCGTATCATTAGTTCTTAACCCCTGGCTTAGCCGTGGTCGATATCAGATCTGAAAACAAAATGGCGTAAACATTCCTAGACGGAATTTGATAGTATAATCTACATTCTATAAATAATATTTCCAACACTGATAAATGCTAATCTAATTGATAAGGTAATTTCAAGGGTGCCATGTTTATGTAGTAATGATATTATTGTCTTAATTACTTTGGAATAACCTCGATGGTTTAGTAGTGTCAGTTCTGGGCCGTGGATTTGAGGTCCTGGATTCGATTACCGGATCGAGCAAAAATTGTGACGGTTTTTTGGAACACAGCGCGGGATTGTGATGGACCCGTTGGTCTAGTGGCCAGGGATCATGGATACAAAACAGGTTCGAATTCCGCTAGGGGCAAATGCTTGGTGATGAATAATCGGCATTTGTACTCGAGTCATGGTTGTTAACAAAGTATTCAAGTATTTCTACATACTATCCGTTCCCTAGCATCCAAAATTCAAACTTCGAGCTAAGTTTGAGGCTGGGGTTAGGCAATTGGTGTGTTAATCCAATTAATAACATAATATATTTTTTTATTTAAAAACTTACTTGGCAAACTTTGTGATTAAGCCAAAACTCCTTTGTAATAGAAAATCATTAGGCTGACACTTTACTTCTTTACCATTATCATTTCTGTCGGACATTTTGTCGCACGTCAAAACGATCGGTTCCGGGTTCAATTCCCGGCAGACAAAAGGTGCACGTGCGTTTGACGTCACTAGTGGACCTTGATCGGAAATGGTGAGTCGCTGGCGCATCTTTTAATTTATGCTTATTTAAGGAACTGATGCATATGAATGCAGGAAAGTAAAGCCTCGATAGTTGATTGGTAAAGTACCTAAATATGATCGATTTCCTGAGATCGATTTCGGTTTAACTAACGCAGTACATTTTAAATGCTCTAAATAAATGAATTAATTTATTTATTAATCACTTTTCCCAACGCTCTTGGACATTATTAATAAATAAATAAATAAATTAAATAACTTAAATAAACTAAACAAATTTAATAAATTTAATTTATTAAATAAATTAAGTTAAGTAAATAAATTAAAAAAAATAATAATAAATTAGATAAATTAAATTAAATAAATAAATTCATTGGACTAACACACCAATTGCCTAGCCCAAACTCAGCTCGAAGCTTGTACTATGGAAGCTAGGGAACGGATAGACATACTTAAATACATTTATAAACAACCATGACTCGAGTACAAATGCCGTTCATCACACAAACATTTGCCCCTAGCGAGATTCGAACCCGCGACCTTTGGTTTTGTAGCCAGGGTCTCTAGCCACTCGACCAACAGGCCTGTAAAAATAATGGCCGGTCTTAAATAATAATGTTCGGGTAATCACGTTGCCCGTAACATATAATAACTACAACTATCATAAAACATTTGCTATTGTGACAATTGATGTACGTGAATATTGACCTCTTCACAACTAACTTGATACGTTATGTAAAGACAGCAATAAATAATGAAAATAAATAAGTCATTCATCTAAGATATAAAATGTCTACTGCAGTTTTTTAAATAATTACAAATTAGTGTAACACGGTAAATCAGTTAGTTTCTATATGCTGTAAAACAATGAGGTTGTTAAATCTTTAATACTTTTTATTAAAGTTTATTTTCCTGTCATATCTTATATCCTGCGGTAACAGAGTGATATATTAACGTTTTTTGTTAGGTATTCATAACACGACTTCCTCTCAATATTTTCTGTAACTTACGAGATACCTAGTGGCAAAACTTAAATTATTTTCAAACTAGCGACACGCCCCGGATTAGCACGGGTGTTCTTAAATTATCAGTCTTTCCCTATTATACTAGGTATTAGGTATATTTTACCTACACATAAACTTCCTATGGAATCAGCCTATCAGTTGAAAAAAAAACCGTATGAAAATACATACATGGAAGTTTTTTTTTTAATTTAAGATACCTAGGCTTCCATTTGACCTCGATCACACTTGATAAAAAGTGTAGATGAGGCCTAAGATGGAGCACGCTTGCGTAGATACCTGTTCACTCTAGTCTTGAAGACATAAAGATTTATATAATGCAGTGATATTTTTCTATATAAAACGTTTTTGTAAGACGCTTCTTGCAATATTTCCGGAAACTCCCGGACTTCTTTCTGTTGCTTTATTAAACATCTTGGTACTTTGTGTTCGGGGAAAGTACCTCTTACTAGGTGGGTAAGGTCAAACAAAGTGTATGAACATCTTTGTGAGTCATTTCATGAACACTACTTATCAGTATATGTATATTTTTATGCTAAATATTGTGAATTTTAAAACCTATTCATCAGAAAAGGTAGGTACTTACTACCTATGTGCAAAATTAATGTAACAGTGAAGCAGCACTTTGTTACTATTGTGCTATGTGTCTGCTGGTGAGTTAGGTCGCCAGGGCTCAGATGGGGAGGTTATGGAGTTTTTAAAGGCTGGCAACGCATCTGCGACCCTTGTACATATGGTTGTAGATGTCCATGGGCAGCGGTGATCACTTATCATCTGGTGACCCGCTTGTTCGTCTGGCTCCCTATCTCAATAAAAAACAACTATTGAAAAATAACCGATTTGTTAAACGTGTGAGAAATCACCTATTCCATAAAAAGAAAAGAAAGTTCCGAATAAAAAATGCAAACACAAATTTTGATCTGACCCGGGATTGAACCTGTTAAAATGCACCACAAGACAGATTCGTTCAAGTGCTTTGAGGATAAGTGAGTCATTGACCTTTACGAATTTAACCTAAAAATAGCAATCAATCAAACGGATTTGTTTAAAAATAGAATGTTTTATTGCTGCGATTGAATATGACTCATAATTACTTTTAAAAAGGATTATATTCGTCTGATTTGGTGTCAAGTGTGTTTTATTGTTTTAATTGCAAAAGTGTTAGATGATTTTCTGTGGTAGTGGAATGTTAGTTACTGTTATTTAATATGACTCATAATGACACTTTAAAAAGGTTCATAATCGTCTTGATTAACAAGATTGTTTTATTTTTGCTTGTAAAAATTGTGGTGTTTTTATCTGTGATAGAGTTTTTGTGATTTCGACTGGCCGATCTTTCGATAAGCGAGGTACCTACCTACGCAGGATATATTGCACTCACGTCGAGTGCGCAAGCACATGTGCATTCCCTATTCCGACAACCCGCTTGGTGTAATGGTCAAGAAGTTGACTATAAGACCAAGAAGTCATGGGTTGGAACCCCGCACAGGAGTGACAAACATTTGTGTTCATTAAGATGCCATCGAGCTCCTCAATGGGCACTAGCTAGCCGTAATCTGAGAGAGGCCTAGGTCCAGCAGTGGACTACAATAAGCTGATGATGATGGTGAAAATAAAAAAGAACCAACATTCGCCTTGGTGGATATAGCATCTGGACCGCTTTATGACTGCCTCCGTGGTGTAGTGGTTAGAGCGCCGTGCTCAAAAACTAGGGGGAGGTGGGTTCATATAAAGCGGGGAATACTTTCATTTTGCGTTGGTTTTCCCAGTGTTTTAGGATATTGCGATGAAGATTCAGATTATTCACCTTATTTTCTGACAAAAATCATGCTTCCGTACTTCAGAAGGAACTTTAAGCAGTTAGTTGACTATGTTGATATGTATCCAAATAGTCTGGTTTCCTTTGGTTGCGGAGGTAAGATGTCAGTCGCTCCATTGTAATAACCAGGCTGGTCAATTCAGGATCATAGTCGCAGCGTACCCTGGGCTCTGAGGCAATGGCCGAGGATGCAACCGGGAGAGGCGCTAGGATGATGATGAATATCTGGACCGATTTAAAGATACTTACTGTAGGTAGTAGGTACTTTTAAGGTGACGTAAAGCTAAGTACCTAAAAATGTCACTGGTAACAAATCAATAAAGAAAAATGTAAATGAAAATTTTGTCTTTGTAACTACATACCTACGTACTTTAAGTAAAAAAGCCATAGTAAATGAGCAATTATTTGGGGTCAATGTGCCAGTTCAAATATTTAAACGTATGTAAAGAAACTAAATATACAGGGTGGTCCAACTAGTGACGTCAACAATTTTTTTTTAGGTTCCTCGCACCTGGGGCTATCCGAAAATACCCCATGTATGTTCCGCGATTTTTCTTAGTTTTCGAGTTATACATTTTTTTGTGAATTTTTATTGATTTCTGCCAGCGAGGTTGCAAAAATGCATATCTTTTTTCGTAGTAGGTATTTTGGCAGTTTTTTTTTTGGTACATGATTGTTTTGAATGTAGTTATTAATAAAAAAATAATTCAGCTTCCTGAAATTACTTAAAGTTACTCAAAAAAGGCTAGAAAGTTGAAACTTTAACTTTTGGTAAGATTTTCTCAAACATTCAACTTCAATTTAAAAATACAAAAAGGTGTTTTCATAACTTTTGGCCAAGTTTAAAAACTTCGCATGCCGTCCAACTACAAAAATCATTAAAAAAAATAGTATGTCAATAGCCTATTTTTGTTGTAATTGGCCCTCGAATGTGGGTAAGCTAAATATCATTGAATTCAATTAAAGCGTGTTTCAATGATTTTATCTACTTTTTATCATTTTAATGGTTAATTCAATTACCAGACAGACAATGATAGGCCTGTTGATCGAGTGGCTAGAGGCCCTGGCTATAAAACCAAAGGTCGCGGGTTCGAATCCCGCTAGGGGCAAATGTTTGTGTGATGAACATCGGCATTTGTACTCGAGTCATGGATGCTTATAAAAGTATTCAAGTATGTATGTAGTGTCTATCCGTTCCCTGGCATCCATAGTACAATGCTGTCATTTTCAGAATTTCAATTAAATTTAAATTAAATTATAACATTTTAAAATTAACTAAATAAATAAATTTCTTGGACTAACACACCAATTGCCTAGCCCCAAACTAAGCTCGAAGCTTGTACTATGGATGCCAGGGAACGGATAGACACTACATACATACTTAAATACTTTTATAAGCATCACACAAACATTTGCCCCTAGCGGGATTCGAACCCGCGACCTTTGGTTTTGTAGCCAGGGCCTCTAGCCACTCGACTAACAGGCCTGTCATTGTCTGTCTGGTAATTGAATTAACCATAAAAATGATAAAAAGTAGATAAAATCATTGAAACACGCTTTAATTGAATTCAATGATATTTAGCTTACCCACATTCGAGGGCCAATTACAACAAAAATAGGCTATTGACATACTATTTTTTTTAATGATTTTTGTAGTTGGACGGCATGCGAAGTTTTTAAACTTGGCCAAAAGTTATGAAAACACCTTTTTGTATTTTTAAATTGAAGTTGAATGTTTGAGAAAATCTTACCAAAAGTTAAAGTTTCAACTTTCTAGCCTTTTTTGAGTATCTTTAAGTAATTTCAGGAAGCTGAATTATTTTTTTATTAATAACTACATTCAAAACAATCATGTACCAAAAAAAAACTGCCAAAATACCTACTACGACAAAAGATATGCATTTTTGCAACCTCGCTGGCAGAAATCAATAAAAATTCACAAAAAAATTTATAACTCGAAAACTAAGAAAAATCGCGGAACATACATGGGGTATTTTCGGATAGCCCCAGGTGCGAGGAACCTAAAAAAAAATTGTTGACGTCACTAGTTGGACCACCCTGTATGTAAAAAGTATTGTATTCTTCGACAATTGTTTGAAACGCCTTCATTGCTTCGTGGCCTTGATCTCAAATTATATATTGTACTCAAAAGATAAAGTAGAATACCTACTTCTAAGGTAAAAGTACTACGTACAGAGAAGACGTCTAATGTAGAACAACTAGATGGTCCTAGTGGTTTAAGTATCGGACCTTGGTCTCGAGCTCCTGGGTTCGTTTCGCAGTTTGGGCAAAAACTGTTATGATTTTTCTGAACACAGCCCGGGTTTGTGACCACCAACCCGCATTTGGCAAGCGTGGTAATTAGCCAAAACCCATCTTTGTAAAAACATGATTTCAAATGGTTGAGTCTTCTGACCTGCAGTGGGACATAAATAGGCGGAGAAATATACATACTCAAAATAAACCCAAATAACTCAAAGTTAGAATGTTTAAGTGCTGTAAACGGCTATGATTCATAATTGAATTTTAAAAATGTTCATAATCGTCTAGATTTAGTATCAAGAGCGTTATTCAAAGCAATCCATGTCCATCTAGTTTGCAATTCAATTCCTATAACCAGACAGACGTAATGAATATTAAAATGTCAATATTCACCCTTATCCGGAACCCTTATAACCGGTTACGATGCGTGCTTGGAGGGGTCGACGACCTGAATTGCACGGTTTTGACATCAAGATAACCGCTCCATACGATTATGGTTTCATAGTTACACTATGGCGCAGTGGTTAGCGCACTCGCCCTGCGGTTGCTAAAGTTAAGCATCGCTCGCAGATGCCAGTCATCGGATGGGTGACCGAAAAATTTCATCTCGAGCTCCTCCGTGCTTCGGAAGGCACGTTAAGCCGTTGGTCCTGCGCCTGATCTCTCTACGGTCGTGTCAGATTGCTGTCCCACCGAATTATGAGAGTGAAGGAATAGGGAGTGCACCTGTGCTTGCGCACTCACTTGTGCACTATAATATATATCCTGCGTACCTGGCTGATCGTAAGATTGGCCGCCATAGCCGAATACGGCCGGAGGGTATTATTCTTTTGTTATCTGTGGTTACACCATCAATAAATAATTGATTAGTATAATTCCTTTATGGCACCAATGATTGTGGTTTCTAGAAATACTCACTCGTTCTGTCTTAATTTATGGCGATGGTAGCGTTTAAAAATATACAGGGTGTCCTGGCTTAACTGTACCAGTGTAAGTTTGTGGCTCACAAGGCGGGTGCCAGTCTCTCCCTGCTCGGGTACGAAGGAAACCGCAGGAGTTTAGTGGGCAGTGGGACATAAAGTTCTGAGCCACTCTTAACACGCTACAGGTTTTGCTAACCTGTACGATATGGCGCGTCAAAGCGTTCTCCTGCGAAATAAAAAACCGTGTGATGGGCCACTAGAATAGTACAAAAATGTTTTTTTACAAATCTAAGGCCCGAAATTTCACATTTCTAGTCCTTATTACGCTGTTATACATCGTTGTAGCCCAATATTGATTTATAATTCATTACGAAGCCCTACTACCAAGCTTCCTGTTCCTCCGGAGGTTCCCACGCTTGGAACCGGTCTTTAAGAGCCCCTCCAGACGGGATCAGGTGGGGTAGGTCAAATTTGAATTGATGATGTCGAAAAAATTGTGAACTTGAGACACTATACAAAGTCAACTGAACTTGAGACACCCTGTATGTAAAGTCATAGTCGAAGTATTGGATAACTACTTAATACTTCAACAATTATTTCATTTTGTTTCATTTGGCATTATATCAAAAAACAAAATAATTACATTCAATTATTGATGGACAAGCATCTAAACATACAAACTTTGACATTAATATTTTAGTCTTATTTGTGATTGTTGTCGCCCTGTAAAAAAAATAAAAAAAAACTTGAAAAAAAATCTTCAAATAAGGTACCCCGTCATAACAATGTTAGGATGCAACAAAGCTATAATCTAAAATTCTAAACGGATATTATAAATAAGAAAGTTTTGTATTTTTGTATGTAACGAATAAACTCAAAAACTACTGCACCTAGGGTACTTTTAATCACGGAAATGTGGGGAGAAGGGGGTATATTTTAAAAAAGAAATTACGCGCGGTTTAAACCGCGACGGAAGGCTAGTCCAAAATAACAGTAAAATTGAAAATCTCCTTCTTTCTTTAACACTTAAACAGTCTTCAAACAATGACTTTGGATAGTGCAACATGAGTCCGTTTGTTAGATTAGATATCATTGTGATAACAAATTATAACCACTTGATTGCAATGATAATAAGGTCTTTGTACTGCAATTATATTTTATTAATCGGTTGTCACCATTCGAAACCTGCTCGTACTTTAATATTTTGAAATGTGGTCATTGAGCTTATTTTATTAAATTACCATTTACGTAGCCTTATCAAAATTAAATGCGAATTGGTGAAAAAACTTTAATGCCGTGTATGCACGAACAAACAAATTTGTTGGGTTACATGATACGCATCAACGTAGTTTGGGCTTGCACGTGTGTACTAGTGATGTTCTGGAGATCCGTATCCGTGTCCGTTACTTTTCACGCGGATCTTTCACGGATCTTTCCTCCATTTTTAGCGATCCGGCACATCACTATACTTAGTTGTCAGGCGGGTTGATGACCGCAGTATGACCGACACAGGGGAACGCTGCTGCCCATCCCCCGGAAATATCCCTAAGCAACTTTATACACAAACAAAAAACAATACATATTGTGTTAATTATCAATACCTAATCAATTAGAGACAAAGATCTTAATGACATGTTTATTATGTCCGGTCAATGCCTCCATAAATTATTGTTTATTTGCATGTTGAGAAAAATTAAATAGGCAACTAGAATTTTTTTTATTGGATACCCCCAAAAATCGTGATGGGATCGATTTGAAAATTAAAACTAGGTATCTAAATATATATTTTATCAAAAGAATCTAACATCCGTCATAAAAATAACCTATTTTATTTTTGTTTTATCTGATAACATAAGATATCGATACCCATGCATGACGGGTTATTTTTTTAATCTAAGTGCCCGATGGTTGCACGTTTTATTGTCAAACAATGGCTTCACTCCAGTTTAATCTATTGAAGGTGTCTCAAACACCTATCGATGGATAGACACCTCTTTTGAGCAAGTTAAGAATGTGCAAAGATTCTTTTTTCAAATTCGAACACAAGATTTTTTTTTAATTTCCCCATTCAGTCATGGGATTCCCGTCTGCCCCGTATGAATGAGCTGTCCAACTTGACAACTACACGTTAGCTATAAGCCGTGAGATTATTTACCTGCAGTTCAGTCCACCTCTGAATTCCAAGCCGATCGCACGTCGAAACGCATCGCACCTCAACATTACGAAAATGTAAATAAATCGCAACGATTACTTTTGGAATGTAAATTCGAAAAGTTCCAGTGTAAATATTTTCGTGTAAATATAAAAAAAAAGTGTAAAGTGATTGTGTAGATTTTTTTTTACATTTTATATATTTTTAAAAATATAAAATCCTGTGATATTAGAAATAAGTATTCCAGTGGCGGCAGAACAACGGAAAGTAAGTATGTTTTTTTTTGCTTTTTTATTACAATTGCAGATTAAAAGGCGAGCTATATTTGTTTAGTTACAGTTGACAATTAATGTGCACTATGGTTAAATTAATGGTAAAATGCATGTTATTAGAATAAAAGCAAAGTAAAACGTGTATTATTAATATTTGTTTGTATAGTCGTGAGTAGATTGAAAGGGTGTTATTATAACGCGGGTATTGAAAAGGTTTTTTATCTCGATATTTTTTTCCCATAATGCTCTTTTTATTTAAATTACATTTTAAAAATACCGATTGCATACCTACATTGATTTTTTTAATTATCCGACAGATGGTTTATGCATAAAACAACTGTTGTAACAAATCGCTTTGAATATAACGTATTGTTATTGTCACTGTAGTGTCTCACTTAACCGGTCAATAGCGGGTTCAAATCCCGGCTCGGGCAAAAAATACAATTGCAAACATGTCAAGCGTGGTGGTATTAACACAGCCGTTACAATTAATAAAATTACTAGTTACTATCTAGTTACTTGATATTACTTTATGTCGTCGTTTTTATGGTGGATTTTTTACTGTCTCCTTACGATTGCTTTAGCCAGAAAGTTGTATTATACACTAGCGGCCGCCCGCGACTCCGTCCGCGTGGATTTCGATTTCCAATATCCTATGTGTTATTCTGATGTATAAGCTATATTGTGGTAAAGTTTCATTCAAATCCATTCAGTAGTTTTTACGTGAAAGTGTAACAAACATCCATACATCCACACATACAAACTTTCGCCTTTATAATAGTAGTAGGATAGGATAGGTACAAAGGGTAGGAATTTTTTGTTAAATTATATTAATGGTGATGCAAGAAAAAGATGCGTGTATTATCGCTTATTACACCAACACTTTTAGTTCCTAAATACCTACCTAGATACGAAGTAAAAATAATTTTCCTTAATTGTTACCCAGGAACTAAAGCCGGATCTGCTTTTGTCTGTTATTTTAGGTATTGTGATATAGATTTAAATATTATCAAGTAGGGGAGAATGGGTTACAGCAGATCCATGAAATTAAAATAAAATTTTAAGATTTTTAAGTCATGTTTACGGGTGTCATGCTGCCTTTATATTATTGTAGACGCATAGTAAAAGAAAACTTTGCTCAGTTGAAGGATAGATAATGTCCAAAGAGCTTATTATTTTGGCAAGCCCGGGCCTAGTGGTAAGAGACCTTGACCACAACCCAGGGTCGCTTTCCACGTGTATCAAGTAACTTGACCTTAAAAACATTTTATTAATTTTCACTCAAATGCTTTGAAAGAATTAGATAATTTTGTTTACTGAAATAATTCTCTGAAAGAACCACGCACCCATACTTGTCCAGTAAAATTTGCATAAAAAAATAATTATGCGCCTGCCGCATTAGTTGTTTCGTTGTAACGTATTGCAGATATCATCAGATTTCCTGGAATATCTGACCAAAATATGATCAATAGTTTCTCTAAATGACCTTTGCAATATATTTTACGATAATTAACTTTATCTTGTATTACCATAAAGTTTCCTTCATTAGGATAAATATTTTTGTTAGTATTCATATTCTTCGTTACTGAACCTTGGTTATTATTATATTATAACAGATAAAACACAGAATGTCAGTCGTAATGGAGTTGTTTGCAATTAATTTCTCCATTTCACGCACCAACCAGAAATTAACAGTTAACTCACGATGTTTTCCTTAACTATAGAACTGATAACAATTCTGCACTTATATTTTGATGATCTAGAGGTGGTATTTAGATAAGTTTCCGGTTCCTACTGAGAGAATAGACTCGGTTTTTCTTATGACTATTGAGCTCTTTCCGTAACCTTTTCACAGACTTCTTTGCCATTTAAATAATTTAGTATCAAATTTATTTTTGCACGAGCAAATGCACTTCAAAATTAGATATCTGTAGGTATGTTTTATATTAAGTATAAGGAATTGTGCATATTATACATAATCGATATTCACCCCGCATCTTTAAAGGGACTCAATTAGTCTTCTGCGCATTGGTCGTCCCATTATAATTATTATAGCATACAAAATATTTTTTAAGTCTATAAAATACATCAATTTTCCCCATTCTTCCCTATGTATATTTATCTCTAAACAAGTTACAGACCAAATATTTAAATCTAGATTAAAATGTGCGCATTGGAATTAAATGTAGGTATAATTAATACGAGATGAGGTGATATAATGACATATTTAGTCAAATTGAATAAATGTTATTCTTTCTTGAAGAGTTTTATGACTGTTCAATTTTGTTACGATAACAAAGTTTGTTCAATAGAATGATTTTAATATTATTTATTGCCTCTGTCTTTTTAATAACCAGATTGGCCAAATCAGGATGAAAGTCGAGATTTCAACTGGGACAGGTGCTAGGATTATGACGATTGTTTCTATCATGGGCTATGTACATTCATCATCATCATCATCATCATCATCATCTTAGCGCTTCTACCAGTTGCATCCTCGGCCATTGCCTCGGAGCCCTGGGTACGCTTCGACTATGATCTTGAATGGACAAACCTGGTTATTACATTGGAGCGACTGTCGTCTGACTTCCGTAGCTTTACAAGAGAAACAAGTCAATTATTCAACCGGGACTAATAGCTAAGCGAACCTTCTGAAACAAGGAATCATACATAATTCTTATCAGACGATGGTGATTCAAGCCTGCAATGTTCTGATCATACTGAAAAAACCTCACAATGTGAAAGTATTTCCCGTTGGATTTGAACCCACGACCTCCGTGTTCTTTTATAGATAATGAAGAACCAGTTAATAGTTTTTACCCGCGACTTTGACCGCTTTATCAAAAACTAGCGGCCGCACGCGACTCCGTCCGCGTGGTTTTCGATTTCCTATAGCCTGAAGCCTTCCTCGTCAAATGGACTATCCAACATAAAAAGATTTTTTCAAATCAAACCAGTAGTTCCTGAGATTAGCGCGTTCAAACAAACATACAAACAAACTCTTCAGCTTTGTAATTAGTATAGAGTATAGATTCTGTTAAACTCATTTAACAGGATAAAAAGCATTCTTTCACCTAAGTCAGCCCATACCATATGCCCCTGCCTGTATGCCAAATTTCATTCAAATCCGTTCCTAGTTTTTGCGTGATTCACGGACAAACAAACAAACATCTCTCACATTTGTAATATTAGTACGATTCAAACACTGCACGTGTCCAAATTAGCTTATCAGCACTTGCTCATTATGTCAATAATGTAGGTTTTTGAAGTGCAGTGTGTCATTAAATAGGCTGACACTTCGCTTTTACTTTAATTACAACAATTCTATTAACGTCATTCTCTTAGATCACGAAATACGTGCATCGATGACGATTTGCAATAACTTGTGTCAGCTAAATGAATAACTTAGTCTCATAGATTTAAATGGTTCCAAATGCCCTCACCATACTGCCAATAGCTATGAAATTAGCACTAAAATTTTAAGCGAGTGTCGCTTCTTATCGCAGAAACAGCAAATTAAAACTAGTAATAATAATGCCCTCCGGCCGTATTCGGCCATGGCGGCCGATCTTACGATCAGCCAGGTACGCAGGATATATTATAGTGCACAAGTGAGTGCGCAAGCACAGGTGCACTCCCTATTCCCTCACTCTCATAATTCGGTGGGACAGCAGTCTGACACGACCGTAGAGAGATCATGTGCAGGACCAACGGCTTAACGTGCCTTCCGAAGCACGGAGGAGCTCGAGATGAAATTTTTCGGTCACCCATCTGATGACTGGCACCTGCGAACGTTGCTTAACTTTTACAACCGCAGGCCGAGTGCGCTAACCACTGCGCCATCGAGCTCCTCAATTATATTGAAACTAACGTCACGTCAAACAAAATAATGCCTCTGTTTTCAGTTGTTGGGGCAAATGCGTTGTCTATATTTTCTAAGATCGGAAGGTTATCTGTAGAAATGGAAGTGTAGTTATAATCTCGTGTATAATAATATAACAGTTGTTACTCACGTGTTCATACAATTCGTATTTGTATAGAATTGGTCATGGTAAGTTAAGAATTAAAATTAAATCTAAACTATTATTCTTTATTCCCGCTTGGTGTAATGGTCAAGATGTTGCCTATTACGCAAGAGGTCGCGGGTTCGATCCCCGCACAGGACAAACATTTGTGTGCATGAACATGTCTGTTTGTCCTGGTCTGGGTGTTATATGTATCTACTAGCGGCCGCCCGCGACTTCGTCCGTGTGGATTTCGATTTCCAATAGCCTAAAACCTTCCTCGTCAAATGGACTATCCAACACATAAAGAATTTTTCAAATCGGTCCAGTAGTTCCTTTGATTAGCGCGTTCAAACAAACAAACAAACAAACTCTTCAGCTTTATATATTAGTATAGATTTAAGTATATTTGTAATACCATTGTTGATTCTGATGTCTGTAACACAAGTGCTTAAGCTACTTAAGACGGGGTCAGATGAATGTATGTGATGTTGTGAAATATTTATTATTTATTTATTTATTATTATTATTTATTATTGACTTTATGGTCGCGACTATTTATTTGAATACCCTGAGTGTCACTATCTATCTGAAACTGAATGTACTGCAAATTAGGGCGTGGTACTAAATATGTATTTAGTTTTACCATCATATTTGCCGATTGAAATTATGTAAAAACAATGCTAGTCATGGTTACATAATAATTAAAAACATTTGTTAATGCCATTTTGTAATATTCATTTGTCATCGTTACAAACAATTATAAGTTTTAGTGTCAAAGTGTATGGCATAGGTTATATTTGGACGGGCTCGTTGATCTAGAGGTCAGAGGCCCTGGCTATAAAACCGAGGGCCGCGGGTTCCAATCCCGCTAGGGGCAAATGTTTGTGTGATAGCGGCCCGTCACGCGGTTTCACCCGCGTCCCGGGGGAACTACTTCCCGTACCGGGATAAAATATAGCCTATGTTACTCTGGGTGAATGTAGCTTTCCAACAGTGAAAGAATTTTTCAAATCTGCCAAGTAGTTTCGGAGCCTATTCAATTCATACAAACAAACAAACAAACAAAAAATCAAACATTTCCTCATTATAATATTTGTATAGATTAGTTGTTGCGCCTTTACAAACTTCAAATATACAAGAAAATATCAGAAATAAAGTTTGTGAATATGCTTAGAAGTATTGTAGAAGAAACTCCCACCTAAAATTATTTAGATATGAAAATAAGAATAAGTGGCTTCTTACAAAAATCTGAAAACGAACGAAGCCCTAAAAACTAGTAACTTTTTGTATTCAAAACGAACAAAAAGTATATTATAAGTATTCGAAGTTTAAGTACCTATAGTAACACACTAGGCAGAAAAAACGCGACCAAAGTTCGACGTTACTACGTCTACAATATCTTCTTCTTTCTAGCGTTTATCCCGTTTCTATGCGGGGTCCGCTTTGACCATGATCCAGGATTTGGCAAGTCTGGTTATTACAGTGAAGCTACTGGCATCAGACCTTCGTAACCCATAGAGGGGAACCAGACAGGTAGGATCATGGATACACATTCACATCTAACTGAACTAAAGTCAGAAATCACTGTATACGTATACAATATATTGGAAGATGCATTGCCGCCGAACTTCGGCCGCGTAATTTCAGCTTTGTGTGTTACTTTATTCTTTCGGGATTCCGTTTTAAAGCTTCATATTTTGTTACGTAAGTTTGACTTATGCGAACTTCGCCTTTCGAACTTCCATTACGAGATTATTAATGCACGTTTTAATTTATTGAATAATCTCTCATGTTTCAAGATGATTCGTATTTTTTTTAAGCACTAAGTGGGTTTTTGATTCTATATCATATATAGAGCCCATCGTAAATGATGTGCTATGTTTCTGCTGGTGAGTAAGGTCGCGACTCGCGACAGCTCACTTATCAGAGTTTTAAAGGCCGGCAAGGCATCGGCGATACCTCTGATGTCGCGGATGTCCATGGGCGGTGGTTGCTTTCCATCTGGCTATTCGCAAGATAGCTTGCCGCCCCTGCCTTCAAAAAATATATATAATATGTGTAATGCCTAGGTATTCTCTTCTCTTTAAGGGTGTCTAGTGTTCTATTTTAGAGGGCATAGGGGAATTTTAAAAGCTTTAAACTCATCCACGACCCTTGTTCAGTTGTTGAATCACAAGGGTGGCAGCGGCGGTCACTTAAAATCAGGTGACCTATTTACTCATCTGTTTGACACCAGGAAAAATTGTTTAAACGACAAGAATTGTCTACTGCAAGTCTATTTCATTATTAAATACAACAACCAAATTTTAATACTCTTTAAAATGTTGAATAGTCTAGTGATGTGCCGGATTGCTAATAATAAAGATTCGGATCCGAAAAATGATCAAGATCCGCAATTACGGATACAGATCTTTATTTTCGTATGCAATCGAAGTTGACTCTTCTTGCGACGCGCTGGTATTACTTTTGATTTCTTTAGTAAAATAAATTTATGTGAATCTTCCTAGCGGGACCCCCCGAGCTAGACATATAAAACTAATGGCAACGCTTAAGTAGTCCAATGTACCTTTCGAGTTCAATAATAATTTTCAATGTACCTCAATAGTTTTGGCAGAAATCACGATTTAGTGACTGATCTTCCTAGCGGGGCCCTCCGCCGTTTTACTTTCAAAATACATAAATGATATACCGATCGAATGCATTTTCAATGTACCTCGCGAATTATGTATAAAATTCAAAAAATATATAATAGAACCGAAGAAATTCCGCTTCAAAGATATTGTCTTCCTAGCGGGGCCCTCTGTAATTAAAGAGAATAAGAATAAAAAAAGTATACAGTTTTAATGTATATCCAATGTACCTCCTAGTTCTTCATCCATTTGCCCAATTTAGATGCAAAATTATGAGATATTTACAAAAATGGTTAAAAGTATAGTCAGCAAAAAAGTTAGTATTAACTAAACGTAACCTCCTTTATAGTAGGTAGGTAAATGTTGGCATTCAATGAGAGATATTTGAAGGACTTTTTTATTTATATCAAATGATAACCACGTTATAAACAGTAAAATCTGATAATGTTTGTGTAACAATCTACAAACTCCATTGTAGTTATGTTTTTGATATATGTGTCATCGAAGCATTAATAGTTTTCAATCTTAATATATTTGAGAAATGTCAAATCTTTGGCGCGAAGCGAAAAGCGCGTTTGAAAAAAAAAAATCAAAATTATTTTTTTATAATGCTCAATCACTGGTGTTGGCATATCATTTATTAGCGCAAAGCCAAATAAATAAAAATATATCAACAGTGGATTTCCAAATATAAACAATAAAATTATTTATTTCCTTTTGCAAACACATACATCTAATTATTATTCATAGAAACAGTTTTTAAAATTATCTTTCAATAATCTTCAACGCGGCGAGAAAAACGCGCGCTATAAAAAAAAATTAAAATTATCTATTGAAACTAATTATGAGCGCGAAGCCAAGTAAAAAAAATGACAACAGTAGGATTACAAATATAAATAATTATTAGTTTCCTAGTTAAATAAAACATTGAGGTTAAAATCAACAGATATTTTTAATTCATTGTTTTGTTTTTAGTTCTCGCGCGCTTTTCCGCCGCGCCAAGGAGGTTACATTTATACTGAAAGATATTAAAATGAAAAATATTACTATAAATTACCCGTATGTATTTACAAAAGGATACTAATAATTATTTATATTTGTAATTCCACTGTTGATATTTTTTTTACTTGGCTTCGTGCTCATAATTAGTTTCAATAGATAATTTTAATTTTTTTTATAGCGCGCGTTTTTCCCGCCGCGTTAAAGATTATTGAAAGATAATTTTAAAAACTGTTTCTATGAATAATAATTAGATGTATGTGTTTGCAAAAGGAAATAAATAATTTTATTGTTTATATTTGGAAATCCACTGTTGATATATTTTTATTTATTTGGCTTTGCGCTAATAAATGATATGCCAACACCAGTGATTGAGCATTATAAAAAAAATAATTTTGAAAGTTTTTTTTCAAACGCGCTTTTCGCTTCGCGCCAAAGATTTGACATTTCTCAAATATATTAAGATTGAAAACTATTAATGCTTCGATGACACATATATCAAAAACATAACTACAATGGAGTTTGTAGATTGTTACACAAACATTATCAGATTTTACTGTTTATAACGTGGTTATCATTTGATATAAATAAAAAAGTCCTTCAAATATCTCTCATTGAATGCCAACATTTACCTACCTACTATAAAGGAGGTTACGTTTAGTTAATGCTAACTTTTTTGCTGACTATACTTTTAACCATTTTTGTAAATATCTCATAATTTTGCATCTAAATTGGGCAAATGGATGAAGAACTAGGAGGTACATTGGAAATACATTAAAACTGTATACTTTTTTTATTCTTATTCTCTTTAATTACAGAGGGCCCCGCTAGGAAGACAATATCTTTGAAGCGGAATTTCTTCGGTTCTATTATATATTTTTTGAATTTTATACATAATTCGCGAGGTACATTGAAAATGCATTCGATCGGTATATCGTTTATGTATTTTAAACGTAAAACGGCAGAGGGCCCCGCTAGGAAGATCAGTCACTAAATCGTGATTTCTGCCAAAACTATTGAGGTACATTGAAAATTATTATTGAAATCGAAAGGTACATTGGACTACTTAAGCGTTGCCATTAGTTTTATAAGTCTAGCTCGGGGGGTCCCGCTAGGAAGATTCACATAATAAATTTTGGGAACAGGTCTATATAAGACCCGCGTGAATAGTAACGGATACGGACTCTTTTTCCCGGAGGACATTTTCGGACATGGAGATACGGATATTCGGAACATCACTAGTGTAGACATCCAATACTATAGCAACCATAACTTAACAAAGGGTTCAATGACTTTAGGAGCAGATGGGAATATTCTGCCCAGCGGGGGATCGGTGGGTTGCAAAAAGTAACTTTGAAAAGCCCAAGCGTGCACTTTCATTAATAAATCACAAGACATGTGCAGAAATAAACTTATATAAGAGCTTGGGTTAACATTTTAAAATTTATTAATTGTAAGCAACACTTTGTTATTGTATTTGAGTGCATTTTTTTGAGAACTTAGACTTTCGCGTTTCATTTTAATTAAACACTATAATATAATCTTGTAACCATAAAAGTAATAAATCAAATTGCAATTCATTGGACTAACACACCAATTGCCTAGACCCAGCTAAGCTCGAAGGTTGTATTATGGATGCTAGGAAACGGATAGACATACGTAAATACGTATGTATATAGAAATCCATGACTCTAGAACAAATGCCGATGTTCATCACACAAGCATTTGCCCCTAGCGGGATTTGAACCCGCGACCCTCGGTTTTGTAGCCAGGGAGTCTGACCACTAGACCAACGGGCCGCCTAAAATCCAATCTATTAAAAAATACTAATGACACTTTAATTTCATTGAAGGAAACAGACGCAATAAGTTATGTGAAGTTATGACTTAATTAAGTTAAACCACAAAATGAGGTTTCATGTCAACAGTAATTTTATTAGGAAAGTTTTATAACGAGTTGACACCTTCGTCAATTATGTAATTAATTAATGTGATTACCTCGTACGGGCATTGGATAGGTTTTTCCTATTATATTTTTACCTAATGGGAAGAAGAGATTGTTTACCTAATGACTTTGAGCACCGATTGACATTTTGGCAAGCCTTTTTGATATTTTCAACCTAATCTATACTAATATAATAAAGCTAAAGAGTGTATTTGTTTTTGAAAGCGCTACTCTCACGAACTACTACTGGTTCGAATTGAAAAAATAGTTTGGCATTGTACCTAAGTCCATTTCCGATGTTCGGCAGCAATGCATTGTCTATACATACAAAATTACGTGACTTAGTCTGTGTGTCATATCATACACTTAAAAAAATAACTAATGACATGACGACACTAATCGACGTACGACACGCTCTTGGCCGGTTTTTTCGGCTAGGTGTGTTTCTACACTAAACATTTGCTCTTTACCGTTTTCCTTCTTTGATTAGAAATTATCGGTGAATGTGCTCGTATTGCAAATATTGTGATGAAATTATCTTTCATTTGCCCACACTTATTTGTAAACCGTCCCGATGATTTCATACAGTTTCATATTACAGATAAATAAACTATTGCAACGAATTCGTATACAATTAATTATTACACTTACACTTGATATCTTGAATTCCTTGTTGACTCATAATTACTAATGTTATTGTTATTTTCTTGCATATTTGAGATAACTTCGACAACAAATTAGTTGTCGTTTATGTGTAATTGAGAATTAGGTATATATAATAATCTATCTATACTAACATAGTAAAGCTGAAGAGTTTGTTTGTTTGAATGCGCTGATCTCAGGAACAACTGGTTCGTAATTAGGAATTCCCTTTGTTGTATAGTCGTATAGGTAGTCCATTTGACGAGGGAGGCTTTAGGCTATAGTATACACCTACGTGTGCGGAAACCTAAATTCTTAAACTAACACACCAATTGCCTGCTATAGCATAGTTAAAGCTTGTATGTATGTATGTACAATTATAAACTTGACCAATTCTATAGTAAAGAAAAGTATAACATCAACCTTATTTCCCACTGTGATGCAAAATGCCTCCATAATTTGTAATCATGTTTTCGTTACAAAGATGGGTTTTGACTTAAAAACCACGCTGGAGAAATGCGGATTGCACCAACTCGGGCTGTGTCCGGAAAAACCGACATATATTTTGCCCGACTCAGGAATCGTACCCAGGATCTCATGTCCACGGCACGGCTCTTAACCCACAGACCAACCAGACGTTGTAATCTGTGGGTGGATGCAATAATTTATTATTCTGAAATGTTGATGATTATACGATCTGGTCAAAGATAAGCCGTAAGTTAATACTTGGCCATTTCATAAAATATTCATTTAACGATATAGCCACGACATATACCTACTATATACCTACTATATTGAGGAGCTCGATGGCGCAGTGGTTAGCGCACTCGGCCTGCGGTTGCTTAAGTTAAGCAACGTTCGCAGATGCCAGTCATCGGATGGTTGACCGAAAAATTTCATCTCGAGCTCCTCCGTGCTTCGGAAGGCACGTTAAGCCGTTGGTCCTGCGCCTGATCTCTCTACGGTCGTGTCAGATTGCTGTCCCACCGAATTATGAGAGTGAAGGAATAGGGAGTGCACCTGTGCTTGCGCACTCACTTGTGCACTATAATATATCCTGCGTACCTGGCTGATCGTAAGATCGGCCGCCATGGCCGAATACGGCCGGAGGGTATTATTATTATTATACCTACATTGGTTATATAGATTGATTTGCCAATGGTCATATTCCTTATCAAATATGGGGAAAATACATATTACATATCTTTATTTTAACATCGTCTATGCTGATTTAAATCTCTTTATCAGATATTTGGGATTGTATATTGTAATTGGGCAATAATATATTAATAGCCAATTCCTATTAAAATATGATAATGCTATCGTAATATATAAGGTGTAAAAAAAATATATTACAAATATTTTAAGGCCGAATTGTTTTAGTACATTTGGATAAAAAAAAGTCATTTTTAATACCTACCAAATTTGGCATATCCTTCATTGGCCAACTTACTCTTTTTGTCCTGTGTGCTTCGCCCCCCTCCACAACATTGCTTATGGGGCAGGACAAGCGTAGTAATTTAGCTTAGTTTGGGGCTAGGCAATTGGTGTGTTAGTCCAAGGCATTTATTTATTTATTTATTTATTTAATTGTATTACACCGATAAGACACGACCAGTTGTCTCGCAAAAGACAAAATTTGTACTTTCTTCAATTCACTCAATTGATTTTGTTGATTTTCTCGGAAACTAACGTATTATCATTGATTTTTTACCAACAACATGTTTTACATTTTCATTAAACAGTTCGCCTTTGAAATATTTGCAGTATATTTTGTAACACCTTATATATTGCAATTGGGAAATAATATAGCCAATTCCTATAAAAGATGATAATGCTATCAAATGCTGGCTTCGTGAAACTCGTAAAATAGTCACTTCACTTCACAATTGGCGATCAATTAGTCTGTGACCGTCATAGCAATTTCTGAAGATTATGACGTCGTGTGTACTTCAGAAGAATGCGAATTATGCTGCAATCATTAAAATAAATGAAGTCCCAATGTGTAAAGGGTTACGTAGGTCTGATGGCAATCGCTTCACTGTAATAGCCAGACTCGCCAAATCCTGGATCATGGTCAAAGAGGACCCCGCACAGAAACGGGATAAACGCTAGGAAGAAAAATAAGAATAATTAAAATAAATGAAGGATATCACACATCATCGCCATTTTGTTGCAATCTACTGACGACTCGCTCGGTGTAGTGGTCAAGAAGTTGCCTTTTAGACCAAGAGGTCGCAGGTTCGATCCCGCACAGGACAAACATTAGCAGAATGAAGTGAGTCAAAAGTCTGTGATCCCACAGATTTGTCCCACTGGTAGGACCACGGGACTCTACAGGATTTGTGGTCCCACTTTTTTAACTTATTCCATCATAATAAGTTAGTGATTGTCCTTAGTCTCTTAAAATACGGTCAATTTCTAGAAATCTAATTTGAAATATGCGTGACAGAATTCGTAAGAACTAGTAATTAATTTGGTGATTAGCGTTGAATGGCTATAAATAACTAATTGGATCTATTTAGTGCCCATTGTTATATTTTAAGGCTGTTCATTAAAATGGAAGTTTAAGGGTGCCGTGTCCTTGACCATAAAACCTAAGGCCGCGAGTTCGAATCCCGCTGGGGCTAATGTTTGTGATGGATGTTTATTAATGTACTTGTAGTTAAATCTTACCGTTTCTTATTATTCATAATGCAACTGCAAAATACATTATCACAATCAAATTGCATTATGCATAGTTTTTCTGTAAATGTCACTGTTGATCTTAACAATTTGGCATCCATAGTACTAGTTGTATTTCTTTTTTACTTCTCATTATTCATTCAAAGATTTTAAGCATCATCAGGTTTTTTAAACCACTATTACTCGCAAGCCTTCAGACAGGGCCGTCTTTCAGCTATTAGGGGCCCTGGGCACGTGGACCTTAAAACCTCTTGTTTGGTAAATGTGGGGCCCCCAGAACCTGGTCTAGAGGACCCAATCGTTGTGCCCAGTGAGAAAGAAGGGTCTGCCCCAGATACAAAAATAACATCAAATTCAGAGTGGACATGACTGCAAAAAGAATTAAAGCATCTTTACAATAGCTTTATGGGAATATTTCCACGAACAAAACGGGTCGTAATGTCAACCATGTTTTCCACCGTTCACATAGGAGCGGCGACGAACGCGCGTTGTTTTCAAAGCAAACCGCGGGTTAAGGAAAACACTATTACTTAGATTTCGAAGTTTGTTTTGAGTAAGAGCGGAACCGTGCGACATTATAGGTGAAGTAGATTTATGATAATATGGCAGAGTTAATGTGACTTGGAGATGGAGAAAGTAGGATGGCGGACCCTAGACTTCCAGGCATTGGCCGAGGATGCGACCGGGATAATCCCTAGGTTGAAGTTATCCTACAAGAATGTAATAATAATACCCAATCTGGCAGTTTTTCGACCATGGCGGCCAATCTTAGGATCAGTGCACAAGTGAGTGCGCAAACACAGGTGCTCTCACTATTCCCCCACACTCATAGTTCGGTGGGACAGCAATCTGACACGACCTTAGAGAGATCAGGCGCAGGACCAACGGCTTAACCCTCCTTTTTTATTCGAACCGGCATCCCTTGATATCTGATCACATCCGTGCCACGAGGTTAAACATTGATCCTAACCACTACTCAAACGGGTCTTACACCTACAATATAGAGGGCTTCATGTCCGACTCCTTTACTCTTAATGCTATACGTCTCTGGAATAGTCTCCCTGACAGTATTAGAAAAGCACCAAATAAGTTTTCTTTTAAAAGGCAGGTTCGTAAATTTCTGTCAGAAGCCTGACGTGGAATTTATTTTTATACATTGTTTCTGAATCATTATACAGGACATCATCATCAATATTATGTGTATGTATGTATGTTTTTATTATATAAGATTGTATTTGTGTATGTTTATTATCTTTTGCTTTGTAAATTTAATTATCTTTAAATTATGTTAAGTTTGCTCACTACCGCATTCAAGCATTTCGTTTTTTCTAAAGGTTGACTGGTAGAGAATGCTTTTAGCGTTAAGTCCGCCTTTTGTACCGTACTTGTGTGGTCAATAAAGTTTTTATAAATAAATAAATAAATAGAGTAAACTTAGTAACACCAACATACATTACCTACAGAAACGTGACTTTACCTGCCCTTAGGTCAGCGAGATAAGAGAAATCAGCTTGAAACACGTTGTGTAACTCTTATCAGAGAGTGGTGGCATGGCATTGTAATGAATCGGGGTCGTGGGTTCGGTTTCCTGGTTAGGGAAAGTTCTTTGAGTGTTTTTTTTCTGTTAAGTTATAACTTCGGATTCGGCACTTAATGTCGGTTGGTTTAAAAAATAATAATGTTTTAAAATTGCGTCAATAATTTTGGGTTTTAAAGAATGCTTCTCAAGGTTAAAATTTTTCTAAAACATTTTTCAATTACTAAGTTAGAAGGCTTGTCTATGCCAATATAATCAAGATGAAGAGTTTGTTTATTTGTTTGTTTGAACGCGCTAATCTCAGGTACCTACTACTGGTCCGATTTGAAAAATATTTTTGTGTTGGATGGTGCATTTGACGAGGGAATAGGTATGTGCGTAAACCGGAAACCACGCGGACGGAGTCGCGGGAGGCCGCTAGTTAATTTTATAAACTTTATTTTTTTTCTGTAAAGGCAAATTTTACTCAAATATCACGAAGTCACTTTAAGAACAATAAGTCAATTGAATAAAACAAAAACACATCTTAAATGTCATCATCATCATTTTAGATTGTCATCGCAAATTTTGCTGGCACATTATGTTACCTTATGTTATTATGGCAAATTAAGTTACTAAGTAATGTCATTTTTTAAGTAAAAAACACATACGAGGAAAATTTATTTCCGTTTGTTTTTATACGAAAATCTACCTTAAACCTACACGCTGGGTCGCAAGTCCCAGGCGCCGACTGACATTCCTCTCTGTTCCACGCGATGGACCCGGCACCCGCACGGAGAATCCATGGATAGCTAAGAAGTTCGTCTCCACTAATTACCATTTATAGAGCAATTACTTAATTCGAGGAAAATTTAACATTAAGATAACTCCAGTGTAAATTATTTCAGTCGTTAAGTTGTAATATTTTAAATGCAGTTCAAATTATACAAAATAATATTATTGCAGGATTATTTATTTTAACTAATAAAATAAAGCCGAAAAGTTTGTTTGTTTGATGTTTGTTTTCTGTCTGAACGCACTAATCTAAGAAACCACTGGTTTGAATTGAAAAAATAGTTTTGTGTTAAATAGTCCATTTGAGGAAGGTATTGAGCTATAATATAACACTAGGTACTTGTGTGGAAACTGGAATCAACGCGGACAAAGTCACGAGTGGCCGCTAGTTTATTAAATAAAGGGTTTAATAAATATAATAAAAGGTAATAAAAGCTAATGACATCTAACATCAGATTTATAGTAAGGAAAATAAACAAATTAATGATCTCACTAATTATTTTCTGCCCCTGTGTCTTGTCATTAATATTTATAAACTAGCGGTCGCCCGCGACTTCGTCCGCGTGGATTTTGGTTTACGCACACATAGTGCTTTATGCCTTCCTTCACATATGGGCTTTCAGAAAAAAAAAAACAGAATTCGAATTAGAATTTCCTGAGATTAGTGCGTTCAAACAAACAAACAAACTCTTCAGATTTAGTATGTATTTGTATAGATAATTGGAGGTAATAAAAAGCTAATAAAATGACATCTAACATCAGTTCTATACTAAGGAAAATTATAAATCAAATAATAATCTCACTAATAAGATTCTGCCACTGTGTCTGACAAGACAATTATTAACATTTATAAATTAGAATTAATGTTAGGTTGCGATAGTACTATGAAAACGTTCGGAAGCTAATTCCTGTCAGATCCGGCACTCAAACTCCAGTCCCCAAGGTTAAAGTTTTAAATGCTACGAAATAGCTACTACGCCCCATGGGGCAAATATCTCGTACAACTCAAGTTTTTCCGTATCAAAAGTTAAATTCTAGCAGGAAAATGGTTTAAACTTTTCAGAAGTTTTCTTTTAGAAAATGTTTAAATTCAAATTCTAAGTTTTAATTTCATTATCCTTATAGGAGCTGAAACCATCGAGCCATCGAGCTCCTCAATAATAATTGAGGAGCTCGATGGCGCAATGGTTAGCGCACTCGGCCTGCGGTTGTTAAAGTTAAGCAACGTTCGCAGATGCCAGTCATCGGATTGGTGACCGAAAAATTTCTTTTTGAGCTCCTACGTGCTTCGGAAGGCACGTTAAACTGTCGCATCGAATTATGAGAGTGAAGAGATAGGGGGTGCACCAGTGCTTGCGCACTCACTTGTGCACTATAATATAATATGTATATCCTGCGTACCTGGCTGATCGTAAGATCGGCCGCCATGGCCGAATACGGCCGGAGGGTATTATTATTATTTAAAATAAATTAAAACTTGAACTTTAAACCTAGTGCCTTAATTTCAGACTGTATAAACTGGATTAGTAAGGCGTAAAAATAAATAGACACAGTCAATTAAGATCCGGTGAGTCAGAAACATTTAAATTAAAAATAACTGTAATTAATCAATCATTAAATATGTACATATGTAGTTTCATTCGAGAATTTCGAATACGATAACACGAAAATATATTTTCTTTTTTCTTCTTGTTATGAGCTAGTTTTGATAAAAATAATATATGCACACGTGTTGATAGTGTTATTCTTGAAATTTAAAGCAAAACTAGACTAATACTAAGAATCACACTAAAAATAGCACGATTACTAATAAAACCTAATTTATCTGCGGTATAAAAACAATACAAATATTGAAAGTTGGTTTTCTTTAAATGTCAACACGCATTTAAATAATCACTATCTTTCTTATTTTTTAATTAATATTATAAATGTGAATGTTTGTTTGTTTGGTTGTTTGTCCGTTAATCACGCTGAAACTAGTTACTAGACGGATTTTGATGAAATTTGGTACACAATAGTAAGCAGGGTATGGGCTGACTTAGGTGATAGGATACTTTTTATCCCGATTAAATGCTCCCGTGGGATAAAACAAACATCTTAATAACACGGGCAAAGCCGGGTAAAAACTAGTATAAAAATAAAACTAGCTTATTTGTGTATGTGCGTCAATTGACTTTAGGATTAATATTATCTTTTGTTTTAAGTAGAATTGTTTTTATAACAAATTTCTAATCAGACAAACGTACATATATTATTGATTAGTTAGATATAATCTGGTAGATTAGAACTTACAATAATGTTGGGTATTATAACTTCTCCGAAGAATCAACAAACAATTAAAAAATATTTTTAAATTTCTTGGAATAACGCACCAGTTTCTTAGCCCCAAACTAAGCTCAAAGCTCTTGTACTATGGATGCTAGGGAACGGAGAAACATACTTAAATGCTTTGCATTGTTTGTGTGATGTTCATCACACAAATTTTGACATTTTATTAATGTAGGTACTAGTTTTTACCCGCGGCTTTGCCCGTTATAATAATACCCCTCCGGCCGCATTCGGCCATGGCGGCTGATCTTACGATCAGCCAGGTACGCAGGATATATTATAGTGCACAAGTGAGTGCGCAAGCACAGGTGCACTCCCTATTCCTTCAATCTACTCTTATAATTCGGTGGGACAGCAGTCTGACACGACCGTAGAGAGATCAGGCGCAGGACCAACGGCTTAACGTGCCTTCCGAAGCACGGAGGAGCTCGAGAGGAAATTTTTCGGTCACCCATCCGATGACTGGCATCTGCGAACGTTGCTTAACTTTAGAAACCGCAGGCCGAGTGCGCTAACCACTGCGCCATCAAGCTACTTACATACATACATACATCAAGCTTTGCCCGTTACTTATCACCTAAGTCAGCCCATACGCTGCCTGTATGCCAAATATCATAAAAATCCGCTCAGTAGTTTGAGCGTGATTAACGGACAAACATCCGAACTAACTAACATTCACATTTGCAACATCGATGCAGGTAATAAAAAAAGGTACCTAATAAAATCTAAATCTATTAATACATATTAATAGCTAGCATTTCACGATAAAAATCCCCGCCAAATGTAATAATAGTAAGTTATACTAGTTTTCTATCTAGTTTTTTTGCCTCGTTTTATAGGGTTCTTTAGTCAAATGGGAAAACGGGACACTAGTGTCTTTCATGAATAATGAATCATTGTTACTAGCAAATATGTGAAAATTTCACTGTTGTTTAATTTTTTTTTATGTCAGTAAGCTTAATTTATAATTAAATTCTTACAGCATAAAACGCATCCTTGACGGGGAGCTCCAATAGAACTAAAAGTGGTTAACTTGGATTTTTTTTTTACAATACTTTGATCTTCATATCGACACCAGATTTAAACTTAAACGTTTTAGTGACATTGAAACTTAATTTTATATTTTAAATCAATAATTAAAATAAATGTAATATTATATTGCCAATGGGCATCCATGAGTATATTAAATTTTGGCCATGTTACAAGCTACGGAACCTTTGTGAGCTATCCTGTTTCACACTTGGCTAGTTTATACCGAGTATTGTCTATAAATCAGTTAGTGACCTCACGCTTTGCGTCTGTGAACTTCAAAGTTCAAACACGTTTTGTTTTAGACTTACGATAGTGATAGGTATTTTGGTGATATTAAAAGTAATTATAACTTTTTATTTCAAATATAAAGTTATATTTTTTATTTCAAATGTAAGTCCTATGGCGGTTCATTATACAATTAAATAGAAACACACTAGGCCAAAAAAACGCTACCGAAGTTCGGCGGGATTATGCCTGCGATGCACATTTTTTTAGATGATTAATGGATTAATGATACACCATGTGAAATTGCGTCGAATTTTATTCTATAGAAAATGCATTGCCACCAAACTTCGTCGCGTATTTTCAGCCTGGTGTGTATCTCGGCTAGAAGGATAATTTAATAATTTATTATCAATTAAAACATTACTTGACGATTGTAGTAGGAATCATAGACTATACATAGTAGTTAAGAAGTCAACTATTAGACCAAGCGGCCGCTGGTTCGATTCCCGCACTGGCCAAATATTTCCCTGGCATTCATGGTACAAGCTTCGTAACATGAAATTCGGTCACCCATCCGATGACTGGCTTTGCGAAAGTTGCTTAACTTAGCAATCACAGGCCGACTATAATGTAAGCTGACCGTGAATATTCTATTTCAAGGATAATCATTATCTCGTGTGAAGTTAGGAAATGATCGAAAATTATTTCTGATGTAGTGTTGAGTGTCAAATTCTTGCTTGTGACAACAGCTGAGTCTACTTATTGGTGTCTTGTTAGAAACTTAGGGCTGTCAAGCGCACGTTCTTATTAATATTTATTTGATTATTTTATTTCTTAAAGATTTATTTATTTGAATTTGGTGCAATTACGGATAAATGTCGTTTACATGTTCATGATTATCTATACGTATATAATAAAGTTCAAGAATTTGTTTGAACAGAAATAAAAAATAATAATTGCGTTGTATAGTCTATTTGACGGGAAAGGCTTTATGCGATAGCAAAACACTATGGGTACGAAATCCGTATTCCACGCGGGCGGACTCGAGGGCGGCAGCTTGTATGCTTATAATCAGCCGGCTGAGTTGGCTAGCCTGTTGGTAAATATTATTTAATCAAAGATTTAGACGACACTGATGGTCGAACGTCACCATTAGTTGATATAATGATCAGTCTCAATCTTTAAACTTTTAATTATAATTTTTTATACAGAGGTGGCAACCCTGGTCCTACCGCGTGTCTTTTCGCTGAATTGCACTATAGAGACAGCTTGACGACCATCGTGCGGATTGTTACTATAAGAACGAGTTGCCATGCGGTTATAATTAGAACGACGATTAATGAGTAGTGGTTAGAGGGTTATTGGCTGGAGTCCTGGGTTCTAACTTTAATAATTTGATTTTGTGTTGGACAATACATTGAGTTAGAAGCCGTTAAGTGCTGGCCTAGAATAGTGCTCATGACTGTATCATGCCAGCTTTTCGAGGTTATGGTAAGAAGCAATTAAGGGAGATTTTGACGGGCCTGTTGGTCTAGTGGCCAGATACCCTGACTACAAAACCGAGGGTGAGGGTTCGAATTACGCTAGGGTCAAATGTTTGTGTGATCAACATCGGCATTTTTACTCGAGTCATGGATGTTTATAAAAAGTATTTAAGTATGTCTATCCGTTCCCTAGCATCTATAAAACAAGCTTCAAGCTTAGTTTGGGGCTAAGCAATTGGTGTGTTTGATCATTTTAATTATTTTTTTATTTTTTTATTTAGAACTAGCGGCCCGCCCCGGCTTCGCCCGTGGTACTTGTCCACTATTTAATGGATGATATTATACATAAAAACCTTCCTCATGAGTTACTCTATCTATTAAAAAAAACCGCATCAAAATCCGTTGCGTAGTTTTAAAGATTTAAGCGTTCATAGGGACATACAACACACATAGGGACAGAAAAAGCGACTTTGTTTTATACTATGTAGTGAAGAGGCAATATCAATTATTTTGTTCTCTTCTGACGCTGTACATATATACCTAATGGAATCGATATCGTACCAATCTGGCAATCCCATTCGTCCTCTATTTTATCGATAAAAAATCCAACAATTTCATAACGATTTTATCTTCAATGCTGAGTACATTTTTAGAACTTTGATAACAATATCTCTTTTATTGAGTTTATCAATGGCGGTAGGCATTATCTTTAAAATCAGTCAAAACATACCGTGGTCCTTGCCGTGGTATTTCCAGTTGTATAATAGAGTTATTACTAGATCTGATTATAAAAAATGATAAATCTATATTTAGAGGCTACGTAATTAATAAAATACCAGGAAATTAGATGACTTTATAATGATTGTATTGGTCTTCTAAAAATTCGAAGAGAGAGGCTTTTGCCCTACCGTAGGAAAATATGGGCCAATAATATCCGTCGCAGTCCAGTTCTCTCCGAGATCTTCCATCAACTCTGATCAAGCCGCATCCAGCTTAGAAGAGCCGCTTGGTGTATTGGTCGCGGGTTTGATACCCGCACAGGACAAAAATTTGTGTGCCCTGTCATTTTGTCATTTTGTCCTAGTCTAGGTGTTATAATATGTATCCATTTATGTACGTTTGTAACACCACTGTTGATTCTGAAGACTGTAACTCAAGTGCCTTAAGTCAGATCAATGTAGTGATATATTGATTTATTTCATTTTTTCCTATATGGCCATTCTGCACAAATAAAGTCCAGCTAAACTCTATCTGCTACAAAAACAAACAGACAGTTAGAAAAAAATCGACTTTGGGTTTGGTTTATACTTTAAAACTGAAGTTACAAAGGTTTCTTAGAGTACAGTTGACAGTTTTTGATTGCGATAGATGTCGAAACGTTCCCAACCGCAGCGAGCCGTGACGCTTGCGACACGAAATCATTACTTTTTACATCTAAAATAAGGGAAATTTACTTACTAAGTACTTTGTTATTTATAAGAGACTATTTTGTAAGTGATATCACTTACTTGTTTCAGTGTAGGCCCTGTTCAGAATAGTATTTGCCCTTGAATATATCACTAAAAAGTGTAAAAAAAGTTAAACAACTTCCCCAGAACCCGGTCATCGGATGGGTGACCGAAAATCTTGAGCTCCTCCGTGCTTCGGAAGGCACGTTAAGCCGTTTGTCCCATGCCTGATCCCTCTAAAGTCTTATCAGATTGCTGTCCCACCGAACTATGAGGGTGAAGGAATATAGTGGGTGCACCTATGCTTGCGCACTCACTTGTGCACTATAATATATCCTGCGTACCTGGCTGATTGTAGGATTGGCCGCTATAGTCGAAATAGAGGGTTTTATTATTACTTATATATTGTAGAGAAACATTGATAATTTTATTTGCAGCCGTGTGAAGCCGGGGCTTTTTATATCGTTTGTTATTATGTTGCTATAGAAATTAAGAAAAGAACCTACCTATAGTCATTTATTTGTCGCATTTTATAACCTCTTTATTATCATCTACGTTTCACAGGCACGTGGTTTTAAAGCAATTAAGTGTCACGTCCTTAAAGTAAAAACACAATGAAATAATAAATCTTTAACAATAGTCAAGGTAATGCAATGAATAATGAATTTTATATTTTCTCTTATTCAATGACCCCAAGAGAAATAATAAATGTTACAATAATGGTATTGTAAGTCTTATTTTTTATTCGTAGATAAATAATAGGAGGTAGTTGTTTCATCTGTACTATTAAACTATATTACACTTATTGTTGTTTTATACTATACTAGCGGCCGCCCGCGACTCCGTCCGCGTGGATTTCGATTTCCAATATCCTATGTGTTATTCTGATGTATAAGCTATATTGTGGTAAAGGTTCATTCAAATCCATTTAGTAGTTTTTACGTGAAAGAGGTAACAAACATCCATACATCCATGCATCCATACATCCAAACATACAAACTTTCGCCTTTATAATAGTAGTAGGATAGTAGGACTAGCGGCCGCCCGCGACTCCGTCCGCGTGGATTTTGATTTCCAATAGCCTAAAGTCTTCCTTGTCAAATGGACTATCCATCACAAAAGATTTTTCCAAATCGGACCAGTAGTTCCTGAGTTAAGCGCGTTCAAACAAACAAACATACAAACAAACTCTTCAGCTTTATATATTAGTATATAGATATAGATATGGATGTATAATATTGATTTAATTAAAATAATGTACTAAACACAAACTTTAACTGCCTCCGTGGTGTAGTGGTTACAGCGCTGTGCTCAAAAGCTACGAAGTCGGAGGTCGTGGGTTCGAATCCCGCGGGGAACACTTTCACTTTGTGTTAGTTTTCCCAGTTTGGTTAGGACATTGCAGGCTTGAATCACCTGATTGTCCGATAAGAATGATGATTCCGTGCTTCGGAAGGCACGTTAAGCCGTTGGTCCCGACTATGTTCCAACTGGTCTGGTTTCCCTTGTGGTTACGGAGGTCAGACGACAGTCGCTCCATTGTAATAACCAGGCATGTCAATTCAGGATTATAGTCGCAGCGTACCCTGGGCTCCAAGGCAATGGCCGAGGATGTAACCGGGAGAGGCGCTAGGATGATGATGATGAATGTACTAAACACAAAAAAAAAAATTCGAACCAGTAATTCCTGAAATTAGCGCGTTCAAAAAAAAAACCAACAAACTCTTCAGCATTATTACATTAGTATATATTTATTTATATAATAGTTGCATTCTGTTGTCTGCCGTTTTGTTGAAATAACAAACTTGGTTTTGTCTGAACCAGGATTTGAACTTATTCCTGAATCCGGCAACAAACCATTAACCCGCCAAGACACAGACAGGTACTAATGTAATAAATTGGCAGGATACTTTGAATTCGCATATCGCCTTACAGGTATTGATAACGCACGTTGCCACTGCATTTTGAACCTTAAGACGACGGGATAGAGTTGTGTCAGTTTAGAGAGTGAAGGTCACACCTCAGTGGAAGCAATTGCTGTAGAGGTCAAAGTGTACGGTTTTGGAATAAAAATAAGCCAAGTATTACTTTGTAAGATTGCATTTTTTATAGAAGTTCTAGGAAAGTAATAGGAACTGTAATAGTACTACCGTTTTCGACCATGGCGGCCGATCTTACGATCAGCCAGGTACGCAGGATATATTATAGTGCACGAGTGAGTGCGCAAGCACAGGTGCACTCCCTATTCCCTCACTCTCATAGTTCGGTGGGACAGTAATCTGACACGACCGTAGAGAGATCAGGCGCAGGACCAGCGGCTTAACATGCCTTCTGAAGCAAGGATCCGATAATTTAAATTAATTAAGTAATTAACAAAGCAAATATTTTTGAATACCTCAATACATATAAACGAAAAAAAGAAAGAAGACCGTTTTATAAATGTAGGTAAAAAAATCAAACGTAAAACATAATATCAAAACAAATGAAAATGTGTAAAGAAAAATTAAAAATAACATTACACAAAGCCCTTGTGGTACTCCTTACAAAAGGGTCATACGCCATTCTATTGGAAGTAGTAAAAAGTTATTAAATTCCTAAATTAATCAAATTTAGTTAGTTCGGTGCGCGTGCGACCACCGCAAACAATCGAGGTCATTTAATTTATTTGAAATGACGAAATAATGAAAACTGGGCCTTTGATCAAAGAAATTGCATCATTATGAACTAGGGTTGCTTCTCGTAACGTAAGACAGTCCTTTGAAATAATGCATTTCAGAATTATATCAGGGTTTATCTATGGAAAATACCATTAATAGCTGTCATTTTGTGATGTGTAATCGTGGTATGGTTATAAAGGTGGATGATGTCTTATTTAGCACACTTTCCACATGCGAATTGCTCTCTTCAAATCGTAGCTCTATTCGGAAAAACCAACACAATATTGTGCCCGAACCGGGAATCGATCCTAAGATAAGACCACTAACGTGATAACTCGATATAATTTAACAATAAATAATCACGGGCTTAGATCAATGTATGTGATGTTGTGCTAATTTATTTCAATCATAGTAACAAGTAAAGTCATTCAACCCAGCCCTAGATATAGTACAAAGGGCTATTGGGTAATAGACGGTGTATTAACAGCACTCGTACAAAAGCAGTAATCGTAGTTCGCTCCGATCGATTCGATTCGCCATTACAAGACATTATTACAATTCCATTCTATAGTATATCCCCCCTTATGGCGGGACCTTTCTAAAGGAGAAGGGTTAGAAGGAAAGAAAAGTGGATAAAAACTAGGAGGATCTTTACTCAGCTCAGTAGAGCTCAGTTGGGGAGGGTATGGGATGGTTTTGAATGGGAGGCAACGCATCTGCGACCCTTGTACGGTTGTTGATGTCCATGAGCAGCGGTGAAAGCTAACCATCAGGTCCTCCCTATCATATTATATTTAAAATATGTACTAAAGATAGTAACGAAATAATACAGTTTTAGAGGATAAACGAGCAAGTGGGTTTCTTTATAGTATGTACGAGTATGTAGGGAATCGTAACATTGCATCCTCGGTGTACCGCAACCATTTTGTGAATGTTTTCTCAGTTTGGTTAGGAGATTGCTGACTTGAATCACCTGACTGTCCGATAAGAATGTTGATTCCGTGCTTCGGAAGGCACTTTAAGCCGTTGGTTCCGACTAAGATCCAAATGGTGTGGTTTCCCTTGTAAGGGATGCGGAGGTCAGACGACAGTCTCTCTTCTCTTTCAGTAGAATTCCTCATTACTGACGGTCGTGATCGCTGCATGAAATGAAACAAAACAACTGTCTTGGCAAAGTTAATGGAGTGGTTTGTCATTGCCTTCTCCATAGACGACCATAGATGACAGTCACTCCATTGTAATTATCAGTCTTGTAAATTCAGGATCATAGTCGAAGCGTACCCTGGGCTTCAAGGCAATGGCCGAGGAGCCAAGCATTATTGCATTGGGCGTTACTCACGAATTCATATTTTTAAATGAATGACTATAACTTATCCAACAAGAAGTACTAATAAGTAAATAGGGTTTATATTGTCTCCGTGAAAACTAGTACATCTTTAAAGACGTGAAATTGCTCAGTATTTACCTAACACACTGGTAAATGATAAAATGCACTTAGCATTCATAAGTTATCGTTTATCCCAGAGAACTGACGTCAACGCCATTGTTCCTAAGATCGATTAGTCTCCGGTTAAATGCTCTGGTTTAATTCTTATCAGTAGTTTTAACGCTGTTGTATTTGTCACAGAACACAGAAACACATATTTGTTATGGTTATGTTGATGCATTTATATGATATTGATGAGGGTAGTCCCTACAGTCAGAGTAGGTACAGTATCTTCTGCTCGTACATGACAACGATTGCATTGTCTGAAATAGACGTAAAGGCTAATGATGATGATGAGGAGTCTTTAAAGAGTTCCAAATATTATAGTAATTGGCATATACTGTTTTTTTTTAGTTTCGAAAGATTTACATTACAAGCCTAATAATTGACGGACTGACATAGTAAGTAGTTTTAACCAGGCTGGTCATTCAAGAACATAGGTACTCGTGGCTTACATGAACTTACAAACAACCAACAAGCTTGTACTATGGAAGCTAGGGAACGGATAGACATACTTCAATACTTTTATAGACATCCATGACTCGAGCACAAATGCCGATGTTCATCACACATTTACCCCTAGCGGGATTCGAACCCGCATCCCTTTGTTTTATAGCCAGCCCTGACTACTAGACCAACGGGCCCTTCGATAAGTAGGTACTAACTTATTCGATCATACATAAATATCTTACAGCTGGGTTATCAAACGAAATATAAATACAGGCACGTGTCTTGGCGAATGTTTGTTTAATTTCATCAGTTTGTTTATACAATTTGTGCTGGTTCGGTATCGATCGGTATTCGTTATTGAGGCCGCTGTCACGAAGGTGTCATATTAAAATTTAGGCCAACAATTGGGAACGTAAGGCTTCGGTGATTCACCTTCGTTTGTTTTTCCATGTATTCTAATTGTTGGCAAACAAATAGGTAGACCTAGTTTGGTTTTGTTTTATTCCGCTAGAAGCGGCCGTGATCGAGTCATCGTTTTGTAATTTTCTGACGATTAATACTTATTACCTAATCTCTGTTACATTAGTAAAGATGTTTGGGGAACTATGGTGTCAACCGAGTAAATATGAAATGATCCCTGCAGTTGACTTCGACATCGGCTCCTGATCTGTGTGGTTGTCGTAGGGTATTTTATTTGGTTGACACAATTAAAAACCCTGCGACAACCACGGGAAGTAATGGACTACACTTTAACAGGCCCATACTTAACGCTTTTTGAGACCTATAGTGACCGCCCGCGACTTCACACGCGTTTATTTCGGTTTCACACACTATAGCTTTAAAGCCGTCTTCAACAAATGCATTCAACACAAAAAGCATTTTAAATCCGAACCAGTAGTTTCTGATATAAGCGCGTTCAGACTAACGAACAAACAAAATCTTAAGCTTTATTATATTCGTTTAAAGATGGTAGGGAAACCAGGGTTTCTACCAAGTAAATCTGAAATGATTCCCCTGTATATGACTTATATGAAAAACACCCAACGACAACCACGAAGAAAAAGGCTACACTATTAAACGCTTAATGCATGAGACCTAATTAGATGATAGATCATTAAAAGTCCGTTCTCTTGTTCCAGGCATGGTTGGAGCACCTGATGTCATCAAACCCTCGGAGAAGGTTGAAGATCACTCCCCGCACGTCAACGGCAGTCCAGTTTTCACCATTAGCAGTAAGTTTTCCTCGTACTTGCTTAATTATATGAACATCGGGTTTTATGTAATGTAAAACCCTACTAAAATCATATATACGAAATTCACTCTGCCTGTCGATCTGTTATGCTTTCCCGCTTAAATCTCTCAATCGATTTGAATTTGATGTTGTTTGGCACAGTTATCTTAAACCCTGACAAAGGACAAAGTCTACCTTTTATTGTGAAAAAAGGTTTCTGAAATCCTCGCGGAGGAAGTCGCGGGCGGCGGCAGGTAAAATATAAATGACGGAGCGTTTCCACATAAACTGAGCTGCGCGGAGCTGAGCAGAGCGTTATTAAATAGCTTATTATTATTGGTTTTGTAGCCAGGGTCTCTACCTCTAGAGTTCTAGACCAACGGGCTCGTCAATTGAATGCCCCCCGCCTTTTCGGCTATGGCGGCCGATCGTTCACGATCAGCCAGGTACGTAGGATAAAATACCATTCCGGCCGTATTCGGCAATGGCGGCCGATCTTACGATCAGCCAGATACGCAGGATATTATTATTATAGTGCCACGAGACTTCACACTGAGCGCAAGAACAGGTGGAAAGTGTGTCATCTTCTATTTAAAAAAGGCGGGTATTATCCCCTCGAACTTTTTTGCAGCAAGTATGTTCTTATACTTATAGTCTTAAATGTAAATGGCAATCACCAAAAAACAATCATAAGAAAGAACAAAGGCATTACCGAATGATCTAGTTAAATTCCGTGTACCTGTCTTGTTTGTAACAGCACACCCAATGACATAAGTTACATACTGCGCATTTTAAATAAGTGTCTTCACAAACATACAATAAAACAATTAAGTTGTATTGTTTTGTTATTGCGCGGAAGGAGGAAAAATAAAAATGAGGGATAGACGAAAACAATTGAATTTTAATAATCGTTTTCCCATTTTAGTATGCTATATGAGAGGTAGTTTAGTGGAACTTCCACTCGAATGAGCCGCTCGTCTGGGGAAGTACGAGTCGTACCTCTTAGTAGTAGTACCTTTCAGAAGAACACAGTGGAGTAGCACTTCGTAAATGTTGTGCTATGTTTCTGCTAGTGAGTAAGGTCGCCAGAGCTCAGTTGGGGAGCGTATGTGGTCTTAAAGGCAGGCAACGCATCTGCGACCCTTGTCTATGATTTCCATGATTGATTGTCAATGATGATGTCAATGGGCAGCGGTGATCACTTACCATCAGATGTCCTTGTTGATTTGCCTCCCTATAAAATAAAAAAGCAGTTAACGGGAATCAAACAATAGCTCTAATTAAGAAAATGATAAATCTATTTACAAATAGGCTGTTATATTTTTACAAACCATTGTGTAAAACGCCCTGAGACCTACAAAAACACCTAAACCAACACAAACAAATGTGTAATGTACGGAAATTACACATTCCGGGGACTGAACCTTTTTAGAATGTTCTTTGTTTAATTATTAATTGGAACTTGCTAAAGATATCATAGCACGAGTCATGCAGATTTTATCATAGCAATAATGGTTGTTGAAATCTGTTATCTGCAAATACGGTCACTCGGGTTTGCACAATATAGAACTGTTCAATAGCATTTGATTAACGATTAAATAATGATAATAATCTCACTGATTATTTATAAGAATCTGTGACACTATGACTGCATGATCTACGTCACCATCCGCAGTGGTTGGCGCACTCAAAGTTAAGCAACGTTCGCAGTTGCCAGTCATCGGATGGGTGACCGAAAAATTTCATCTCGAGCTCCTCCGTGCTTCGGAAGGCACGTTAAGCCGTTGGTCCTGCGCCTGATCTCTCTACGGTCGGGTCAGATTGCTGTCCCACCGAATTATGAGATTGAGGGAATAGGGAGTGCACCTGTGCTTGCGCACTCACTTGTGCACTATAATATATCCTGTGTACCTGGCCGATCGTAAGGTCGCCGCTATGGCCGAATGCTGCCAGAGGGTATTATTATTATTATTAGTTCCTTAAAGACAAAAACTGAACTCAGGCTTTCCCCAGAGTGTAGCTTTTGTCTTATATATAGGGTGGAATTTTGTTATGCCACCTGGAGGGGAAGTACACTTAATACTGTAGATAGAAAATTATACTCAAAGGAAATACATATTTAAAAAATTCGCTTGCCCGTCGGTCTTCGAAATGACTAAAATCTGTAAATGTTGTACTTTTATTACATCGATCGTAAGGATGAATTCTCTCTAACAAAATTCATAAATAACTAGAAAGGAAAAACACTGAAATCTTCGAATTCATAACTTTGTCATAACTTGCCATTATAAAAAAATAAATACAAAGTAGAACTAGACCACAGTTGAGTTGAAAATCAGTGCATGAAGTAATCAGTAATCAGTAATGGGCGTTAATCAAGAAGTTATTTGCTTCTCATACGCACAGCGTGATAAATGCAATCATAATCAATCTTTGCACTTGAATATTATTTTGAGCTATGACGTTAAATGTTAATCTTACTAAGGTTTCTTAATCAAGAGAGTCGAGTTATGAACATAATATGTGCTGAAGGAAACTGTAGGGTTTTAGAAGGTTATTACGAAATTGCAAGCCCACGCACGGTTAAGGCGCGAAATATGTTGTTAGTTAGTGAACTTCAGCACTGGCATTTAATTTTCCTGCAAGATGTACTTAACCTTTAAATATTCTTCTTCTTAATCTTCTTAATATATAAAAATAAGTTGCACTTTTCGTAGTCACTTTATAAGTCAAGAACGGGCTCACCTACCTGAACCAAATTTTCAGGGTTTATCCGGACTATTTAGTAGATGGTTTATGTGAAGTTTGAACAAAATCAGTCTATTAGTTCTTCATTTATTACACGTACCGGGCCACTAGTTATAATAACAATATTGTGGCGTGTAGAATACTATGACTACATATCTTTCCGTGGTTGTTCGTGAGAAACGATTGAGGCACATTCCGGGGGATGGGCAGCACCGCTCCCCTGTGTATTGTCGTTGACCAAAGTGCGGTCACCAACCCGCCTGCTTTGTATGGTAGGTACAGTCAGTGTCTCACATATAATGTCACTAAGGGTATTTGTATATGTTGCAATGCTCAGGGCGGACAAATAAAAGATGCCACCATGGTCAATAATATCGGTACAACCAAATTTTCCATATTGTTGTCAACATTTTTATCGTTCAAAAAGTGTGGCATATTTTGGTCATAACGCCAATGGTATCAAAGTGTACAAAAACGTGATTGGCCATATGTCTGTAAACATATTTATGGCGTTCTAACTGAAACGATCTTTTTGAAAATTTAAATGTGTCGGCTTTTTGAACGAATTCAATGTTATTTAATATTACAACGGGACTAAACGCGATATTATTTTTATAAGTTCCTGAGTACTTACTGCTTGAGGTTTCGGTTGCGAATCTGCGATGCTTTAGTAAGTTCTCAGGTACTAATAAAAATAATATCGCGTTAAGTCCCGTTGCAACGTTAAATAATTATAATGCAACGCGAAAGTTTAAAGAATTTAATATTGTCACAATATCGAAACTTTGTTTTGTACCGATGTAATTGACTATTTGGTTCCGTCTATTTATTTGAGTCCCCTGAGTGTCGCTATCTATCAGACGCTGATCGTAACTGTTTGGCAAAACCAATCTATATTTTGGCTGTTACTCTGGGGAAAGCCTAAGTTCATGTGTGGCCTTCAGATAGCTGATTATGACGTAGATCATTCGATCATTGTATCACAGATTCTTATAAATAATCAGTGAGATTTTCAAGTATTTTCAATGTTTTATCTTTTATCAAAAGCTATTGAACAGTTATTGGATTGGGCAAACCCCAGTGACTGTATTTGCAGATAAACTTATTTTAACAACCATTATTGCTTTGATAAAATCTGAATGACTCGTGTTATAATTTCTATTTCGATTGTCGTTATAAATAAGTCTTAACTATTAGTCATATCTAGAAATTTAACGAACGGAATTATAGTCCAGTAATTTTAGCAATTTTTATCCACGATCTGCGGAATAATTCCTAGTGAGCTGAATTTTTGTATACACCTTTATTATGATATTGTAATGATGATGTGAAAAATCGACATTGATATCGTGCCGGCTAAAAAAGTTATAGGGGTCCAAACGTCACGAAAATCAGTTTTTCGCAAATATCTCGCGATCTATTGCTCAGAGGTCAATAATGGTTTCATAAAAGTTGTTCGTCGTAAAATTGTCTACAAAAAAGATCTCTTGCATTTTTCTGAAGAATTAACCGTTTTTGAAATAGAGACTAGAATGCACTCACATGTGGTATTGTATACCGTACGCCGCATACCAAGGCATAAACCCTATTGTTTGTTTTTTTCCCTTTTTTGTTTGTGTGTTTTTTGTTAGTATGATGTTCTACATATAGAAATATAAAGGACTTGTAATACTAGTACAGTCAGGAAAATTGGAATATCAACTATAAAAAACTAAGTGGCAATTTTTTTTGTCACTTTATAACTCAAGAACGGGCTCACCGATCCAAACCAAATTTTCAGGGTTTGTACAAACTACTTAGTAGATGTATCATGTGAAGTTTGAACAAAATCGGTCGTTCACTTTATACGTAGCGAAGCACGTACCGGGCCGCTAGTAATGATATAGATATGCTATGTCCAGTGACGTTTGGACCCCTATAACTTTTTTAGCCGGCACGATATCAATGTCGATTTTTCACATCTTCATCACAATATCATAATAAAGGCGTATACAAAAAATCAGCCCACTAGGATTTTTTTTGCAGATCGTGGATCAAAATTGCTAAAATTCACATTGCATATCTATATCATTACTAGCGGCCCGGTACGTGCTTCGCTACGTATAAAGTGAAGCGACCGATTTTGTTCAAACTTCACATAAAACATCTACTAAGTAGTTTGTACAAAACCTGAAAGTTTGGTTTGGATCGTTGAGCCCGTTTTTGAGTTATAAAGTGACAAAAAAAATTGCCACTTAGTTTTTTATAGTTGATATTCCTATTTTCCTGACTGTGCTAGTATTACAAGTCCTTTATATTTCTACATGTAGATCATTATACTAACAAAAAACACACAAACAAAAAAGGGAAAAAAACAAACAATAGGGTTTAAGCATTGGTATGCGCCGTACGGTATACAATACCATATGTGAGTGCGTTCTAGTCTCTATTTCAAAAACGGTTAATTCTACAGAAAAATGCAAGAGACCTTTTTTGTAGACAATTTTACGACGAACAACTTTTATAAAACCATTATTGACCTCTGAGCAATAGATCGCGAGATATTTGCGAAAAACTGATTTTCGTGACGTTTGGACCCCTATAACTTTTTTAGCCGGTACGATATTAATGTCGATTTTTCACATTATCATAACAATATCATAATAAAGGTGAATACAAAAATTCAGCTCACTAGGAATTATTCCGCAGATAAAATCTAAAATTCCTGGACTATTATGTATATTGATTGTATTTTGTTTCTTGGAAAAGTACTTGACCGATTTTATGGCGGGCAAAAGTGGTTGCACTCTGACAAAAATAAGTGTAATTTTTCTTTTCTGTTTAACGGTTTTGTGCCTCGATCTGTCAATTATGACAGCTCTTATGTCCAAAGGGGTTAAAATATTACAGATGACGTCAAAGCTACAAAATAAAAACATAACCGAGTCGTTGAGAAACGCAATAAGTTTTTGGGTAGGTATGTATAATTAATATTTATAGCGGCCAGTGCTATTGTATATATATAGTCTTTGAAAGATAATGAAACCTACAGACTACAATTTCTATTAAAAATCCATAATAGATAGGTATCAAGCTGAAAATTATTTTCTATTGGTGATACAAAAACTTTTAACGATTAAGTAGGTACTCCAAACTAATCTTCAAAATTATACTATGCAGATTATAACAGACCATTTTTTGCTTATTAAATGCAAATCTTGGCAGAACAATTGAATACATACTTAGAGTTGAAAGACTTTTATCTTTTTTTTATAATAATTAATACGTAAATAATTTGTTAGGTCATTTAAGTAGGTAAGACGACAGGCGTCAGTAAAATTTTAACAGTTTATCAGTAATTTGTAGGCAATAAATTATGTGGGTATGCACTCGACCTTTATCAAGACAACAACCAAATTATCTTGACCTCCTCATTATTTGAATTATTACTCTACTCTAGTTCTACATACATTGGACGGTTAGTGTAAGCAATATTATTACAAAGCCCAGTCTACAAACATTTTGAATGTCAATTGCACGATGAATAGACGTTCCAAATTTAAATAAATGTTATTGATAAAATAAGTTTACGAAATTGCAAGCTGGCAATCGAATAGAAAAAAGTAATAATGAATGATTACGTAATAATAAGTGTATTGTGATTGTGGCAAGGCGATGCGCGATTGCAAGATTCCATATTCGAATTTTGAAATGTTTTGTTTTACAAAGTGCCAGTTATAATTTGGAATAAGAATGTGACTTTTTAAATTGGAGTGTTTGAACCTTTTTCCAATGTAGACAATTTGATAACGAACCTCTTTTATCAAGATGCGATTTTTTGTGCGATTGATAACGTAGATGTTTTTCGTTCATTGCAATAGTTACATCTGACCTAGAATACTTTTTTAATGAGGAAATTGTTGTTTCCTGAAATTCTTTCGCCGTTTCGTTGAGTAGTCTTTAATTGGCGTTGGTTCAAGTGAAGTGTTTGTTAGGAGTAGTGTTGTAGTGATGTCGTTAAACATGCCTGCGAGAATAGAGATGTTTTTAGAGAAGTTAATGAAGAGGATGCAGGGATATACTGTTTTAGGTGACGTACCTATTTTTTAAGCAGTGATTTTGTGACTAATATTGTTTGCTTGTTGAGATATGCGCTTACCAACATTTTTATATTAACTATATCATGACAATATGACCTTGTACTAACCTATTTCTTCCCGATGTGTCTTATGAAGTGACATTTCAGAAATTATCCTCTCATCAAGTACATAAATTACCAAACTGATACCAATTCTCTTGCCCAGGGTGGGCACTGTGGCAATTTCCAACTGTCTGGCCTATCTGAGACACCCATTTCCAACTGAGGATAATAATTCTACGTTCTACTTATCTCATATAATTAGTTAGTTATTTCTTATATTATGCTAGGTCAATTTAATCAAATTATAAATTATTTGACGGGCCCTTTGGTCTGATACGCTGGCTACCTAACCAAGGAACGCGGATTCGGGATGAACATCGGCATTTGTCCTCTAGTCATGAGTGTTTATAAAAGTTTAAGTATGTCTAACCGTGCCCTAGAATCCATAGTTCAAGCTTCGATATTAGTTTGGGGCTAGAATATTGGTGTGTCAGTCCAAAGAATGTACTTATTTATTTATTAAATTTCTTATTATCACTTAGGTATATCTAACTGTAACAGTGTACTAATACAACTTTGTGATCCCACGTGACATAGTCACGACTTGTAACACATGTTTATTATAATTAATAGCTCAGATAAATTAACTGTTAATTAACGATAAAGTATAAGATATAGATAAGTTCAGTCATAGGAACTTTGAATCGATTTGCTTTAAAAATAACGTACTTTTTCGTCAAAAATTCTTCGAAAATATGAGAAGGTGTGGTGTTTCAAAGGCAAACAACGCATGTTCGACCCTTACTTGTGTAGTTGCTGATGTCCATGGGCAGCGGTTATCTCTTACCATTAGGTGGCCCTATTGGTCGTTTGCCTTCCTCTTACATTTTTTTTATCAATAATTTAATTATTTTTTTGATAATACCTCGGCACATTAGCTCCTCTCTGCCAGATGGAAAGCAAAAGAGGAGCCCTAACTGCCATGACAACGGATATGTACTTACCATATTGATATCCTATACGTTGGCATCACCATTCCGGCCCACAAGATACTTCTTCACGCTTCTCTTGAAGGAGTCCAGGTTATAGGAATGATGTAACATGCACGCTGGTAACGCCTTCCATCGCTTAATAGATCGGCAAATAAATGACTTGCCAAACTTCTGGGTTCGCGATAGAATAGAGGCCATGGTAAATGAATAGCAACATTGACCAGCGCGCGTGGTTCTTTGACGGGATGGAGAAGGACGGATAAGGGAAAACAGTTCTTCAGACACTCACCAAGGTAAATGCGGTAGAAGACAATCAGGGAACCTATGTCCGTCCCCAACTGAAGAGGTTCAAGGTAATCAGGGCAAATCGAACGATTTATATCTATGCAAATATAGGTAAAATAAACTTGTCAACTTCTAAATCTTAAATTACGTACGAATCTCTTTATCTGTGTCGGAAAATCATATAATCCCGAATTATAATTTAGCTATCATCCGATAATATTCAAATTATCTTGTCTTCTATGTACATCAATACATAGTATAAAACAAAGTCGCTTTCGCTGTATGTCCGTATGTATGCTTAGATCTTTAAAACTACGCAACGGATTTTGACGCGGTTTTTTTTAATAGATAGAGTGATTCTTAAGGAAGGTTTGTATGTATAATACATGTAAGTAAGTACCACGGGCGAAGCCGGGGAGGGCAGCTAGTATAACATACAGCTCTGTATAAGAACGTGAAGCGAAGTCTTTATACACCTAAAAATTCTATGACTGACAAACAAACGCTCGATCAAAACTAGTAAGAAACTTGAAACATAGACGGTTTACCTATTTATAGTATCAAATAGGCATTGGATGAGTATGCAGATTTTAAAATGGGGGGAGGGGTTTATAAAAATTACGCTTTACGATAAGATTATTGATAAATTCGTTATTTAAGCAGTGAGTATTCGTTTATCAATCATTCCGTACCAGAGGGGGGAGAGGCGGAGTTGTATTTTTTTGGATTTTTTACGTGTCAAGTGTTTAAACAATTGTTTTAAATGGAATCGAAAGGTTTGTTATTGTTTATATAAAGTGTTAAGTTAAATGTTTAAGGGACGGTTTGCCACTGGTTTGCGATAAACGATTTAGGTCAGATTTTCTCTAAGGTTTGTCGATTGCTGCCCCACCGGCCTATGGGAGTTAGGAAATAGGGAGTGCACCTGTGCTTGCGCACTCTCTTGTGCACTATAAATATCCTGCGTATTAGGCTGATCGTAAGACCGGCTGCCATGGTCGAACCGGAAGAGTATTACTAGTGCTAAGAAGTTAGCCCGAGTATGCAAGTATTTCAAACGAAAGTAGGACTTTGGTTTTGTTCAATTTAATGTAAAGAAATTAATAGTTTTTATTTCAGTACGAAGACACTGTTTTAAAATTTTAAAGTTTCTTTAAAATAAAATATTAATTCGCACATTGACCCCAAATCTTTATTAGTATATTAAAGCGGAAGAGTTTGTTTGCGTTCAAAACGCGCTAATCTCAGTAACTACCGGTTCGATTTGAAAAAATCTGTTTGTGTATGTGTGATAGTCCATTTGTCAAAGAAGACTTTAAGCTATACAATAATACTATGGAACAAAGTCACTAGCGCTCGTTACTTATAAAATGTCCGAATTGAGCGAGTCAACATTTCATTGTTGTTCTGACCGAGTGAATTTACCGTAAACTTTTAGTAGGTACTTGACTCGGTTGTGGTAGTTCGTTGTGCAATGTGTCTGAATAAAGAATGCAACGGCCACCTTGGCTTTGAAACTTCTCTTTTACGAAATAATAGCCATGCTGTGTACCTCTCACTCATTTTGCCCCAGGGTTAGATTCGATCATAGATTTGCCCTCGCCATACTCCGAAATTGGAAGTAAAATAAGAGCGACAGTCGCTTCTTAGAGCAAGGCAACACGTTGACAGTCACCTGTTTAAATATATGGTCAACATGCTGTTTCGCTCTTATTTTAGTGCCCCATTTCGAAGTAGGCAGGAGCAAACCTAACTTGTTTAATGTATGGATTCGATGGACTTCAAAATGTATGTAATTTTCTACCAAAGCCCGGTTTGAGCACCAATTTGGCAAGCGTGATTATTAAGCGAACGAAACACATTTTTGTAAGGGTGCGTAAACTTCGAGCTCAGTTGGGGAGGGTGTGGGATCTTAAAGGCCAGCAACGCATCGGCAATACCTCTGGTGTCGCGGATGTCCATGAGCGGCGGTGATTGCTTACCATCAGGCGAACCGCAAGCTCATTTGCCGCCTCTGCCATAAAAAATCTGACGAATAACTGCCAAGTGGGATGTGGAAACTAATTTTCGCGCTCAAATAACCTCCTTCTCGCAATCTGCATCCACGCACTACCTACGCAATACTAACCGCTACACAAGCACTTCCATTCAATCATCGTTTTAATTTTTTGGCCGTCGTCTTCTGTTGCGGTAAACAGACTTAGGTGAAAAGTTAAAAGTACCTAATATTTATTTTGTGTAATAATTAAAAGTATGGTTTGTTTGCATTCGCTTGAATAAGCTCCAAAGTACTGAGATAATTTAACTTCTCTTTTACTTTTATAATCCTATTTTATCTCTCATAGTGTTATAAAGCCTTTTCGACAAATGGACTATCCAACACAAAAATATTGATTCAGTTCGAACCAGTAGGTCCTGAAATTAGCGCGTTCAAACAAACAACTCTTCAGCTTTATTATATAACAATTTCTCTCTTTTTTTGTATGTTTAATTTTAAGCAATTTTACATGCTAATTATTATTATACTTTTGTCTAAACCTTTTAAAATTATAAACAAAGAATTCTCTTTTCTCTTTTGTATTCCTTCTCCGCGGATGTGTGATCCTGATCATGGAATGATATAAAAGTCATAAATAATATATTGGTAGTAATACTGAAGAAATTAGCAATTTTTTCTTTATTTCAAGCACTAAGTTAATTTTCGTTCCTCACCGTCAATGTCGTTGTGACGGATAAGATTAACACAAAATTGTTTCATAACAATATGTAACAAATGCAAAATAAGACCACCACTATTACACCAAAGGCTTATGATAATATCAACATTGCTTAAAATAAAACAGGCACACTGATTATAGCTTTTTTATGGCCGGTCATATACTTTACCACTTTTCTTGCGAATAAATGAATTTGAATTTTGAATTTGAATTTTTACCTAATAACTACTAAATACGGTATCTAATCATAGTAAGCGTTAGTTTATTGTTCGAGATTTAAATATGTATTTTATTTTGTTATGGTATTCGTAAAATTCCATAGCACAAGAACAAAATATTTGTACTCATTAATTGGACTAGTAATAAAAATATATTTCGTAAACACTCATCTCGAGGTCATCCGTGCTTCGGAAGGCACGATAAGCCGTTCGTCCTGCGTCTGATCTCCCTACGGTCGTGTCAGATTGCTGTCCCACCGAACTATGAGAGCGAGGGAATAGGGAGTGTACCTGTGCTTGCGCACTCACTTGTGCACTATAATATATCCTGCGTACCTGGCTAAAACGACCGGAAGAGTTACTATTCTGGACCGATACAACACTGGGATGGATGTTTCCGCCATCCTATAACCTTGGTTCCTTCAAGAGAAGCGTGAAGAAATATCTCGCGGGCCGGTATAGCGATGCCAGCCGATAGGATACCACTTTGGTACCGCATCCGCTGTCATGGCAATTAGGGCTCCTCTTTTGCTTACCATCAGGCAGAGTGGAGCCAATGTACCGAGCCACTATAAAAAATCTAAATCGCTAAGGAATAAATATTACTCGCGCATAGAAACATTTTTTTTGTAATTAGTTTACTATTCCTAATCGTATTGAGGGCATTTATTGTCTTATGTCAATCGTCAACAGAATTACGTAACGGCCCCACGGAGTGCATCTAATACAATCAAACTATGCACTCACACTTTAAGTACAGGGCTGTCAACAAGAAGTGTTATTTGAATTTGTATTATTGTTGAACGTATTAATAGATGTCCAAATCAATCTTTTATATATTTTTGTTGGTTCACAACGGCAGGTTTCGTGTCTGTCCATGATAGTTGAATCGAAATATTGGAAAACAGAAACAACGTCATATTATTACATATTATTATAATCTTACGTAGATAATTTTTACTAATATAATAATTGGTTTGAATTAAAAAAACTTTATTGCGTTGGATATTCCATTTGTCTATGAAGATTTTAAGCTATAATATACCACTATGTGTGCGGAACCCAAAAACCACGCGGACAGGGTCGCGGGCGGCCGCAAGTAATCGATAAAACCCGAAAAGAACTAGAATCAAACCTATACAACCTACAAAGATCTATTTGAGCAAGTTTGCTAAGCCCTTTTGTAATTAAAAGAGAATTACGAAAGAGGTTAACAACTCGTCAAAAAGTCTCAGTCAAATTCCATATGACACTTTTCCAACCTCTTTTAATAACCTAAAGAGGTCAGAAACGCGCCTGACCTCTTTACTTCTCGCAGCCCTGCGTTGTGCGTGTGCGCAAGTCTCTTGTTTACACGAACGAGCGGTCACGTTCCCTTATCCGACAAATTGTTGACAATTTCTTTAAACGCACAGTTTACAAGCTATACCTAGTACCTATAACACAATGTGTCCGGAAACCAAAAACCACGCGGACGGAGTCGCGGGCGGCCGCTAGTAATCAAGAAAACCCGAAAAGCCCTAAAACAAATCCCAACAACCTATGCAAATCTCTCTGAGTAAGTAACCAAGCGGATTTCTAAGCTCTTGCGTAATTAAATGAGAATTGACAACATTTATATTTTTTCATGTGCTGTTTTTATTTTCTATTCTGAAAGATTTTCAAAAACTAAAACTTACGTATTTTTTCTTTTTCGTTTCTTTTCTTTCCTTTTTGCAAAATAAATTATCTAAAAACGACTAATTCTAAAAGAGCGTAAGTCAATGTCATGGGATGAACGAACATTTTATATTTGCTATTTTAAAAAATAAACTTGAATGACGGAAGTTCATACAAATGTTGCCAGGAGACTCTAGGGTAAATTCATGAAAAATGTTGTCCAAGTACCTAAAGTGCCACTTAAGTACCCAGTTCGTACTTTAAACTAACGTAAATAATGTTTTAGTAAGATTTCATAAAGCTATATAATTAAATATGGTAGATCAACTGAGTTATAATTTTTTCGCAATATTTAAAATCATGGGTTTTCCCCGATTGACCAGGAGTTTTGCCAATCCGGCAACACTCTACGATAAATGTACACACACATGCACAGTTTTCTGTCAGTTTGACAAGAAACAGTGTCAAACTTACGTTGCTTTTTTTTAATTCACGATGGCCAAAGCGAGGCCAAGATTGAATGTGTGTGGATCCGACGAGCATTGAATTTGGAAACTTTTCAAAATATCTTTTTAGTTACTGAATGAAAAAAATCAAAAACATTTTTTCTGTGTCAATTTAGCGAAAATCTCGAAATGGTTTTTGAATTATAGTACCTTATAAAAAATTAAATGTTGTCAATTGCAGAAGAGGTCAAAAACTCGTATTTCTTCAATATTCTGTCAAATTCCATATGTCACTTTTCTAACCTCTTTTAGTTAGCAAAAGAGGTCACAAATGCGTCTGATCTCTTTACTTCTCGCAGCCCTGCGTTGTGCGTGTGCGCAAGTCTCTTGTTTCTCAAACTCATCAGCTTTATTATAACAACAATCTCTCTTTTGTATTCCTAATAATAAGCAATTAATTCTTGATTTTAAGCACCACGTTTTAGTGTGTAGTTTTTCGTACCTCACCGTCAATGTCGTTGTGACGGATAAGGGCAGCCGTGATTGCTTAACATCGGACGACCTGTTAGCTTGTTTGCATCCTCTGCCTTAAAAAAGACTCTTTTAACCAAAAGAGGTCACAAACGCTCCTGACCTCTTTACTTCTCACAGCCCTGCGTCGTGCGTGTGCGCAAGTCTCTTGTTTACACGAACGAGCGGTCACGTTCCCTTATCCGCCAAATTGTTGACAATTTCACTAAACGCACAGATTACAAGCTATAATACCTAGTAACTATACAAAAACCAGGACGGAGTCGCGTGCGTTCGCTATTAATCGATAAAACCCGGAATAAATCTAGAAACACATCCTTACAACCTATGCAAATCTGTCTGAGTAAGTTTCGAAGCGGATTTCTTAGCTCTTTTGAAATTAAATGAGAATTACGAAAGTGGTCAAAACTTGTAACTTTTTTAATTCGTAACTAAATTCCTTTAGACACATTTCGAACAGCCAGAGCTCAGTTGTGGAGGGTATGGGGACTGAAAAGCCGGCAACGCAACGACCTCTGGTGTTGCGGATGTCTATGGGCAACGGTGATTGCTTAACATTGGGCGACCCGCTAGCTTGCTTGCCGCTTCTGCTATAACAAAAACCTCTTTTAATAACCAAAAGCATATATATATATTTTAATCAGCATATATATTAGAGCCTATATTTTTTAATAACATAATAAGCATGACATTTTATATTATAATTTTTAAATATTTCTATTTGTATTTGTATTAACATTTGAAAATTTGTCTGCCTAATAAAAACTCTTTTAATAACCAAAAGAGGTCACAAACGTGCCTGACCTCTTTACTTCTCGCAGCCCTGCGTCGTGCGTGTGCGCAAGTCTCTTGTTTACACGAACGAGCGGTCACGTTCCTTTATCCGACAAATTGTTGACAATTTCACTAAACGCACAGATTATTCAAACGAGACTATTTGCGGCACTTCTTTTATCGGTGAAATTATCGAGTTTGCATTTCTGGATTGCAATGTAGTTGGAGTAATGATGTTATTATTACACTACTTACTACTTGTACACTACTTACTTGTTTACTTTGGTGTATTGGTCAAGAAGTTGACTTTTAAACCAAAAGGTCGCGGGTTCAATCCCCGCACTGGATAAATATTTGTGTGCATGAACATGTCTCTTTGTCGTAGTCTGTGTGTTATATTATATTAAGTATATTTGTATAAATTAAAAAATAATTAAGTATGTTTAACCATTACCTAGCATCCATATTACAAGATTTATCAACCTCGAGTTTAGTTTAGGGCTATAAACATATAAAGTGAAAAGTAAAGTATATCAGATGTAGTATCAGACTATTAATGTCCCATTTAATAACTGCAGGGCAAAGGCAAATGATTTGAAATCATGTTTTCGTCACAAAGAGGGTTTTTTTGACAACGGACAATAGAAGGGTTTTTCGTGTATTGATTTTGAGCTATAAAGGAGTTTATGATCACAGATAATAAATTGCCGAAGGTGGTGATTGAGCAATAGTTTTATCAATGGCAATTGCAATTGACTCACATTACAACAATTACATTATTTAGGCAATAACAATAAGCAGGATTAGGTTTATTATTACAATCAAATTATTCGATTAGTAGATTCGACGAATATCCTTATGGTATTACTCGTTTTATTGTTTTATTAATATATACGGCAATTGAAGTGGAATTGTATGATAAGATGGCTAGTGCATTAGAAAAAGTGACGGGATCCCCGATTATATAAAAAACTAGCGGCCCGTCACGCGGTTCCACCCGCGTCCCGGGGGAACTACTTCCCTTACCGGGATAAAATATAGCCTATGTTACTCTGGGTGAATGTAGCTTTCCAACAGTGAAAGAATTTTTCAAATCTGCCAAGTAGTTTCGGAGCCTATTCAATTCATACAAACAAACAAAAAATCAAACCTTTCCTCTTTATAATATTATTATATTAGTATAGACTAGCGGTCGCCCGCGACTCCTTGCCCACATGGATTTCCGCACACATAGTGTTATACTATAGCTTAAAGTCTTCCTCGACAAATGGAGTATCCAAACATTATTTTTTTCATTTACAACAAGTACTTTCTGAGTATTGAGTAGACTAGCGCATTCAAACAAACAAATTTTTCTAATGATCAAGGATTTGGCAATCAATACTAACTTGCCTGATGATAAGTTAGATACATTACATTTAACACCCAGACCAAGCACACGAATGTTTCACCCGTGCGGGGTTCGAACCCGCGACCTCCTCCCCTAATAGGGGGCAGGACGTCTTAAAAAGAAATATTACTTTATTTGGATATTTTATTCCTTGGGCTAAATGGTACTAAAGAATAATTATATTTACTACTTGCGGGTCCTCTAAACGTTAAGGAAAATGAATAATAAAGACGATGCCACAGTAGAAAATATTATCAGAAACTCACAAACTATAGTGTTGGACAAGGATACTGTCCCAAATAATTTTAAATCCCTGTTATTTTTTTATACAGTAGTTGTTCAAATGTTACTCACATTATAATAATCATCAATGTCAATAGTTTCTTTCAAGTGATCAACTTCACAATATTTCTGTTTTCGGCCATCTGTTTAAAGCATATCGGCAAAATCTTTTTTGAACTAATACGGGGCTTGAGAATGATAAGATCAGACTTATCACGTCGGTAACAAGTATGCACTTAGAACAAATCCGAGCTATATTTGGAAAAGATTAAACAGTTTTTCGTTTACGCGGGCATTAAAATCCTGATTAATTGTATAATTAATTACAATATCAGCATGATTTTTAGATATTACATATTAATTTCTTCTGTAATAGAACTTTATCGTCATCATAGTTAAGTAGGTGTGTTTAGTGCTTTAGCTTGTCAATTAGGGATCAGATGTTAATTGATGGTGATATTATAAAACATTAAAATTCGTGACATATTAATCTAGTAATCCGTCGTCTAAAAGAGGTCTTAATTTTTTCGTTTTCTTTTTACTTACTTTTACCACGGTTTCTAGTTGGTGAATGTGGTGTCTTTTAGTGATCGAAAGTAGATTTTGCGTAACAATTTTTTTTTGTCTCTAGTGGTAAAGGAATATACAAACGGGCTAAGTAGTTTTGGAGCGTATTAAACTCAAACGCATCGAAAAAAATCTTACTATGTATAGTATTACTTGAGACAAAAATATCAATGAACTTGAATTTATTGCCTCAATTCAACAATTCTTAATGTGCAATAAAATATAATAAGATTATTGTATGTTAATAACACTATCAGACGTTAATACAATAAAATACATTTATCTGATAACTCTTTATAGATATGTTTGTTTAACTTGCGTGTATGTTTGTTTTATCATTCATCAGTTATCTTTGTAGATTAAAATACTTTTGATGAGGGTTATTATACGAAAGCGTTTTAATTGCGTTGTATTAATAAAAAACGTCTGATATTTTATATTATTATTAGAAAATGGTTACTTATCCGATAATGATTTACCAACAAATTATTAGGTAATTAAATTAAATAAATAAACATATTATCTTACAACATACCATTCAAAGATTATTTTTAATTTGGGATGTTATTCTTTTTAAGACATATTAAATTTTAAATCATCCTAAAAAAACGTGAGTTTTTAATCCACCGAGTAACGCGGCCATAAAAAAAGGTTAAAAAAAATCATAGCCTAGACTTCGGTACGTAATTAAATAAATAATTTCTACAAAAGACTATCACACCAATTGCCTTACCCGTAACTAAGCTCAGCGTTTGTATATACTATGGTATCTCAACATATAACTTTCTGTCCTCTGATCTGTACTGTGGCGCTTTTCCTTATTCCCCAGCACCGTCTTTGGAAATGTTCACAGGAAACGTTTTAAATACTCAATAGAATACGCAAATAAGTAGTAAAATACACGCATTGACGACGAATGACAGATATAATTAACAATGACATTGACAATTGAAGACCGTTGATTTCCTTGTTTTTTCTAACAGTACTTAATTGATGCTGCCATAAAATGCCTTGATGGCTTAGTGGTCTCGTGCTCCTGGGTTGAAATCCCGGGTCGGACAAATTGTTGTCGTTTTTTTTCGAACACTGCCCGTGTTTGAAATTGCAAAACCCGCATTTGGCAGGCTTGGTAATTAAGTCAAAACTCATCTTGTAACGGAAACATGATTTCAAATGACTTTTGCAGTGAGACATAATAGGCTAATAATAATTATACTTAATTGATTCAATGGGAATGGATTGATTACATTAATTATAACTCATTAACCCTCACTTCTATCTCCTCTAGTTATTTTTATGTGATCTTGCATTGTTATTTAATTATTTAGATAGTTTCTGCGATTCTCAACACGCATTAATTAAACTTGTAATAGAACAAGTGTTCAGTAGCTATTTCTAAATTGTGATATTACAAAACAAAATGAGCAGATTGTATGGTGGATCCATTAAGGTATTACTACTACGTACAGAGTGGATTTAGAGAACAAAATCTATACTTCAAGTTGGAGGGAAGATGCGGATAATTTAGTGAATTATTGTCTCTTCACCTATGAACTTGATCACTAATGACACGCCATTTGGTTTATTATTCGTCCTGGATTGATAGGTACATGTTTTTAAAAGACAAGCCTCCAATTTTTTTATTATAAAATTGTCAATTGACGGCAACTGTTGTCGAGTAAACACCTGGAAGAATATATTTCGAGTGATGGAAGATCTCAAAGAGTGGATGGTTACGCGCCACGCCTACCCATCAAATCTGCAATGCCAAATTATTCAGACAAAAACCCTAATTATTCTACGTAGTATTTTAAACCGACCTTAAAAGACACAAATTGAAAGGCAGGACGGAATTTCTCAATTGAACTATATCTTAGTGTTTTCAACTATATATTAAAACCCCTGTCTGTCTGTTCCAGATGACATTGGTGGCGATTCGACATACACCATGGCGTCGATAAACTCAAGTGGTGACCTCAAAAGTCCGGGAGACCCCCCGGACAAGAAGATCACAGACGCCGACGCCGAGAAACAACCTCTCTCTGGGGTAAGTGCAGATTCGCTTCTAAGACTAAGGATTTAAGGTTCTGAATAGGTTACATGCGTTGAATCCCTTAGACGGCTCTTGGGTTATGTGCCTTCAAATAACCTATACATCCATTTGCTTAAAGAAAGCAATAAAGAATTGCTTGATGAGAAAAGTATATTAGAAGATACAAGATTTATTAAATGACGTCGTCAAGAATTTGTGTGTTTGACAATTTCTTGCCTCATTGCACGAGTTGTTGTTCTATTTATTAGATTAAATTTTTTATTTAATATTTGACTTGAGTATTTGACAATATGAATAGCATTGTAAATACAACATATTATAGCATTTGAAAAGAGCATCTCTCGTGCTTCGGAAGGCTTATATCCTACTTCTATTATAAAGGCGAAAGTTTGTATGTGTGGATGTGTGGATGTGTTTTGTTACTCTTTCACGTAAAAACTACTGAATGGATTTGAATGAAACTTTACCACAATATAGCTTATACATCAGAATAACACATAGGATATTGGAAATCGAAATCCACGCGGACGGAGTCGCGGGCGGCCGCTAGTCTTTTGATAGTTTAACAATAAATCATTTATTATAGGAAATACTTTTAGCATTACAAATACTCATATTTGTCCTCAAATGTTTGTTTTGTACGAGAATAGAACTTTTGCTTATTCAATATGCACTTAGTGTAGAAACATATGTAGGTATTTAGCGGAAAAAACGCGGCCAACGTTCGTTTTCCCTACAATAACGGGGCGTAATTTCGGCAGAGTGTGTCATCCTCCATTTTAAATACAATGCAGACGTAATCCTGCCGAACTTCGGTCTGTTTATATCTAAATATATAAAACTCGAAGGTGTCTGACTGACTGACTAAGGATTTTGATAAATTCCACCCCTAAGGGGTTAAAATGGGTGATGAAAGTTAAAATTTGACAATTTTAAACCGATCGGGCTGAAACTTTGCTGCATGCAAGTTATTATGACGTAGGCATTCCCCAAGAAACGATTTTGATCCTAAGGGGATTAAATGGGGGATGAAAATTTATAAGAAACCAAAATCCACGCGGTTGAAGGCGCGGGCGCCGCGTGTTACTTAATAAATGAATAAAATGTAGTCGAAATAATGATGATTGTTTATTGTTCTCTTTTATTCTTAAGTCGGAAATCTTTTTATTACATAATTGACCCAGTTACTTAGATATTAATGATCAAATTCATTAAAATGACATATAAAGACAAAAAGGTCGGAATACCGGAAAAATCTGGTTTTGAGCAGTGTATTAATTGGTTCTAAGTAGTATTAACTGATGCAACAGAGAGGAAAGGCACGATACACATTAATGTTTATTTATCGACTATTTTTGGTTTTGATAGACAGGTTAGTATAGTGGTTAGAGGGTCACTGGTTCAAATTTAGCTAGGATCAAACGTGTGATGAACATCGGCATTTGTGTTCGAGTCAAGGGTTTATTTATTAATAGTAAAGTAAAGTAGCCTAAAACACAATGTCTTTAATATGGATACTCGTAGATAGTAGATAATTATATTATTAATAATCCTTCCGGCCGTTCTCGACCATGGCGGCCGATCTTATAATCAGCCTAGTACGCAGGATATAGGTATTATAGTGCACAAGTGAGTGCGCAAGCACAGGTGCACATCCTATTCCCTCACTCTCATAGTTCAGTGGGACGTCAATCTGACACGACCGTAGAGAGATCAGGCTCAAGATCATCGGCTTAACAGGCCTTCCGGAGCACGGAGGAGCTCAAGATGTTATTTTTCGGTCACCCATCCGATGACTGGCCTCTGCGAAAGTTGCTTAACTTACGATCCCAGACCGAGCGCGCCAATACTGTACAAATGATGGATACAAATGCACATAATACAACTGAATAAACGAACAAACATTTGCTCTGATAAACGTGTATTACTCTCACTTATTACTTAGGTAGCACTAGCATTTACAGCCACTTAATAATTTCCATTGTTTTATTGTTTCTGAAGTGTTTTCCGACTAACGGTTCATCAGACATTTATGACGTAGAATCACTATCACTACAAGGTATAAAACAAAGCATTTTTCTGTGTGTCCCTTTGTATGCTAGAATGTTTAAAATTACAAAACAGCATGCAGTTAATCAGATAGCGTTGATTTCAGTTTTCTCATATAACCTTCCTCCACAAAGGGACTATCTAACACAAAAAGATTTTTACAATTGGAACCAGCAGTTTTTGTGATTAGCGCTTTCAAACAAACGAACAGACTATTTATTTTATTTTATAGTAATGATAGCGATGGTGGCTTAGTGGTACGGACCGCGCCTTACATTATGTGCGGTCCGTGGTTTGAATCCGGGCCGATTTTTCGAAATCTACACTTGTGTGGATTTGTGCCATGAGCTCGGCGGTGAAAGAAAACACCGTGAGGAAACCTGCACATTCAGATAGTTTCTGACTTTAGTTCAGTTCGATCTGAATGTGTAACCATGATCCGAAGTCTGTCTGGTTCCCCTCTAAGGGTTGCAAAGTTCTGATGGCAGTTGCTTCACTGTAATAACCAGACTCGCCAAATCTTGGATCATGGTCAAAGCGGACCCAGCAAAGAAACGGGATTAACGCTAGGAAAAAGAGTAAAGATTACTATTGATTGGATGTGTGATGATGATAACTATAATCTGGGAGATTCATCCAGAACTGATGACAAGGATGACAACTTTAATTTTACTAATGATATGATTTTTATTTCCAGAAAAAGGAAGAAAGATGGTGGAACACGCTTATGCAGGTGGCTATCCCGTTCTTCATCGCGGGATGCGGGACCATCGGAGCCGGGCTTGTACTTGGAACAGTTACGGTGGGTACATCAATCATCAGATATCGTCGGTCAACATCAAACATACAAAAGTATACCAACACTAAAGGCCAGCAATCATCACTACCTTTATAAATCATCCATTTCATCATTTTCAACATATTGTTATACTATAGTTTAAAACCTTCCTCGAGTAATATAATAATAATTTATTTATTTATTCAGTCAACTACAGGACCACTTATAGGCTATAACATAAATATTTAGATCACCATTCAATAAGACACAGCAATAATCCGGACATGACAACAGTAATGGACTATCCAAAACAAGAGATTTTTTTCAATTGTAATCATTAGTTTCTGAGATTAGCGCATTCAAGCAAACAAACAAACAAGCTCTTTAGCTTTTTTATGTTAATAAATAAATAAATGCCTTGGACTGACACACCAATTGCCTAGCCCCAAACTAAGCTCGAAGCTTGTACTATGGAAGCTAGGGAACGGATAGACATACTTAAATACTTTTTATAAACATCCATGACTCGAGTACAAATGCCGATGTTCATCACACAAACATTTGCCCCTAGCGGGATTCGAACCCACGACCCTTGGTTTCGTAGCCAGGGTCTCTGACCACTCGACCAACGGGCCCGCCAAATATTAGTCATAAGATAAGTATATATCAGTTTTTATTAACTGATCTGAACTCATATATCCATCCACCATAATTTATCAATTAGCCAAAATACTCGTAGAAGTCCACTTAAATAGATTCAATTATAAATCTACGGCAATAGGCGCTAGAATTTTAGGTGCCTTAAAACAATAACATGCATAAGACTTGTTCTAGTAAAAAATAATAAGTACAGTAATGTTTAATATAGATAGAGACGAACTTCTTAGCTATCCATGGATTCTCCGTGCGGGTGCCGGGTCCATCGCGTGGAACAGATATGTTGTATGAGAATGGTTTATGTAAAACTAACATGTGTAAATGTTGTTTCAGCGATGGGACGTGTTTCAGAACGTGTCAGCAATATTAGTATTAGTGCCATCTCTCTCTGGGCTTAAGGGTAAGTCGAATTCACAATATTTTTGAATATTAATATTTAATAATTTTATGTCTTTCCTTCCACTCCTTATGGCATAGTTACAATGATAAATAAATGGATTTATCATCCCAGTCGTCTAGTTAGAATTTATGGAAGTACTAATTCCCTTAACCCTAGTTCTTATGACAGCAATTTATCACGAACTTAGGGAAAGCAGCCGTAGGAATTTGGTCCTGCGCGTTTTTTCTACTTACCGATAAATCAATAATAAAAACTTAAAACCATAATAAATGCCTTGGCACACACCAATTGCCTAGCCTATTTTAAGCTAGAAGCTTGTACTATGGATGCTAGGGAACGGATAGACATACCTAAATACTTTTTATAACATCCATGACAAACATTTGCCCTTAGCGGGATTCAAACGCGACCCTTGGTTTTGTACCCAGGTCTCTGACCACTAGACCACCAGACCCGTCAAAATAACACCGCAAACTTCTAGAATTTAGACCTTTCTCACTCAACTGAGTGTTTGGAATAAAAACAAAAACACACTTCTTTAGTCCAACCCGGGATTTAAAAAATATTGCTCCTGCCATCAAAATTACTATTGTAAAACGGAACGTATTTCTCAGTAGTAAGACTGCATCATTGCCGCGAACCTTTCGCGAATTGTAATGACTCCCGCGTCACCTCGACCAATCGCAGCGCGGTGCGAACCGTGACGGCCAATCACGGCCTCGCGCCGACAAACTTTGACGTACTTTTGATGGGCCCGTTGGTCTAGTGGTTAGAGACCCTGGCTACGAAACCAAGGGTCGCGGGTTCGATTCCCGCTAGGGTCAAATGTTTGTTTGATTAAAAAGTATTTCTATCCGTTCCCTAGCATCCATAGTACAAGCTTCGAACTTAGTTTGGGGCTAGGCTATTTGTGTCTAAATAATTTATTTACAAAATTAAAAAAATGTAATTTTGCGAAACTTTAAGTAAAAGCATTAACCCAGCAGTATTTAGTTTAATTGTGGACATTCACATCTACACTATTTTATAATCTGTTATCGATTTAAAGACTAAATAATAAATACAAACGTCACAAGCCCATCTGATTGGACTCATCGATCGTGATAATAAGATACCTGCGTAATTAGAACTTTTACATCATAATATTATCAAATTAATGCCATTATAAATAAGGCGAAACAGAGATTCGTTTGTAGATAGATGTTATAAATCTGGATTATTAGATGAATATTTATAGATAGGGTCATTTAATCGGTAAATTAATCGATCTTTTATTTTAACATCGCTTTTGAAAATCTTACTTTTAAACATAAGGGGCCATCCATAAAGTACGTCACACTAATTTCATGAGTTTTTGAGCCCTCCACCGTCCTTGTCACAGGTGGTCACATTTCTGAGACCCCCCCCCCTTCCTAGTGTGACGTCACATGTTTTGCTATTAACATCGAAAAAATATTAAATCAAAACAGCAGTTACGAAATTAGTTTTATTACCATTTAAATTAAGTACTTTTTTTATGAAATCAACATAGTATGTATTAAATATTTGAAACAATAACAAAAAAATAAACTAATGAATATAAAGAAAAAGAAGAAAAAGAAACTCAATCATCTTCAGTCCATGGACTTTAAACCCAGTCCTTTAAATTATTTATAACTGGCATGGCAGTCACTTCACAGTTCACTTCGTTTATCACGTCAGGAACATTAGTGGTGTCAACATCTTTTCATCCAACGCGATTAGTACCTCTAGATTTTGAAATGTGATGTCACGAAACTTAGGACCCCTCCCACCCCTTGTCACACTTTGTCGACCCCCTCCCCCCCCTTTACGTGTGACGTACTTTATGGATGGCCCCTAATGTGAACAATGTACGTACATACAGCATACATATTCTATTATTAAATTGGTTCATTTGGATGAGGTTTGTCCTTCTAAATACGATTATTATCTAGATATGTCTATACTAATATAATAAAGCTGAAGAGTTTGTTTGTTTGTTTGTTTGAACGCGCCAATCTCAGTAACTACAGGTTCGATTTAAGCTAGTCCATGTGACGGGGAAGGCTTTAGGTTATTATTGCAATCCACGCGGACGGAGTCGCGGGCGGTCGCTAGTTACTATATAAAATAAATAATAAATAAAAATAAAAAATAAATAAAAAATGAAAATAAAATATAAAAAGGCGGTCGCTAGTTACTATATAATAACATTTATGTATATAATAGATGAGACCTTTCATGTTACATCTTGAATAGCATGCGAAGCATAAAACCTGAAATTAATTTCTATGGCACCAATGGGTAAACAAACAAAGTAGCTCGTCCTACAAAAAGATATATTTTTTTTAAAGTTGCCCAATTTTCTCTGCTTCAAAACACTTTACCCGTAACTTATATTTTTTCCCCAACCTATCATTTAGTTTCCGTTCACGGCCTTAGAACAACAACTTACATGGCAGATAAGAATCGGTCATTTTCTAAATCCACCAGTCATTGTGATGGCATAATTGATGTGACAATGACAGTGGAAGATCAAAGTATAGTTTGTAGATGTCATTTTGATAGGGCTGAACTATTAAATGATTGCAAAATCCACACACTTTATGTCAACATTACTTTATGATCTGATTTTGAGATAAACTTGAGTACACGTGTTACGATACGGACAACAGAATATAATAATAGGATCTGTGTTGTGATTAGGCTCTTAATGTGTCAATGTTGGATGCATTGTAACCTAATTTAAGAGGGCTTGGACGGCAGCGTTTACCTGTAAGGTCCCGTTGGTCTAGTGGTCAAAGACCCTGGCTACAGAACCGAGTGTCGCTGTTCGATTCCCTCTAGGACCAATTTTTTTGTGATGAACATCGGCATTCGTACTCGAGTCATGGATGTGTGTAAAAAAAGTATATGAGTTTTTCTTTCTGTTCCTTAGCATCAATAGAACAAGCTTCGATCTTAGTTTGGGGCTAGAAAAATGGTGTGCTTGTCCAAGAATTTATACATATATTACAATTACTCCGATAATAACTTCCACCTTATCAGCCAACTATAGCGGCTGCCCGCGACTCCGTCCGCGTTGTTTTCGGTTTCCGTACACAAAGGTTTATATTGTAGCATAAAGCCTTCCTCGTCAAATAGGCTATTCAACACAAAAATATTTTTCAAATCGGATCAGTAGTTCCTGAGATTAGCACGTTCAAACAAACAAACTAACTAACAAACTCTTTAGCTTGATTATATTAGTATACATTAATTATGTTTGATAACGATCGCAAATCATGTGAAAGCCCTGGTTATCTTGACCTTCCATATTTTTTGCATCCAATGTCATTAGTAGGCTCACTGTCCATTTAATAGCTAAATAACACGTTTCTATACCATCTTGACGAGCTCGCTGGCGTAGTTGTTAACACTCGATTGTTTCAGCAACTTTTATTGGATGGGTAACAAAAAATTGTCATAAGCTCCTCCGTATACGCTATCCGTAAAAGTGGCAAATAAATAAAAATATACATATACTAATGTAATAAAGCTGAAAAGTTTGTTAATTTGAACTCGCTAATCCCAGGAGCTACAGATTCGTATTGAAAAATCATCTTTATGTTGGATAGTTCAAAACTTGAGAAACACTTTAAGCCTAATCTGGTCGCTAGTAAATAAATAAAATAGTAACCTTTTTTATTGAAGTCGGTAAAAAGGCCAGAACTCTCTGTTCTTACATGAGCATCAAGCAAAGCCTGAGACTAGCAATGGGCATAGCATAGACTATACTCGTACATGCAAGGGGGGCGTTAATGGGCTGATGTTAAGAATGGCAGAGCATTTTAAGTTTTACATATGTCTAGTAATTTAAATAGGGTTATTTATTATATAGGTTATGTCACAGCTACCCCCTTAAAAATATCATGTAGACATCATGCCTAAAAAATAGATCCCACAGAAATATGGTGCCCATTTCCACAATTTTAACGACACACTGATTACTTAAATATACCATTCTGTCTTTACGACTATAAACATATTTGTCATTCTCATCATTACTCAAACTTACAGCAAAAAAGGTAATACAGGTATGTAATTGTATTCATACTATGTTATTTCACACGAGTTTATTTTTCGCATGCAATCTCTTTGGTGTAAACAATTTGTGATTTTAACTGTAAGCCCATTTGGAGTTATTACTACAAAAAGATAAATAAATAATTGGAGAGATAAAACATTTCCTAATTGTCTATCTGCGTAGATGGTATTCTTTTTATATTATCTTTTTAGGGTTCCGTAGTCTACTAGGAACCATTATAGTTTCGTCATGTCTGTCTGTCTGTCTGGCCTGGCTTTATGATTGTTTGATTTTTATTTACACCCTGGTATTAGTTATTACACAAATAAATAGAAATAGCTTAGTACTGAAAGTATTGGTACTGGCTGTAGGTAACTGGTTCAATTCCTCAAGCAAGTCAAGCTTCTAAAATTGATCATCATCATCATCATCATAATCATCAGCATATCGCAGTCCTCTGCTGGACATAGGCATCTCCTAGGGCCCTCCACTCAGCCTGATCCAAAATTGATGACGAATATTATTTATTTTGGAAAATAAATTAATTTACTTGTTTTTTTTATACGTAAAAGAGAGTTAACAAAAACATTATCACCTTTTGGTGATAATAAAGACTTTATTTTAATTTTGACAGACCTGTTGGTCGAGTGGCTAGAGACCCTGGCTACAAAACCAAAGGTCGCGGATTCGAATCCCGCTAAGGGCAAATGTTTGTGTGATGCAAGGCATTTATTTATTTATTATTTATTTTATGAAAGTTTACGTTGCTTTCGTAAATTTAAATGTGTTTACATCGTATCTCTTATATTGTTTGTTGATTCCGGACATGGATAATTTACTTATAATATGTTCTATTTTGGAACAATAATATTCCAAGATATAATATGCGGAAATTTCCTCCAATAACTAGGCATTGTTTGTTACCAAATTATATTGAAGTTAGGATATTAGGAAGTTTTATGATTTCCATCATCAGATAAATTGGTATGACAGTCCATGGATTATGTATAATAAATTAAATAAATAAATTCCTTGTATTAACACACCAATTGCCTAGCCCCAAACCAAACTAAGCTCGAAGCTTGTACTTTGGATGCTAGGAACGGATAGACATCTTCTTATATATAAAATCGATCGCAAAATGTGTTGGTAAGCGCATAAGTCAATAACGCCTGGACGAATTTGCTCAATTCTTTTTTTAAATTGTTCTTTTATGTAGAGGAATGGTTTTTAGGCAAGAAATGACTTATCTAAGGGAGGGGCGACGGGACGGGTCGCTAGTGTTTTATATGTATATTTTCAACTGCCTACGTGGCGCAGTGGCTAGTGTGTCGCACTTTAAAGCGGCGGCCGCGCCGGAGGTCCTGGGTTCGAATCCCGAGTCGGACCGATGAAATTGTGTCTATGTTTTCATGTTGTGATAACACAGACACAGTCCGGAGTTTGGAAGTTGGCGGTGTATTTACACCCCCGTGCCTCGGAAAGCACGTTAAGCCGTTGGTCCTGCGCCTGATCTCTCTACGGTCGTGTCAGATTGCTGTCCCACCGAATTATGGGAGTGAGGGAATAGGGAGTGCACCTGTGCTTGCGTTTTTACTTGTGCACTATGTATCCTGCGTACCTGGCTAATCGTAAGATTGGCCGCCGTGGCCGAATTCGGCTAGGAGGGTATTATTATTATTATTATATGTATATTTAGATGTCAATGCATGAACAGAGAAACTATCGACGTTTATTTCGTAATTTACCGCTAGTTTCTAGTACTTACGACGCACTTCAATTACAAGTGCTATAATTATTCTAAATGTTTTGATAAGGACACGAGCATTACCTTAAAGATAAGAAGACAATTCGACATTGGCTGATAAGAAAATTGCATAACATAAGGTATATCGTAGGTACATTGTTTTGAGAACAATTCCGTAATACTTACATATTTTGTCTACAAAACATTAGAATTGCGTAATCTATATTTTTTGATAAATTTCCAACGGTTCATTGCAATTCGAAACTAGATTTAAAAGTTGAAACCACAAAAGACTGTTTTTTTGCCCAACCCGGGAATCGAATCCAGGTACACGATCACGGCATGTTACTCTAAACCACTAAACCAACAAGGAGTACATACTAGTATGGTGACTTATTAACAATGATTTGGCAGTGTTTTGGCAATGGTCCACAAATTATTTCAATACACTAACTACGCCTTGTTAATTGAGAAGGAACAAAAAATATGAGGTGAGATAACAATTTCAATAATGCTATAATTGGATGACATTTTTGTTTTAAAATCTTATTTATTTTAATCTATGTACACGGATTAAACTACCTTTGTATGACTTTTAAAGTTATTAATATACCTAATTATAATTATTAATTAAAATCACAATTCCTACATGCTTCCCAGCAGAAGTATGTATGATAACTATTCATTTCTAATTAAATTTAACAGTTTATTTGATTGTCATTTCAATTATGAACCATTAAAACAGCGTTTTAAAAAAGTTACAGGACTCTGGAGTCCTCAGATACGTCCTAATTAGGGGTAAAATGGCTAGAGTTGAATACGTGTAAATATTTGTAACACAACATTCGTCAATGAGAGCTTTGATGACAAAGGTGAGGAGTCCCTTGTTTTAACGTTTAATTATGATCTAAATAAAAATTAAGTTATTTGTAAATTTGTAAATGTTTAAACTTCTTTAGTCAGGTAGTTTCTGTTAAAATAATTCTAGTTCTGCTTGGTTTTAATTATCTGATAAACGTTTCTTTTTTTTTCAGCAAAACATTTATGTATGTAGGTATAATCAAATAAACACAACTGTTTTTTATAGCTATAATCATAATGTTTTAAAGACATGCTATTCACTACGGAACCGCATTTTAAAAACTTAGTCACTCTTGGCTGATTTACATCTAGCAACATTTACCCTTATTTTCCTCAATTGACTATACATTCCTGAGACGAGTAAACTCGCCTACCGCCGTGCGGGAACGCTTTTGTCAGACGGCATATCTCGTCACGCGACTTTCGGAAAACGAGTTATATCGTCTTCAGTATACGGTGAAGGTTTTGTGAACGATGAGCCCGCAGGGAAAGGGTTAAGGTCACTTTCAGTGTTATAACGTTTGACAGGTAGGGCAGTTTGCATTAGAAAATATAGATGGCGTTTTCAGTTATTTTCTCGAAACTTTTCCATATTATCTTATAGCTGCCGCCCGCGACTCCGTCCGCGTTTATTTCGATTTCCAATAGCCTTAAGCCTTCCTCGTCAAATGGACTATCCCACACAAAGATATTTTTTCAAATCGGACTAGTAGATCTTGAGATAAGCGCGTTCAAACAAACATACAAACAAACTCTTCAGCTTTATATATTAGTATAGATATAGATTGTTAAAACTATCCCTGGACTACTACAACTTCTTAAATACCGAAATGAGCCAACAGCAATTAATTTTTATTTGTTTGATAATATGGTTGAACACTTTAAGGGGATTTACCTTATATTGGTTTGCAACATACTTTCAGAGAATTGTAAGGTTTTGAAAAGAGCCCATTGTTCTATTTTAGTTTTGTCGTCATTATGTAGTAAATAATGTCAGTTAATATAAATGTTTGCCATTACATTATTTATTAAATAGGTATGTGAAATGGTTTCCGTTATTCACAATGTTAAAATGTATTCTGACAGTAGGTAGTAGTTTACGTTATTTTGTGACTTGTATTATTAATAAAATATCTTTTCATTCATGTTTGAGTCATTTAGTGTAAAAAAATATTCAATTAATTATTATTTGTCGTTCCATCCAATTCTAGTTCGGCAACTATACTCTGTCCACTATATGAAGCGTCTTTTGACAGGTCGCCGATTGACAACATTGGTGATATCCTAAAGTATCTCAAATGTGTCAACAATCCGATTGTACTGTTATCATTATTCGACTTAGGTACGTAAAAAATAACCGATTTCGATAAACATGCGTTTTGATTTAACATTCTCTTAGATTTATTGAGTTTATAAATTAAATATAAAACAAGTAAGTCATATTAGTAAAATAAATTTAAATCCAAATGTTGTTACCTTTCTATGTAAAATATACATTATACCTTATGAACATGTTATGAAGAAGTTTAGATTTATTCATAGCATTTATTTCTATCGATTATTTGTAATCGGGGGCACAATCGTTCTAATCGTTTTTCGTAGCACATCACTGAGTTGGCAGTAACCGTCCATGAAGAACAATATTCTTTTCTCGAAAATTAAACGAAAACAATTCGAACTTTCATGGGCGTGAGCTGTCAAAAGACGCTTCATAAAATGGACAGAGTATAACTATACTCGGTCCACTATAAGAAGCGTCTTTTGACAGGTCGCCGATTGACAACATTGGTGATGTCCTAAAGTATCTCAAATGTGTCAACAATCCGATTGTACTATTATCATTATTATTCGACTTAGGTACATAAAAAATTACCGATTTCGATAAACATGCGTTTTGATTTAACATTCTCTTAGATTTATTGTAAACAAATATAAATCCATATATTTGAGTTTATAAATTGAATATAAAACAAGTAGGTCATATTAGTAAAAGAAATTTAAATCCAAATGTTGTTACCTTTCTATGTAAAATATTCATTATACCTTATGAACATGTTATGAAGAAGTTTAGATTTATTCATAGCATTTATTTCTATCGATTATTTGTAATCGGGGGCACAATCGTTCTAATCGTTTTTCGTAGCACATCACTGAGTTGGCAGTAACCGTCCATGAAGAACAATATTCTTTTTTCGAAAATTAAACGAAAACAATTCGGACTTTCATGGGCGTGAGCTGTCAAAAGACGCTTCATAAAGTGGACAGAGTATAATTATTCGTTTAAGCAAGTAGAAAACGACATGCAGAAAGACGGTTCATGACCTGTAGTTACACAAATCCTTTCTAAGCTTATGCCTGCGTCATAACATGTTCTTTCATGCTAAAGCCCGATTCGTCCAGTGGTTTGGGCTGTGCGTTGAAAGCTCACTATATCAGTCACCTTTGAGTTCTATCTATTTAGATTTAGATGCTTGCACAACCAAACAAATATAACCCATTAGCTATCCGTTCGCGACTTCGCCCGTATGGTATTCGGTTATGTTGCAAACAATATGTTTGTTTTCCCTTGTGTATATAATTTTTTTCGCGTTAAAAGGTACCCTTTTATTTAATCCGGTCTTCTAACTTTACGTCTGCAAAATTTCAAAGCAATCGGTTCGGTAGTGACGGCGCAAAAGCTGAACAAACAAACAAACTCACTTTCTGATTTATAATATTAGTAAGGAGAATACTTATAACTTTGCAAGCACCAGACCCCGCGGCATATCAAAGATATCTTATAACAATACTGTCTCATTCATTAAGTTTATTGCCGTCTGTGGTAGGTCTCTCGACTTACAGCTAAATAGCGCGTAAGACTACACTAACTTTGTGATTTGTGTAAATTAATAAAGATAAGAGCGTTTGCTGATATTGCAAACTCAACCTTGCAGTATATTTCAGTTTGAAACACGTCTCTTGACCTTTTGAAGGGGGTATTGGAACTTAATAAAGTTAGAAATTGAATGTTCTCTTTTTAAGATTTTGCACAACATGAGTATGAGTATAAAATACATATGACTTAAATCATACCAATTGATAATTTTATGTTCATCAATAAAACAAAATAATTTTATTCGGGAAATTGATTTACCCAGTGCCGTAACCAGCCTTTTATGCGCCCGGTGCGAGCTTTCAAAACTGCGCCCCTAGTACCTATCTACCAGTCTGGTCATTTCTTCGCCCCTCCAGGGTCGGCGCCCTGTGCCTGGGCACCCTCGGCACCGCCCTAGTTTCGGCACTGGATTTACCTTCATGGTAAATTCGAAATTAATTTGCACGTCGATACTGTTTTTTGCCCTATCTTAAATGGCCTGCTAAGAAGAGGTGCTGCAAGGATATTAAAGTTTTTATTAATGTCAATATTACAATAATGTAGGCAGTAGGAAAAGACACTATCATACTAATATTAATATTATAAATGTGAAAGTTTGTTTGTATGGACGTTTGTCCGTCAATCACGCTGAAACTAATAAACGGATTTTGATGAAATTTGCAATACAGGCAGGGTATGGGCTGACTTAGATGATAAGGATACTTTTCATCCCGATTGAATGCTCACATTGGATTCAATAGGAATCATGATAACGTGGGCAAAGCTAGCTAGGGTAAAAGCTATACAATAATTTATTTCATTACGTTTCTGAGATAAGTATTTACAACTAATGTTAGGTATATACAGGAAAGTTTATCATTTTACAACTATTTGTTGTAACAATATTACTTCCAATGTTTCCTTTGCCATTTGTTATATCAGTCACGCATTTTTATTGCATAGTCGACTGGTAATAGAGGAATTTTATTTGCTCAGTGCTATCAATTTTTTTATATAAATAAGGATATTTTAAAAATTTATTTAAAGTGACAGATTATAGTCATAAGCATTTCTTTTAAATTAATAGTATGGACGGTCGTGTCAGACTAGTGTTCAGGGACCCTGGCTACAAAACCAAGGGTTGCGGGTTCGAATCTCGCTAGGGGCAAATGTCATAAACATCGTCATGTGTGTGTAAGGCCAAGCAATTTATTTATTAACTGGCCTTCCGTCGCGGTTTCACCCGCGCGTATTTTCTTTTTTCAAATATCGTTAGTACCCTATGTTCTCCAAGGAGAGTGTAGCTATCCAGCAGTGAAAGAATTATTCAAATCGGTCCAGGAGTTTTTGAGTTTCTTCGTTACATACAAAAATACAAATCTTTCCTCTTTATAATATTAGTTCAGATATTTATTAAAGGTCTACCTTTCTTATAAGTTCGCCTTTATGTATTTGACTTAAATATATATTAATTTCCAAATGTTTCGTTGTCCACAGGTAATCTAGACATGTGCCTCGCGTCGCGGCTGTCGACTCAAGCAAACCTGGGTCACATGTCGTCCCCGCGAGAAGTCATCGCGATGGTCGTTGGAAACATATCATTAGTTCAGGTAACACGCATTTTATGATTAAGGGAAATTTCGGAGGGAGATGTACAGGGTTCCCCAGTGTTTAATCGTTCATCGATATATGTAGGTACATGCCAATTCCACAGTTCACACTATAGAACAGATGCCTTTTTCCTTTAACGAAATGCGACCTGTTTAACTTAAGAAATAAGTCTGACAACAGTATTGTTTATCTTTAAAATTAGTCGGTTTCCGCACACTGGTTGTACTTTAGTTTGAAGCCTACCTTGTCAAATGGACTATCCATTACAAAATATATTTTCAATGCAAACCAGGAGTTCTTGAGATTAGCGCGTTCAAACTCGTTAGCTTTATTAAATTACTCTCGACCCGTCCCAGCTACGTACGGGTGCAATGCTGTTATCAGTGTTAATCTTCTATATTATTATATTATTCATGTATATAATATGAACCTACCTTAAGAATCACTCTATCTTTAAACAAAAACACATCAAATTCCTTTGCGTAGTTTTAACATGTAGCCACACACACGTACAGTCATGAGCACCAACATGTATACAAACACATTCAAATATGTACTTTACTGCTTTGACAGAAGGAGTCGATGTGTATGTAATGTGTATACATATTGGTGCTCATGACTGTACATGAAGCCTATGTTAATAAAGAATATTTTGAATGTTGAATTTGAATTTAAATATCTAATCACACATAGGGACCGACAGACGGTTGATAGCGACTTCGTTTAATACTATGTAGTGGTTATTCATTCTAACTCCGTTCTCCCCACCAGGTACAAGCAATAGTCGCGTCAACCGTGGTCGCGATGTTCGCCATCGTGGTCAACACCATCACGGAGCGCACCGTGCACGGACCACACGTGCTGCTCATCACCGCCTCCGCTGTCTTCACGGCGACCACCACCTGCTTCGTGCTAGGTAACTGACCACGTTACTTGCACCATGCGACCACGATGAGACTACGTCCCTTGCACAGTGTGACCACGTCGTTTGCAAGATGGGTCCAGGTCACTTGCATAGTGTGACCACGTCGCTTGCACGGCGAGACCACGTCGCCCGCACGTTGAGACCACAATCGCTAGCGCGAGGCAAACTGTCTTCGCACTCACGTCTGCCAGTTAGAAACTTTCTATAAGGCCACCGAGACCTGCTTCGTGCTAGGTAACTGACCACATTGATTGTACAAGCAACTCCCCAACAAGCGTGGCGGGCAATAGTGACCACGTTGTAGTGAGATAGCTGTCTTCACGGCGACCACCACCTGCTTCGTGCTAGGTAACTGACCACGTTGCTTGCACGATGTGACCACGTCGCTAGCATGAGACCACATCGCTAGCGCAAGACATACTGTCTTCGCACTCTCGTCTGCTAGGTTGGAACAATATTCTTCACCGGATTATCTGTCTTCGTGCTGGGTAACTGACCACGTTGCTAACACCGCTAGACACCGCATCGCTAGCTCAAAGCAAACTGTCCTCGCAGTCTCGAATGCCAGGTTGAAGTTGATGGTTCATGCTCATCGCTGCCTCATCAGGCGATAGTCGCGTCAACCGTGGTCGCGATGTTCGCCATCGTGGTCAACACCATCACGGAGCGCACCGTGCACGGGCCACACGTGCTGCTCATCACCGCCTCCGCTGTCTTCACGGCGACCACCACCTGCTTCGTGCTAGGTAACTTGACCACGTTGCTAGCATGAGACCACGTCGCTAGCAAAAGACAAACTGTTTTCGCACTCACGAATGCCAAGTTGAAGTTGATAGTGCATGCTCATCACCGCCTCCGCTGTCTTCACGGCGACCACCACCTGCTTCGTGCTAGGTAATTGACCACTTTACTTGCACCATGTGACCAAATCGCTAGCATGAGACCACATCGTTAGCGCAAGACAAACTGTCTTCGCACTCACGACTGCCAAAACAATGCTGTCTCTACGGCAACCATCACCTACTTCGTGGTAGGTAACTGACTACGTCACTTGCACAAGCAATTCCCTAGAAACAACAGTTACGACAACCGTGGCGGGCAATAGTTCTTTGTGCGACAGCCACCACCTGCCTTGTGCAAGGTAACCACGAGCCTTGCTCGATTAGACCGCGTTGCTTGCACGATGAGACGACGTCGCTTGCATAGTGTGACCACGTCGCTTGCAAGATGTCTTTAGCCATTCCAAGCGGTCCTCGAGGCGATCATAGAATAAGAGACATTAGAGACATCCCCTTGCCTCCAACTTGGCGAATAGTTTATGTTCTCGATACCTCCTTTATAAGTAGTAGTTATACCTCAATGAGAACCACTGCGCTAGACAATCGAGAGACATATACTAATAATCGCACCTCTTGTTTCAGATTTCGTACTAGTAATGGTTATCTACGCGTCGCACAAGCTCAAAGTTAACCCTGACAACGTGGCGACGCCGCTAGCGGCATCTATTGGGGACATCGTCAGCAACTCGGTGCTTGCCATCACAGCGCAGTATATGTACGAGCAGATACGTGAGTATTTACTTAAATATATACTGTATAATTATGGTTGTATGCCGTGGAAGTGGGTGCGAGAGGTATACCAGCGAAATCTCTCTACAACCTACTGAAGGACTTAGGATTACCAAGATCTAATATTAGCTCCTTACTGGAAAGAGCAACTAAAGCCGCTTTACTCGGCTCGTACCAAATATGGTTGGGAAGGGAGAGGAATGTCATCGGTGAAGGTGATCGTTAGTATACTATAAAGGGGCCCCTTAAACCTACACGCCGGGTTGAAAGTCCCAGGCGCCGACTGATATTCCTCTCTGTTCCACGCGATGGACCCGGCACCCGCACGGAGAATCCATGGATGGCTAAGAAGTTCGTCTCTCTAGCTAATTTGATTATGCTAAGAGATTGGATAACGTTAAGAATCGCGGGACAAACACCTGGTTTGGAGAGCAAAGCAGGTTCACAGATGCCATTAACAAGCTGCAAATCTGAAATGGGAGTGGGCAGGACACAAAGCCTGTAAAAATGTTTCATGGGGCAAAGCGGTCTTGGCATGGAGGCCTTGGGGGGAGAAAAGACTTAGAGGTAGGAGAGGTAGGCCACAGATGCGTTGGAAGTTCGACATATTAAAGGCTCAGTTGGACAGGGTTTTAAAGACAAATTACGCATCAGTTACCCTCATGGGTTGATAATGTTCATAGGAGGTGGTTTATTTATTACTAGTGTCCGACCGAAGGTCTGTTTTTGGCCGAAGCCGAAGCCGAAGCCGATTAATCGGCAATCACCACGACCTTCGGCCGAAGCCGAAGCCGAAGCCGAAGGTTTATATTTTCTTAGCACCCAGAAATTAATTTTGTTCAATATTGTCTACAAGCTACAAATAATATTTAAAAAAAAATCGGCCAAGTGCGAGTCGGACTCGAATTTGCACGGAACCCTCAAAGCGCGGGTTCCGTGCAAATTCTATTTTTGACGTATTAAAAACTAGTGACTAGATTTTGTTCAAACCAATTTTCGTTGGTAGTTTTTATGGTAATGTACATTATATATTTATTTTAGTTTTATCTTATCATCTTCTTATTTTAGAAGTCAGAGGGGGGGGGGACACATTTTTCCACTTTGGAAGGGTCTCTTACGCAAAGTATTCACTTTAGAAAAAAATTATATAAGAAACCTCAATATAATTTTATCTATCCATAGATACCCCACACGTATTATTATCAATGAAAAAAAATATATTTTGAGTTTCAGTTCAAACTATGGGGACCCCCAATTTTTTTTTCTATTTTGTTTCTATTTTCGTATGAAAACCTTTAAACAGCATAGCACTAGTAGTTTCGGAAAAAAGTGGCTGTGACAGACTGGCGGCAATGACTGTTTTGAAAATCATACTGAAATTTACTATACTCTGTCCACTTTATGAAGCGTCTTTTGACAGCTCACGCCCATGAAAGTTCGAATTGTTTTCGTTTAATTTTCGAAAAAAGAATATTGTTCTTCATGGACGGTTACTGCCAACTCAGTGATGTGCTACGAAAAACGATTAGAACGATTGTGCCCCCGATTACAAATAATCGATAGAAATAAATGCTATGAATAAATCTAGACTTCTTCATAACATGTTCATAAGGTATAATGTATTTTACATAGAAAGGTAACAACATTTGGATCTAAATTTCTTTTACTAATATGACTTACTTGTTTTATATTTAATTTATAAACTCAAATATATGGATTTATATTTGTTTACAATAAATCTAAGAGAATGTTAAATCAAAACGCATGTTTATCGAAATCGGTTATTTTTTACGTACCTAAGTCGAATAATGATAATAGTACAATCGGATTGATGACACATTTGAGATACTTTAGGACATCACCAATGTTGTCAATCGGCGACCTGTCAAAAGACGCTTCATATAGTGGACAGGCAACCCATATGCAATATAATAATTATTGACTTGTCAAATTGTGTATAAAATATGTTTCATCCATTAAGCATCTCGATGAAGGTCCTTGTATAGTGGGATCTTAGACTATAATGTATCACAATTTAATTGATAAGCACAAATTCAAAACAAAACCCTCGTTTAAATACACGTACGAACTTGTTTTGATGCATGCAATATGATATTTTGACAGTGACTCCTCGCCACCTCATGACTTTCGTAACAGTTTGTTCAATCTCGACGGTCGCTCGGACCTTCGGCGGAACCTTCGGCTTCGGCCGGGTTTTTGGCCGAAGCCGAATGTTTCGCCGAAGGTGGATTTTTTGGCCGAAGGTGGCCGAAGCCGAAGCCGAAGCCGAAGCTTCGGTCGGACACTATTTATTACTCACTATAATAAGTATGGAATATAAATATAGCATTTTTACTTTTTAATCAAGAACCCGATAGTGGAGATATTTCGGGTAAGTTTAGTGTCCCCTTATCATTTATTATTGAGAAGTCAGGACTAAAAAAATTAGAAGTTACCGAATCTTTTATTTGGAAAAAGTATGGTACAAAAATTCAAATTAACTTCGACTATAATTAAATAATGCTAATGGTCAAATAATAATATCGAATACCGACGTTAAACGTAAGGAAAGGTATTTCTATAACGGTTACCTAGCCATTAAAAATAGACTTTTATTCATGTGAATAGCACTATAAATCACCCGTTTTATTGGTCATAAAATCCTTGCATAGTTAGTTCCAAATGCTTAGAGCGCAAATGTATATTAAATTAGCAGATTAGAAAAAAACGCCAAAAAAATTTACGGCCTCTCGAACTATAAAACAAATACATAAACAAATGCATACTTTTAAATGAGAGTGTTCACGATTGAAATATCTGTTAAATGGTAACTAAGCTTGAGGTTTGCTTGAGGTACTGGTATGTGATTGGTAAATTTTGACATGACATTGACAGATATGTCAATATTCATCAATGACATAGCAGACCTCACGCCTACGTATTGCCATCTAATGGATTTTCCAATTGCAAACACCCCAATAAAAGTAAGGCCACGATTTTCTGGTACTTATAATCCTCCTATTACTACTTATTATTTTAATGCAGTGGTTTGTCATTGCCTTCTCCATTTCACACACTTCCTCGTAGTGTGCAGGTTTCCTCACGATGTTTTCCTTCACCGTACAGCTGGTATGAAATTACGCACTTAGAATTTTGACAATCCAGAGGTGCGTGCCTGACCGGATTTGAACCGCCGACCTCACGCGTGAGCAAGCGGTGCTCTTACCAATAGGTTACCGAGCTTTTAATTTAGTGTCATATCATATGTGATAATTAAAACCCATGGGAAATAGGACTCTTGAAAACTTACCATATCAAATAAATAAGTGTATATTTATCTGTCATGTCACTTAAGGCACTCGTAGTAACTGGTTTTCAGATACATATTGAAGTGGCTTATCATTTGGCATCAACGATAAGTATAATGTGCAATCAATCACCACACTTATCATATTAGAATATGGCGGGAATGTTTTAGTCGCATCTTCAAAACAAAGCAGATTTAATCTTTTGTATATCTTGATCTACATTCTGTATCCTGTTTGGGAGAAATTTTTATCAAAAGTAACATCTCCGAATTGATGGCTTTGAAATTCAGGGTTATTCCTCTCGTAAAATTGATTCTCATGAGTAAGTGTAGAAACATACCAAGGTGAAAAAAACGACCTAAGTTTGGCGTGACTATGCCTGCAATGTATTTAAAATAGATGATGACACTATGCCGAAATTGAGTCGCGTATTTTGGATAGTGCAATTACGAATCCTCAAGTTTTTTGGGCACATCACCCGAAAAGAGGACTCAATGGAGCGTTTGGTGGTGCAGGGGAAAGTTGAGGGCAAGAGACCACGTGGTCGCTCTCCAACCCGATGGACAGATATAATTAAATCGGTAACGCACTCCAGCATCAGCGATTGCTCTCATCAAGCTAAAAATAGAATTGCTTGGCGTCGAATTTCAAGAGCAGCTGTTACACGGGAATCGACTGAAACATGACCACGACCACTCTGCCAAGAGTGTACGACTGCGAAGAAGAATTTTGGATAGACTATGCATTGCCGCCGATCTTCAGTCGCATAATTTTAGCCTCGTGTGTAACACGAGGACCTTAGAACATGTCATTAAATTTTTTAATGGATTTATATGAAGCTTTGTTTAGTCATAGGTTGTTCAAGTAAAGTAAATAATTTCTTAAAATGTAGACTTTCAACGTGCATTTTGCAGGCTTTTCTATTATCTTTACGGTACGCCACCCAAACATTGTATAATAGTGACTTTATTCTTCAGTTATTTTTGACATCCATTTCTTTAATGAGACGAACCCCAATAATGGTCTGCATTAATTCAATAAGCTCCAAAGTACATTCCTACTCTTCTTGAAGATCATTAAGGCCTGAAACATTAAAAAAAATCAACTTATGAATGTATCTATTTGTCATCAGTGTCATCCAACCATCCAATAGCCTTTATTATAACTAAGGCTTTGAAATCCCTAATCTTGAAAGCCACTGGGTTATAGTTTGTAAAACTGTTTTTCATCACAATTTTAGCCTTCATTAGACTTTATTACTCCTTTACATCATATGTAGTTTAAGAGGAACCTTTATAATTTCCAGAAATATCCCTATGGAAGCCGATCGCCCTGATATGCATCTACTACTGCCTCCTTCCTCTCTGGGTCTTCGTGGTTTACAGGAACAAGTATACGAAGAAAGTCCTGACCACGGGCTGGACTCCAGTGATATCAGCTCTCTTCATCAGTGGGTATGTATCACCTGTTTCCATCATCATTAAGGGTGTTACCACGATCGACGCCGTCGATCGATGGTAGAATGGAATGAAATCGAGCTGTTTCGCCAATCGATCAACGTCGACCGGTGCCATCGATCAGCAATCGATTGATTAGTTAGTCGACTGGCATCCGTCGATGGCGTCGATCAATTAAAGCTACCACACCAGACGATCAACATCGACCAATGTCGATCGATGGCGTCGATCGACGATCGATCGATTGGTGTGGTAACACCCTAACAGAGTTAGAGCTTAGTGGAACCTCCACGCGAATGAGCCGCTCGTCTGGGAAAAGTGATAGATATCAGCTCTCTTCACCAGTGGGTATGTAGGTATCACCCATTCTTATCATCATTAAGATAGGTAAAGTAAGTGGAACTTCCACTCGAATGAGCCGCTCGTCTGGGGAAGTACCTCCTTGCAGAAGACCACAGTGAAGTAGCACTACGTAACTGTTGTGCTATGTTTCTGTAAGTGAGTAAGGCCGTCAGAGCTCAGTTGGGGAGGGTGCGGGTCTTAAACTCGTATTAATAAATCGTACTCAACTCTAAGCTCGATCTTGAGTGCGAACTTGATATTTCGTTCTCATACAAAACAGCAGCACCTCAAGTTTATACGAGCCTTAAAGGCAGACAATGTAAAAATGTCCAATGACAGCATATTTAATTTGAAAATTCCTCAGTTATAAAAATATGCCTAAAAGAGGGAGGACATTATCTTAGGTGGTATTTCCTCTAGAACGTCACACTGACGAATCGATAATATCCGATAGATAAGTAAATCTTGAATAACAAACAGAAACAAGCCCCATCTACGTTTTGACACCTGTCACTGTAGAGATTTTATCAATGAAAACTTTCGATGATTTTGAGATATGATTTTAGATAATAAATATCTATGACGTATGAATAATATTAGGTTTTCACACTAAAACAATCGTTTTCGATTGTTATCAAAACTCAAAAACGTGCAATATGAATCATCATTATCAATTAATTAAATCTGAAAAAGCACGTGTTATTTCATGTTGATATAAATTATTTTTTTGGCTAGAATGTACCGTGCATGGTGAAAAATTGACATAATAATTGGGATAATATTTGCTTTTTACAAATAATTACAGCCGATTGAAACTAAAAGAGTATTGATTTGACAATACAGAGATGTGACGTCACAATTCAGTATTCTATACGGTTTTTCCTACAAGGTTACTTTACAGAAGACCCAACGATTCTACTTCTTCATTTACTAACTTTCTCCATCTGTCTCCTAGAATCGCCGGTATCGTCCTCGACCAAGCAGTGGACAAGTTTGAAGGTTACGAGGTCTTCTCGCCCATCGTCAACGGCATCGGCGGGAACCTGGTCTGCGTCCAGTCTTCAAGGCTGGCCACCCATCTTCACCAGACTGCTATACCTGGACAGCTACCTGAGGGTACAAGGCTGCTGGAGTGGCCGTGGAAGACGCTGTTCTATGGAAGTAAGTAGCTTTTCAGCATCATAAAATACCAGTTTGCTTGGTACAAATTGGTCCAGTTATCTGCTCCTATAATAATAGGAGTATTTTAAAACGGTCCAGTTATTTGCCTCCATAGTAATGGGAGCAGATGAAATATTGCGGTGGATTAATGATTACAGCAACACTCCTTCCAGCCGTTTTCGCCAATGGCGGCCGATCTAATCAACCAGGTACGCAGGTTATAATTAAAGTGCGCAAGTGAGTGCGCAAGCACAGATGCACCTTATTACCGTAATCTCATAGAGATTTCAGGCGCAGTACCAACGGCTTAACATGCCTTCCGAAGCACGGAGGAGATTGAGATGTAATTTTTCAGTCACCCATCCGATGACTGGCCTCTGCGAAAGTTACGTAAGGGTGTTACCACACCAATCGATCGATTGGTTAGTCGACTGGTGTCCGTCGATGGCGTCGATCAATTAAAGCTACCACACCAGTCGATCAACATCGACCGATGTCAATCGATGGCGTCGATCGACATCGGTCGATTGGTGTGGTAACACCCTAACTTACCAATCGCAGGCCAAGCGCTATCGGACTCCTAACGATAACACCACAAACATAAAAAGAAAAATTTTGGTGTGATTTTGGTTCCTTGTTCCTGGTAATCATTTACACCAATCCGCGTTTGGCAAGCGTGGTGATTAAACCAAAGTCCATCATTGGAGCGAAAATATGATTTAAAAAGATGGCGGTATTTTATTTTTACATTACAATGGGTCGCGTGAGAATCCACGTGCAAATATTAGGATATTCAACTATCTGTGGCAATCAGTGGCAATTCATCATTATTAGGGAATGATAATTGTCATATCTTCTAATTTTAATCGCGCTTCTTGTATCATCGCGATGATTTCAAACTTCACGTGTGTTCATATCAAAGTACAATTCATTAAAATCGATTGAACTTTGATATCAATATACCAGCGGCCGGCCACGACTCCGTCCGCGTGGGTTTTGGTTTCCACAGTGTTATACCATAGCTTAAAGTCTTCATAAACAAAATATGGACTTTCTAACACAAAAATGTTTTTTTCAATTCGAACCAGTTCCTGAGATTAGCGCGTTCAAACAAACAAACGAACAAACTCTTCAGCTTTATTATATTTGTATAGATGATATTTTCCGTGCATAGCTGCCGCCCTAGAATTGTAGTGAGGACTACTCGATTTCTTCTCTTTGGTGTCGTAAGAAGCGATTTAGGGACATTCCAGGAGATCGGTAGCAGCATCCCCTGTTGGGTAGTCTTTCACCTGTTAGAGACTCTGGGCACATGGCCCCTTTTACCTCTGGTTTGGTAGTAATGGGGTCTCCCGACCCTGGTGTGAGGGCCCCACTCGATCGCGGGGCCTTGGGCACGTGAAAATAGTGCCCAGTGGGAAAGAGGGGTCTGGGCCCGTAGCCAAGATGCCACTTTGACGAATTCGCCAGACGCTTTCGTAGCGACTTATATCTCCATCCTGCACACGAACTATTTATGTGAGCGGGATGGAGATATAAGTCGCTGCGAAAGCGTATGGCGAATTCTTCAAAGTGGCATCTTTGCTAGCCTACCTGGTCTCTTGTGATTGGTTTTTACCATACTGCAATTACTGGTGACTTAACAATCCATCCCATCATTTAGGGGAAGACTGCGTCCAGCAGAGTTGATGATGATGATGATTCAAAGTCAATTGTTTATAGTGGAACTTCATCACCAATTTCGACAAAATTTGGTCACGTGTATTTAATTATGAAACTTTGGGCATTTTCCTATACCTATCTATCAAGATGGCACAGAATTGATTTGAATGCTAAAGTAAACAATGAAAACATATCTGTCATTAATAATAATTAATCACATAACTAAATGGCGTTTGGAACAGATAAATTGCTGTGATTGTGGTTCGATAAAACAAATCATTATGATTATGTAATCAAAACGACAATGTTGACATCAATTTTGGATTTTCCATGAAATGCAGCCGAACGGAAATGCAAATCTAATCAATACGAGTAGGTATACATTATATATATACCTACTCTTAAATAAATAAATAATTTCAATGGACTGAAAGTTGCCTAGTTTTAAAATAAGCTTGAAGCTTGTACTACGGATATATCGGACACACTGGTTAGCACACATGGCTTGAGATTGCCAAGAGAGGCCAGTCATCGGATGGGTCACCGAAATATTGCATCTCGAGCTCCTCCGTGCTTTTGAAGGCACGTTAAGCCGTTGTTGGTCCTGCGTCTGATCTCTCTACGGTCGTGCGTGTCAGATTGCTGTCCCACCGAACTATGAGAGTAAGGGAATAGGGAGTGCACCTGTGCTAGCGCACTCATTGCAGCACTATGATACATATATCCTACCTAACTGGCTGATCGTTAGATCGGTCGCCATGGTCGAAAGCTGCCGGAAGGGTATTATTTATTTATTTGTATCTTTTAGGGAATGGTGATTTTCCTAAAGATTTAAACATTTGGCCCAATGTTTTTCTGAAACATACCAAACCTTGCCAACGCTTATTCTCGGAGATGTTAACTCTTTTGTTTTTCAGCTTATCTTTTATGGAATGGTGATTTTCCTATAGATTTAAACATTTAGCCCGATGCAATTGGGTTTATAAATATCCCTTTATTCTCGGCGATGTTAACAGAGACTCTTTTGTTTTTCAGCTCGTGCAGCTAAAGTGGCGAGAATGCTGCTCGTCTTGGCGCTCTTTGGGCACATCATCTTCATGATCGTGGCTGACGTGGTCTACCAGAAGATGCTGACCATACAGGCTCCCTTCGGCATCTTCTACGTCTCAAGCACTATGCTGCAGGTAAGACATGCATTTATGTCATGCTATTTTTATGCAAGAAGGATGTAAAGTAGCAAGGGGGTAGTCTTGAACCTCACCATGTATCACCAAGGTGAAGAGTGGCAGAAAATTCCGAAAAAAAATCACATGATTGATGGACGACCTCCAAGAGGTTTAGCTCATGGTTAATAATCAACGCCGCCAATGGAATTAGACACAGCTGATGACAAGTCATCTGATCACCGCTGCCTATGGGCAACAAAAACTCTGCAAGTGCAGCAGATGCGTTGCCTGCCTTTAAAACTACATATCCTCCCCAACTGAGCTCTGGAGACCTTACTTACCAAGAAACAGAACAGCAGTTATGAAGTGCTACTGCACTTCTGTAACTTGGACGTACATCCTTAGCTCATTCTAGTGGAAGTTCCACTAAGCTCTACTCCTCTCAATGTAATGCCATGTCATATACACTCGCCAGAAGAAATGTTCTTTTCCGAGAAAGTTATGGAGAAGGCAACGGCAAACTCCATTATGATTATTAAGAGATTTTTGTGTGTTTTATTTCATACAATGATCACGACTCGCCGAAATGAGGATACGACTCAGTTTATAATAGTCATGAGGAGCTCGATGGAGCAGTGCTTAACGGTATCGGCCTGCGGCTGCAAAGGTTAAACAACTTACGTAAAGGCCGGTCATTGGATGGGGGACCAAAAGTTTTTACGAGCTCCTCCGTGTGGTTTATAGTCTTCGAAGTCTATATGTTCAAAAACTTTTAATTTCCAGGTTATGGTGCTCCTCTACCTCGCATACATCCTGATCCACTTCATGTGGAAGAAGAAGAAGGATCCCGACAACGCGGCCATCCCCTACCTCACTGCTCTCGGTGACGTCATCGGATCCCTCTTCCTCTTCGTGGTCTTCTTGGTCCTGTCCATCTACGGCTTGGAGTACGGGAACAATGTCCAGTGAAGTAGATACGTAGACTGCATGATGAATTTTTGATGATTTTTGAGGGGTATATGCATTGTTGGTGCTGATGGTGTTCGAAGGTTGTCAATTATAGCGATCGAGGTGTCCTTTAAACTGAATCAGTAGTGTAAGGTAACTACATCAATCGATCAATCGACGATCGAGGACATCGACCGATGTCGATTGAAGCGTAATCGAACTATTGGTATGGCAGAAATCATCGATCGACTTCGATTACCACCGATCGACGATCGATTATTGGGGTAGTAACACCCTAAAAAAGATGTTACTACTTGCAGGACTCCGTAACGAGCAATATCCTTTGTCGAGGTTCGAATTTAGGCTTTCGTCAATCTAAAGACAGGATATGCTCTCATAAAGTGAAAATGGTTCCCCTGTAGCCGATTCGGGGGTTGAAAGAAGCATAACTAATGATTAGCAAGTGATACTGAAAAAGCTGTAACTATGTTAAATCAATTTAAAAATGTCTTTTAAACCGTGACCCATGTTTTATTATTTGCAAATACCATTTTCATAATGCTGACTTCATTTCAATCAAACCGTACCTATAGTTTATGGAATTTATAATTATTATAATCACTAATTTGACATTTTTAAAACATTAAAATAAGATACCTTCAAACTTATGTCATCCATGTATGAACAACATTCTAATAGTAGCCAATGCATATACCCTATTTTACGAGCAATGACTGTAACAGCACGTAATATTTAGTTATTTTTTCACATTGTAAATACTTACTTCATAACGCACAATTGGTACAAATCTGAAATGAAATGATGTTGAATAATTTTATTTATGCAGCAATTTGTTGCACTGAGTAAAATCTTTTGTGCGTCGAAAACTTTTTCAACTCAGGAAGAAACTCAGCAGTTACGCCTTTTGTAAAAAAAAATATTACAATTATGACAAAACGAATTACAAATTAAGTGCGGGTAAACAGATTAACATGTCCATGCTTTTTTCTCAATCAAATATATACATCAATTATTTTCTAATAATAGCCTAAAGAAAAAAATAAACAAATTATTTTTTTCTTTAGGCACCTCAATAAAACTTAAAATTTTATTTTTATATATATTTTTATACTTAGTCCAATAAAAGACTTTTTAGTCTATTAAATATTAATTAGCATACTTCACAAACCAAGATTTGATATGCCACGTTTAAAGTTGGCTCTTATGTCTACAGACTTAGAATCAATCTTTGCCTATTATTTTACAAGCGTTTTTATGCATTAATAAGGCTTAGGCAGCCATTTTGGTCGCCATATTGGATATAACGATTTTTTTTACCTACAATTTGCGTAACATTGTGAAATCCTCCGGATGAAATCTAATCAGTTGTATTAATTGTGCGTTATGGTGTGTAGATATCGAAGAGATATTGTCAGAAGCAATGATCAACTTAAAAGCTTACTTAGATATGTTTTAACTAATTAGTAATTACTTATTTTAATCCCCCAGAAAGGCACGATTACAATAACAAGGAGGTTGATTATAATAATTATGATTCTGATAATATCTTTGCCACCCAGATATTAATAATCGATGACATAGGTAACATTGGAATGTTTAATTAGGAATCATGAGTTCATGATACGATCTTAATATTCAATTTACAAAACGATTATGTGTTTTAATAAATCGAATCGTACTGTCATGAACTAATTTGCGTATTTTAATGAAAAGCAGCTTTATTTAATCGAAGTTTAAAGAGGTATGAGAATGTTAATGAAATACGTACTGAATGGAATTTTTAAATCACTTCGACAGTATTGAAAATAAAGTATTAGAGACAATGGTGCCAATTAAGTGTTATTTTGAGAGATTTTCTAATGCAAGAGTGAATTTTGCATGTGCAGAAACGGTGTAGGTATTTTTAATTCTGAATCGTTGGTCATAACAAGGACCTACTTTCTAAGAGTTGGAATTTAGGACGTTTTCGATTTATTTAAATTTGAATATTCTGTTTTTTATTATTTTAAGTGTAAATAAATGAATGTATTTGACTATAAAATAAACTAAGATTAGGTATAATTATAAGTTGTATGGCACGTGACAAATATCTATTTTTTTCCATGAAGCAATCAATTTCTGGATATCTTAAAATTGGGTCCTTGTTAAGACTTCATAGGCTAAATGGTGTATTCTTGCCTATACCGGAATTAACTGTATCGCAATTCACACCGCTGCGGGCTATAGCCACAGCGAAAGAATTCCAGGCACGGTCTGAGCCTAAAATTGAGCCTAATAAATTGATGGGGTCAAAAAATCCAAATATGAAAGGCCTTAATTTTAGCTCAAAAATATTGCTTTCCTTTTTTTATAGTTTTTTTTAATGTTTTTATGTAGGTACGCGATTGCTTATTTAGCTAATACTTATAATCATTTTTAGAGCGTGTTTAGGACCCCTTCGGACCGTGCCTGATAAATATAAGTAAAAGTATAAACACCTCGTTAAATGACCACCGCTGGGATGGAGAGTGGGCATGTTGAATGCACGTGGCGAATTCATGCTCTCTCGCTGTTAATTTACGAGTAATCGTAGAAATGAGAGTAGCCTTAGACTGTGATATGTTCCAAAAAATGTGATTAAGCAGGTTATTTTAAACTGTTCATTGTTTTATACAGACTTGCTGAAATGGTTTTTAAATTGTGATCATGGATGCAGACTAACTGCACTTGTGAAACTAAAATTTGCGAAACTGTCATAATTTTTGGCCTATCAATATACACACTTGTGAATGACATTAAAATCAGAAGATCTGCAAGGAAGTGAAATCAAAACATTGTTTGGAATCCAGTTAAAAACAAAAAAATTACAAAGACGATTTTTTTTTAAATTTTAAATGATGAATGAAATGCAACACCAATCAATCGTAAATCGAGTAGGTATAGGAATATTTTTAATTGTTAAATATACGAGTGTACATGTACTTGTGATGCAATAATAAAATGTTAATGTGCAGTCTGTTTGCTACAGCATCCGCAAAAAAACTGATCACCCAGAGACTATAATGGTACCTTTTTTAAGAAAAAACATTTTTGTACACATTTTTTTTTGTTTTTACTTGTGAAAATGTGAATGTATTTATTGGTACCAAATAAACATTTTATTTCTACTTTTTCATTATTGGCATGTTATTTTAATTGGTGTTTTTCGATGTCTAATTATAACGTTTAGAAACGAATGCAGTCCTCATATTTTTTGGTAGATTTTTGAGTAAGTAGCTAGCACATCGAAGTGTATATTGCAATTTTATATTGCATTTATCCTAGTAAATTGTAGATATTGTTGTAAATAGTTTTGTGTAATAGATATTATAATTATTAGTGTTTAAATGCTACTACGATACGCTATTGTGATAATTCAATAAGTTTTGGCCATTCCACTAAACTCCTGGACTTTTTAAACTTATTTTACTAACTTTATTTTATAACTTTTTACTATTGGACTTCAACGCTCAAAATTGTGAGATTTTATTGTTTACAGTTTTTTTTATTCTATGGTCATGTCAAAAGTTACCTATAGAAGTAGAGTTAGTTTAAAAAATGAGTACAATAAAGCAATTACTTAGTTAAGTTCCGAGGCCTAAATTATTGTGTAATTTATTCTTATGATCAGAGATATCGGGTGGACTAACTTATTACTCGCAATATTATGGACCCTGCGTATTATGATTATTTTTATTTTTATCCTAAGACTATACTGTATATTAAATCACGAAGATAATATTTTAATTTAATGTTAAAAATATACGTTTTTATAAAATCAATATAAATGAAATATTAAAAATTGACGTACTTAGTAATGTATTTAAGGCATGTCCATATTATTGCTAGTAATTGAAATGTCTGTTCAATTTCTGCGTAATATTAAAAAATAATTACTAGTTATAATTAAGGGAGTTGATGAATGGACTTTTATTTTTAAGGAGATATTTTGTGAACGAGTAAGTGGTGAGATCTCAAAAAGGAAAAAAACAAAGTAAAAAAATACAAAAAATAATAAAATGAAATATTTTCAATTCTTTGACCTATCATTTTGTATCTACCTCCAAAAAAAACCTATGTTAATTATTTTTGCTAAGACAAATGGATAGTGGTGTGGTCAGAAATCTAACTGAATATCAAAATTAATTTGGAAGAAAAAGTTTACGTAACTTTCTATTATTTATAACCCGATATATTATTTATAACCCAGCAAAAAAAAATTGATAGTGAAATATGGCATGATCATCAATTTAATCAAATACTTACATTATTAATTTAATAAATAAATTCGTTGGACTTCTAATACACCAATTGCCTATCCCCAAACTAAGCTCGCAGCCAGTACTATTGATTAGCATCCATAGTATTTTAGTAACTCAATATAGGGTGTAACAAAATATACTGCAAATATTTTAAGGGCGAATTATTTGGTGGCAATGTAATCAATATCAGATATTAAAAAGTCAAAATTAATGCCTACCAAATTTTGCATTTTCTGCATTGGCCAATTTGCTCTTTTCGTCCTGTAAGCTTCGCCCTCTCTCCACCACTTTGCTTTTGGGGCAGGACAAGTGTAGTCATTGTATTACACTGATAAGACACGACCAGCTGTCTTGCATATGACATATTTTGTACTTTTTCCAATTATTCACTCAATTTATTTTGTTGATTTTCTCGGAAACTAGCGTATTAACAAAAAAAAATACTAGTAACATTTATTACAATTCCACTAAACGATTCGCCCTTAAAATATTTGCAGTTTATTTTGTTACACCTTATATTAAGTCATATAAGGATGTCCAATTAATACTTAATAACTTTTTTGTGATTTTTTATATTCTATCTCATCTCCGGAAAAGATCCGCAAGGGCGTTACGGATACGGATATGAATACGGATTTATTTTTACCAGCGGATATCCGCGATATATTTGGATACAGATGCGGATATGGATATCAGGAACATCACTAGTTATAACAGGAATTGTAAGCAGCAAGTGGGTAAGTTACTTTTAAGGAAGATTGGCATACTTGAAATGTATAATCTATTAGCTTTTCTGGATGATTCTGATATTCCTAATAGTTTACAGCTGCTTGCAAAACAGTCCCGCTCACCCACTGGGTTCACCCGTCAGTGGGTGTAGGGGTAATTCCTGTTTACCCGTGTACCCACTGCGCCAAGATAGCAATGGGATTTGAATAGAAAGTGACGAAAACTACCCAAAAACACTAAATAACCTAGCCAAATTGAAAATGGAAAAATCAGCATCATATCCCAAGCTAAAATGACCACTACCACAAAACTAAAAACGACTATAATCCAATGCAATGCAACATAAATGTGTATGACACATCATATTGAATGTTCGCAAGCCAAATGCGACCAAAATGTAGTGATACTAAAATATATTTTTGAATGAATGATGTGATATAAAAGATTATAGGTGTATATAAAAATGTTATGTAGTACGTAAAATGCTGTTAATAGTTTTGTAGTTCCGACTATCATTAATTTTTCTATTTTATAATCATGAACATACTTTCTTCATATATATAATGTACTTTATTGAGTGAAATCTTCAGTGGGTGTTTGACATTCTTTTATATCGATATACGTAATATGTAGTTTATATTCCCATAAAATAAATAACTTTATCAAGTCATTTCTGTATCTTTACATTTCATGATACATATGTACAAGTATGTAATGATAGATATTTTGTTTAAGTACTATACAATATTCATACATAAAAATCGTTAGATATGATACATTGGTAACTAAGGTTACTATTTACAACACAACAAACTGCGATATCGAGCGACAGTCGCTTCACATAACAGAGCCAGTTTCCTGTGGGCATAGATATCTAACGGCTTCAAATAAATCTTAGCGAATTATCCCGAATCCGTTTGTTTTTGTAATTAATTGATAAAATTAATATAAAATAAATGATGAAATCCATTCTGGTAGGCCATTCAATTGTTCTAAGATTATAATATAAGTTATTCTTTACATTTGCATTCCATTTCATTTACGATAAAAAGATTGTATTAAGGTGGCATCAAACATTATTTAAAAGGAAATCGTGTACTGAATAGATTTAATTAAAGAAATACTAATATTATAAAGGAAATTAAGTTAGTTCTAGCCATCTATATTATAACTAGGGCTTGCAATTCGAATATTCGAATATTCGAATAATTCGAATATTCGACTCATTTTACTATTCGAATATTTATTGACGCGTTATTCGAATATTCGAATATTTTATGTCCTATTGGGATTAATTAGGAAATGCAATCTCGATAGTATCAAATCTCAAAAAATAGCCTAGGTGTTTTTCGATATTCTATCTCGACGGTCTATTATCTCGCTATATGTGATATTGATCGAGATCTCGACAGTTTTGATCGAGATTATCGAGATTTTAGACCGATATTAAATGACCCTAAGCAGATTAAACCTTCTTAAGTTCCATCAAAAATGAATGTGATTGATCTCGTAAATAATAATGTCTTCGTTTAATGTTATTTCACCCCTTACAACCCTTCATGGTAAAAAGACAATGCTGATTTTTTTTTTTGTAGGAGAGCTGGGGTTTTTTATTTTTGAGCGTCTATCAACCAAGCATGGAAATATGCTTGAGGGCATCACAAACGATACTTGCTTTGGCTGTATAGCTGTAAACTCAGTCCAAACTGAGTGTGACTGGTTTAGACTTTACACTTTAGGCCTACGCTTCATACATTTTTCTATGGCATCCTTTTTTTTCTCGCGTCTATCGGCCAACTATGGAAATATATATTTTTGAGGTCATTACAAACGCTATTTCATTTGGTAGTATATCTGCATTCTGCATACTCAGTCTGAACTGAGTGAGACAAAGTTGGAACTTGACCACAGTATACCCTCGCTTCAATATTTTTAATGGGGAGCTCGATAGCGCAGTGGTTAGCGTACTCGGCCTGCGGTTGCTAAAGTTAAGCAACGTTCGCAGGTGCCAGCCATCGGATGGGTGATCGAAAAATTTCATCTCGAGCACGTAGGCTTCGGAGGGCACGTTAAGGTGTAGTCCTGCTCCTGTTCTCTCTACGGTCGTGTCAGATAGCTGTCCTGTGATATGTCTCAGTTCGGACTGAGTTTATAACTAAACTGTCTTTGCAAAAATTGTTTGTGATGATCTCTAGAATATGTTTTTTCCTGTTTGGTCGATGGACGCGAAATAATAAAGACGCCACCTTCCCTAAAAAAATTTAAGTAGCGAACGCCCAGTTTTTGTGTATATGATCTAGCCTGTCTTACTGCCTGTGCAAATATCGTTCACTGGGCTCTTAAGAATATATATTTCCATGTTTGGTTGATGGCCGAAGGAAAATAAAGGACACAACCTCCTATTAAAAAATGTGAGAAACGAGGATACAAAGTGTTCAAGTTTCTAGCCTGTCTTACTCAGTTCGGGCTGAGTTTGCAGATATACTCCCAAATCAAATAGCATTTTAAATGACCTCAAAAATATATATTTTGATTTTTCATGATAGGTCGAAAGACGCGAGAAAAGAAAAGTATGCACTTTCCCATAGAAAATGTATGAAGCGTAGACTTAAAGTGTAAAAGTTTAAACCTGTCTCACTTAGTTCGGACTGAGTTTACAGCTATACCGCCATAGCCAGTATCGTTTGTGATGGCCTCAAGACTAGATATTTCTATGTTTGGTTGGTGGACGCTTGAAAAAAAATTTCGAATAATATTCGAATATTCGAATATTTTTCGAAAAATATTCGAATATTCGAATACCTGATTTCGTCGAATATTTGCAAGCCCTAATTATAACCAATCGTTTGTAAAAACTACATTTATAGTAATAATATTCGACAGATTGAATTGTTTTGTAATCCTACAGTACGTTACAAATAATTTATTATATATATATATATATATTTTAAGTTGTAACTTGTAAAACCATTATTGTATTAGGTATTTCTTAACTAAGGCTTCCTGTAAAAGTAACTTCAGATATTAACAGAACGTGTTGTCTCGATTTCGATTCTCGGGTCAAGCAAAGTTTTATAAGATTTCTTAAAGACAGCACCGGCCAGTTGTTTTTATCACCACGCTTGTATATGTGATAAACAATCAACGTGATGGTAAACATGACTTGATTTTAGGGGCCTTAGCGTAGCCACATAATACCAACGATTATGAGGTAGGTATGTAGCTACGGAGTATAAAAAATCTTTTTAAAAATAATATAAAGTATAAAAAAATTGAAAAAGGCTACATAGTAGCCGTAAATAAAGAAAAAAATGTGTAATGAGTTTTTTTGTTTAATATCTATTTAATGTGAGTTGTCAGAGGTTATAATTTTGAAAAACTGGGTATGTATTGCAAAACGTATTCCTCTCATTGTGATGTCCATAATAGGCTAGTTGCCACTATTTTTATTATTTGATAGAACGGTTCATTACGATTATATTACAACATAAAAAAAATATGAAAATTTTTTGAAGCTCCTATCCAACTGTATTTTGAATTTTAAATTGTTAATTTCACTATACTACTGTTACGAACGAGCCGGAACCATCGAGACATCGCGACATAAAGTCGAATGTTCGAGACTAATCTACATCTATAATTGTGACGGACAGACGCGATCCGCGCCGAGAGTATTCGCGAAGCCGGTACAAACCCCGCGCGCGCCATTTACAACCTTACAACAACGCAATAAGGTCTACGATCGAGTCACCGCAGACGCGGCGCGAGCGCGTCGCAGGTAGAAAAAAGGGCCGCGGGAGCGCACGACGCTTCTAGATACATCGCGTGTTATCAAGAGGGCTATTGTTCGCGCGCGAGTACTTTCTCGGGACGGCCGAATTATCTAGTATCGCGTTGCCGGGCAATATAAATACGGCTCAAGTAGGGAGTCAGTCGAGTTCAATCTGAGCTTTCGGAGTGATAAGTGCGAACAAGTGATTACGAGTGACTATACCTGCGACCTAAGCGATACCTACGGACTACGAAGAACCCAGTGAACATAGTGTTTAGTGCGATTGAGTGTACGACCTAGGCGACCTACGGACTTCGATTTTCTGTGTGATTTGGCTACGGTGATTGTGTTGTGACTTGTGATTGTGTTGTGACTTGTGATTGTGTTGTGACTTGTGATTGTGGTGTGACTTGTGATTGTGTTGTGACTTGTTTATAGTCGAATAAATTCTTCTATCAAGTCAACGGTTTTTAATCCAAATCCCGATCCCCACGTTCGTAACATTTGGTGTCAGAAGTGGGATTTGGAAATGCCAGTGACTCCGAGGGAAGAAACTACCGGCGTCAGAACAAGGGCACAACAGGCTGCGGAGGCCACGGCAACTGCTCGTCAGGGAACTTCAAGTGACCATCGGGAGATGTCGATCGGCTTCACCAACCAAGCCACGTTCGCCGATCAGGCCTCACCGTCATCTCAAGAGCTATCAGAATCGGATCTAAATACATTAACGCAGATGCTAGATTTAATGCTCCAGAAACAGGACAAAATGCTTGAAGACATGGAAGAACATCAAAATTTGCTCGGGAAACAAGACAAAATGCAGGAAGAAAGTCAAGAGAAGATGCAAACGATGAGTTATATGCTTCAGGGCCAGAAGAAAATGCAAAGAAAACAGGACAACATGCTTGAAGAACACCCCCAAACGGAACAAAAAGTACTCTTCGGCGTAGATTCAGTGCGGAAAATCATGGACCAGGTAGAAGAGAGGGTCACTAATGTGGTGGCCAACCTGGTGGTCAGCTTAAGGGCAGAAGTCGCTGAGCTACGCAAGAAGGTACTGCGATTGGAAACTGCAGGACCTGCCGCGGCGAGTGACTTTATCAACCAGGCACTTTGGGTAAAAGTACCATCTTACGACGGAACCACTTCTTGGACCGCCTACCGTCGGCAATTTGAAACCGTTGCCAGTGCCAACAGGTGGTCGGATGAACAGAGCCTGGCCGCTCTTACTGTAGCTCTGCGTGGGGAGGCTCTTTCAGTTCTGGAGGCGCTACCATCAACGGGGACTACTTTTAAAGACTTGATGGAGGCACTCGAGATACGCTATGGAGAACAACATCTGGAGCATGTGTTTCGTGCCAAATTACGGGAAAGGTGTCAACGCTCGGGTGAAGGTCTGCAGCAGTGGGCCTTAGAGATTGAAAAGATCGGTCGCAAGGCATATCCATCTACTGAAAAGAAAATGGTGGACTCCATCATACTGCAATCGTTCATTGATGGAATAAGGGACATGGAAGTTAGGGCTGCTGTAGGGTTGGGCCACCATACCTCTCTGAAGGAAGCCCTAGCTCATGCCCTTGAGGTTGAAGTTGCGCGACGTGATATTGGACCGGTGCACAGGGTACGAGAAGTGTTTGAGGAAGAGCAACAGGTAAAGACGTCTTATCCGCCGAAGAAGAAGAGAATTGGTCCCATGTGCTACAGATGTGGAGAAAGGGGACATTTGCAGTTGAGCTGTCCCAACAAGGAGCAGCAAGCATCTAAACTTGCTGATTTGATTATGAGCAAGATAGATGAACACCTTCGTCGACTTAAGGAAATGTCAAGGAATCTAGAGGCTACAGCTTCTAAAAGGAGTCAGGGAAACGAGAGAGAAACAGCCAGGGCTAAGGGTCTGGTGCTGACTGGAACGGACAAAGCCCGGAAAAAGATCGTCACCCTGGCGAACGACAGGCGTGCTGACACTCTCTCATGGAGACGCCCGCAGGAATGGAAGCGCTGCCTCAAACAGGAGACAAAAGAAGATGTTGTACGACTGATGAGGACAAGCCTTCCGAGAACCTGGGAAGCTGCAGTGAAAGGTCGATCTACCAGGAGGCTGGGACACCTTCAACGTTATAACGACGGTGCACCATGGAGAACAATTACCAGTGGCTTTGAGGAAGACAAGGTAGGAAGGCCCCTACAAGGTGGTTCACAATGATGATGATGCTCGGGACGAGCATATCTAAGAGGAGGGCAGTGTTACGAACGAGCCGGAACCATCGAGACATCGCGACATAAAGTCGAATGTTCGAGACTAATCTACATCTATAATTGTGACGGACAGACGCGATCCGCGCCGAGAGTATTCGCGAAGCCGGTACAAACCCCGCGCGCGCCATTTACAACCTTACAACAACGCAATAAGGTCTACGATCGAGTCACCGCAGACGCGGCGCGAGCGCGTCGCAGGTAGAAAAAAGGGCCGCGGGAGCGCACGACGCTTCTAGATACATCGCGTGTTATCAAGAGGGCTATTGTTCGCGCGCGAGTACTTTCTCGGGACGGCCGAATTATCTAGTATCGCGTTGCCGGGCAATATAAATACGGCTCAAGTAGGGAGTCAGTCGAGTTCAATCTGAGCTTTCGGAGTGATAAGTGCGAACAAGTGATTACGAGTGACTATACCTGCGACCTAAGCGATACCTACGGACTACGAAGAACCCAGTGAACATAGTGTTTAGTGCGATTGAGTGTACGACCTAGGCGACCTACGGACTTCGATTTTCTGTGTGATTTGGCTACGGTGATTGTGTTGTGACTTGTGATTGTGTTGTGACTTGTGATTGTGTTGTGACTTGTGATTGTGGTGTGACTTGTGATTGTGTTGTGACTTGTTTATAGTCGAATAAATTCTTCTATCAAGTCAACGGTTTTTAATCCAAATCCCGATCCCCACGTTCGTAACACTACTTTAAACGCCGTCCGCCATGATGGTCTGTGCCGTGGCGTCACTGTTCTTGTCAACAATACGCGTGACATAACCAAAAAGTGTTTATCGGAATTAAAACCATGTCTTCGTAGAGATTACATGATAAATTTATGAATTACCACTATTTTATCGTGCGTGAATGTAAGAATACATCAATAAGAAGTTGTGGATTAAAGTACCCAGTGATGAGAATTTGCGAATCAGAATTTGAAGCAAAACATTTTGCAACCATCAAAGTATTTATTTTGGGCAGGTTTGTTTTCAATAAATGTGAAGTGTGTAATATTTTAATAGTGAAATAAACAGCAATCAACGCGTTTAAATAAAAGACCACGAATAACCTGTCGAAACTGTCGTTTGTATTTGTGTTGTTTACAATATTGGTGACGTAGAATCATGGCGGACGGTGTTTTCAATCAAGAGAAAACAAAGTAAAAAGGTATCGGGTTTAAGTTGAATTTTTGCAGCAATCCCATATTTATATTTAATGAAGTTTACATATTTTGGACCCTTGTACGGAATACTATTCGAATTAAAAGTGATTTTATAAATGGTGATATGAGGCAACTAGCCTATTAGTAACAGTTGTACGTATTTTTAATTTAGAAATAAAGAGAGTTGAATAAATGTGGAATTTTATTTTAAAACATACCATAGCTAATGCCTTTTGCTAATCATGCGTGGTACTTAATTTAACATTCATGAAAGTGAATCGTAGAGACCTAATTCTAAGCATATAGGTATTATGGTTTGTTTGGATAACGAGCATGTACGGTAAAATATTTTGCTTATGTACGTACTTATAATGCAAAAAAACGTACTATAAACTTAACGACGTTGTTTGTCGTTGTTTTCATCAATTTTTTTTATCAAACGAGTAAGATTGTCACCTGATGGTTAGTGTTCACCGTTGCCCATGGACATCTACAACCCCACAAGGGTCGCTGATGTGTTGCCTGCCTTTGTAACCCCCATGCCCTCCCCGAATGAGCACTCCTTACTTATCTATTTTCTTTTTATAATTCTTAGATATGTTACAGAAAAGTATTTTGATTGAGCATGTTACTGCCTGGTATTTTGTCCATTTTGTTCTATTGCAGCATTTGCAGTGAGCAGTAGGTACATCTATCGACGGATCGACCAAATAACAGACTAATTTAGTGCAGGAAAATGCCGCTAGGTGTTCCTCAAATCGCTTTTCACAGAGCACATTTCAGGATTTGGTTGTGGATATCAACACTAGATGGCAGTATAAGGATTTTTTTTAGCTGGTTGGTATTTAGTTCATTTCAATGTTGCCCGGTAATTGGAAATATGTCATAAACTATATTGATTCGACATTTTATGTTATATAAAACCTTTATGTCTCGAATTAAATGTACTTAACGTTTTAAATATTTCAGTATCATTTCGTTCCGTGTATTTTGAAATCGCGATCGCCATTTCCAATATGGCGGGTCGAGCTTTTACTTAGTTCCGATTTCCGCCGCATCGGCGCTCGCATCTGGGATTACAATGGGGGCGTTTGGGCGAAAAAAGCGTTTGCAAGCGTTTGTAAACAAAATGGCGATTGTTAGCGCAAAATGGCGATTGTTTAGCGGTAACACAGTAAACTGACAGTTAGCAAACGCGTCCTGGCCGAAAACTGTACAGTTTGCACTAACAATCGCCATTTTGTTTACAAACGCTTGCAAACGCTTTTTTCGCCCAAACGCCCCCTATGATTAATTGCTCGAACCAGGTAATTCAAAAATGGAATACGATCGATTAGTGAGTTTTTTGTTTTAGATTTTTGTAGGTATGGGGTTTGTGTTTGGATATTTTTGGTTGGATGTTTGGTAGTGATGGGTAGTTGAAACCCGGGCTCAGGTCCACCTGTTCATAGCCGGATCGTTAGGCGAGCGGGGCAGGGCGCATGCGCCAGGTCCGCAGAAGCGGCAGTCACCCGCGGGGCGCGAACTCGGGCGAACTCCTCACCAAGCTGCCCACTTTATTTCCACCGCGCATGCGAATATCGATCGCACCACGAAATGGTCTCAGTAACTAGGTTATCCTGCTATAATTAAAGGTGTGTACCAATTTCAAGGTTGCCACAGTAGCTGGCGCAAAAATAGCTAACGTACACGGAAAACGGTGTATACTTAACACGTATGCGTAAGGGCGATAATCGCGTGCCCGCGACCGAATGGCGGCCGACAATTATGTAAGAACCGACGTTATTGTTTCGTACGGAAAATTCGTCTTTTTTTGTGTGTGTTAGCTCCGTAAGTTGCGGTTTTGTCGTGTGTTTGTTCCGTTGTAAGGGGTGCCGCCTTTCCCTGGAAGTGGTCAGTAAGTAGAAGGAATGTTGAAGTTCAGATATATATAAACCCAGCTCGATTCGACGAAGATCTGGTGTCCCCCTTTGCGTTCAAAGCACGGCCAGCCCAGCGGTTCGATCGTGGGCCACATTGGCTCGACTAATCAATTTATAACCTAAAAACTTCAGGAAGTGTCATTTCCCTACAATCGTTCGTCTAAACCGCTATATAAAGTTTTCCTTTATCTGAAACCAGCAAAACCTTCGATATTTGCATTCGAATCAATATCAAACATCTTTGAACAGTCGCCCTATCAAATTATTTTATTTCCGTCCCAATTCTTAACCACTTCGCAGCAAATTCATTTCTACTGAACAAATGTTATACAGTCTAAATGAAAACCTATTCTGCAACATTAAAACAATACTTATACACCCACTTACAATATGTAGTGTAACCTATCAAATTCCCTTGCTCCCATTTTTAATATTTGAATGAATCTAGCCCATGTTAAATTAATTTTAGCTTTAAGCTGTGGTAATGAAAGCTCTAGTTTAATTCCTGAAAAGCTCGCTAGATGTCGCTAGCAGTCTTTATCGACTAGCATATTGATAAGTACTGGAAAATAGGAGGTTATGTACTACATTCTATGTACATACTTCATTTTATATACACTATAGTATGATACAAAGTAGTTATTTGGTTAACCTATACTACCGCTATAGGCTGGGGCGTAAATTCAGTTACCGCATCGGGAAAATTTTAGTCAGCTTTTCCTACCAAATCTAGGGCTTTTGATCGTCAACTCATGCTTGGCAAAGATGGTAATCATGTCGATCAATAATGGGGGCTGTTACACTATAGTTTTAATGTTCTCAATTTGAACATTAAAGTGTTTTTAGTAATAAGATGTTTTAATTTGTTCTCTAATAAAACTAAAACAGTTTTTATCACTTAGTCATGTTTATTTTGGAATAGCTTTGTGAATATTATATGAATTAATGAATATGTTTGACGACCAGCTTGGTGTAATGGTCAAAAGTTGACTATTAGACCAAGAGGTTGCGGATCGATTCCCGCACAGGACAAGCATGAATACGTCTGTTTGTCCTGGTGTGTGTTCCTTTTTTTTGTCTATATAAGTATATTTGTAATACCACTGTTAATTCTGATATATGTAACATAAGTGCTAAGCTACTTAACCCGGAGACAGATCACAATGTAGGTATGTGATGTTGATGTAAATAAATAGATAAAAAAGAAAAGAACCACAGTGTTTGTTTGTTATGTTCGATGTAAATTTTAGTTCAAAATCTTTCAAATTTAGTGATATTGAATGATAGTATCGGGAACACTTCCTGAAAACAATTTTATCAGAAATTATCATTTTGACCGGATAGGTGTTGTGGAGAGGTCAAGTTCTAAATTGAGTAAATTATAAATATCAATCATCTATACTTATAATAAATCTGTAGAGAGGTAAATTCTGTACATTAAATATTTTTCCAAAATAACTATCAGGGAGTGTTTAGTGATCGATACTGATACCAAAAATGCAATCAGTAAATTTTTTGTCTGTCTGTCTGTCTGTCTGTCTGTCTGTCTGTCTGTCTGTCTGTATGTTCCTTATAGAAACAAAAACTACTGGACGGATTTTGACGAAACTTGGTACCATTATTCTTCATACTCCTGGGCATATTATAGGATACTTTTCATCATGCTACAATCAACAGGAGTAGCGTAGTGAAGGGAAATGTGGGGAAAACGGGAGAATTTACTCCATTTCTTAAGTTCAGTCGCGTGTGCAGCCTTAATGGTTAAAGTCACATAGAAATCATGTATGACGGAAATATTCTACATAAAATTGCCTAAAAAATATCCCCCAACAGCATATGTCTATCTTTTATGGTTGACTCACAATAACACGTGCAACTCAAGATCCAAATTGGTTTGAACGCGCTAAGCTCAGGAACTACTGGTTCGAATTGACAAAACATTTTGTGTTGGATAGTCCACTTACCACTTACCATTTGTCGAGGTAGGCTTTAAGCTATTGTACATTCCTTTATTTTATCATTGTAAATTGTGCTAGCGAACTATTTAGTTCTAAAATGTGCCGATAGATGGCGCACCTCGCTAGAGGCGCGGCCGCGGATCTGAATCGCGGTGAACAGATGATTAATTCTCAAATGTATAAGCTTTCCAGATTTTTGTTAATAATTATAAGCGTTGTCCGTCCCTTAATTTGACTATTATATCTATCCTGCGTTATTACTCCCATAAAAGTGTGCAAGTTGACTGCTGCATGCATGTAGACCGTTGTTTTATTCAGCTATCTTTAGTAAGACTGTGTGCGGAAATCGTAACCCACGCGGACGGAGTCGCTGGCGGCCGCTAGTTACAAATATAAATTGTCCCACGGCATGGCAAAATCTCCACTAAAATATACTATCGTTGTAATGGGTAAGGCGTTGTGGATTGTTATCACGAAATGTGTTAAAACCATTTACCTATCGTAAAAATATTATCCAACTCGGAAATCGAACCTAGGTCCCTCAGCGATAACAGACATAAGGCAACGAATCACGTAATGAAAAAGTACGGCAATAACCAATTCATAACAATTAAGAATTCCTATAAAGAAACTCTGGTACTAAATTCAATGAAATGAAAATGCAAACATTTGAATTATTCATTCATTACTACTGTAAACGAAACGAAGTAATAACTGAATGGGGTTGTAAACCTTTTTAAACGAATTTAAAGTTCGTGCTGTAATAAGACAACGCGAAACTTCATCGCAGAAACGCCGCTTAATGCCAAAGGTTGACCACCCCTACTTCTTACTGTGCTTAGTAAAATCGGAAAATGTTTATTTTTATCATCCTTATTAAATACCTTCTATTTCGTTCGTAATAATAAAATAGAATGTAGATTTTTGTAAATCGTACAACTTTTTCTTGGTTAAAATAGCAATTTGCTCATAAAAATACTATATTTGACTGTGTTGCGCTAATATCACTAGTTTACACGGTTTTTATACCCCAGCTGAAAGTTGTTATTTTATTTTGTGTTCAGGTAGAACTATCCAGAAAAAATAATAAAAAAATTCTGTCACGTCTGGTTCAAAAAAAAATAATTTCTTGAAGGGAAATACAAAAATTTTAGGATTAAAACAAAAATAAATTAAAAATGACTAATTTTTGCTTTCCTTTTATAGTTATTTGAATCAGTTTCTCTTATGATAGACCAAAAGTAATCCCCTAACATATTTTCATCCCTAAATCCTTGATGTCGTTCTTCGAAAGTCCTTAAATCTTGGTGGAAACGTTCACCCTGTTCGTCACTCATACTTCCTTAGTTTTCAGGAAAAAAAATCAGATGAAAGTGTAGAAAGTGAATCTTAATGACATGTTTACTCCCATATCATGAAAGTTTTTCAATAAATTGTTAACAATTTCTTCATAATTTTCACTTTTTTTATTTGCCAAAAAATGTTATACAAGCATTTTAAATGAGTTACAAGCAGACTTTTCTTTAACCGATAAAAGGTTTTTAAACTGAGAATCTTTCATAATTTTACGGAATTGTATGACCACTGGAGTAAGATGATTCTACAGCTTTCGCAAAACACGTGAGGCACCCACATTTTATCTTGATTTGCAACAGGAAATCCAAAATAATGAAGATATACAGTTTTTAACGAATCTACAATAGGTCTTCTCTTTTTTGAAAATATAAATTGTCCACAAACATAACAAAAACGGTCAGAACTTTGTTCGCACTTTCTGCTTGCCATTTTAAATCAATCCAAAGCAAAGTAACTGTCGTTTGAAGCGAACGAATAAACAATAAAATATCGCCACCACGTCGTCTAGTTAAAAAAAAACAATTGACGGCAGAAAAAAAATCCTACGTGATAAAATATTTCTGCTAACACTTTTAGGTTTAGGGAAGGTAGATGAACATATTGACATACATTCGGTTCGGGGTATAAATAAAAAGTAAAATTTTGTAAACTAGTCAAAATATATTTTGACGACCCGCTTGGTGTAGTGGTTGAGAAGATGACAAGAGGTCGCGGGTTCGATCCCAGCACAGGACAAACCTGTGTGTGCATGGACAATAATGAACATGTCTGAATTTCCTGGTATGGGTGTTATATGTATCTGTTTAAGTATGTTTGTATATAAAAAGTATATCAATACGTTGTCTAGCATCCATAAAACAAGCTTCGTCCAAGTGATTTCTTTATCATTCATTTATTATATTTTGTGTGGTCTTTTGCCCAAATATGAATCCATCATCTTCAGCCTATCGCAGTCCACTGCTTGCCATAGGCCTCTCCTAGAGCTCTCCAATCAGCCCGATACTCGACGCAATCTTGCACAAAATTTCAACACTCAATCTGGCTTGAGAGCATCCAGCAAGACGCCAAAAAAAACAGTTGCAATTGTCTCATTATGTGTGACGGTATAAAGTATGAATTGTTTGATTTTTCGTTTTTTTCCTTCTACATATAAAAAATAAAAATACAAACATTTACCATGTACTTACTTGAAATAATAAAAACGCCCTATAAGCTCTTGTACGTAACTCTAGGAGTAGTAAATACATTAGTATCAATAATTAAACATTTACAATTGATTTTGTAAAAATTCTGTCTCGTTCGGTACTAGATGAAGGATATCAAAGTAGTAACCGAGATGTCAGACAGCGACGCCCTATAAACCGCTGATGGGATTTAATAATAAGACGTGTATAGCTGCCGAATGCGTTTATTGCACTGATTTATAATTAATAGATTTTAACATCGAGTTGCCAAAAGTAGGTCGGCCGTACATACGACTCATCAAAATACAAAATTAAGTAAATGTTCGAGTTAGCTCGTACAAATGGAATAACATTTTCCAATCCATTAAATTTGTAACCATCCCGGTAATATTTTCATCACAAAATAGCAATTAACTGCTGCATACTTATTTAAGGATCTGCAAGGAAAATCGTTTCAAACGTAGACTCCGCAGAATAAACTTCATCTTGGCGAGCCCTGACCTCCTTAAATGTCAGGGGTCGTCAACTCCCAGCGCTTTGTACGGGACTGTGTTACCGTGTGAAAACTTACTATTAGCTATTTTATTAACGAAATAGGTCGTAGTACTGAAAAAAGGACGGAACGCAGGGGCAAATTAATTTTATCCAATAATAATGTAATTTCTTTTTTCAAATATCCCACCCCTCCCCCCACATTTCCGGGATCAAAAAAGTGTTTTTTCTTCAAATAATGGATGTATGTAATATTTCCTTCATCCTTGGAATCCTTGGAAAGACCAAAAAAATTCGTGAAAAATCCAATCAAGACTAATTCTTCCGTCTATATTCTGTTTCAAAACAAAATTACAATCCGCATTTAGGTTACAACTGGGAAAATAGTTTCAGTCCAAACGTAGACTCCGCAGAATAAACTTCATCTTGGCGAGCCCTGACCTCCTTAAATGTCAGGGGTCGTCAACTCCCAGCGCTTCGAACGGGAACTGTGTTACTATGCTACCTGAAAATTTTGCTAGAATGCCTTTTCAGGTCGTATTTAAATCTAATTCTTCTTTTGAATCGCCTTAAACAAGAATTGAGGAAAAACACTTAGGTATGTATTCTAAAATAAATTTTATTGACTATAATTTTTTGTAAATCCATTTTACGTCAACACAATCGTGTTCCGGATATGTTCTGAAATCGAACCAAATTAAACCGATTATTATTTGGTATCATAATAAAATCCACTGATATCAGTTAACGGGTCTAAATGCGATTTTAATTATGTAGTACATAAAAAAACGCAAATTAAGTTTTTATAAATACACTACCGTCCGCCCGCGACTCCATCCGCGTGGATTTCGGTTTCCGCACACATAGTGTTACACTATAGCCAAAAAGCCTTTCTTGTACTGTGTTACCTTGTGAAAACTTACTGTTATACAAGTCTTTTAAAGTTACAACTTAAAGATTGTTATACTACTTATAAAATAGGCACAGCAAGATTATATCGAAACCAGGCATTCTTTGAAATATGACCCGTATATTGTTAGTTGAGCCGTTTCAGAATAATCTACATCCTGACGACCTGACCTCGCTAAATGTCAGGGGTCGACAACATGCAACCCATTTCCGTTGCATTTGTGAGCGAGCAGTGGTTTTATCTGAATAAAATGTTGATAGTACACGAAATAGCTTGTAAAGTGGAAAATGTTTTCCTTTTCTGGTTTACAATGACACGTTGTCGACGAATTTGGTTACCCAAGATACAGGCTAAGCCTAGTTTGGGATCCCCTGTGATATTCACCACTTCTTAGACTAATAAGTATAAAAAAAAACTATGTATAATTCTAATATATCAAATGTTTAGTCTAGGTAAGATTGTTCTGTGAGTAATAAAGCATTTTTCATTTTCATTTTTCATTTTTCAATTTTGTGGGGAACTTTTCACCTGTCGATTAGTCATTTGGTAGTTTTTTCTACGAAATCTAGTTAGAGAGAAGTGATTGGTATAGTTAGTCATCAGTTTTACCAGTAACAATTTCTAGGCAATGGCAATAATTATTACCAAAGAATAGTTACTTAAAAGTAAAATAAAGTTTCAGGCTATTAACGTTCCTCTGCAGTGCAAAGGTCTAATATCCATATTATGTTATCTGTGGTAAAGCAAAGGCCGCCATCATTTGAAATCATGTTTTCGCTACAAAGATGAGTTTTGGATAAATCACCACGCTTGCCAAATGCGGATTGGTAATCACAAACCCAGGCTGTGTTCGGAAATTTGACCGACCCGGGGATCGAACCCAGGCCCTCGAAACCACGGCCCGATACTTAAAGCAAACCACTAGACCATTGAGGCGTTCGATGGCCTAGTAGGTTAAAACAATATTTAGATTAGTTTACATTGTCTGCCTAAAAGCTGTCTTTTTTTCCATTCGATTGTTTTTGTATTAATATTATGTACCCCAGAAAGTGTTTAAAACAATTTTTACCTGGTGCAAAAACTTGCCATTACAAAACGCATCACCTATTAAAAAAAATCTAAACCAAACTAAAAACCTACCGTAATAAAATACGTCCATACATTACCTTTCGAAACCAGTTAATCTAATTGATGTAACTGGCCAGTAATAAAATCGTGCACATTTCCACCGACGACAGATGGCTCTGGAAACCAACATGGCGGATTATTTATTTGTCCAGACGAAATTAACGGTTTTATATCTTTCACTTGCATTGTCTTACGCGAGACTGTTTTATTTAAAGTGTAGAGGCCGCGGCACAAATAAAATGTTTTCATTATTTCTTGTAAGCTTATGAGCTGTGTGCAAAGTGGTTTTAAACATGTGTGATGCTAAAAGGTATAGTATAATTTTTTTGGTATTTGTACTAGGTGTCTGTCAACTTTTTATCGACTAAACATTGAATAAATAATACTCTGAACTTTTTTATTTGTGTTCGTGACCTAAAATAGACCATCCTTGTTGCATTTTTTTACGTCCATAAAGGTTTTAATGAATTTCCAAAAATCTCGATAGGACTGATATTTCTATAGCTTTACTATGAATGTATTTACGAAATAAACAATTAGTCAAAGCTCTGATCAGCCTAGTTTACTCCTTAAATGCCATTTTACAAAATGGCAGTCCCATTCCGTTAAATTAAATCAATTCGATATCCTTTAAATCCTGTTTGTGTTTTTCGTAAAAAGAACCAAATCAAATTAACGAAGGGATGTGATAAGGGTTAAGGCATTAACCTTTTAGAAACTATTCTCTTTTAAAATACAAGTTGCTTTCCTAAAGTTAAATATTTGAAAAAAAATATATATTCATTAAATAGCAATCTATCAACTATAAAATCAGTAAGTTAATCAACATGGTTTTTGTTGACATTTGAGACAGATGATTTCAGAGAATTCTAAGCATCGGTATTCACAGAAAAAACAACATCGTATGATGATAATTTGTTACAGTGCCACACAAAGAAATTGGCATTACAATTGCATCAGGTGAATGCTTTTATCGGTCGTTTCGTTATTGACATAAACTTATTTATATTTATTTGTTACTACTTAATAGTATAGATCTGTTACATCAACCAATATATTGTTTCCAAAGTGCTTCTCCCATCAGATGAGTGCATTAGAAGGCAATAAAATGTTGGAATCAACTTCTTTCTATATTTTTTCAGTTTTTGAAACATCTTCCATTTAAAAACCATTGTTGCTAACCGTTAAAATCACTACCTGCTAATTTAACACGAACAAAACGGTTACAAAATAACGATCCACAACTTCAACGCGGCGCTAGTGAGCGATAAGCCCATTGTCCCGCCGCCATTGTGGTCGTAACCGTCGTATAATGGTCCCTCGAGGCAGGCGATCAGTTAGCGAAAGATACGGCTCTGCAGGTCTTTGTTGGCTGGTCGTGGACTTGACAGGTGCTAGGAACATCGGCTGTATTGACTGCGCTGACGTGAGAGGTCATAGCGAGATCAATATAGCGAATGTGTTTGATTTTACTACTTGATTTGATTTCCGTACAGTTGTATTTGAAGACAGCAATACCAGGCGAAGGATCGGTCAATCAAGGAAAGACGGTAATCGGTCTCTCTTCAAACTGTTACACGACCACTGTCGTATTTCAAGATGACGGGTTATTTACTAATGTACTATGATACGATAATTCGTATCATAGTTAATTTGCGGGATTTGAAACCATAACCCTCGGTTTAGAACTGCCAACAGGCCCAGAGGGCAGTGTGTGACAATATTTTGAAAGAAAGAAAGAAATCGTTTATTGAGTGTAAACATGTACATCAATTCAACAAAAATATAAACTCAAACTTAAAAAATAAAACAACAAACAAAACCAAAATAAATTATACAATCAAACTTTTGAGATTTTGATTTCCGATTTGTTCAGGAGAACATTACTCGTATATTTAATGAACTTAATTTCTAATTGAAAAATTGTTTTCCTTTTACAGGTATGCATCTCATTTCTTATTATGTTGAAACATTCAGCAGGCAACAGTTAACCGATCACCCTTGATGGTAAGTTTTAATTACACTACTTTATAAAGCTATTTGACCAAAGTCACTCACTATTTATTTGTCCATACTATCGTGGCAGCCTTTAGCTGAATCGTCTTTAAAAGTTTTTTATGAACATTAGTATTACTTTTGAACAATATTTTTAAATCTGTTGTATAACTGTATCAAATGTGCCTGAATTTAATATAGTTACCAATTTTGTGTTGCTTTTTCCTTGATTCATCTTTTACTATTTTCTGTACCTTTTCTGTACCTATAAACCCAAAGTGTACATAAACTGACAAAATCCACAAAGGTATCAGTTGGTAAGAAGGAACAAAACCCTTCAACCAACATGGCGGCCTATTTCCAAAATGGCGACCGGTACGTACAAATCCAGCCAAATACCCAATTTTTTTAGGTCGACGAACAAGGATTGGCACAATTCTTATTGCCTACAGAAATCTTCATCCAATAATAGAGCTATGAAAATAAATTACCCTCCGAAATCACATGCACTCTAAGTCGTAAAATACGAAAAGCCGGGCCATGCCAAATGTGACGTCAGATAGCGACAGTATGGCGAACCCGTGACGTTATGAGTCTGCTGTTATGATTTAATGTTATCTGTGACGGTATTCTGCCGTCATAAGGAAATAGGGCGCTTCTACATAAAGTAGAAAACGGAGAAAAAAATTATTTTGTGATTATGAAATGAAAAACGTTGCTGCTTAGTGGAAAATAGGTATTTTAATCTTTTTGCAATTTTAAAACTTGTATGATTAGGCAGCCTATCAGGACACATGAATTAAATTCAATTATATCAATATTATTTATTTAAAAAACGCGATTTTCTTTTTCTTCTTAGTAAAAAAAAAACAAAAAACCCGCAATACTTCATTGAAAAGGCGTTTCTGGCTAGATAAGTCTTTTCAACGTAGTAATTTTTGGAACGTTCTTTCATTGTATTGAAATTTGTTTCGAGGCTTACTAAAAAAGGGCGCATTTAGCTACTTGCTGCTTTTCTTTTAAGTCTTGCAACACCAATTATAAAAGAAAACTGTTAACGCCCGTTATTTTTTGGCATTTAATGAGCAATAATTGAAGTTTAAGGTCATTTTTAGCATATGATCCAATGTTGCTCAATGCCTTCTTCAATAAAAAATGGAAAAGTGTAAAGTTGCTTTTTAATTTCACACATATTGATGCACTAGTTATAATCAAAACATTCAAAGAACTTATGTTAAAAAAGACGGAAGATCTATGGGGTATTTCAATACATATTCAAAAATCCATTATTATTCCCATTGCACATACATATTTAGCATTGATATTTAGTTTATAAATCTTATGAAACATAGTATATTAATTTCTTTATTTAAATCAGGAGAAAAGAGTTATCCGTCCCACTTCAGACCCATATGTATACATCCATATCTCAGTAAAATTAATGAAAAAATATTTTATCAATTATTGTCATATTTAAATTAAAATTCTTTGTTAAATGAAAATCCGTACGGATTTACTTACAAACAAATCTACAACTGATGCAGGAGTTTCTTTAGTAAAACATATTTTTGACGTATGCGAGGCTAAGCAGGATGTAATTGGTAAATGTATTAAATTCACAATGCCAAATGTGCGACAAGTTATAACAAATATTTCAATGAATTATGAACATATTTATGTAGTCAACTCAAATGTCGTTTTATAAATTACTATAGATTCAAAATTACAATGGAGCCGCCATATTGTTGCTTTGGCAGGGAGACTCAGTTCTGACGTTTGACTGATATTAGAACGACGATATTGGTTTATTTCAGCAATTTCCAAAGTATTATGTCTTACAGTCTGTTATTGTGGGGATCAACTGCTGATATATTTTTTTTTGTACATAATACAGAAAAGGTGGATCCGTGCAATGTATGATCTTAGGCCGCGTGATTTACTCCGAAGGATATTTCAGGAGATTAACATTTTAACTACAGCGTCGCAATTCGTCTTTGTCTGCATAATTATACATACGCAAGAACCTACACATTTTTTCTAGACAAAATAACTTTCATAGCTTTAATACAAGAAATAAACATAAGCTTGCCGTTCCCAGTCAGAGGCTTCATAAGACTGGGAAGTCTTTTACTGGACTAAGTATCAAAATATTTAAGAACCTTCCTGAAAATTTTATTGAATTTCCTAAGATTTGTTTATTAAATCATTCTTGATGAAGAAAGGTTACTATAAAATAAAGGCTTATTTAAATGACAAATATGCATGTACATTTTAATCTGCTCAGCCGCACATAATTATATTTTTTTATATTTGACATAATTGTCATATTGAAATTAATTTTTGGATAAGGCGTAACTGCTGAGTTTCTTCCGGCGTCTCTTCTCAGCTCGCCAAGTCGCTGGTTGGGTGAAAAAAGTTTTGACGAACAAAATAATTCACTAAGTGAATCAAATTGCTGAATAAATAGTTTCATTTCATTTCTATACTTCTTAATTAAAATCTTCAAAATCATAGAGATTTTTTTGGATATACTCTTATATCTGGGCGCATCTGTTAGAACATGTTCTTTACCACGGCGTCCACTTCCCCCCGCACACGCAACAATACTTAGTAGAAAAGACGTTACTGCCACGTACGCCTTACCGATTCTCATAATACTTAAAAGAAAAGACGCATCTACTCAGATGCGTTTTTTCTTCTTATGGTCATGTAGTTACGCCTTTTCAACCTATGAACATTAATATATTTTGTAAACGAATAAGGCTCATCTACTTAGTTACGTCTTTACATCTTAGTATTATACAGAAACGTCTTTCCAATTTAGTAATCTACAATGAATTTTGTAGATAAGTCCTTTTTAGTTGTTCATAAAAGAAAGAGTATTCGTATTTCATAAAATTAAAAAATACTAGAAGGTGCGCCTTTTTCTGCTGATTCCGAATCACTATCTAACTCAATTTTGAGAAAAATGTTAGATGCGCCCTTTTTCGCTATGACGGCAGTATTCACAGTCGGGCTTTTGCTAGATTTAACAAAACGATGTGGAATGCCTGAGACTATCGCAGGAAGATCACTGTAGTATGACAGTCGTAGCTACGAGTAGTATAAACCCCTTTTAAATATTTTTAAATCTTTTATTATGACTTGTAACAATATCAATTTAAAAACAAATATTGCTTCTTTTATCAAGCTCAAATAAATATAAAACTATTTCTAATTTCAATATACTAAAGACGTAAATACGCACAGAATAATTTTAATCGAACCCAGCAGTTAACGCAATTCCATCTCATCCTTCGTAGGCGCCGACTAAGTCGTAAAATTATTTATTGTCGCTAGAAAGTAGCCGTTTGCGAGTTATGTGCCTTTCCCACCCAGATGCAAAGGTGGGAAAAATATTTCCGACATCAGATCTATATATATCTATTTCCGATTGGTTTTATAACTATGAAATTGATTCCTTTAAGCAAAGCGTGATGAAGTATTTTGCGGGGCAGTATGGCAATGCCAATGGTTAATTCATTGATAAAATGGTAAAAAAAACACTATAGCATATAACTAGACAGTATAGTTACTAGCTATATGTGTAAACCTACACATCTATACTAATATAATAATATAAAAAGCTGAAGAGTTTGCTTGTTTGTTTGTATGTTTGTTTGTTTGTTTGTTTGTTTGAACGCGCTAATCTCAGGAACTACTGGACCGATGTGAAAAATTATTTTTGTGTTGCATAGTCCATTTGGCGAGGAAGGCTTTAGGCTATTGGAAATAGAAATCCACGCCGACGGAGTCGCGGGCGGCCGCTAATATACACATATAATTCACATCAGCTGTATTACCATTCACCTGATATGAATTTATTACGCACAAAGATTTTTGGTAATCCAAAGGTGTGTACCTACTTGTCGGGGTTTGAACCGCCGACCTCAGGCATGTGAAGTGGCGCTCTTACCACTAGGCTACCGAGCTGTTATAATAGAGTTTATTAATACCCTAATATAGAATGAAAACCACATAACACGACGTGAGCTACCACTAGTCGCATATAAATAACTTTTAATCAACGCGTATACGCCAAAAATAGGGCACACATATTTTACGTAACGTTACTTGGTCTTTATTTGCCGTTGAGTGGCGATTAACACTTCCGTATTGCGTTGTGTTAAGGTGGAAAATAGCGTGGAAATCAGCATACAGGATGTAAATACAGGACGCGGTTAACCACGCCTGAAGGTGCCAAGAAAATGTAAACTCGCCGGCCTGGCTCTAGAGCGAATGCACTCCGATATTTCTTCTTGGGAATTTGGCGTCGGAAACGTCAGAGAATGTGTACCGAAAAGCCTTTGTGTGGGTCCAAAGACAACAAGCGATGGTCCCAAAAAGCATTGCGGTCCCGAAAAATATGGCTTTTCACGAAGCGTAGCCTGAACCCTAAATTTTTCAATGTGTTTAATTAATTCCACACAAAAAAAAGGTCTCCTTCAAGGGGCTTAAGTTTCCGTTTCAGTTCTATTTATGCCATTCTTACAAAAATGCGTACTGGCTTAAATACTAGTTAACATTCGCTAATCTCAGATTAGTGATTCTTACAAACTCGAGTTATGTTCGCAAAATAAGACAAAAATCGATGTTCTTTCACTGAAGTTGTAACTGTCTGAAATTACAAGTGTTATTTGACCGCTTCTTAATTAAATTACTAGGCTCTTATATTGACAAATAAATATAAAATATTACAAATTAATCATTAGTTGAGCCTTAAATTATTTTTTCAGATAATATAGAGAGTGAAAGTATAATTCGGCATCTCACCTGTTTATACAGTTTTTCTCAAACAAGTTTTTTTTGTCATGGATAGAAATGAAAATTGCATGTCTTATCATTTCATTTAAGCAATAATCACCCAATTAAACATAATAAAGCATGACTTATTCCTACAGTTAAAACAGTGCTGTAACCGAGGTTCTCGTATAAGAGTGAGGGAATCGGGCACAAAGAAAGAACAAGTAAAAATATTTTTCTGTAGAATTGATTGCACCTGTACTTGCTCATGTTTAAAAGGTTTATTTTTATTTGCATATAGATTATTGTAAACTGTTGAATGTTGAATGAAAATACACTTTTTTTCTTTTCAAAATACTCTTGCTCATTCACTTCTAGGAGAAAAGCCTTACACTATGACAACAAGTATACGATGCGAAGTGAAGTTTTGAAAAATGCATCCATACATCGGCCCACATGCAGTCCGTCACCGTTTGCATAACTAGAGCACTCAACTTATATTGAGTGGCCATTGTTCCAAGTTTGTCTCGTCGTCAATACAGAGTGACAATTTCAATAAATGTCGAATGTTGCTGCTCATTTCAACAAGTAACTGGAGGTTTAGACTCTCGATTTTAACACTTACATTATTTAACGGGACTAAACGCGATATTAATTATGAAGTACATAGTATATATATACCTCATACTGCTTGAAATTTCGGCTTCGTCACTACAACCGCGGTAATAAATATGTAATAATATCGCATGTAGAACCTTTAAATAATATTATTGTTTATTGTTTTTATACAAACATTTCCCCTAGCGGGATTCGCACCTGCGACCTTCGGTTTTGTAGCAGGGTTTCTGACCACTAGACCAACGAGACTGTCATCATACTGCAGTTATCAATCCGGCATCTCCAGGGTGGTGACTATAAAACTTTATTTCAAGCAATAATAAGTTCCACGAGGTCTTATAACTTTAGAAAAGTGTCGATTTTCCTTTGAAGGCCAATAAAGGTATCAGAATTGGACTATAGTACCTACATGACGTGATACTGCATAATAAAAATAGCCAAAGTCCCAGTTATAATGAAGCTAACATCAATTTCTGTTATAAAAGACATGGCCAACATTCTATGGAACGTTTGCCTAGACACCAAATTCATTTCCCACAAACATGTCGTACTGCATTAGACTCGTTACTATCAGAACATTCAATATCATTAACAACTAAAGTCCAAGAACTTGAGGTTATAATTATACAGACACACAAAGATTGCAAAAAACATTTCAATCCCTTACTGTAGCATTGTTTTGATTGATGACATGATACATTGGTTACTAAGGTTACTCAACGGTGTACCGTGAAAAAACTGTTGTCTCTTTTTCTCTTATCGTAATTTTGCTGACGCTTACTCTGTCACGCATTGTTCATTATTTCCATGGCAACGGATTTAAATATTTGACAATAACTGTCGAAATAATGACAATAATATTCATTCCTTTCTGCTTAAAGTAATATTCATTTTGGGAAAAATAATAAAATACTATGTTTAAAATAGTTTGTTGGTGATAAATAATACGTTAAATGATACAATTTCAAATATTTTTTTATATTTGAAGCTATATTTTATTATATGTCACTGTTTTTCATACAATATTATATTGTGTCTATGGAGGACAAGAGCAGACTATCCGTATTTACGTTGAAAGGAACGCATTTTCTCAAAAGCAGTGTATAGCGGAAGTTAAATTACTAATTAATTTCTTTTAAATACTGACAAGTTCTACAAGATTGTAAAATATATGAAAATTCATATTTTAATTTAATATATTTTGTGCTTTTGTGCCATTCGTGGCCATCACTACTTCACTAGGCAGGAATTGGCCATGTCCTTTAAACCATTCAGCGTCTCGGGCACGCTTATTAAAAACTACGACAACAAAACCGACATTTTTTGATGTCTGCCACGTTACCGTCTAGCTTTCAATGTCATTGGGTGTGACATAAAAATAGTTGTGCGTCTGGTAAGCAATCAATGTAATCATATCAGTAATATTTAAGAGAGGTAGAGCTTTGTGAAAATTCCTCTCGAATGAGCCGCTCGTCTGAGGATGTACCTCCACCTTACAGAAGACCGCAGTGAAGTATCACTTCGTTACTGTTGTGCTATGTTTCTGCTGGTGAGTAAGGTTGCCAGAGCTCAGTTGGGGAGGGTATGAGGTGAAGGCCGACAACACATCAACGACACCTCTGGTGTCGCGGATGTCCATGGGCGGCGGTGATTGCTTACCATCAGGCGACCCGCTGGCTCGTTTGCCGCCTCTGACAAATATAAAATAAAAAATAATAATCGTTTGCTTGGCGAAATGCGTCAAGCTTGGAACTACACTTTTCTCACAATCACTACATGGGTGGAAAGACCTAGAAGAGATCTATGTCCAGCAGTGGACTGCGATGGGATGATGATGCTGACTTTATCGTATGAGATAAAATCGCTGCCCGCTCTTTTTTTTATTAAACAAAATCTTTGGACCGTCAAACACAGATCTAAATTATTAAGCTTAATGTTTTAATAGAGAACGGATCCTCCTCTAATGCTTCTCCATTTCATACACTACCCCAAAGTGTCTAGGTTTCCTCCCGATGTTTTCCTGCGAATCGATCGAAAGTACGCAGGATATTTTACATTGCCCAAGTGAGTGCGCAAGCACAGGTGCAGTGCTTGCGCACTCATTTGCGAGCACTCACGTGCACTCCCTACGAGTATATCATACCCTCAATCTCATAGTTTCGTGGGACAGCAATCTGACACGACTGTATCTAGATCAGATTGAGGACCGACGGCTTAACGAGCTTTCCAAAGCACAGAGAAGCTCAAGATGCCATTTTTACGTCACCCATTCGATGACTGGCGTCTGCGAAAGTTGCTTTACTCCGCAATCGCAGCCCGAGCGCGCTAACCAATGCGCCATCGAGCTCCTCAAACAGACTACACTACATCAGTAGAGAAACACAACATCATATAATCCTATCTGATACCTGAAACAATACATTATAATAAATAAATAAATAGTAAATAAATTTATGCGTAAACTTGGAGGGAAGGCGGTGGATAATTCAGTCATATTTTTATCCTTTTATCTATGAAATGACAGGCCACTAGCTATATTTTTCGCCCTGTATATGTTTTTAAAACACAAGACGGACCTTTTTCGAATTGTAGGTACCTACAATAGACGGCAACTGTTGCCCATGGACAACAAAGCGGGTAAGAAAATATCTCTTCGATGTGTCAACTCTATACGTAGTTGTAGTAATACCACGACGAAACAAGATGGATTTTTCTTGTATGATAATTTCCGTGCGAAGCCGAGGCGGGTCGCTAGTTGTCTATAAAAATAGTCTCGCGCCCGCTGTAAGGCAATTAATGCACGATCGCCGTCACAGTCCCGCTGGTTCTATTCCCGGCGGCGGCTGGAGCGACGCCAACGGGGCACTCCAACGACACAGTGCGGGGAAGACCAGTAAAGTTATAAAGTTAACGCGTATAGAGGAATGCTTAAGAGCAGCTACACTCTAAGTGTGTTCCGCTGAACCCTAGAGTTCCACGAAACATCTGTAGGGGTTCCGCAAGAATCTATCTATACTTACTAATATATAAAGATGAAGAGTTTGATTGAACGTGCTAATCTCAGGAACGACTCGTCCGATTAGAAAAAATATTTTTGTGTGGGTAGTCCAATTGACGAGGATGGCTATAGTTATACACCCATGTATGTTTGCGGAAACCGAAAACCACGCGGAAGGTCGCGTGCATCCGCTAGTTAAAAATAAAATCAAAAACTCCGCGGCCGCGTGGTTCGTGTTATTAATAAAGAAAAGACTTTTGAAAACTATTGTCTTAATGTAGGGTTCCATCAAGTTTTTTGCTGCCCAAAAGAGTTACGTCAACAAAAATATTTGAGAATCACTACTCTAGAATGATACTAGCAAATTATTCCGGTTATTGATTTTATTCTGATTTCTGTAACACAAGCTCTTAAGCTACTTAACACTGAGTAAGATGAATGTATGTGATGTTGTGAAATATTCCTTCATTTATTTTTATTTCAATCAACACCACTTGAATGTGTTAAGTAGGATTGCAAAAGAGAATTACCTACGAAAGTTGCTTAACTGCAATGGCAGGCCGAGCTAATCAATGCGCCAGCTTCTCAATGTATGTCAAAATACCTCAATCGAGTAGATGATATGAATATCCCAGTAAACCAAACACACATCACTGTCATTCCACGCACTGTGTCCTCGTTCGGGAATCATCGCGGTACACGAAATGAGACGTAATGCTTGGAGTGGGCAAGTAATTTACCGACACTCATAGTGAGACTGAAAGGGGGTTATGCGGTCTGATAGTATTTTTGCCCAGACGATAATGCAAGAACTACCTACTTATACTATTTCTGTGTACAGTATCGTTCAAAAAGTTGCTTAAAGCTAAGCAACATGCGCAGAGGCCAGCCATGGTATGGGTGAACGAAATTTCATCTCAAGCAAGGAAGGCATGTTAAGCCGTTGGTCCTGCGCTTGATCTCTCTACAGTCGTGTCCGTTGTACCGAACTACACATGTGGGAGAGAGAGGGAATAGGGAGTACAACACCTGTGCTCACGCACTCATTTTTGCACTAATGTATCCTGGGGACCTGGCTCATCGTAAGATCGGCAGCCATGGTCGAAAACGGTCGGATGGGAATTATTGGATAGTCCATTTTTCGAGGAAGACTTTAAGCTATTGAATAACACTAATGTGTGGAAAAAACCGAAATGTACGCGGACGAAATCGCGGGCGGCCGCTAGTAAATGATAAAACTTCCTGTTTAATAATTGCATGTACATATAAATAGTTCTAATCAAAATCTGTTGGGTAGTCTTTACTTTATGTAGTGTATTTTATATTTTGGTGATGATACATACCAACATTGATATAATTTCGTAACATGAAGTAACACCATCAAAAGAAAAATATTTCTCAGTTTCGAATATCAAGCCAGGTTCCAATGGACATGTATTTCAGGTAACTTCAGGCCATTTAATTTATCTTTTCAAAATAATCCATAAAATTAATCCAACAAGCAGATTACACAATTACACACGCGGAAATTGTCCAACATAACATATTAACCCACTAGAAAGTTGTTTCAGCGCGGAACATTTTAATTTAACCCCATACCGGTCGACAGTGTCACACACGCACTCAAGGCCTCATTTACTTAATTAATCGTTGACACGCGTAAAACCCTCATGAATTATGTGGGGCCTCGGCGATTTAGGGTTGAATGTGTATTTTTATATTTGGCGATTAGAGTTGCAGAAAACAAAAATTAGCAGCTTCTTGACTCGTCTAGTGGTTAAGGTTCTGGGCCGTGGTAAAGAGGTCCTGGGTTCGATTCCCAGGTCGGGTTTGAGGTCTGAAGTGTTAGCCAACTAGGGGCCGCCAAAACAAAAATGTTTTTTCAATTCGAATCAGTAGTTCCTGAGTTTAGCGGGTTCAAACAACAAACAAACTCTTCAGCTTTATCCTACTACTATTATAAAGGCGAAAGTTTGCAAGTATGGATGTATGAATGTATGGATGTTTGTTACTCTTTCACGTAAAAACTACTGAATGTATTTGAATTAAACTTTACCACAATATAGCTTATACATCAGAATAACACATAGGCTATAGCTTTTGTTTGTTTGTTTGTTTGAACGCGCTAATCTCAGGAAGTACTGGACCAATTTGAAAAATTATTTTTGTGTCGGATAGTTCATATGACGATTAAGGCTTTAGGCTATTGGAAATCTAAATCCACGCGGTCGGAGTCGCGGGCGGTCGCTAGTTATACATATTAGGATAGATCAATGTCCCACTGCAGGGCAAAGTCCTCCATCAACTATCAAAAATATGTTATCGTTTCAAAGATCGGTTTTGGCTTAATCACCACACTTGCCAAATGTGGGTTTGTGACAAGCCCATATCGAACCCAGGACCTCGAGATCACGGCTCGATACTTAAATCAGATTATGCTGAACCAGGAATGGTAGAAGTGATACGGGGACGGTTATGGACCTGCAAAGCCCCATTATATTCATAGAACCATAACAATAACCATAACCGTTAGATTAGTTGGTACTATTAGTAACAATTAGTAGCTGGCCCCGTTGAATTAGAATCAATGATTCGCGAACGAAATAGACAGAATCATGTTTTTTGATTCCTATTTAATATCATGATGAATTGTAATCAAACAAAAATATTTTTGGAGCTTCACACGGTCGTGTGTTAAAATCGTGTGCTGAATTTCTCCCTGTTCGTTTCCTAAATAGTCGCATGATATATTTATGGCACAAGTTGGCTATATAATATAATAAAAATATGGCCCGTTGGTCTAGTAGTCGAAGAACCTGTCTACAAAACCGGAGCGGGTTCTTATTCCGCTAGGGGATAAATGTTTTTGATGAACATTTCGGCATTTGTTTATCAAAATATTTACATAAGTATGTCTATCTATTCGTTCCCTAGCATCCATAGGCATCCATAGTACAAGCTTTGAGCTAAGTTTAGGTCCAGCAGTTAGTGTGATAGTCCAACGTATTTTTTATTTAATCATATTCCCTATCAGATAATGGAACCTTATTCAAGTAATAAACGATCTTTTTAATATTTATCTTTAACAAGATAGCTTAAACTTAATCAGCCAAAAACAACTGCCTAACATTTTCATTACGATGTTAATCCATATGTTATAACCCCGGTTAATATCCAAAGGCTTAGTTCATGTCACGTGTCACCGAAACCAACATGGCGGCCGGATGTGACGTCACCTGCGCCGCCGCCGCTTCCGGTGGACGCTCGTCATGGCTTTTTCATTTCATTGGCGACCCTTCGTTTTATGATTTGGGTATTTTATTCCGGGTCCGCTTTACAGTCAATTTCTGCAAAAGTAAATAAATCGGTTAAGCCAATGACACATTATTTAATTTACAACTAGCGACCCGCCCCGGCTTTGCACGGGTGCAACTAAAATAACAGTGTTCCTCTCTATGCATGTATTGTGGACATAAAACTTCTTTAGACTAACAAAAAAATATTATTTAAAAATAATAAACTACGGGAGCACAAAAAAACTCATGAAGGACAGTTGCAAATTTAGGCATACTTAGGGACATAGAAAACAGCTAATTTTTTTATACTTTGTGGTGATTTAAAAAAAAACAATATTCTGATCGTTTTTTGTTGGGGCAATTATTTCTCAATAGCTTTGTAAGTTGTTGCTCATATATTTTTTAAGGCGTATTTTGTTGAGAAACCAAAGCTCACAATATTTTTTTTGTATTTTTCAGTCTCAAGCAAAATTACATATATTAAAATTTGTTTGTTTTTACACTCAATGACCGTTTTTCTCTTTTCAAAATGAGGTAAATGTAATTTTAATTAATCAGCGATTTTCATGAGATTAGCGCAATCAAACAAAGAAACTCTTCAGCTTTATTATTTTAGTATATATTTGCTGGTAAAAGTTTTCATTTTAAACTGAAATGTGTAACAAATACACCAAGATTCTGACTCTAAACGTCATCGTCAATTCAAACGAAACCAAACTAATTTAATGATTACTTATTAAATCTAAATATGTAGTGTACAATTAATAGATAGTTCGTTAGTTATAAAACATTAAGCGTACTCAGTAATTAACGAATGTTTCAAAAGTATTAAACGTATGTATACTTTAGCAATGTGTATAGTGTATAGTCTATTATTATATCATGTTTTTGCAAAAAAAAAGATAAGTATCCGTGGCCCTTATTTGTGAAAAGGCCTGAATTATGTGTACTTACCTACTTAATCCGATGGGTGCGCGACCAAAAATTGAACCACCAATTGGAAGAAGGGAATAAACGCCACTTTTTGATATATTCAGTTTTTTACACTTTTGTATTCTATAGACGTAGCGCTAAATTGTGAGTTCGAAGAAAGTAACAAAAACAATTCAGTTTGTATAGATTCATGCGGACATAAAAACGGTTAGTTGGAAGAACGGAACAAATCCTGCCTTTATTCCCTTCTTCCAACTATCAACGTTACAGGTACATAATTAGTGTTTATTTTTGCTCGTTTATTTTATCGATGAACAAAAACGCATCGCTATTGGCGGGGGACGCGATACTTGGGATCTAATAGACGCCATATTTCTACAAGAAATAAATTTTAGGGACAGCTAAGACTCATTAGGAGAAAGGACAGAATTTACGTTTCAAATGAATATAAGACTTTAATTTTGGCAGCAAAAATCAAGGGGTTTACTGTTACACCTGTTACTTCAGATGACATACTTGATTTTAAAAATTCATGGCAGAAATGTGTTAAAAAACCTGTAAGTCATTAGACAAGGCAACAACATTCAAGATCTCGCAATATCGAAGCTTTGAGTATAGTTCAAGTCTTCATTAAGGTTACTTGAAATGTTCCGAATTTATCGATGGTTTCGTTATAGCTACATTTTTGCTTCAAAATCCTTCTACGAACCCGAAAATACCAAAAATCCGGCATATGTTACTAAAATACCCATACATACCCGAGGAACTCAATTTTTTTACGATACTATTCTGTCTTGGCCAACTAGGTATACCATAGTTCCGAGAGTGAAGAAATAGATGTATAATAGTGTTTTTAAGGATATTTTTGAATAAATAAATAGCTATTTTATTCATAATTCATATTATTTCAAATAATTTTGTACATAGATCTTATAAATTGGAAGAAGGGAATAAATCCAACGCATTTACATGTAAATTTATAAATGAGTTTTATATATTTCAACAAGATCTTTTAGTAAATAAGAAAGAATTTATATTTTCTTTAATATCAGTGATGTGACATGAGCCTATAAGTGGAAAGTAAAAAGTTATAAAGTTTTTTTCAATTATCTCTAATCATGTTTTTTGGATTTATTCCCTTCTTCCAATTGGTGGTTCAATTATTCTATACCTACTATGCAATATTAAAAAAACAAATTCAAATACAAAAAAATCAAAAAGGTGATCAATTATTCTACTGCAGTGGTGTTGAGAAACTTTCTCTAAACTGTCAAGTGCCAAGTTTTTTTTTTTTACTTTTTGGGTTGTTGCGAACACATTATAGAAAGATGCAGTGTTAAGGGATACCTGAGGCGTCGAGGAATCAAACCAGCTCCCCGAGTGACTGACTTACTGTGTAGAAACGGATCACCCTGTCGTTTTGATTGGTTATGATTATTTTAACTCCGCGCGGGCGGAAACTTTGATAGCGCGATGCAGGTTTTGGGTCGAGTGATTGTGTGGGAGATAGATCGGGCATGCGAGTGGATTTTTTTGGCGATTTTTCTTGTAAGTTTGCCTTTCTTTTTGTATTTACATTATAATCTCCTTTTAATAAAGAAGAATAAGCTTTTAGTTTTTCTATTGTTATATTTTATAACCAATAAATATTATGTTTATCAGCAATATTTCAAAAGATGTTAAAAATAACCATAAAACGATTTGCAAACTTATATTATACTTAAGTAAATGTTAAAAGTAGAGTAACACTGACTTTACTTTAAGATATATTTTGTCCACAAATTCTTTGTAGTGAAAATGATAAGCCAAAAGGGTTTTAAAAGTCATGAAATTAAGATTGGTTTTCCCGTCGCATAGCCTCAGCGTACCTAATCTTCCAATTTGAAAAGCGTATTTGCTCGAACTGAACCTTTGATCTGAATCATAAACTTGAAATTAATACAAAATTGTAAAAAAACAGTGTTCAAAATATATGTCTAACTAGTTTGTGCATAAATGACAATAAATTTTTGTTTTAAATGTGTACTCAGATTTGAAAAAGCAGTCTTTTGTTTAGAGCACTAAGGTCCGATATTTATTGCAGATATTTTGCAACTTGTGTTATTATGTTACGTATATCTTGAACTTTTTTTGGTAACGTAACCATACATTTAGTATAGAAACACACTAGGCAGAAAAAACGCAACCGAAGTTCTGCGGGATTACACCTGCAATGTATTTTAAATGCAAGGTGACACCCTACGCCGAAATTACGTCGCGTAATTTCGTATAGAAAATGCATTGCTGCCGAACTTTGGTCGCGTTATTTCAGCTTAGTGTGTCTTACAATTAATGTAACATATAACCTACGTTATAACGCATTTCTAAATATATGCCTCCCCCCGTATTTGGGGCTCGGGATATTTTTCTCACTACCCACTTAAAACGCTTTCTCGATCTCAATGCCTTAATTCCTCGAGTCTACGTGTGCCCGCTTTGTAATGTTTGCTTGTTCCCACGGGTGGTGGTATACGAGCACTGAAGGAATTCTTTTGCATCGGTGATCGACCCGCAAGATCTTGTTTTAATAGTAAGCAGTAAACAAACCTCTTAAATCATTATTCTATAAAAAAATGCCCTCCTCGAAAATTGGACTAACCAAAAACTATTTTTTCAAATCAAACCAGAATTTTCTAAGATTAGCGCGTTCAAACAAACAAACAAAATATAAGTATTGAAAATATGTACATAATATATAAATATAAGATATATAGGTACATGATAGGGACACCGAAAGCTACTGTGTCTTACACTACGTAAATATGTGAAATTATCCATTGACGCCTATTCCAATCCATCACTCCACACACTCAATTCCACAAACTATGAACATAAACGTTTAAACGCCTCTCATTAGCTGAAACTAGAGCAATCCATGCTGGCTCCCCCCCACTTCATCCCCCCTCAAGCTTTTACTACATCTAGCGGCATAATCGTCGGACAAAGTAGCTTTTAACAGACGTGACGTCATTGTAGGCAAGCCTTGCTATGCCTCTGGTCTAGAACTCTAGAAGAAGCGATTCATGGAGTAACGATAGTAGGTATTATAGCTGGGGAAATGGGAATATTCAATGGAAGGAAAGATATCATGCTCACTATTTTGAGTTATTGAACGTAGAAGTGTAATTGCATCTTCGGGAAGCGTTTTGATTTTGTTTATACTTTTATTAATGACTATTAAAGAGTCCCGTAAATGTAAGAAAACATTGAATCTATTTATCATATTGGTACTGAATAGTGATGTCCCGGATATCCGTATCCGTAGCCGCGGGTATCCAGGGTTAATTTTTTTTTTATGATGAGAATAATCTAATTATTTAATCAACATCATACTTATGTATGATCGGGATGAGATTAAAAAAAAACTATTCAGAGCATTTTCACTTATAAGCTACTTATCACGGATTCCAACCAATATAAATCATGCTATCAGTTATAAATATTACAAAACGCATTCTCATCATATTCGAATGCAGCCAATTACATATAAGCTGCATTCCCATTCTCTCATACCAGAATGCATCCAATTACAAAATAAGCTGCATTCCTATACTCCTTCCGAAGCCTGACCCAGAAATCAGTCAGAATTCAATCAGAACAAGTGACGACAGTGTTTATTGCCATCGGGTCACGCTGGTTTATGAGTTTATGACCATTTACGAGCCGCCACTACGGCCCCCTGCCTGCTCGTAAATTCATAATAATCTTGGACAATTAACCATATCCTTGGGAGTTCGGTTTATGGGTTGGATATGTATTACATTGCTTCTTAATATTGCCCGCGTTATCAATATTCCTGTTTTATCCCATGGGAAGAAAGTATCCTATCACCTACCTTAGTCAGCCTATAAGCCATACAAACTTCACAATAATAATATTACAAGCGGCCGCCCGCGACTCCGTCCGCGTGGATTTTGATTTCCGCACACATGGTGTTAAACTATAGTTTAAAGCCTTTCTCGACAAATGGGCTATCCAACACAAAAGTTTTTTTTCAGTTCGAACCAGTACGTGAGAATGGCGCGTTCAAACTAACAAACAACAACAGCTTTATTATATTAGAATAGATAATTATATGCATGATTATTTATATCGTGTTTCCCATATCCTTTGTGAAGGAACACACTAGACTGAAATTAAGCGATTGAAGTTCGGCGGCATGGCAATGCATTTTCTTTACAAAAGTACGCGACATAATTTCGGCATAGTGTGTCTTCCTCTATTTGGTCCTGTCTTTGGTCGCGTTTTTTCCACCTTATGTGTTTCTTTACTTACCTTACAGTTTCCGCACATATAGGTATATATTATCGCCTAAAGCCTTCCTCATCAAATGAACTATCCAACACAATTTTTTATGCTTAGCGCGTTCAAACAAACAAACTCTTCAGCTTTATATATTAGTAGGTATAGAAATATGTACGTCTATCGCTTCCTTAGCTTCCATAGTACAAGCTTCGAGCTTAGTTTGGGGCTAGGCAATTGGTGTGTTAGTCCAAAGAATTTATTTATTTCTCCTTACCCATATATCCAAAACATTAGGTCGAAACCCTACTATGACACTCGACATACATGTTTACTCTTCGTGTAATTCTATTCGTTCGTAATCGTCTGCTAAGATGGCATTAAAAATTCACCTCCCACGTCTCACGGCACTGGGGCTTGCATAATTGAGTGACGTGATAGGGTGTGTTGGGTTTGGAAGACGTTTAGGATAAGTCCTGAATGCGAAGATTGTCGTTAGATAACTTAGGGAATAAATAAAGAAATAATTAATATTTCAGACATGTATGTCATCCAATGAATTACTGTCGTTGGATTAACTATTGAATAAATGAATAAATAATAAATAAGTATTTCACAACATCACAAAAGTTGATCTGACTCCATGTTAAGTTGCTAAGGATGTGTACAGATATATCAGAATCAACAGTGGTATTACAAGTGTATTTAAATAGATACTTATAACACCCTGTCGAAGACTAACAGACATGTCCATGCACACATATTATGATTGTACCCGCACAGGGTATCGAGCCCGCTACCTCTTGGTCTAATAGTCAACTTCTTGACCATAACACCAAGCGGGTCGTCAAAAATGTGTTGTTGATGTCACGTAGACATATTGTCCGATTTAACTGAATTCTGTTGCAATCAGACCTTTCATGGTAGTCCATATTGTTTTGGATCATTCGTACATAGTTAGTTTTCACATGGCATATTAGCATGTCATAAAAATTTACTTGTTTCTTTCTTTTCACTGCTTGCTGCTTAATTTACTGGCACCATAAGAGTCATATATGTTAATTGTATAGTACATTATTAATATGTTCAGTTACAGAACTTTATAAGTAACTAGAGCCCGCCCGAGGCCTCGTTCGCGAGGATTTTGGTTTTCGCACACATAGTGTTTACTACAGCCTTCCTTAGCAGATGAACCAGTAGTTCCTGTGATAAACATGTTAAAAAAAACAAACACTTCAAAAAAACGTATATCCAACCTTTTAAGTAAAGCATGGCCACCCTAGTCGCGTCTGTTCCCATTTCGGAGTCGTGAAGAAGCTTACCTACCAACATTTGACTACCGCGTTTATTATTAAGCGCTGGATCCGTTGATTGGATTTCAGAGAAAACATTAATATTTCTCTTTTCTAAAGAGTTAAACCGAATTTTCGGTTTCGGATTAGCTTTTTGTTTTAAACTAACGGATGACCAATTAGATCCATAAATCATAAGCCTATGTATTTAATTATGATTTAAATTAATTAATTTGCTAAGCAGTATCAATAAAAATACAAATCACAAATACTCGTGACATATTTACAAATCACAGTATTTAATAAATTAAGTTATTTTACAAAGGGGGCTTGCTACGACAGTAACTTCATGGACTCGTAGGCTACGACAAGTTACGACTCCAAACTACTGACTACGAAATAAGTACTACGCGTAACATGTACGAGTAAACACTTACATTATCTGTGCTACAAACTTCGAAACTTCAAAATCACAGTATCTTGTTTTGTCAAGAGATTGTGTGAGAAGTATTAATTTACTTCACAAAACGACACATGAAATAAAACCTCTCATAAGGGGGGGGGCAGTTGTTATTTCCGCTATATTTTAGATTTAACATTCAATTTTCATTCAATTTTCAATTCACTAGAAAGAAGGAGTACTTAAAAATACAGGAATTGCGTTGTCATCACACTGAATACTACATACCCCGACCACATCAAAACTTCAATTGAAACAAAACATAATTCTCGTCTTCATTGGTCCTTCGAGCCGGATGGATCTAAAAATTATAAATTATACTACACAGTACTACCTATTTTTTTTTCTATCAATGAAAAATTGTCTTTCCTTGTTCCAGGTCGCGCGGCCCGTGCGATAGAGACCGTCGATAACCCAAACCTTATATGGAGCGGGAAGGCCTTACAACGCGAGCGCGCTCGTCCCCACAAGCCTGCAGCCGTAGGTAGGAGGCCCGTGCCCGTGGAGCCGCGGCGATGCGGCGCGCGGCGTGAGCTCGCGGCGGACTGTGATGCGCCGGCGCACGCGGGGACTCGCACTGACTCTCGCGACGGTCTGACGAAACCGATAAGGTAAGTTGTTTGCGTAAACTGAATCTGTATACCTATTAAAGAACTAGCTCGAGCTAGAGCCAGAGCTGAACGCTCTGCGATGTGGCCGCTTCCGGGCTTCGCCCTCCGCGGCGCTCGGCCTGCGGCCTCGCAAAAATCACAATGCTTGCTTTCAGTTATGTGTGTGCGTAAAGGACGCTCCAGAAACGACAAAAAAACATGGCGTCTTTAGAAGTTCCGCTGTCCGTCAACAGATGGCGCTAGGAGTACTTTAAATTACGGTGGCATTTCAAGTTCGTGACACTAGATATAAGCAGTTAAGGCTCTGTTTAGTTAGAGTGTCTTTAAAGCCCTAGCCGTTTCATAGTGTGTTGTATGCACTATACACTGAGGTGTTAGGAGCTAGGAGTCACACAGGGATCCTACACAGATCGCGTCAATTCCTCGGTCTAACACACCAATAGCTTCCTTACTAAGCCTGCATCGCTCACAAGCCTGCAGCCGTAGGTAGGAGCCCCGTGCCCCGTGGAGCCGCGGCAATGCGGCGCGCGGCGTGAGCTCGCGGCGGACTGTGATGCGCCGGCGCACGCGGGGACTCGCACTGACGCCTCTCGCGACGGTCTGACGAAACCGATAAGGTAAGGTTTTATTTCGTATGTATAGAAAGAATCTGGTAATTGAATATCTAGCTCGGGGCCGCCCGTTTCGTAGTCGCGCTAGGTCACTCCACGACGTTGCCGCTCCCGGGCTTCGCCCTCCGCGGCGCTTGGCCCACAGCCTCGCCCCTGTAGCTCTGCCTACGGCCTCGCAAATATGTAACATGTCTAGCTTTCAATTATGTGAGTGCGTAAAGGATGCTCCAGAAATGACAAAAAAATGGCGTCTTTATAAGTTCCGCTGTCCGTCAACAGATGGCGCTAGAAGTACATTATATAACGGTGGCGTTTCGATTTAATGACACTAGATATAGGCAATTATGGCTCAGTTTGGGGTGTCTTATATAACCTTAATAGTTACCGTTTTAGAGTGTGTTACAACATGCACTATAACGTCTTATGAGGTAGGTGTCAAATGGGTTCCTACCCAGACCTCGTCAATTCCTCATTCCAACACACCAATAGCTTCCAAACTAAGCCTGCATCACACAAGCCTGCAGCCGTAGGTAGGAGCCCCGTGCCCCGTGGAGCCGCGGCGATGCGGCGCGCGGCGTGAGCTCGCGGCGGACTGTGATGCGCCGGCGCACGCGGGGACTCGCACTGACGCCTCTCGCGACGGTCTGACGAAACCGATAAGGTAAGATTGTACTGCATTTGTAATAAGGGAATCTAAATGTTAAGTAACTAGCTCAGAGCTAGGTCACTCCGTGAAATGGCCGCTCCCGGGCTTCGCCCTCCGCGGCGCTAGGCCCACAGCCTCACCCTTGTAGCTTGGCCTACGGCCTCGCAAATCACACGACAAGCTTTCAATAATGCGTGTATAAAGAACGTTCCTGAAATGACAAAAAACATGGCGTATTTAGAAGTTCGATAGTCCGTCAACAGATGGCGCTAGGAGTACTTTACATCTTTACATCACGGTGGCGTTTCGATTTCGTTAAAATAGATATAGGCCGTTTAGGCTCTGTTTGGAGTGTCTTATAATAGCCCTAGGCAAGTTGCCTTTTCATAGTGTGATGCATGCACTATGACACCTTACGAGCTAGGTGTCACATGGGTTCCTTCCCAGACCTCGACAACTCCTTGGTCGAACACACCAATAGCTTCCAAACTAAGCCTGCATCGCACAAGCCTGCAGCCGTAGGTAGGAGCCCCGTGCCCGTGGAGCCGCGGCGATGCGGCGCGCGGCGTGAGCTCGCGGCGGACTGTGATGCGCCGGCGCACGCGGGGACTCGCACTGACGCCTCTCGCGACGGTCTGACGAAACCGATAAGGTAAGTCGTTTATGTCAACTGAAAAGAACACTTATAAAAGAACTAGCTCGAGCTAGAGCCAGAGCTGAACGCTCTGCGTTGTGGTCGCTCCCGGGCTTCGCCCTCCGCGGCGCTCGGCCTACGGCCTCGCAAATTACATGGTTAGCTGTCAAAAATGCGTGTGTAAAGAATGGTACTTAAACATGGCACCTTATACGTTCTGCTGTCTGACAAAAGATGGCGCTAGGAGTACTGTACATTACGGTGGCGTTTCGATAGCGTGACACTAGATATATGCAGGTTATGCTCTGTTTGGAGTGTCTTATATAACCTTAGCCCATAGTTACCGTATTATAGTGTGCTGCATGCACTATGACGCCTTAAGAGTTGGGTGTCACATGGTATACTACCCAGACCTCGTCAATTCCTCGGCTTAACACACCAATAGATTCCCACATAAGCTTGCATCGCACAAGCCTGCAGCCGTAGGTAGGAGCCCCGTGCCCGTGGAGCCGCGGCGATGCGGCGCGCGGCGTGAGCTCGCGGCGGACTGTGATGCGCCGGCGCACGCGGGGACTCGCACTGACGCCTCTCGCGACGGTCTGACGAAACCGATAAGGTAAGGTTTTACTGCATTTGTCTTAGCGGTCGCGCTTAGAGTCAGCCGCGTCGTGTCCGCTCCCGGGCTTCACCCTCCGCGGCCCTCGGCACACAATCTCACTATTGTAGCTCGGCCTACGGCCTCGCGTATTACATGGCTGGCTTTCGATAATGTGCTTGTGTAAAGAACGCTCCAGCAATGACAAAAACATGGCGTCTATAGAAGCTCCGCTGTCTGTCAACAGATGGCGCTAGGAGTACTTTAAATTACGGTGGCATTTGGATTTCTTCGTTCAGGATGTAGGCGGGGTCGATGTTCTACGCTGTTTAGAGTGTCCTATACACCCAGAAAGTCTTACAGAGAAATCGATAAGGTAAGATTCTTAATTTACAACTTTCCAAACATTATGTAAATTTATGAGTGTTTGCGTGAATAATGCTCCAAAAATGTCAATTAACCCATCAACATACGGTAAGTCATTACAGGTATTTGTCTACATACTTAATTGATATTCAGTAATACCGTTTACGACCACGGCGGCCGATCTTGCGATCAGCCAGGTACGCAGGATATATGTACACAAGTGACTGCGCAAGCACAGGTGCGCTCTCTATTCCCTTACTCTCATAGTTTAGTGGGATAGCAATCTGACACGACCGTAGAGAGATCAGGCGCAGGAACAAGGCTTAGCGTGCCTTCCTAACCACTGCGCCATCGAGCTCCTCAATATAGCCGTAATCACACTCACTAGGCCGGTAAAAACTACAAATAGTAGTAAAGACAATATCTGCCAAAGTATGTCTTTTCTTCTAAGTAGTCTGTATTCTGGCTTTAATTACGACTTAATTCTGATCAGGCCAAAGTGAAGTGGTCAGCTCCATCCCAACTAATATTATAAATGCGAAAGTAACTCTGTCTGTCTGTCTGTCTGTCTGTTACGCTTTCCCGCTTAAACCTCGCAACCGATTTTGATGAAATTTGGTACAGACAATCTTTAGACCCTGAGACAGAACATAGGCTACTTTTTATTTCGAAAAAAATCCACGCGGACGGAGTCGCGGGCGGCCGCTAGTTTAACATAATTACAAACTTTATTCGTACCCACATAAGATTCATGTTTAAACAAATGAACATTGATTTCTCGGTTAGCTAAGTTGCAACTTTACTTAGCCCAGCAAGAATGAACTTTATCAGTTCTAGCATAAGAGTCATGTTAAAACAAATGAACATAGATTTCCCGGCTAGCTGAATTGCAAGAACAATGGGCGATGCCATCCATCTTTGTCGGCCCCGTTACCCGGTAACGTGGTGGAGTGGCAGACAGACCGCTAGGGACGTGCGGTTCGATTCCGTGAGATAAACTGGTACTTGAATTGTAGTACAGATACAACATAATTGTAGACATATATAATGCAACTTGTTTATTAATTGATTAAAAATGCGAATTCTGTTTTATCTGGATCTTCAATATTTCATTTGGTTTGCAACTGGTTCTAATCTAAAGTAAAAGTCAATCAAGGCAGTTTACAGATCAACAATTTTGCCTATCACAAATCAGTTTCTACTAGTAAGTATAAATAACATTCGTTGATATTATAAATATGAATTGCATTCGTGCTTTAAGTTCCTAGCATTGTTATTACATTACGAGAAACATTTATAATTACAAGAATTTTATTTATTAGACCTTCATCCGTGTGGCCTGTTATTGAAAATCCTGATCTATTTAATCTAATCCTATTTAATCCCCTTGGGGTAGAATTGATAAAAATCCTTTCTAAGCGGACGCCTACGTCATAACATCTACCCGCATAACATCTAACCATCTACCTGTATTTCAGCTCGATCCGTCCAGTGGTTTGGGTTGTGCGTTGATAGAATGATAGATCACTAAATCACTCAGTCAATCAGTGAGTCAGTCACCGTTGAATTTTATATATTTAGAAATTGAGCTTTATATAGTATAATTATTAAGAAAATAAAAAGAAATTGTAATAAAAACAACATTCCACACCCCTATTGCCTACTAACACCTCAAGATGGTCGGTCGGGCTCATCAATCGTGCTTGTCAATTCTTAGATAATTCCCCAGCAATCTTTAGCTACTTTTATTGGGGATTTCCTTGTAAATCGATGCTTTGTGTGGTGAATTTAATCGGCGTTTCTCATCATTAAAGCTCGACTTTATTTAGTGTACTTTTGGGATATTTTCATTTCATTACTACATACATACATACATTTCTTCACTTCTACGACAAAACGCTGCACTAGTTATACTTTACACCGGTTTCCTCTACGATTGTCCTTCTCCTATTTCCTTCCATTCGCGTCGACTTTACTGACTATACTACATCACATACTATATATATTTGTTTAAACGCGCTAATCACTGGAACTGCTGGTCCGAATTGAAAAAATATGTTTGCGTTGGATAGTCCAGTAGTCCAGGAATGCTTTATGCCATAGTATCTATGTGTTCGGGAACAAAAATCCACGCGGACGGATCCGCAGGCAGCCGCTAGTAAAATATAAAACAGAAAAATCTTTAAGTCAACATCCTAAGGCACTTTATAGCCAAAGAAGAAGAAAACTGAAGCACGGCAAACTTGGACCAAAACGGTTTCAGATTACGAAGAAATACGTGCCTTTCAGAAGTTTCCAATTTCCTCCGATACTCGAATGTTTATCACATCTGGTATTAACGGGCCTGCACACGACGCAAACAAATCGTTCTTAAGAGGGTGCATACCAACCACTAGCGCTGCCATTCAATTTTTCTTTAATTGTGATTTTTACCCGCGGATTTGCCCGCGTTATCAAGTTACACGTTTAATCCCATGGGAGCATTTAATCGGGACGAAGAAAATACTATCTCCTTAGGCAGCCCATATCCTGCTTGTATTCTAAATTTCATCAAAATCCGTTTTGTGGGTTCAGCGTGATCGACGGACAAACATCCAAACTAACTCACTTTATGATATTAAATAATGCACTTTGTAGTGCACTTAAGAATAACATTCATGATTTTTTTAAACCAACTCTAATTTATTTTCTTACATAAAGAGCCATAATCATGATTGTTGCTCAAATTGGCTACTTTGAGCAATCTTTATTATTATGACAACTTAATTATGAACAAAGTATCAACAGTCCCTTTTAACAAATTAAAAATATTTCCATTTAGTGCACTTCAGAGAGCAATTCTACATTTTATTAAAGAAACACATAAATGGCGTGGCGGTGCTAGTTTGCGGACCCTTTTAAGGGGGGCCGTGGAACGAGTGCCTTTTATTTTTTAAGCGGCAATACTAGCTTGATGTTGATTGATCGAGCAACTGAACTGTAGGCGAAACACTTCAAATAAAATTCAAATTGCACAACTAATAAATAATAATAAATATATAAATTCATTGGACTAACACACAAATTGCCTAGCCCCTAACTAAGCTCGAAGCTTGTACTATGGATGCTAGGGAACGGATAGACATACTTTAAATACATTTATAAACATCTATGACTCGAGTACAAATGCCGATGTCCATTACACAAACATTTGCCCCTAGATTCGAACGCACGACCTTTGGTTTTGTAGCCAGGATCTCTGACCACTCAACCAACGGGCCTGTACTCTAAAACAACATTGCTTCAGTCAATACCTTGAAGAAGAAGAAACTCCTCCTTCTTCTTTTCTTGATAGAAAATAGACAGTACTTAAATCCGTGCAATTATTAAAAACGTAGTTTGCTACATTTTGTATTAATAAGGGTGTTTGCGATTGAAAATTCCGCTAGATGACAATACGTAGGCGTGAGGTATAACTGCTATAGGCACCGTGCGTAGCGATGACTCTGCCATCTTGTGACTCATATTCGAACTGACCAAGCTAAATGTCAATCTCAATGTCGGTAATTCTACTGTCAAACCACGGAAAACACCGTGCCTTATTCTGCCATCTAGTGACTCGAATTCGAACTGACCAAGGTAAATGTCAAATTTTACTGTCAAACCACAGAAAAAAAATCGGGATTTTAGCGCCCTCTATAGTTTCTGCACGGTGCCTATGTCATTCGTGAATTTTGACATATCTGTCAATGTCATGTTAAACACTTTAAGTAAAATCAAAGCTTCTGCACAACTCTGAAGCAACATTGCTCCTCCCAAAACCTTGTGGACGCTTCCAGATTCAGCAAGTTCGATTATTGCATTAGAACGACTGTCGTCGTATCTCCGTATCCCTTGACAAGAGAACTGGAACAATTAGATTACTGTTACATGACGAAACCAATGTTGGTATTCCTTAGTTCAGACGGTAACTGAGAGGGTGCCAAGTTGATGCATTGGAATCTGGTCTGCTGAGACACAATCCATTCATCTAAACCTTTTCTCTGTTATCTATTAGTTTAATTATTTATCTCTGCCCAGGAATAGAAAAACTGTTACATTTCTTCACCGTTAATATTATTCCAGACTAGCCTTCCGTCTGCGTAATTTTTTTTTCAAATATCCCCCCCCTTTCCCTCCACATTTTAGGGATAAAAAGTGCCCTCTGTTCACGGGGGATAGTGTAGCTAGCGAGTGAGCTAGTGTACAGTAAAAACAAATTCAATTCGATCCAGTAGTTCTAGAGTTTATTCGTTACATACAAAAATACAAATCTTTTCTCTTTATAATAGTAGTGTAGATGTAGATAGAAGAAAATAATCCATTCCCTAAACGTTAATATTTGGATGCCAGCATCCAATTATCCGGCCCCCACGGTACAAGCGTAGAAGAATAAACAGTTAACAATATTTTTATCAGTACGGAGTAAATTAAGTAAGCAACCCCGCGTGTCGCCACAAGCGCCGACGAGCTAACGAACTAAGGTTAAGGAGTAGGGTGACCACACGAGTGATGTAGTGAAGAAACTGAATTTTTATATTGCACTAGCTTTCCGACCGCGGCTTCGCCCGCGCGAAATTCGGTTATACTGCAAACATTATCTTTGTTTTCCCTCGGGAACATTATTTTTTCCGGGATACAAAGTACCCAATTTTTTAGTCCGGACTACTAACCTTACGTCTGCAAAATTTTAAAGCAAACGTTTCAGTAGTTACGACTTGAAAGCGGAACAAACAAACAAACTCACTTCCTGATATATAATATCAATATCGAACGGCCAACCATCATTATACAAATCGAAATAGATGTTTTTCGTATAAATTAAGCAAATATCATATTTCATTATCTGCATGTAAGTTGGATGCATCAACCAACTGAATAAACAGAAACAACAAAAATAATACTTGTTGAGAAAATTGAGGAATAAAAGAAGGGTTCTTGAGGTGAGTAATAATATAATTGACAGTTTGAAGGAGAAAATTTAAGTGTCACAAAGACATATAAAAACAAGTAAAAATAGAGAACTTAAAAAGGTACAAAAGAGGTTTTAATACAAATAATAATTATAAAACAATCCGCAACATCCTCGCCCCCCGTGTGGCAACACACGATAACACGATTATGGTTTGAGAACCGAATCTTGGACGCGAGGGGCAAGCATGCTGCTAATGTGAGTTTGAGGTGGTGAATGAGATAATGGATGAAATGAGCGAGCGGTTCGTAATGAAATGGTGAAGCTATGTAACAAATGAGAGCTAATGAGAGTATGCGAATGAAGAGTGCGCGCGCTGATGGATGGCAGACCGAAAGCCTCGCAGTCGAGCCCGCGCAGGGCGCCGGCGCCCGAGCACGGCCGCCCCGACGCCCCGAAGCCGAGCCCGCGCAGGGCGAACACGCAGCGCTTCACAAAGCCTCCGAGATCGAAGCGAACTTGTTTTACCTACGATTTCGTTGGACCGTTCTGGGGAGACTAAATACTCGGGCACGTTTCGGAGGCGCACCGTCACAATGCGGTGAAGAGATTTTTGAGCTAACCGTGACCTTTTACTTACCTTGGTACTCGCACACGTTGCTCCGGGAACCGGAGCTTGAGGCGCAGTGGTCTCGAAGTGACCACTTTGAAGCGTATGAGCGTGTGCGTGTAGTGTACGGCTAAGGTCACGGTTAGTAGCTAGAGGTGGCTTTGTGGAGTACCACGTACGCGCGCCCCGCCGGCCCGGCCCCGAGGCATCAGGGCGGCGACTTTCGGGCGGCGGCGTCCCCCGCGAGCTCGACCGCGAAGCCCCCAGTCGTGAAGCCACAGGCGCGGCGACGCTGGCGACTGCTTCGGCCAACCGCAATGTTTCTATATGATGAGTGCTCGTACACGTCGCTCCGGCATCCGGAACATGAGGTGCTAATTGTAGCGGAAGAGCGTGTACGGGCTGAGAACGGCTGAAAACATTGCGGTTAGCATCTACATCCTCATTATGGGGAGGCACGGTTGAGGGGCAAGGCCGATGAGTGAGCTGTTGAGGGCAAGGCTGATGAGTGGTATGAGTGAGCTGTTGAGGGCCAGGCTGATGAGTGGACTGTTGAACGTGCGGCTCTGTCGCACGGCTCGATCCTCGGCGGCCGGCTCTGCTGGACGCTTTTATTGCCGCGATATGGGCACGGTGCTCCGCCTCGAGGACTGCCAGCTTCGCGGCGAAGGCGCGCTCGCGCTCCGCAGCCTCGGCGACGAAGGCACGTCTCCGCTCCGCAGCCTCCGCGACGAGGACGCGTGCCCGCTCCTTTTCGGCGACACGTCTTTGGCGCCGAGCTTCTTGGCTGGCGACTTCGTACTCGCACACGTCGCGCTCCGCACGCAGCATTTTGACAAACTTATTTTATCACTTCTGACACCAAAAATATGTTGAGAAAATTGAGGAATAAAAGAAGGGTTCTTGAGGTGAGTAATAATATAATTGACAGTTTGAAGGAGAAAATTTAAGTGTCACAAAGACATATAAAAACAAGTAAAAATAGAGAACTTAAAAAGGTACAAAAGAGGTTTTAATACAAATAATAATTATAAAACAATCCGCAACAATACTGTTATTATACTTTTAGCTTTCCAATGTTTATTGGTTTCAATATTATCACATCTGTACAAACATTTATAAAGTAACATCTGGGTGACTTTTGTAGCTATTTATCCTTCAACAATAACATATTAAAATTATATCGTGAATCAGTTTATTAGCAAGGAAAATGCAGTGCCCTTCTTCTTGCATAAAACCTTAAAGAAACAGAATTCTTGTACCTGCCTTGTATTTTATGTTCAACGCTTTTATATCCCACTAGAACTCGGAAGAGATAATATTATTACATTTTTTATTACCATTTACGCACATAACACGAACATCTTCTCCTTTATTAGACCTGTCATATAGGGATTCTGTGTACAGACAGACAAAACTCCTAAAATGTACGATCCGTCCACACTTTTTGCAGTCTGGCAACCCTACTCAGAAGCCATATTGGATTTACGGAGCGCGCGAAATTATTACTACGGGGGATTATGGTGGAAAAATTAAGCAAGATAATCCAGTTAGGTTCGTTGAAAAATGCAACGATTTTCATTCTTATTCTATGTTCTTAGATGTTCAAGTTGATTTGCATATGCATGAGTGCTGGGAAGGACAATGTCGGAATTGAGACTTTTCACCAAGGTTGGAGTGAATACAGTGTTTAACTAGAAACTTGTTCTGTAATCGTCTCTGGAGAACATTTTCCAACTTCAGAATTAAATTAGTCGATTCTCGTGGAGCTTATCGATGCTTGATAGTATTAAACATGGTCTTAATACTCTTAATGCAGTTTTTGTACTTTCGTAGCATGTTGATAAGCATCGAACAATGTGCAGAAGTAAATGCAAAGGCAACGGTGTACTCCCTATTTACTTACTCCCATTGAAAATAATTCCCTTACGACAGTTTTGCGACCATGGCGACCGATCTTCCGATCAGTCTGGTACGTAGAATATATTTTAGTGCACAAGTGAGTGTGCCAACACCCTATTCCCTTCCCTCTCATAGGTTGGTGTGACAGCAATCTGACACGACCGTAGAGAAATCAGGCGCAGGACCAACGGCTTAACGTGGCTTCCGAAGCACGGAGGAGCTCGAGGTATAGTTATTCGGTCACACAACCGATGACTAGCCTCTGCCAAAGTTGCTTAACTTTGCAATCGCAGGCCGAGCGCGCTAACCACTGCGCCAACGAGCTCCTCGTAGAAAATAATAGCAAAGTAATATGACAATTGTAATTACTGATAACACGGGAAATTAGTTGCCAGAACAAGGGGTTTGAACTGGTGCATAGAAATCTCCAAACGCTATTTTCCACTATTTGTGGTTTTAGTCGGAATTTTGAAACCAAAACTGCTAGCGTGGCATTTTGCCATGTGTACCTAACATATACCTTAATACAACACCTAGTAGATTTACAACTGCCCAAATGCCTTCCCAACATTCCCTTTTACAGAGTTCGGAATAAACGCATTATCTATTCAAATGCACAGTCCAAAACAGCATAGGCAAACTGTTAAATTTTCCAATAAAAGCCGGCTAAAATAGTCCCATACGGTAAAGTTAAAGCTATTCTTGTGGTAGGAACTGCGGATGCAAAGTAACTTATTTCACAGCAAATGCTAACTCAGATTGATGGAAGACACTTTATGGTGTAAGTTTTAGGATAAAATTAACTATTTTGCCTCTAATTAAAAACCTACTTCATTACCTCCAGATAAGTTTGTTTTAAGGAATAGTCAAAAAAGTTACCTAGATGCTCATTTGTTACAAACTCAAAGAGGTTTTATCTATAAATATTATAATAAAACTGAAGAGTTTGTTTGCTTGTTTGAACGCGCTCATCTCAGGAACTACTGGTTCGGATTGTACATCGTTTTGTGTTGGATAGTCCATTTGTCGAAGAAGGCTTTAGGCTTTAGTACATATAACACTTTGTGTGCGGAAACCGAAATCGCAAGAAGTCTCGCACGAAATCGGGACGAAGTCCGCAAAGTCGGCCGCTAGTATGCAATATAACTTGTAATACCTATGTGATGTCGTTAGATTTTCGTTTGATATAAATACCTATAAAACAAGTGTTCTAGCTCCTTATTTTGGACTTGGTTTTACATTACTGCGACACGAAGTAGTCAGGTATTTATTATTAAAAGCTAGCATTTCTCAGGCAAACAAACAAAATGTTGACTGCGAGTGAACATCTACGAACGGCGACCGAGAATAACAAATCAAAATAAAACTGCACCAAAACCCCTGTATGGAAATAATAAACATTGCGTAGGCGACTTTAGGCTAGCCGGGCTTGCATCCTACTACTATTATAAAGGCGAAAGTTTGTATGTGTGGATGTATGGATGTTTGTTACTCTTTCACGTAAAAACTACTGAATGGATTTGAATGAAACTTTACCGCAATATAGCTTGTACATCAGAATAACACATAGGATATTGGAAATCGAAATCCACGCGGACGGAGTCGCGGGCGGCCGCTAGTCTAACATAAGTCTGAATAACTCACAAACTCGATTTCGTTTGGATGTTAGGTCCCTTTGGGTCGAACGTGTTGTGGGACGAAACACTGAAGGAGTCCCTTTGACAATGCATTGGATTTACTCGTAGACAGATTAGATCAATTTATGTTCCTATGCCCCATGTATTGCCTGCATAGAATAGTTCAGAAGTAGTATAACTGCTGAAAAGCAGCGAAATGTCATATTTTTGTATTTATTTTTAAAAGGTCATCATCATCATCCTAGCGCTTGTCCCGGTCGCATTCTCGGCCATTGCCTTGGAGTCCAGGGTCCGCTATATTTATTTTTAAAAGGTGATAAAGCCAAAACCCATCTTTGTTACGAAAAGCATTAATTCAAATGATGTAAGTATTTGCCCTGCAGTGGGATTAATGGGGTTGTTCCGTTTTAATCCTATGACGTTTCATCCTACTCATTATTTTTCCTTATTCAACCTTATTTCATTCCTTACTCGACCCACATAAATAATTAAAATATTTTACTTAATATTATCCTTTCAAGCTCTTCAAATACAAAAAAGAAGTTTCCTTACTAAAAAGTTATCCCTAAATTCATCTTACATGCTGAATACATTTTCCTTTTAGAAGTAGTGGACAGACTGACCCCGGGAATAATCGTGATCATTTATAAAGATCCTGCTAACTCGCTGTCTTGGGTTGTATGTACAAGGGACAGCTTTGTTGCGTGTATTTCTATGTTCAGGAAAGAAAAATAACATATTTGTAGTTCCATTGTTTAGGTAATAATAGAATCTTTTGTTATTTTGTGTTTTTCCTGGCAAATTGCATTGGTCTTGTACATAGATTTAAATCATAAAATCAAACTACTTCCACTACTTTTCTACGGAGAAAACTACATGTTTACGGGAAGACACGACGTTTCGGCTACTTTTCAGCAGCCAATGGTCATTTGTCATTTAAATTAGGTATTACAATTCTACCCTCAGCTTAACATATCCGTCATCTTAATTTTAAAAGTACATAGTTTTATTTCATAAGTAACAATTGCGTTAAATTTCGAAAACATTAGATTTAAATCGTGGCATATGCACCGATACCAGCAAACTGTGCTGCATTAATTTGATTGGTGTAACTGGCTGTAACGCACTTTGGTTACAAGTTTGCAGCTTTTGCTTGCAATACTAAGTAGGTACGTTCGTGGCGATAAAAGTTCGCCTAAGTGAAGATGTCTTTTATGCACATTCTGCTTACAATGTGTTAAATTCAACAATGATTGTTTTAAAATCCTTCTTATTTAATTTCTGTACCCTTACCATCAGTTAACAGTACTCGAACTCAAAAGCGTAATTTAGTTCTTTAAATGACCGCTAGAGGCGCTGTACATTTTTCACACATAATTTTTAACCACGGTGAGGCTATTGAACGCAAGGTACGATATGGTAACATTACGTAAGATTACAACAAATACCTTGTCTACCCTCGCGCACAATAGCCTACTAGCACAATGGTACACCTTTGATTCATTCGAGTCCGTTGAGTAAAAGGCCCCGTATTGTTGATTCGAGTCTTTAGACGGTCGCAAACCTATTGGATGGTTCGTGCCTTCCATGTAGCCATTGTAATTAACAATCATTATGACTGGGCATGGTGGAGGTGTGACAAAAGTTGGCCTGATTGAAGAGGTCTTCCTCTTATACAACACATGTAGGTATGCACTTTTGTTGGGAGTAAATATTTAGGGTAGGTAAAATCGTTCAATATCAGTCTACCCCCCATGTGGTATGATCGCTCTGCTCAAATCTCGGAGGTCATGGGTTCTTGAATCCCACGGGGAACACTTTCACTTTGTGTTAACCCACAAGCACATCATTATAAAACAATTAATTTTCCGTTACAAAACTAAAGTCATTTGTTTTTCTCAGTTTTTCTAATAAAGTAAAACACCAATTACCGTTACATCCTTTCCAATCTTATCTATTAGTCCCTCCAACCTTCTAAAATGATTATCATCACTACACCCTAAATCGCACGCAACGCGGTGTAAAACAGTTTTTCACAAGAAAATCGTCGTCAAAGCCATTACGGAAACGAATAATACCTTTTTAATTTCCCGCCGTAACCGGTCAGCCATCTTTAATTCGAATGTGTGCTCAAAAGGGGCGAACACAGCGTCGGTATTCTTTCCCGCGCTCTGTTCCTTGTGACCTTTTGTCGTGGTCTAATTTCGTTTTAAAAAGTTTTTGTTAAGCGCTTTAGTCGCTTTAGGCGGCGTCATGAGAGGCACGTCTAGCGCGCGGCCAGTGCTTCAGCGCTGGAGGAGCGCGGCGCCGATCGATGTGAAGTCTGCCGAGTGCGCGCGCCGCTGGTGACGTCATCGTCGCCGGGCGGGCCACCGCGCGCTTTCAAATGCGATCACTTGATGTGAAGAATAAAGGAATTCATGTACATAAGCAGCTCGGTAATTTATTCAGATCTCAGAAAAAAGACGGAGGAAGTTATGTTGGAAATAACCGAAAAGAACAATTGCTGCCGCCAATCGTTCGACAGTTATCTGATTTTACCGATTCAGACGAGATTTTGACCAAATGTTACTTCCATTTTTAATTGCAACGGTAAATAACTAATACTACTAGATACTTACCAAGTATAACGCAATACTTAAGTATGACCAGAAATTCGTTCATAAGAGTTCCGTATGCTCCAAAACAGCTGAATCAATTTTGCAAGGCAGGTGTTCCTCTACTCATGTTCTTAAAGAATCATCCCTTAATCTCTTTCACTACAAGAAAACAAACAAATACACACACATAGGAATTACGACAAAATGAAAAAATATTGATCTACAAATGTCCCTTTTCTACATTTTTGTTGCCATCCTAACAGTGAATGGTTTGAGGTAGGCGCAGTGTAAATATGTAAGTAGGTCTAATCTCTCTCATATTTTTTGATAATAATAGGAACTTTTTTAAGGACTCCCTAATAGCAAAGGATTTTATCTGACGGGTGTTTACGGAAAAAATATGTAGTAAAAATCCATGACTCAAGTACAAACGCGATGTTCATCAGACAAACATTGATTTGACAATAGCGGGATTCGAACCCGCATCCCTTGATTTTGTAGCCAGGGTCTCTGACCACTAGACCAATGGGCCCTTCGAATAATACTAATCGTATAGCTGCCCAGACGTGATGATTTTGGGCTTTATGCTTTCTGGATTTCACTCAACATTTTACTTCAACAACTTTTTATGGGCATGCAAACCGAAATTCCAAAAAAAGCAGCCCTAAGTTCAAATCTTCATTTAAAGAAAATTAGTCGGTTAACTCAATAAACGTGTAAGTTAATAATAACTTACTTTATTCACAAAGTTTCTAATGTTGTAAGTATAAAATAAACGTCTGTCCACTTCGCGTGTCTCAAGCTATTAATGTGATAATTATGACGTTTTCGTACGTAAAGAATTATAACTTACTTTTCTTTTATAAAAAACAAGCCGGATAAAACAATGGATAAAGTTAGCTTTTCTATTCTAATTCAACATAATACCTATGTACAACTTAAAATAAAATTATGTAATGTATCAATTTTTTTTTCAAATATCTATTGTGATTAGTGAAATGTATTTTCTTTCTTTCTTTTCTTTTCTATTGTGAGTAAATACCTTTAAGTTTGCTTAGTAACTTCCAAAATTGCCTCCATGGTGTAGTGGTTAGAACAATGTGCTAAAACCTCGAAGGTCGTGGGTTCGAACCCCGCGGGGTCACTTTTTTTGGTTAGCTTTCCCAGTTTGGTTAGGTAGGACATTGCATGCAGTCTTGAATTACCTGATTGTCCGATAAAAATGATGATTCCGTGCTTCGGAAGGCACGTTAAGCCGTTGGTCCCCGAGAATGAATCAAAATTGTCTGGCTTCCCTTGCAAGGGTTACGGAAGTCAGACGAGAGTAGCTCCATTGTAATAACCAGGCTGGTCAATTCAGGATCATAGTTGCAGCGTACCCTGGGCTCCGAGCCAATTGCCGAGGATGCAACCCGAATAAGCGGATGGTGATCGTGAGGATGATGATGAGAAAACGTACTGCTTTACATGAGGCTATCTACAGTTTTCAAATTTATAGATCAACCAGGTTATAATGATTTAGGTATAAAATACTAAACTTCTTAGATAACATTCGAGTAAAATAATGACGCAAGTTTGTACATTGACGCACATTTTAAGGAATTGTTTTTTGATAAGATTTTGTCGCATAATGCAGCTTACTGATTTTGATGATAACGTTTATCTTTATAGATAGACTAGCGGCCGCCCGCGATTCCGTCCGCGTGGATTTCTGTTTCTGCACGCATAGCGTTACTTACACTGTCTATAGGCACCGTGCAGAAACTATAGAGGGCGCTAAAATCCTGATTTTTCAGAGTCATCGCTACGTACGGTGCCTATAGCATAAAGCCTTCCTCGGCAAATGGACTGTTCAACACAAAAAAATATTTTCGGTTCGAACTAGTAGTACCTAAGATTAGCGCGTTCAAACAAACAAACAAACTCTTCAGCTACATTATATTAGTAAAGATATTTTTGACTTCGTCAACAAACAAAAAGATATGCCTATTGTTCAGTAGGTAGCTATCAAGTGTTCGAGATCTTGTATGGTGTGTTTGTAGGCTAAACCTGTTTTCTTATGTACCTAGATGCAGTTAGTTCTTCATAATTATGTGTTTAAATACACAGGCCAAATTCTTCAGGGGAATTTTCCTAAATTACTACAATACAAAGTAATCGAAAATAGATAAAACTGGCTGTCTGCAACTGAAATTGATGAATCTTTGTTCTCTCTTTAGCCGAAATTCGTTATTATATTCCTATTTATATAATAGGTATACCTACTGATACTGATACAATAAAGCTGAAGAGTTTGTTTCTCTCTGCTTGAATCTTAGGAGATTAGCGCGTTCAAAACTCTTCAAAAATATTTTTTATTTCGAAACTGTAGTTCCTGAGCTGCAGTTTCGATTTGAAAAGATATTTTTGTGTTGGATAGTCCATTTGTCGAGGAAGGCTTTAAGATAATATAATACTATGTGTGCGAAAACCAAAATCCACAGGGACGAAGTCAAACATAAAGCTGAATTTATTTTAATTGACAAAAGATGGGAATAGAAAGAACCTTCACGTCCAGTTTTTGACTCAAACGGCGCAACCACTACTCTACTGAGGCTGATGTACCTAACCTATAAAAGTATCTTGATACTACCCAGCATCCAACATAAATCCAACGGCGAGTCCGATAAATCTAGCAGAAGATGGCACCTTTGTAGACAATGAAATAAAATCAGCTGTTTACGTTTAAGAGTTATTTTCGGCGGCCATAAAATACTAGTCGCGTGATTTCTTGAATACCTACACCCAAGGGCGTCGCAGGCCTGTAACATTGGGAATGGGTTAAAATAATACTGTTATGGACAAAGGGAAAGGATTAATTTAGACTATCAAAAGGCACTCATGTCAATACATTTCGTGATAATTAAGCTAAAAATATTCGTCAACAAATTAATACAAACAATAATACATTTTACCTCGTCACAAACACTACATATTTGGAAACGTTCAGAATATTCGGCACAATATTTCTATCGGATAAAATAAAACTTTTTCACACTGTTAAGAATTACGTTCCATTTCACGCTTGTCGCAGTCAACATTGTTAAAAGTTTCACTTCTTCGATAGTTGCGTCTAAAGGAGTGAGCGCAAAATTTTTCATTTAATCGTAGCGTGTAAAGGACCCTGCTTTTAACCCGTTGCAGGCACAGCATGCTGGCTAATAATGGCGACCCTATTCATTTCATTAAATGATAAAAATGGATCTAAATTAAATCTTGTTTTTATATCAAGTAGATTGTATTTCATATCAAATACTTACCTTAATATAGCTAAACCAAGGTCGTAAATATAGATAACGACGGTAACTTGATAGGCGGAATCCGTCGGAATCAATATTACTGAAATTATGTCAACCCTAATAGAAAGCTATTAATGTATTGAAATTATTGAAATGCTAGTTTGTGAAGAATAAAAAAAATACGTTTTCTTATAACAATGACGTACAAAATAGTATTACATAACCAATTACATACTTAGTAATTGCAATTTGAGAAAAACTTTTTGCGTAGTACCTAATACCTGTATTTTATTGCGTACGGCAGATTATTTCTAACGCACATAAAAAAATATACTAATCAATAATAACTGATTATGTACCGTATAATTATAGACGCACGGCGTTTATTTTATAAAAAATATTCACCATTATATTTTGCAACGAAATATTTTTGGATAGATTAATCAGGTTCGAAGAGCGTTATCGTTTAATTCCGTTAATAAGTTTAAAATTGTTTAAATAGAGAAACATGATACCCACACTTATCACACAGACAATCCAAAATGATAAAGGAAATATATTGGATTTTTTTTAAACTACGAAAAAGTTAATTGGTTCATCTGCATTACAAACTAGTGATGTGCCCCAGCTTCGCATCGCATGTGATATACATTCATAAAAACTTTCTCTTCCTATCCAACAAGATAAATACAAAGTCCTTACATAGTATTATTACTGCAAGCTCATGAGTAATTGATTATCACGAATTTAACGTTGACAGTAGTTGCCTTTAACATAGCTATCTAAGCGTTCCGCTTTACTATTCTTTTTATATCAATAATTTCGTACATAAATTTTAATGAAAATGTGTTTTGTTACTTACGGAATTTTGATTACTTTTCTCGTCATGTATTTTGTAAGTTCAACGATAAAGCAGAATGTATGAGTCTTTTAAGACTGGAAAAAGTACCAACAAGTCTGAGAAGATAAAACGTGAATCTATTGATGTTTTAACCTTACAGAATACCACAGTGAAGTAGCACCTCTTCACTGTGGTGATATGTTCCAGCTGGTCATTGAGGTTGCCAGAGCTCAGATCGTGGGAGTACGGGGTTTCTAAAGGCAGGCAATCTGCGAGCCTTGTACAGTTGTTGATGTCCATGGGCAGCGGTGATCACTTTCCATCGGCTCCACTTTCAATCTTGTTCTCTCTTCTATTTTATTTTACATAAAAACCCCGACTTAATAACACAAAAACATCTACATAAGAATTTTCATAATTAGGTAAGTATATTTTTAAATGGAAAACCATTTACTAATTAAGTTTTAAACTATTATAGTCACAATGTGTTTCGATATTGACAATAATGAAAAACTAAAACTAATGCAGAATATGAACAACCGAACCTGCCGTTGCACTATTAAATTCGTCGTTATAGCACCCGTACTGTATGCCAATAAAGTATTACGCTCTAGTTAGCGTTATTGCCCATTTTATATCGCGCATTTCAGTATGGCATTTTCATTAATAAAGATGCAGCCAGCCGAGGTAGGTATTTAAGGAATGCAATTTGGCTCGATAAGATATGGAGGCTAATAACTTTAACGAGTTACTATAGGCTTATAATATTTATACTCAGAAGATTTATGTTCCGACACTTAGCAACATATTCTATATTTATAGGACCTACATCTAAGGTTCCTACACTTTGGAGGAGGATTGTATACCTACAGTTAAAAAAGAAAGTAGAATAGAAAGGAAATAAAATTCTATAACTCTTTCATAAAATTTCAGTAAATGTCATTATTTGTAGGCACCAAACCTGCATTTTAGTATTTAAGACCAACTTTGAATAGAGCCAATACTATACATTTGCAGGGTTAACAGTTCTGGGCCCGGTATAACTACTACCTTCGGAGCTTTCAGGCTTACAGACAGATCCTACGTAAAATTTTAAGTTGTTTCATTTTTTATGCACTGTATTCAACTGAGCCTTCAACGGTCATCTTTAGTAAAACCGACCAAACAGCAAAAATAGTTCTAAAATAACTCTCACAGAAGACACCACATTTCTTTCAAAATCGATCGGTTAATACAAGCGCAGGGCTTGTCATTCACTGACGTCGTGCGGCCCGACCGACTGACGCATGCGCGTCTGGCTAACGTCTATCCCGAACGGATATAGATGACTGTTGGCTTGTACGTATTTTCGTAGTCCACTGAGATCTTTTCTACGTGGCCGCCTTACTTTATCGTTCGAATTCACGTTTGAACGAATTTCTCATCATTTTGTCGCATCGCGCGATAAAGATAACGGCGACGATAGTACAATATTTTGTCAATTATGCGATAGCGGGTTTGCTACTACTTTCATATAAATGAAAATTAAATAGCGACAGAAGCATGCGGTAGCGTGCAGTCGGTCGTGTCGGGTTGTGTGCGGCGCACGGGTCGTGTCGTGTGGAGCGGCCTCGCTAGTCAGAAAAGCGGACTCGGACCGCGCGGACGCGCGGCGCGTCGGTGCTTGTAGTTTTTTAGTTTTTGACAGTTGGCGGGTTTTTCGTTTCGGTTCAACTAGATATTACTCGTGAAAATCATAGATTTTAAGTTAGTGTAATCTGTGTTTTTTCTACTTACCTCTAGTGTTCGACTAGCTAGTCATTGTGAATTATACACACCGGCTGTGAAAAGTGATTGCACATTGACGCCCTGTGTACTGTCTCGCAGTTGGAGTGCGGTATTTTTTGTGATTTCTCATTGGGATATTGTTTTGTGGGAGTGCTCGACCGCTGCCGGGAACGACAAAGGTATGTAACGGTGATTTAGTACAATAGAGTGGCGTATTTCGCTGAAGGATCGGCGGAATGGGGACAGTACATTCTCTCGTGTGGGCCGGGGAGTTGGATCCAAATATAGCATGATTTCTACATGTCTCGAAACCCTCATTACATTTAGTTAGTTGTTGCGAATAGTGATTTTCCCTTGGCCGGGCTGAGATGAAACAGACAGCTGCTGTGAATGCGTAACGGGTAAAAATAAACACGGGCATTATCGGCTACTAGACAAACCGGCTTTGGAGAGGACAACGTGGTATTATTAGTGCATATTATACAATACTCCCAGCATTTTAGGTTAGATTTTGTACGTATCAAATTCGTTTAGACATGATATAGGAAATTCTACGTGTGTGAAAAGATTGCAAGGTAAATTTCTAAAAATGTCATTATATCTGTCAAATAATCACTATCAAGCAAATCTAGCTTTTATGTACAAGGCGCAAGTGCTAGAGTAGCATGTTTTTATTTGACAGTCGTGATATTCTTATTGGGTCAGGGTATGTTCTTTAACAATTTGTAAATATTTATTCATTACCCTCATGAATTTAATTATCTTTCGGAGTTTACTTAATTATCTACAGTGTAAATGAAAGTGAATTGAGTAATTTTACTTTTGCATTCAACAAGGTCAAATCATTGTGTTGGAATATCAAAAAATGTTTAGAAACTTTTCAGATTACTCCTTTTACGACATTAAAGGCATTTGGGTGAAAAAAGCAATTTTTGCACTTGTAATGGAACACAGTGAGTTATAGTGCATTCTGTGCATTAGGTATGTACAGTAAAAGCTCCCTATTCGCGGTTCCGTCATTCGCGGTTTCACTATTCGCGGATAAAAAAAATGCTACCCAATTTCTTTATTCGCGGCAAAAAAATTCTTTATTCGCGGATCACAAATTTTATACAAAATTCCAATAGGTGTTCACGTTCACGCAATATCTAAATTAAAAACTATGGCCTGCTCTGACTGCGGAAAATGACGAAGAATCCGTACAAGTTCAAACTTTGACAGCAAACATAGCCGAAATTGCAAATTAAATAGGACGAGATGGATTCGAACAGATAGAATCAAGTGACATTCAGGAATTGCTTGAATCGCAAGATGAAGATTTGACTGAAACCGACTTGGAGGAAATGTTAAATTCACAGCCCACTGAAGAAGAGGCTTCAACTAGCACTGAAAATGTGACATTTACTCTGAAAAATCCTAATGAAGGTTTAAGAATGGCAAATGAGATTTGCGATTTCTTTATGGACATTGATCCATCTATGGAACGAAGTCTTAATTGAGGCAAATCGCTGTTGCTACTGCTGAGTATCAATCTGAATTGAAGGAGCTATTAAAAACTGCCAAGCAAGAGAAAATAACAAAATTCTTCAAACCATTGCCTAAGCCTGAGGAAAATGATTAATCAAAATGTTCAATAACATCATTAAAATTGATTTTCTTACATATTTGTGTTTTTTATTTTGGTACCTAGGAACGTATCCCCTATAAACCCATATAAATTGCCATTCTGTATTCACGGTTTCTGTATTCGCGGCATATTTATGGAACGTATACCCCGCGAATAAAGAGATTTTACTGTACTGATGTTGATACATTTTAATTAAACATTATTGAGTTAATTTAAGATACTGTTTCTTACAGAAATGAAAATACATTCATGAAGAGATTAATAAAAGGTTAATGCAAGATTCAGTAGCTTATAATCAAATAAATGAACACCGCATAGTTTGCAAACATAAGTGTTTCAAAGTAGGCCACTGTAGATTATATTTTAAAGGAAATATAATTAAATCAGCACTTAACATTAGTTGTTATCATGTTAAACATATCATAAGTGTTTGTTTTTCCATTTATCATAATTATTTTGTCCTAATAGAGACGAAATAAAGGGGGGCTTGATGGTGAAGCAATATTTTGTACTGGTATGACAAGTAGTACTTCCATGTATCTGGCAAAGATGACAAGTAATCCTTCCTCGAATGTAGAAAGAGATGAACTACTGATGTCGGTCTTTAGATGACTGTTACAGACTGTTATACCTTGGTATCATATCTTGTTGCCTAAACTATGATAGTTTTCAAATGTGAGTAAAATGATTATCTCTCAATAATAAAAAAAAACTACAGTTGACTTTGGATGACAAAATTAACCCTTTATTCTTATAGATAAATCAATGATTTGCGAGACCGCGTTAATAGCTGAATTTTGACTCCACTCACTTTTAATGCTCTCGGGATTTCTAAATACATAATATATGTACAAGAAAAATGTTTGAAGTGCATATTTTTTATTAACATACATGTCTGGAAATACCATAATGTCTACATATTTCAAGGGTATTAATCACAAATATCATTAAAATACTAAAACTTTTATTTTGATAATAAGGTAATGTGATTTTCCTTTATAATATTACAAATAAAAGGTCGAATGTTCAAATATTTTTGGTACCCACTAAAATTATATATTCTTACAAGTTTATATTGTAGGTATGTTAGAACATAATATATAGAAACTTATTTTTACATAATCCCAATAGATTGTGGTATCTGCCAGGGGTCATGTTATTATTTATTATTACATATTTTATTATGTCTGTGCTACATTAATGTTATAATAATTGACCTTGATAAAGATAAATGCATCTGATTCACTCATGATTACACAGTGATAGGTTTGGTTTTTTAGCGATTCAAACAGAAATTTTAAAACCATTTGTTTGATTTTATTACTTTGTTATTATGACGAGGAATTTTTTATTTTGTGATAGCACTGACATCTAATATTGTTGCATCCTCAGCCATTGTCTCAGTACGCTACTACTAGGATCCTGAATTGACAGAGCTGGTTATTTCAATGCAACTGTCGCTTGACCTCTATAACCCTTATAATGGTAACCAGACCATTTCGATCATATTTTGGATAATTTATTTAATATTTGTGCCGTAACATCTAATTTTGTGCGAAATATTCTAATTCGTACTACTAATACTCCCTTCACTGCACACATACTACTCATATCTCATACATAACCCAGGGAATCATTCCTGTTTATTCAACATAACGTTATTTTCTATATGTAATTGTATTGATATTTTGTTTGGCCATCTTCCAAAAAGTAATATGGGGCGAACTTGCGGTTGGAATTAAGTATTCATTCATTGCAATAAATCTGTTTCTATCTTATTCATAAATGTTCATGGTTCGTCCTTGTCTGTGAGCATGTATTATGGTATCGCAAGATGTCTGGATTATATTTTTGGGTGGGGAACGGGTAATACTGTTTTGGGGTGATTCTTCGCTATTCAGAAACTTGACCTTACAATATTGTCTCCATCATAGTTTTATGACATGTTGGTAATGTTTGTAACAGGAATGAAAGGCAATAGAAAATTAAATATTTATTGTTTTTGTGTATTTCAGTTAGGTAGCTTGGTGTAATGCAAAACATGAAAGTAGAGTCATGTATTAAACTTTCATAAAAATACATTGTTATTGCTGTACCTACACTCAGTAGTTGATAGACACAAAAAGGATTGCCTACCCACTGAAATAGGTCAATCAAAGTCCAAATCGTTTTATATTTTAGGTATAATGTTGTAATAATTGTGCTTTTGTAATACTCAACGAGTAGGTACATAACATTATTACGATGTTTTTATGTAACTTAAACATTTAGAACACTACAAACAAAAATACTAGCTTGTAACGATAAAACCTACAACCTTTGGCATACTGGTAGTTTTCACCAATTACATTAAATCGTTCGTCCTTTATTCCCACCTGTAATAGACACAATTTGGACCGGGCAGGATTAAATTACACTACCTACTTAATGTTTTTGAAATGCTAAAAGATAACATTTTGTGTAAAAAAGGCACTTGGAAAAGACGCTGTGCTTCTGAATACAGTTTGTTCTGTATTCTGAGCGCTGTGCATGACATATCTGTAAGTGGTTAGAACATTTCAAGCAGAGAAAACGTATTAAATACCTAAATTCTCAGCCAACAAACCTTCGGAAGTAGGACATGCTCAGAGCTTGCCAACATTTTCGGAGCCTACGAGATCCTTAGCACATTGTAGATACTAGATGCCCTATTTGGGTTGAAGTTTCAATTCGCCAAGCAATAATATCTCACGAGCAATTTGGCAGCGTTATGTACAGGCTGGGACCGCGGTTAAGGGATGAATGGGCGAGGGGGGGTGGAGGTCGCCGATTTAAACTGAAATATTGCATCCAGCCCGCTCCAGCCACGGGACAGCATCCCAGATGCATTTAATATGCGTTGGTGTGAAAATTTGGAGCGTAAGCATGGATTTAAATTGTTAGGTTTGACCCGACATCAGAAAGCAGTTTCTTTATTTTCTTTGATATGACGTACGCTTCGGTGGCCAAGACACACTTTGGGTCGATGAGCCATAATAGTTAGTTAGTTAAGACACGCTACAACATGCTGTCACTGCGATAAGAAGCGTCTATCGCTTCAAACTTCAGTGCCAATTTCAGACCGGTGCAATAGTTACAATTTAAATCTATGAGCGCAAGTTGGAACTCGTGAGTTACGAATGGTTGGGTTAGCCGCAGAGATTTGTCTGTTCACCTGGTTACCTAGGTGTTCAATTTAGTCGATTTACCAAGGTGGAATCTGGATGCAGGGAAGACACTTCCCGTGTCGGTCCTGTATTTAACTGGTTGGAAGTTTAGCTAGATTGAAAGGTAGAATTGTGGTCAGATGGGTAGTCTACCACGGAGAAGCACTGTTTCGCTATATTGGGTACAACTGATTTATTGTCAATACAAGCGAGCGATAGTATGAGAGAGAGATGTCTCTCTTTTATGGGGTAGGGAGCGAGTTTCGGCAGGTATGGCTTTTTTTGCTGGCGCCCTCTACCTATTCATTTCATCATCATCATAATCCTAGGGCATATCCCGGTTGCATCCTTGGCTATTGCCTCAGAGCCCAGGGTTCTCCACGACCAGGATCCTGAATTGACTTGCCTGGTTAGGTATTACCTCTACCTATTAATTTCATCAGACTATTCTAAGAAGACTTTTCCAGCGGACATCTGCTACATTGCAGATGTTTGACATGGTAAAATCAAATCTCCCAACCACAAGAAAGCGCTTTATCTTGCTCGTTATGTCAGTGTTAGATATTCCTTCGCCAAACTTAGACCCACTCTGAAGTTTGCACTAAAGTTGTAAGCGAATTCCTCGCTCCTTTTCACAGTGACAGCAAGTACCCAACGTATGTCTCGTCAAACAAAAGAATGCCACAGTTTTCTGGTGTCATGGCATATATCTTACGATTAAATCTATGCGTTAGGGGGTATTTAAAGCGTGCGAGCATTCATCGACGGGCGCGTCACCGGCGCGTGCGTCACTCCGCCACGCGAATAGAAAACTGGTGACCCTCGGCTGGTGACGTCATGGCGTGACGGCCTGGCTCACGTTACTAGATCACAGTGAAAGTGGGTGCTGGGATGGTATGCTGGAGATGTACAAGGACGCATTCCGGAGTATTTACGTTATAAATAAATAAATATAAATAAACATTTCACAACATCACATACATTGATCTGACCCCGTGTTAAGTAGCTTAAGCACTTGTGTTACAGACAGACATAAGAATAAACAGTGGTATTACAAATATACTTCAATAGCTATACATTTAACACCCAGACCAGGACAAACAGACATGTTCATGAACACAAATGTTTGTCCTGTGCGGGGATCGAATGCGCGACCTCTTGCGTAATAGGCAACATCTTGACCATTACACCAAGCGGGTCGTCAAACGTTACGTTGCGGGGACAGCTTAATTGGAGTTGTTGGGTGACGTCATTGGATTAAACCTTCGGAGGATCGGAACGGGTCGAGGTATGGAGTTTAATATTTCCAAAGCTACTTCTGCTTGCAGACAGATATGACGTTTCAGCGGTGGTCCAGCATTTCATCAGAAACTAGCATTCACATTATCTCTGTTACTTCTGCGATGTTCCATATGTTCCAATACTAATTTAGTAGACAGGATTAAATATGTGACATCGAGTGTGGTCCAACATTTTATCCGATTATTCGAAAGAATCCTCATTACTTGCTACGATTTTCGAGTCTTAAACTGCAAATACACTGATCTGTTTCCCTTTATTCCTTACTCTTTTCGCTCGAAAGGAGAGCAACCTGATTTTCCGATATACGCTCGGAAATATTTCAGGCGCAGGATCAACGGCTTTAGATTCTTTCCGAGGCAGAGAATTTAACAATGGCGACTTCGAAACTCTAGACTTTATTCTCCTATCAGAAAACAAATTAATCAGAATAGGCGCTGAATGATAATCGTGGATGCAGTTATTCCATTACAGAGCAATCTTCAGAGATATGAAGTTTTTGCGGTAGGTTTATGCCTTTGATATGGATAAGGCTTTTTAAGCCGTAAAAAGCGTATCGGCAGATCACAAAATGTGCCTCGCAGAAAGTTCGGATGGTTCCCGTCCTCTTTTGATAGCGCTGTGATAAATAGTAAATGCGGCGTTTTCAGGGAGGTTTTATGTGTTTTCGGATGAGAGGCATCATTTGTCATACTCCCTTCCTGATGCAGGGCATTCGGCGAATCCACTTAGGACGCTCAAGGGCACATATTTTCATTCGTTCGGTGCCGTTTGGGTTTTCGCATCTAATCGGTACGGTAATAAAATTAAACGACAGTAGTTGAGAAATTTAAATCGAGTTTTGGAAAAAGTGGTAGACTTAGAGTTTTGTATTTATAAAACTTTGGGCTTTTTTTGGTCGTTCTTAGATAGCAATAGCTTCTAGCCTGATTTCGGCTAAAGGATTTAGTTAACTTCTTGAAGATCTCACACGAACTCCTTCATAATGCGAACTGCTAAGAAGTGGAACTCTCTTCCGTGTTCTGTTTCCCGGACGTTATAATCTGCATTTCTTCAATACTAGAGTGATCAGGTATCTACTAGGCAAGCGTGCTCCATCTTAGGCCTCAATTACACTGTCCATCAGTTGTAGTCAAATGCAATCTTAAATGAAAAAAAGAATAGAAAGTGATCACAGGCTGATCCTTTTAACACATCCACATATTCTACTCTTTATCATAGTAGATATTTAGAATGGTGATAAGACCCGCATCTATGTAACGATGACTTAATTTCATTGACGGAGCCCTTTGCCCTGTAGTGGGTGGGACATTAATTGGACGATATTAATTAGTAGGTATGACACTTGGTCTGTAGAATTGAGTTTATCACTAAAGTCTCTATTTTATGAACTAAAAGGATCTAGTGTACTAGTAGTTGATAACGACAATAAAAGCCGTTTGCATTATAGAGTTAAATCTTTAGATATGCCCTCGCTAAACTACAATTTTTACTTGAAAACGGTACTAAAACATGAAGCGATAGTCGCTCCTTGTAGCTGTGACAGCATAATCCAGTCTGTAGGTATTTTTGCCCTACAAAAGGTGGAGTAAAAGCGTTTATGATGTTATGTTGTTAAGGTATGAAGGCCTAATAAAAATCCAAATTTTCGACCTTGAGAAGAAAAGGCGCGAGCCGCCATCTTGAATTGAATGTGCCAAAATTAGGTTTTTTTTAAATAATGTCTCAACAGTTGACTTTGTGGCAAAAGTGTCTATGGGAAGTAGAAAGAAGACAAAATTTCTAACATTCTTCTCATACATGTTTATTCTGTAAGTCTTATAGGTAAAAAGTTACAAGCGCCGGAATAAAATATTTCCAAAAAAAATAATACATCTCTATGTATTTTGGCCTTGGTAGCTAGCTATCACGCGGCGCGGGGTAATCCTGGCTACAGCTCTCTCTCTATCAGCTGCGAGCCCAGGTCTCCAGGACTCTGGGACTCTGTGTCACTCAGAGAAGGGCGCCGCTGGTGATTCCGGCCCGTTCTGGTTACTCACCAGACTAGGCTGATATAGCTCCCTCTCCGTCAGCTGTCTGAAGTGCACTCGAGCTCCACGTCTCGCCGCGTGTCCCAGACTTGCCATCCAGGCCGCAGCTCGCTCCAGCTCACCAGGCTAGGGGACTCGCCATCCAGGCCGCAACTCACTTCACGTTACTCAGGTCCAGGGAGTGGTCGGGAACAGTCACCCAGAGAGGCATGAAGACACCCACCAGACTGGGCTGATACAACTCCCTCTTCGTCAGCTGTCTGAAGTGCACTCGAGCTCCACGTCTCGCTGCTTGTTCCAGACTCGCCATCCAGAGGTGCAATTCACTAAGCGCAAATCTCAACACTGTGTCATCGGCGTCAGTCGTAATTTACTAGTATTTTGACATTGTCAACGATTACACAGCCGTGAGATTATGACATTTGAGCTTAGTGGATCGCACCTCAGGCCACAGCTCGCTCCAGGTCAATAGCCATCACCCAGAGAGACATGAAGACACTTACCAGTCTTGGCTGATACAGCTCCCTCTCGGGCAGCTGGGAGTCCAGGGCTCTGGGACTCTGGTACACTGTGTCACCCAGAGAAGAGCGCTGCTAGTGATTCCGGATCGTTATGACTACTCACCAGTCTTGGCTGATACAGCTCCCTCTCCGTCAGCTGCGAGCCCAGGTCTCCAGGACTCTGTGTCACCCAGAGAAGGGCGCCGTGTTTCTGGATCGACCTGATTACTTACCAGGCTAGGAATGTAAAATTTAAGTAAATTGATGATTTTTGTAATTTTGTTTTTCTTCTACCAGATGTAACTTTTTACCTATAAGACTTACAGAATAAACATGTATGAAAAAAATGTTAGTAATTTTGTCTTCTTTCTACTTCCCATAGACACTTTTGCCACAAAGTCAACTGTTGAGACATTATTTAAAAAAAACCTAATTTTGGCACATTCAATTCAAGATGGCGGCTCGCGCCTTTTCCTCCCAAGGTCGAAAACTTGGATTTTTATTAGGTCCCCATACCTAAACAAAATAAGGTCAAAACCGCTTTTACTCCACCTTTTGTAGAGCAAAGGCTTTTATAAGTCCCCACAGACTGGACTAAGCATATTGGAACGTACGTCATGTCAAACAAAATAATGTCACTGTTTTCTGTTGTGTGGGCATATTTAACGATATAAATCTATTTTACATTATATTTAAACAGCTAATTTAAAATAAGTAATTTACAAGACGTCTAGGTTTGTTAGATTATATTTGTATGCAAACTTGTGCTGTCTGATAACTGATTGGTTTTTCTTTTTCTTCTGATTATTATTCTGTTTTTATATAACCGTAACCAATACCTATGTGTATGCATAATAATACACATAGGTATCTACATTTGTTTTTAAAATAGGATAACCTAAATAATACTAGGTAGGTAAGTAATTGTCTTTAGTTAACCGCGTTAAAATACTTATGTCTTAAATATTTTAAAACAATATGTTTGTAAGTTGGAAGTCGGTAACCGGCCAATATTTACTCAACAAAAATCACCTAGTCAAAAATTAGTATTTATTACAATAAAAAACAACAGTGAAAAATGAATATTTTCGTTTATAAACTGAATTTAAGAAATCAGTTAGGTACCTACCTATTGCCTATCTACTTCATGAATAGCGTAGAGTACAACTATTTACTCTTGTGCCAAAGAAAAAAAATCTCTAAAAATACACAGAAGCAAACGTGCTAATAAGTAACGCTAGGCCTAATTAGTCCAGAGATTCTGAAAGAGAAATTGTTGTAAATATGCGCGGACTTTCATAACGCGCTTACTTTTTTTTCTGCTCGAGTGACGATGACGGCCGTGGAACTCGTGATTTTGCTCATATGTTCCAAATAGCTTAAAAAAATAATTGGGTGTTTTATTTTTTGTAAATTGATGGTTTCTTACTGGCCTGTTGCTGATCGTATTTAGTGTGATAATCGGCTGAAGTCTACAAATAGTAAAATCGATTGCTTCAGTAGATACCTGATGAACTTTAAAATACACATAGGTACACATTCTTTTCAATAAACGTACCTACCTAATGGTTAAATTTTGTTGAAGAAATACCTCGTAGGTATTTTAAAATAAATTTTCTGTTTAATACTTTTTTTTGGAATGTCCATGACAAGCCAGAGCCAGCTACTAATCCCTACTAATAGTATAAAAGTGACTCTGTCTGTGTGTCTATTACGCTTCCCGCTTAAATCTTTCAATCGAATCTGATTAAACTTGGCACAAATCATCTTTAGACCCTGAGAAAGAAAAACAGCAATCTGAAATCAACGCAGACCAATTCGCGACCGCTAGTCCAATATAAAAATATCACCAACATTCAAACATGTCCTTTGACATTTAGCTCCAACCGCCCTAATTCCGGGGGATCACTGACATTTCGATTGCATTCCCACCCACCTACTGATGACATTATCATGATGACAGCCTTTTAACCTTAGGTCTTATGATTCACACGGCGACAGAGCTCAAGTTCAATTAAACCTCACGCAAATCATAGACTTGAATCGTTTTTTTTAATACTATTGGACAGCAAACGAGCAGACGGATTGCCTGATGGTAAGTAATCAGCGCCGCCCATGGACACTCGCAACACCAGAGGAGTTCAAGTGCGTTGCCGTTTCTTTACCCACACCCCTTTAAAAGGCCGGCAACACATCAACGATACCTCTGGTGTCGCGGATGTCATGAGCGGCGGTGATTACTTACCATCAGGCGACCAGCTGGCTCGTTTGCCGCCTATGCCAGAAAAAAAAAAGTAAGGAGGTCGTATTGGTCCGGAAATACTTCAGGATAGTTCATTCCACAGTTTGGGCGAAAGTTTCTAGAGAAAGGAACATTTGCCCTTACACTAGAAAACTGTGACATGTTTTTTTTTTCGTACGCCATCTAGCGAACAATATGTACACTAACACTACACATGACATTATTAACATGGCAACGGAATAAAATACAATTGATAAATTAAGGAATCAATAAAATATAAGCACTTTTACACTTGTAACGTTACAGCTTCTGCATTGAAATGTGTTTTTAGAATTCAAAAAGGCATAGGACGGACCTAAAACTTTCTGTAAACACAGCTTCACACATAAGAACCTGCTTGTAACGTTACAGATCCTGCATTAAAATGTGTTTTTAGAATTCAAAAAGAACGTCCTTTTGTTAAATTTTTCGTAAAAATATCTTCACACATATTAACATTAAAAGGGGTGTCTTGTCTGTTAACGTGCTGTCTCGCTCAAAGAAGCGACTGTCGTTCTTATTTTGCCAATTCGCTCAATTTCGAAGTATGGCGAGAGCAAATCTATGCTTGGAATAGCTCTTTATAACAAACGTTACTGAATATTATTAGAACACTGATAAAAGGTTTTCAAGTACATTTTGCGACCTCCTCGACCGGGTTTTAAATGGAAATCTTATTGCGTAGATATCTCGTCTGATGAATGAAACAATAGGATGGATACAATACAGAAAATCTCGTAATACATAATGGGGTGTAGACAATAAAGTGAGCAACTTTTATCATTTGTCATGACGACATTATGGAAGGGATAAAATACAAGAAAACGAGGGTTGTGACGTCATAGCTTAATTATTTTATTAAATAGGCCTAAAATACAAGTCAGTTTTAAAATTTCGGAATTATTTATGTAAATCTTGATTAAGTTAATGGGCAAATATTTTTTTAATTATTATTGTTGTATGGATGGGTAATACTCACGTAAAATGTACTTTGCTATATTTTTATAGGTACTAGGTTCTACTTGCGCCATTACCCGCGTGAATTAGTTTATCACAATCCGTTCAGTGCTTTCGGCATGATTGACGATTGCCAAAATTCCTGATGGGAACATTTTATCGGGATTAAAAGTCCTATCACCTTTGTCAGCCTTTACTCTGCCTGTATACCAATACCTGTATACAATATCATCAAAATCCGTTCAGTAGTTTCAGCGTGATTTAAGGACACACATCCAAACAAACAAGCTCTCACAATAAACTAGGTATAAGTACCTACATTATGATGTTATTTGACCCCAAACGCTGCCATTACCTATATCACAATGCATTTAGTCAATCACGAAATCGACGGAAAACTTATATCGTAGGTATGCAAATACATTTACGAGAGTCATTAATATGTATTTACGTCGTATTACTATCACACTATTATATGTGGCTTGTGACGTCACGGATGTACTGAATTTTTATTGTAATTACGTTTTTTCGGCAGACAACGGTCCTTCTCCACTAAATGTGAAACTTCCAAACTAGTAGGTCCGTAAATGAAAGAAGTGAAGGTCTATTTTCCTCTGCTCTTGACCGTAATCTGACAGTAAATAAATTTGGATCCAGTAGGCAATAGAAATATTTTAACTATAAGAGTAAATGTTTCATGAAACATTCTGAGCATTTAGATTTGGAAACAGTAAGCCATAAATTAGTGCAAGAATTCCGTATGACAGCAGAATTCAATGTCTTTGGAAATATTACCTAACGAAATAGTTCTATAAATAACATGACATGACACTAGTATAAACCAACCAAATTGCGAAGTCAGTTGGTGAATAGGTAACAATTGTTTAAAAAGTAGGTAGTAGGGGAGAAGGTATTATTCCACTGCAAATTTTTAAGCAGTTGAATCTGCCCCACCAGTGGGGCGAAGTGGAATTGATTCTCTATCTCATATTGTGTAGGTTTCCTCACGATGTTCACTCTCAAACTCAAACTCAAACTCAAATATACTTTATTCAAATAGGCCTCATAAAAGCACTTATGAATCGTCAATAATAATAAAAAACAAAACATTGAATCTACCACCGACTTCGGAATGCAGTCATCTACCGAGAAGAAGCGGCAAGAAACTCGATAGTTGCTCTTTTCAATCGCCAAGTTTTGTTACAATATTTGTCCAATAAGATTATATACTTGTACTTGTTCTAGTACTAGGCCATACAGTTACCTCTTTCAGGTATAGAACAAAAATTATTAAATACATAAGAACAGATTGAGTCCCAGTCGACCAGTCCCCAAAGGTGGCACCTGTTCACAAGTATGACGTATGTGTCAGCCATCATCTCACTCAACCATTTTAGAGGGAATGAAATGACCCGCCACATAGCGCCACCACCCCAGAGACATTATAGTGAGCATGACTACTGAGACCCAGGCCATCCAACCAAAAACTGGAAAAACAAAATTTAAAGTACATACAACTACATTGTAGGACCCAGTGTACATATTCCATTTTCAAAGTATTTTACAATGCTAATGTTTCTTACATAATTATATTATAAACTGACAAGATACATTTTTGTTTTTACTTCCACACACATTTATCATTCAAATAATCATTTGTACAATAGTAGCCTTTTTCCATTAACACCTTTTTTATATGATTTTTAAACTTTGCATAAGGTAAATTAACAATTTCATTTGGAATCTTATTATAATAGTGAATACTTTGCCCCACAAACGAACGCGACACTTTCTGCAGCCTAAAACGAGGTAATGCAATTTTGTGTTTATTTCTAGTGTTTCTGTCGTGCATATCTGATTTTTTCGCAAATATATGTATGTTTTGATGTACGTACAGGATACAGTTATAAACATATTAGCTAGCCACAGTGAGAATATTTACTTCTTTAAATATTTCCCTTAATGATGTCCTAGCACTAAGCTTGTAGATGCATCTAATGGCTCTCTTCTGTAAAACGAATATCGTTTGGATATCCGCTGCCTTTCCCCAAAGTAAGATGCCATAGGACATAATACTGTGAAAATAGCTGAAATTGTAGAGCTCATATTCCGTACTTAGATCTCTATCATAGACACGCGGCCGCCCGCGACTCCGTACGTGTGGTTTTCGGTTTCCGCGCACATAGGTTTATAGGTACTCTAGCCTGAAGCCTTCCTCGTCGAAAGGACTACTAACCAAAAGTATTTTTTCAAATCGTACCAGTAGTTCCTGAGCGCGATCAAACAATCAAACAAACTTTTCAGATTTATAATACTATATATATGCATCTTCTAGAAACTTCTAGAAACGGGATAAACGCTAGGAAGAAGATATATGCATCTTCTTCTTCCTAGCGTTTATCCCGTTTCTATACGGGGTCCGCTTTGACCATGATCCAGGATTTGGCAAGTCTGGTTACTACAGTGAAGCGACTGCCATCAGACCTTCGTAACCCATAGAGGGGAACCGGACAGATTAGATCATGGTTACACATTCAGATCTAACTGAACTAAATTCAGAAATCACTGAATGTGCAGGTTTCCTCACGGTGTTTTCCCTCACCGCCGAGCTAATGGCACAAATCCACACATAGATTTCGAAAAATCCAGAGGAGTGGGCCCGGATTCGAACCGCGGACCTCACGTATGTGAGGCGCCGTCCGTACCACTAGGCCACCATCGCTCCAATGCTTTATAATACTACTAGCGGCCCGCCCCGGCTTCGCCCGTGGTACTTGTCCACTATTTAATGGATGATATTATACATAAAAACCTTCCTCATGAGTTACTCTATCTATTAAAAAACCGCATCAAAATCCGTTGCGTAGTTTTAAAGATTTAAGCGTTCATAGGGACATACAACATACAACATGACAGAAAAAGCGACTTTGTTTTATACTATGTAGTGATGCATACATACATTTTGATACACCGCAACCATACATAACCGCGTCTGGTTCGCTGCTGCTTGCGTAGGAGTCGATCGGTGACTCACGCAAGATGGCGGACAATAAGTAATTATCAGGCTAGTACGTAAACACAGTTTTTATATTCCAGTGTTTAGCCGTAGCGGAACGTTTCCTGTGATCGTGTATTATGGTTATAGTTAGTAGAGCGTTTACCCCGGTATTATGCAGTTTGTGCGGTTAGTTTAGTTGGGTGCCGCCGTGAACTTGGTGGGTGGTCTGGTCAAGGATCTACGGAGTAGTGAATAGAATAGAACGCCGACTGACATTCCTCTCTGTTCCAAGCGATGGACCCGGCACCCTCACGGAGAATCCATGGATAGCTAAGAAGTTCGTCTATTTTCGCAAGAATATGGTACATTTCAGATTTTATAATTAAAAGAAAACGATTAGACACGGTCACCCGATAGGGCATGCAAATAATAATGCCAGTGTTGTAGAATACCTATCCTAATCTAATATTGTTATTAATGTTACATGTCAGTATTCCTTGTCTATAAGCTATTGTATTAGTGACACTACAGTCATATTAAAGGCAGAATGGTTCGAGTATTATACATTTTTGTACAGTCAGCGTCTGGTAGAACGTGACGTGACTTTTTGAACGATTAAAATGTTGACAATAATGTGGAAACTTAGTTTATACCGATATTGTTGACTATGTGGTTGTGTGTCTTGAGTGCAACTATCTATCTGACGTTGACTGCATGTAGTAAACTGACGGTTTAAAGTGTCTCTACAAATTATCCTTGTATTTATCCTTTACTTCGACATTATATTACCCTACAATTTAGCCTTGTATTATCCTTTACTTGGATATGACTCACACAGCAGCGTCTAATTCTAAACTAAGCAAATCTTGTGAGGCGGGCTCAGACAGCGAATAAACATTTTTGTTTTTTTTATTTAATACCATTATTATACACAGAAAACATTCGTACCAAACCAATACAACCAGATATCTTTATGCATTAAAATATTTGTAACTTGCTTCGGATCGAACCCACGACCTCTCTGGTTTTCTGGACTTGTCTGATGTGGAAACAAGGATTGGAATTAATTTAATAGAAGATAATTAGAGATGAACGTTTCAATCATTCAAAACGATTCAATCAAAATAATGCTATGTAAAATGAGCGATGTCAAAATACTAGTTTCAGCCAAATGTTCACACACATGAACACATTAGGTCGTGTTGAGGTCAATATTGCAAGAAATACATCTACCTAGCATAAACACATAGACACACACATCAAACCGGTTTGAACTAGAATTCATATTTTATAATATATATCACAAATTCGGTAAGCTAATAGACTATTAGACTTGACGAGTGAGATTCCGTGGCATCTTTTAGACCACGTTGTCTGCCTAAATTGAATATTTCAGACGACCCACGTGCTCTTTTATAATGAGAGGCCCGGTCTCTGCTCCTCGAGGTCAGGTTATTACATCACAGCTTTTTATAATGTCCATTGTGACTTCGTAAGATCATTCATGGTGATATAAAAAGTTACAAGGCTGTGTAATTAACTTTACTCAAAGTACTTAAGATGGAGCTGTATAATTTTAGGATTCGTCAAAACAATTTAAGTTTTTGTTGAAATTTTATGTGCAAGATTGCTTTAGATAACCTTGAACTTCGAATCATACCTACTTGTAATGGTCACAATTTATCATGTTGAATGTACTTAGGTACTACAAAACTACGTTTTAAAAAACATGTGTGATAATATTTGATTTGAAAAATCTGGGCTTGCATACAATTAAGGGTTTTTGCTTTTCTGACTTTGGGTCTCCTTTTCAATCACTGTTAAGTGCAAAAAAACTGTTGCATCCTATTAAAATCCTTTTTTGTGTTTCATAAATTGTGTTTATTGATAAAATTCCGAAACAGTATCCCATTTGAACCAGAACAATCGGTTCAACCAATCAAACTCATCACTCGCGTTATTTCCACCTCTTTGTTACTATTATTTTTCGCGTTTTCTCGTAGTTTATTCCGTTTCGCTTTGCCCTGCTTTATTTGTTAAATAAACAAGCCGATTTAACGGATCGATTGTTGCCAAACGTTTGTACCTTTCGTTCCGGGAAGCTCCGCGAAATACTCAACAGCTTTTGTTGAGAGCGCATCGGGAAATGTTCGGAACACAGATTTTGAGAGCAATTTTTTACGCCACTTCAGTTGTTTTGGTGCTGCTCAGTAGAGGTTCTCCTGATGGTAAGCTGTTATCTTTGCCTATGGATAGTAGTTGATTTGACACACGTTCACATGATTAAGCTGATAAAGGATGTAACAACTGCTACCGCTGAGGGATACCTACTTCATCGAGCGCTTCGGGAATTGTTCGGAACACAGATTTTGAGAGCAATTTTTTACGCCACTTCACTTATTTTTTGGTGCTGCTCAGTAGTGGCTCTCCTCCTGATGGTAAGTTGTTATCTTTGCCTATGGATAGTAGTTAATCTGGCACACGTTAACATTATTAAACTGATAAAGGAAGTAACAACTGCTGCCGTTGAAGGATACCTACTTCATCGAGCGCATCGGGAAATTTTCGGAACACAGATTTTGAGAGCAAATTTTTACGCCACTTCACTTATTTTTTGGTGCTGTTCAGTAGTGGCTCTCCTCCTGATGGTAAGTTGTTATCTTTGCCTATGGATAGTAGTTAATCTGGCACACGTTAACATTATTAAACTGATAAAGGAAGTAACAACTGCTGCCGTTGAAGGATACCTACTTCATCGAGCGCATCGGGAAATTTTCGGAACACAGATTTTGAGAGCAATTTTTTACGCCACTTCACTTATTTTTTGGTGCTGCTCTGTAGTGTCTCCCCTGATGGTAAGCTGTTATCTTTGCCTATGGATAGTAGTTCATCTGGCACACGTTCACATTATTAAGTTGATAAAGGAAGTAACAGCTGCTGCCGTTGATGGATACCTACTTCATCGAGCGCATCGGGAAATGTTCGGAACACAGATTTTGAGAGCAATTTTTTACGCCACTTCAGTTATTTGTTGGTGCTGCTCAGTAGTGGCTTTTCTCCTGGTGGAAAGCTATTATCTTTGCCTGCAGGTTTTACTATCCTGTACGCCATGGCGCGTCAGAGTCCTCCTGCGAAAAAAAACGATAAATGAATATTTCACAACATCACATACATTGATCTGACCCCGTGTTAAGTAGCTTAAGCACTTGTGTTACAGACATAAGAATCAACAGTGGTATTACAAATATACTTAAATAGATACATATATAACACCCAGACCAGGACAAACAGACATGTTCATGCACACAAATGTTTGTCCTGTGCGGGGATCGAACCCGCGACCTCTTGCGTAATAGGCAACATCTTGACCATTACACCAAGCGGGTCGTCAGGATGAAGTTGATGATGATGTAGTCAGCTTAGCCTCAGGTCGTGTTTAAATTAAGCTGCAACCACAATCGTGTTGTTTATATTATCGTTTGAGGTGGTTTCAGACTTAGTTGCATTCACTTCATTCGCAATTCGGATTAACTTGGTCTCGCCGCAACGTTTTCATTCACAGCTAAGCTAAGTTTAATAAGACTTAACTTAGCTTACTTAGTAGCATTTTGTTTGAACTTGGCCACTAAGGTTTCGCTCGTGCATATCAAATCATTATTACCTATTCTATCTAGAAATGTTTTGTACGGTTTTTTCCCAAACAATTCCTTTAATAATTAATTAACCTTTGAATTGGGTACTCGGCGTACCTCAAATAATACCACGCCAAAACCCTAGCCATTCATTGAAAATCTATAAAAAGTAAACTCTGATGATGACTCTACCACCTATCTGATAGCATGGATGGCATAGACATTTTTAGCAATACAGAATCCCAATTTAAAACAAAAATACGGCGTATTATTGGTTAACACTAAATTTCGTGTATTTTATTTGTGTTTTTAAATTTGTGTTTTTTTTTCTTTTGTTTTTGTGTATTAATTTGTCTTTTTTCTGTTTTATTGTCTGCTTGAAAGCTTATTGTGCATAGTATGTACATACATTAAGGGTTTCAACCTGGATCCTAGTAATAAGTGCATGTTATCATCGTTTTAATGGTTGTAACCTGTTTTGTACATCCTTAAATAAATAAATAAATAAATATTCGGAAGGCAGCTAATGCTGAGTTGAATCAGCAAGAAACTTGACAGATGCTCTTAATGCCATATTTTTAACAATAATTTATAATGGGTTTAGTCACAGAGTCTTACAGTTTTTTCTAATAGCACAATATTTGTAAATTATTATGCTATATGAACTGGTTGCGTCCCAGGCGACCAGTCCCCAAAGGTGGCACCTGATCACAAGTATGACGTATACGGCAGCCATCATTTCACTCAACCATCTTAAATGGAATAGAGCATGATCATGACTACTGAGATTCAAGCAGCTTCTCTTGATAATAATCCTGCTAGCCACTGCGCCACGAATGCAGTTTTACTAGAAACTACAAAACGCTTCTATACTCACTGTTTGTTTATTCATAACACTTACTTGCTTAGTTTCACTTAAAAATCTAGTGAACGGGGTAATTGAAGTGTGAAAACCTCACCTTCGTTTGACTTAGCCGCTACGGAGTGTTAAAAGTCGAATCACCTTTCGATTTTCAATGACACAGCTGTATATCGAATCTAACATTCACAATTATTTCTGTTTTTATGCAGTCGTCAATCTTTTCAACCACAGACTTTTATGTTGTTCTGGGTGTTTTTGTTGAGACTGTTGGGACATTAGATGAGGTGGTTGTCTGTGACGGTCATCGGCCAGACGATGAAAGCAAGAGCAAAAACTAAGCAGCTCCAGCTGGGTTAATGTCTGGATGGATTGCCAAGACTTGGCACCTCGTTAATTTAATTTAATTTTTTTTTACAATGTAAATTTTTAAAATGTATTAAAATGAGTGGGTACATTTATAGAAACAATAAACCTATAGTTGATTTATTTCGATCAAATAACAACATATATGTGTTTATATTTATTGCACAGCATATTCAAAAGGTAACATGTGTTGGTCTCAATGCAATTGGCGGTGTTAATTATTGTGGTTTTCAATTTCAATAATATTCAAGAGCACAATTTATGCAAGTCCCGTATTGTTTCACTTAAAATAAAAGAACACTGAACTTTTCAGCTTAAGCAAACTTTACAATGCAATAAAGGTTTAATTCTAAAGAATGCACCGCTGTCGTAACTTTTCTTTTTACTAAATCATAATATTTACAACCGCAGAGAGTTACTCGTGAATGGTCTGGAAGTTTAATTAAATAAAAAACTGCTCTTTGCAGCCCTAGGACCCTTGCAAAGTAACAGTACAGTATTATGTGCTACAAATACAATGAGTTAACTCATGAGCAGTTTAGTTTAGCTGGATAGTAATTGAGAATTACATTTAGGCGGATATTTTTTTATAGCCTGATAGTCGGGAATTCGGGATCAAAGCCTAAGAGCGAATGTCTTACTTTGGAAATTGCATTGAGGACCAAGAGTTTCTTTTAATGCGCTATTCCAGCATATAGTTTGATCCAAGTCAAAGTATGTTTTTGTGTTTTATGCCTATCAGATTTAAGGTTATTGAAACTGTTTAAAAATTTAATAATATAAATCTGCGCACACAGATAAAAGAAGAAAGTACCTACTTACAAACCGTACTATTATTTGCACGCTTGTGGCTCGAATGCACACAAATGCACCCGGTATGCGGAGTCGTCTGCAGCTGGAATCGCATAATGAAAATTGTTATCAAGAACTTCACTGTCTCTTCTTGAGAAACATTCTTTATTAGCGCGTAATTAAGTTCCATTCTTGGAATAAATAAATATTTGTTAACCGTTGGAAAGACGGCTTCCTGCAGATCTTCGACACAATATAAGTATTCCCTATCACTTTAGTACTTTGATTATTCGAGATAGAACATAGGTTAGACTTTCAAATGCCGAAGTTCGATAATGGACGGATGGACGTTTTCAAAAGGAGCTCGATGGAGCAGTGGTAAGCGCGCTTGGCCTGGAATTGCTATGCTAAGCAACTTTCGTAAAGGCCAGTTATCGGATGAGTAGCCGAAACATTTAATCTCAAGCTCCTCTGCGCTTCGGAAGGCACGTTAAGCCGTCGGTCCTGCGCCTGATCTCTCTACGGCCGTGTCAGATTGCTGTCCTACCTCTATGAGAATGGGAAGGAGTGCACCTCTGATTGCGCCCTCACTTGAGCAAATATGTATATCCTGCGTTCCTGGTTGACCGTATTATTGCTCGTATTATAATTAATGATAATGGATGTCATTTCTCGATTTTCAGCCCTCAAAATTAATTGAGCTCGTCAGAAGGGATTGGTGCCTTGGGCTGGAAGCAAACTGGCGTTAAATTGACCGTCATCCGTAGAGCTGTGTTGTGTAAACCCTTTCCTTTTAAATCATTTCTCCGACATTGCATAAACGTCTTTCAGTATTCACTCTAGCTGAAACACATGCTTGTCGGATCTAATTTTGACACCTGTCATAATAAAAACCCGACTCCCTCTCCATATTGTACAAAAGATGTGGAAATGTAAACGGTATTTCCATAGAGCTATCGCCTGTTTTTGTATGCAAATTAGACATTGTCAGCTCCACAATCAGTTAATCGGATTACTTAACTGTTGCGTTTCAGTGTTAATAATGTAGGAGTGTGGTGAGACCAGTTTGTTTGATCGTCGTGATAATCTGCTCATTAACACTTGTTTACTTTTATGATGTTAGGGTGGTATACCTCCAGCTTACAGAGGAACACAGTGAAGTAGCACTTCGTAACTGTTGTGCTATGTTTTTGCTGGTGAGTAAAAGCGCCAGAGCAAGGAGGGTATGGGGTTTGCGACCCTTGCGCGGTTGTTGATGTCTAAAGGCAGCGGTGATCTCTTACCATCAGGTGACCTTCTAGTTGGTTTGCCTCCCTATAACATAAAAATGGGTTTTGTGTCTATAATATTAGTGTCTAGTTTACTGTGTGTCCCTTGATAATTGTTCACTATCACGTTTCACTGTAGATTAATTGTCATCCTAGCCCCTCTCCCGGTTGTTTCCTCAGCCATTGCTTCGGAGCCCAGGGTGCGCTACGACTATGATCCCGAATTGACCAGCCTGGTTATTAGGTCTTGTGGTTGTCGCTAAATAATCATGATATGATACTAAGGCATCAAAATAAACTAGTGTGAATGTGTAGTATATCGTGAAATTCCGCTGTATACGTGAACCTTCTTGCCTTCTTACGTTCCGTTCATACTATTGCGTGTAAATTTATTTTACGTCTATTTATGTAGATACTTATTTGTAAGAAATTCCACAAGGCCGTAACGTTGGCAGCGTTTTGCATCATCCAAATTGTCAATAGAGATTAGCGTTAACCGACTATCCTCCCAAACATCCCAAGGAATATCTGGAACGTTTCATAAAGCCAACACTACACAATAAATTGGATGCGACAAGACTTGAAATCCGAATAGCGACCAGACGTGGATAAGCTCAAAATAACTGGACGACGCCGTCGCCCGCGTTTCACTAACTCTGAATATTTTTCAACGTGTGCCGTGCGATGTTTTAATAAGTTTTTAATGGACCGTTGAGAATTCTAACAGCTTAAACCGTCCTCGGAGATGTCTTAATAATGACATTTGTCTTTTGAATAAGTAAACAGAGGACTGACGGACCGATGCGACGTTGTGGAGGATTTTAGTCGGTACTTATTAGGGTTTGCTTCTTAGGTTTTTTTTTGAAGAATTAATGAAATTCCTTAAGGTGTCTTTGCTCTTTCGTAAACTATATTTTAGAACTATAGGCTATGATGGCTACTTAAATTGATGTTCCATTTGGGCTCCCCTGCGTTTTAAGATAAAAGTAATTTTCTTTTAAATACGTTTAAGAGATTACGTATACTCAGTTACCAAGTTAATGTTCTGAAATGATTCCGCTACGGGCTTTGGAATGTTGCTCGTAACCATAAGGTGAATCATCATAACCATAGTAGTCGTAAATAGCGACTGTGTTTCACATAGGTATTAATAGACCTAAAAGGTGGTATTAATCCCCACCTGATGTTACTATAATAACTGGGCATTAAAATCTTGGAAATCATAGATTTATATCGTTACCCCACCCACCATACTTCTGCCAGCTCTGAACCTGACCCTGTAATGTGAAGAGACAGTCGCTTCACATCGCCTAGTAACGTCAATAAAAATAATGCCACTATTTTCTAGTGACCGGGCATATAAAAATTTTAAATCGTTGAAAAAAAAATAATGAAAGCGATTCTACATTATGTTTGCTTTAAGGCATTTGAAATTTTAATCTTTGTTTCCCATGAAATGCTAATCGGACAGAATCAACGCTAGAACATTGAACTGTCGGATTACGAGGAAAATTCTTCGTACGCTCCTGATTCATGGAAATGTGTATACGATAATATCGCTGAGTATAATATTTATGGTCCTTGATAGGAAAATATTGCCTATGGGAAACAATATTGACATTATTTTGCAATGTTGATTATCTATTTGGAAGTATGTCTTAGCGTCATATAAAATAATGTTTCTGATATTAATTTAAATAATGCCTAAATCTTGCCCCGCAGTTACTTTTTCCTTCTTTAAACTGCCTTTCAGCTGGATATCAAGAAAAAGTAGAGACAGAATATAATTCTTAAAATGAATCTGTACTCTTGAGTGTTTTCCCATGTCTTATATTCTCTTTGCATTATTTATCAAATTGTCTGCTGTTTTAGGCTCGGAAGAGATTTCAACATATAAAAGACGCTTTTGGCGTCAAATATTATCAAAAATATTGTCTTCAGATTTGTGGAGATCATGTAAGATTGTTTAGTTTTGCAATACACAGGATATTTAGATCTCAATATGATATTTATTTACTTTTCAACAACGATCAATCTTGTAACATAAGTTAATCGTCGCTCGGTGTTTTGCGTTCAACAGTGGTTTAGCAATTGAATCTAATATCATTCGTCGGTTAAATCTCGTTTACGTTCTATTTGTTTCATTAATTTGTCTACAGATGTATGTTTATTTATTAAAAGTCAGATTATATTAGGTTTGTCGAACTTCCCCAAAGATAATTTTTGAATCATATTCAGGACCAAGGAACTGCTGTGTGTTGATACCTAAAATATTTTTGAACACGAAGAGCAACTTTTTCTTAAGGGTGATAAGAGAAGTTTTTGAAAATAAAAATACATTGTCTTATTTAAGTAACTGGAAAGATATAGTAGGTAGGTATAGCAGTAAACCACTGTGACCCTAATCCTTAAAAGCATGCAGTGCATATTATGTTCTTCTCCTGATGAAGACTAATATAATCAGGTCAATTACAATAACCTTGGATGATAAAACAGTAGTATGAATAATTGAAACCTGTTTTGACTTCAGAAAAACATTACATTTAAAACTCATCACCGCGGTAATTTTACACTGTTTCTGTTATAGTTAGAGATCACAACACCTAATCCCGTCCAAACAAAATTCAGCAGACATAACAATCCATTTACTTTGAAGGTAACTCGATATACAGACCGCATCCCTACGGTAAAAAGCTGAAATGTTTACGTTTGTCCAAACACTAGTCGTAGGTAAAACAAGTAAGTTTGGAGCCAACATATAGAGGATGTTTTCTTTTCCACTAGCCAAGCCTTAATATTCTCATCATCGTCGTCCTAGCGCCTCTCCTGGTTGCATCCTCGGCCATTGCCTTGGAGCCCAGAGTACGCTACGACTATAATCCTGATATGACGAGGCTGGTTAAATTTTACATTATAGAGTGACTGTCGTCTGACCTGCGTAATCCTTACAAGAGAAACCAGAGCATTTTTAGATCATAATCGGGAAAACTTTAATATTATAGTAGTTTTTCTTTTACTTTGTAAATCCCAGTACCAAAATAAATAGCAAGGGCAATACAAGGCTGTTTAAAAAGCATGAACATGAAGCATCGCGCCCCACGCGGATCGTCTGGTGGCAAAATTATACCTTAATTTTTATGTAAAGTGTGTTCTGTTATTAATTCCTAATGAGCAGAAAAAAATAGCTAGTGTTAGAAATATCGCGCTGTATTTCACGAGACGTCACTGTAGAGACAGACTAGAGATTGTAACAGCGGGGTGTGTCTGAATTCTTCTGGAGTTACGCAGACTTAGTACTTTGACGATTTAATGTATGATTGCTCGTACATCAAAGGGGATTGGATTAGTGCACAGTAAGACTTTGTGATTGTTGGCATGTTTGTTGTAACGGACTGTGTATTTTTAGAAGGTTACAATGATGCAGTGCATCCTTGTATATTATGGAAATGATATGGCGATTTAAGACAAGTGAAACCGCAGGAATCATAAAGCTCCTTTTAATGAGAAGAAGATTTCATTTTTGTGCTAGGAACAGAATACAAAGACTGGAGTCTTTTTTTTAAGAGGTAGGCAAATGATCTGATATGTGTACGGTTAGTGATCATCTCTGCCCGTGGACACCAACAACCCTACAAGTTTCGCTGATGCGTTGACTGCCTCTAAAATGCCAAACCCTCCATTGTCTCATGTCACTCCTAGCTACAATATTCAAGGCCGAAATATAAATTCTTCATAGTTGCTACATGATTATATCATGAGTTACACAATGTCGTAATTGTACGTAGGTGTGTTGCAATGGGAGTGCGATTAGTCGCTGAAGATCCTCCAGTGGAAGCCGCCTCGGGATAAACGCCTTGATTATATATAATTACATTTCGCCTACCAAGAGTCGTTACGAATTCTTTTTTCGAGCACCGGTGATTAGGCAGTGTAATTCTAACAAATCGACTGAATTTGTTGGTCTGTCAGCCCGGCTTGAGTTAGTAGGACTGTCTGGTGGTAAGAGCTTAACAAATCTATTAAAGTCTCCTTGGGACCGTCTTTGACTACTCAGATTTAAAAAAAATAATTATGTGTAACATTGTTAAAGATTTACAATTGTTCAAAACAGTTCTGTATTGCAATTAAGAATCTAGATTTGGTATCCATTTTTAATTAAGGTTTCTTGCTTTCTTCCTCCGTAGAAGCTGTCGAAGCTTACTTATCAGATGATAAGTGCGTAACATATCTGCTTAATTATCTTCCAGTTTAGCTTTTAGGAGCTAATCCAAAATCGGTGCCAGGCCTTAATGAAGCACTTTCACAAAGGCACTTTCCATGAAGTTTTAAAAATTGCACGTTTTGTGGAACATAGAACTGTTATGCTTAAACAGTAACGACTAAAAGCAACAATGCAGCTATAAAATGTTGCGTAAGTGCTCATAATTGCAGCAAATATATCAAACAATGTTATCGCGAAACGGAAGACAAGGTTTCAGCTGATTGCAGACTCGCGTCGGGAATTCATTTGACGAAGGTCAGAGCTGCATCAAGATAACGTCCTGCGCTCGACATGAAAGGATCTAGAAATCTATGTAATACATACTAAGGCTAAGGTTAAACTAAAGAGTCTAAAGACTAACTAAATAGTGGCCCAAGGTATAAAAACAGCGTGTAAGTCCTGGTTTAAATATGCAACAGGGAAGCCCATAGCCTGCAGTGGGATGAACCAAGAATCTGAGATGACGATCATTAAGGCTAAGGTTTTAAAAACTGCAGATACTTATCACAATATTCACCATAGAATATGTGTGAAATAATGCATGTAAAGTAATAACACCCATTTACCAGGTTGTTAAAAATTACACTGAGAGTAAGACCCCAATAATGGCAGAAGTCAGAACTAATGAATTAGATTATAAATTAACTGATTTTAAAACGAATTCAAAGGTAACAAAAGGGAAGGAGGAACTTGTAATTTTGCCGTTGATAATTAATTTGCAAGCTATAAATTTAGCGCCACTGGGTTTGATAGAACATTTAGCATAATAAGGTACATTTAGAGTTAAAATATTATTTATTGAAACGCCAAATTTACTACAAAATTAAAAGATTCGTGATAATTTATAACATCATAAATAAAAATTAACGAATTTTACTTACTTTGTTAAACTTCTACCAATTCGTTGGAAAGTTTAGATTTGAACGTGAAGTTTAAGGAGTCCAGACTGTATGTCTGAGTTCAAAGCAATTTGTTCCATTGTTGGTGTGACAGGGCCATTATCGGCATCCCCATCTGTATCTGTTAACAGGATATGAATGGTACAGCACTTTGCGTTGTGGCTTATTGAATTGTGTGACACGCGAACTCGGTATACAACAGACGACCTATCTTGTGGCATTGCACTATTATTAGAATCAGTGTCTTCCTTTGCTTCTCTATCGTGAGGTCGAATGTTTGTGTTTTAATGGTCGATTTAAATTATGTATCTCTGGGTAAATATAGGCTTACTAGAGTTAAGCGGTATTGTCTGACTCTATTTAACAAAAATAATTAAAGCATCTTGTTAACCTATATTGTTTGGGAGATATGTACTTTATAGAAATCGATCATCGATTGTGTTGTAGGTATTGTACTTTTTAGGATTTGCAACTATTTTCTTATCCTTAGGACATTTCAGTCAAAGATATCGATGCTACACAAGATTTATTAGGAATCTCAACATCTATGTCGATCTTTTTAAACGAACTATAACATTACTGCCCAAAATGATTACGATTTCCTCAATGTATTAGCTACTTGAAATATTTTGGCTTTATTGACTACATAAATCGTCATCCAATAATCATTATTTTGTTAGATTATACGTCTAGTTAATAAATTATTGTAACAAGGCTGTCAGTTAAGGCAAAAACATGTACGTGCGTGCACATTTTGAAGTACCTACAAAACAGCAAACCATCTGTCAATGTTTTGAGTGTTTGAATACTACTGAATATTTTTTATTCTGCCAGAAGAATTGGAGTAAATATTTGATAGACTGTGAATATGTACATTGATTTAAATAGTTAGATATGACGTCATCATATTCCACCCGCTCTGCCACATGCCCTGTAATGTGAAGCGACTGCCGCTTTACATCGCATAATAGCTTTAGAAACTAACGTTCGTCACGTCTGTCAAAATATTGCCACAATATTTGGTGTCGGGGCATATTCATCGATTTAAACCCATGTATGTCTTGTGCTAATATTTTATGTAATCCATTAAAAACTAAACAGTGCACAGAACATATTTCCCAGTTCAACGAGTCTCTTACGGGTGGTATTAATGGGTATGTAGAAACATCGTTTGCTGGCGTATTTTTATCACGGCTAAATGCAATCAGATCTTTGTGGTGGTCACCTGGTCACCGCTGGGGTGTTTGGTCACGCACTTCGCGTTGCGGCAAAACGCTAAAATTAAACGTTTAAAGGGTAAAACCATTTATTGTGGTAGTTTGGTCATTGTTCTGTTTTCGACCTTACGTCAATAGTTTGAGAATTTAAAATTAGGCTACAACGTTATCGAAGGACGTCCTAATGGGTTGTTAGTTGTTGCTAAGCTTTTTACATCCTTTTAGGTCTAATTTCCGATTTGGTTATGCTTTTTTTAGAAAAGCAATTTTGTGTTTCTGTTGTCGATGTGGTCTATCTCTCCAATATTTTCATCATTGGGTTTCTTATGGTTTAATTTAATCGAGGAGTTACGATTGCTTTTAACGTCTTTTTCTTGTTTGCGTTAGGAGGATTTCTCTATACCTTTCTGGAATACCAACAGAACTATGACTACTATGTGCATTTTCAGGTTTCTATTCTCCAGTTATAGGGCTATATATCCGTTTAACATAAAACTGTCTGTTCGACGATAAAATGTTTCTCGTAAATACCAAATCAAGTGCATATACCGTGTGATTCGAATCCTGGTTCTAGTACGGTTGTGATTGTATCTATAGCATCGTAAATAATGTAAGAACCAGTTACAAGTTCTAGTATAACATTGTTTTGCTAAAAATAAAAGTGTAATTTATTAAAATTAGCAAAAAAATATGTATATTCTTCATTGTTATTGACGTTATGTACTCATTTGATTTTATTTTGTGTTTCAGGTAAGAATCTGACTGCAATATCGTGAGACTTGCGGGCTCAGTAAGTGGTTAAATTATTTACATTATTATAAATAACGTTAGATTAACGTTAAAGGCGATATAAGATTAGTTCGTTCTTATAAGGATTTATCGGTCAATTATATGAAAGGCTAGGTATGTTGCGCATTCAATGAGTTTTTAGAGAGTAAATAGTAAACTGTAATTCCTATACGAAATAGAGATGTAATGTGATATAAGTGTGGGACTAGAAATAAGCAAACTTCATTGCACATTTTTAAACATGAAAATGTCCTCAAAATCTAACATTTTAAATAATTTCTAAAAAGATTCATGTATATGTTACGGGCCATGTGATAAACCCGGGCCGTATTAATAATTCCCGGGCCGTATTAATAATTCCCTACTTAATTGGGCAATGTGATAAAAATAGCGTAATTAATCACTTTTCCCGGCCATTATGATAAATTCCCAACCCATATTGGGCAAAGTGATAAAAAAGGTTATTTGAAGTGTTTTTGCTAACTAAATCTAATTAAACTTACCATATTTTCATGAAAAGTTAATAGAAACATCAATTGAACATAGCAATTTAAAAATAAACACTTAAAAAAGCAATTATTGATATAAATCACGTCCTACTTTTATTTTGATAAAAATATTACTTAAGATGAAAAGTCGTTAACGTGTGTTATGTTCGTGACTAGGGGAATTTTAAAAGGTCATAAAAAAAATAACCCTAACCTATATCCATCCATTAGTCTTCCGCTTCTTAGGTGGTCTAAAATAGGTTAGGGTTATTTTTTTTTTGTGACCCTTAAACATTTCTTATCATAATGCCCGGTCCAAGTGATAAATACAAGCCATCTCAAACACTGATTTATTACATGGACAACGAGGCGTCGGGAATTATTAATAAGGGCCGGTCAAAGTGATAAATTAATCACTTTGCCCGACGCTCTTGGGAATTATTAATAAAGGCCGGCCCTTATTCATAATTCCCGATTAATCACGTTGCCCGTAACATATACAATTGCATACATAACCGAAAGCTGCTCAATGAGCACTTACAATTTTATTTCGATTGTTTAATAGAACATCGCGATTATTTCTGGAATGTGTAAAATTGCTAACCTTGGATGCATTACGTAACAAAGTTGCCTTGCATATGTTTATTTCATTGAAATCATTGAAACCAGTCGAAACTCGAGTTAGTTAACGTAAACAAATAGTGTTCGCTGTCTGCCACTATGCAGTAACATGCCATTAAATAGTTATTATAACCATTTTAGTTGGTAAATAGTTGTTTAATGATTGTAAACTTGGCAGTGTGTGTGGAGGTGATTGTTTTACTGTGAAATTCGCAAGTTTATTTGCGGTAGTGCACTGTTCATTTGGTTTATTGGCCCGGTCTGTTTTAATTGCTAACGAGGGAACCATTACAGTCACTGCACTCGAATACCTTGCTCTTTATGTTGCACTCTGGCCGGAACTAACATTTGTGGAAGGTTTTTTAGCAATACGAACATATAAAAGGTCAGTTGGTGGTTAAATTATTTTCATTCTTATAAACTAAAGTTTGTCGATGGTTTTTAACAATACTAATAATTGCCCTAAATTAGGTCAGTCTGTCCGCCAAAATACGAATGGCTGGTTTATTCGAAATTAAAAATTCAAACATCAGAAAACCTCGCAATGTAGTACATTGATTGAAATGCCCCTTAATAAAATGGAGTGGCTTGTCAACACTGCAGCATGTTTACGTCATATTTTTAAAATAGAATGGAGAGGATACTCCATTTCCAAATTCATAAATAAATGAATGCCTTGGACTAACACACCAATTTCCTAGCCTCAAACTAAGCTCGAAGTATGCGCTATGGTTGCAAAGGAACGGACATACTTTGTTGTTTATTAACATCAGTGACTCGAGTGGAACTGTTAATGTTCATCATATAAACATTTGCACTTGCTGTATTCGAATCCGCTACCCTTGGTTTTATAGATAGGGTTTCTGACCATCGACGAGCCTGTTTTTAGTTGTTATTCTCAAATTTGGTTGAAAATTCTGCCAAGCTAAACTGAACACGGTCAGCATACAAATCAATATTCCCCCCAAAGCCTAGCGAGATTGCGCCAGATTTCTGGTGCACACCAGAATATGAATGAAGTCTCATACAAGATTTAAGTCGTCAAATACGAAATTTGGATTGAGTGATTTTTCAATCAATTTAGGTATGGGTATTGTGATTGTTACTAGAAAGAAAGAAACTACGCTAAAAGTTGAGATTTTACCGTTTTCTGATATTAACGAGATCACTGATCGCTAAAATGAAATGAATTCTACGATAAGTCTTCCCGGTGAAGTGGTTGAGATTTCAGAAAGAACACCAGAAGCGAACTCTTTAGAGAAGATAAATATATATAGTGACTTGGATAAAAGTGAAGTTTAAACATTCTTTACAAAAAAATAATCGTTTTTAAAAGATAATGAAACAAACTGTATTTGTCATGGCAATAACCCCATTCGATTATCCGCCACTCAGTAGAAAATATGATATGTTTACTTGGTAAAAAATACAAGAAACCATTCAAAAATCCTCCAAGGAATTAAAAGGCTGTCATTTCCCAGATGATGAACTAATTGGACAAAACAAACGTTACCCGTAAATTAAAGTTAACAGAACGGAAAAGGGAATGAAAATTTTAAAAGCAAACCCTTAATTGGCCTTAATAGGATTTCACTGTCCAGTTGGATGGGTTAACCTGTCAAGTGGACCTGTTGAGTCAAAGTTATAGCGCAGTGTAGGCAGGTGACAGTGAAGTTAATTAACCAATGTATTGTAGGTTTGAATCTCGGTTGGAACGGGTTGAGTTCTAGAGGTTGAAAATGGATTTATGTTTGGCATAGACTGCTTGAAGATTGCTGAAATCTGCCTCAATATATTGCTTGATTGATATTGATTCGTAAACTTATTACTATACCATATATTCAGTACTAGCGGCAGCTCGCGAATTCTTCCGCGTGGATTTCAGATCCCTTTTTTTCGCAGTAATAGGTAGCCTGATTTTTCTCAGGGCCTAAAGATTGTCTATGCCAACTTTCATCATAATCGTTTGAGAGGATTAACCGGGAAAGCGTAACAGACAGGTATATAGACAGAGTTTCTTTCACACTTATAATATTAGTAAGTAAGGATGATGTTAAAAGGCCAAAAGAGTAGGCAGTGTGGCAGTATATTGAAAGGATACAGAATCAGCCCCAAAGTCTGCTTTATTCCATAAAGTAGAATTCATACATATTTGAATGTAATTGACTTTTCTTACTGCAATCAACCCAGCTGCGTACCGTTAAATGAGTGTGATTTAAATGCAGCTTGCATGCTTGCCGCATTAATGTGCATAAGCCACACCTAAAGGATAATTGAAGCCGGTGGTGTTGGCTTCAGTGCAAGGAGTCGCGTGACGCCTTGCATTCTGCATTTCAACGGCTCGACGATTGCATGTCAGGCATAGATTTAAAACGTTACATTTGCCCTCGCCATACTTCGGAATTGGCACAAAAATAAGAGCGACAGTCGCTTCTTAGAGCGAGACAGCACGTTGACAGTCGCCCGTTTAAATCTATGGTCAACGTTGTCTCGCTCTTATTTTAGTGCCAATTTCGAAGTAGGTGAGGGCAAATCTATGATGTTAGGTGTGAATTTTGCATGTGCATAGGATTGATACGGGTTAGTAATAGAGCTAACAGTTTATCAAGTGAATGGAATCCGTTTTAATGAAACTTTGGAATAGTTTGTAAGAAGTAGTTGGGTGTTGACTTTACGTAAGGCGGCGGAAGTTGCGATAATGTTGTGAATAGACTTAGGTATTAATTCTTTGCTTGGAGATTTTTAGAACGGAAAAGGCATTACATATCTATACTAATATTATAAAGAGGAAAGGTTTGATTTTTTGTTTGTTTGTATGAATTGAATAGGCTCCGAAACTACTTGGCAGATTTGAAAAATTCTTTCACTGTTGGAAAGCTACATTCACCCAGAGTAACATAGGCTATATTTTATCCCGGTACGGGAAGTAGTTCCCCCGGGACGCGGGTGAAACCGCGTGACGGGCCGCTATTACTTTATAAATAATATATCCTCTTGTGATAAAATATTATTTGTCATTCCTTCATCCCAGATCTTATTCCTTTATTTATGTCCATCGATCAACTGGTCTATCATCAATTTGTTGTATTATTTATTCGAGTGCTAGAATTGATGGATATTTGGTTGACTAGATTTTGTGACTGCCTCATTGTAAACGTATTTGGGTTATTAATACAAATGTGAATATAGTTTATGAACTAGCAGTTACTTTGGCCCAAACGATAGAAATAGTATTCAGAATATATACTACAATAATCTCCAACAGGCAGGCAACGCATCTACGACCCTTGTGAAGTTGTTAATTTACATGGGCTGTGGTAATAAGTTACCATCAGGTGACCCTCTTACTACTTTCCCACTTTTACATAATAAAAATCTTCCCTTTGAAGTTTTAATATCATACATCTTTCTTTTATTAATACGTAAAGAATACGTTTTCAATTGACGTCGACCGGCGACCGTGCCATTTGCTTCAAAACAAAATGCATGTCATTAGTCGAGGGCAATTTTGTAGTTGCTTCTACACATGCGAAACAAAAATAGCACACGGGTCAAGGAGACGGGTAGACCGATGCTTACTTACCCAACCCTTCGGGGTCGAAGCGGCCCGGTGTGGATAGAGGAAGTTTAAAGTTTTCCCGTTTTTACGTATGCTGAATTGGGTTATTTTAGAATTTTGGTGTTTTTGAGAAAAGGAAAAGTAGGTGCTATTGATTTTTGAATCGAAGAATACATAAGTTAGTTAGCCTCTATTTTTGTTTTTGCTATGCCCTTACAGGGCGTCACATGGTACTTAATTTTAAGAGAACATCTGTGTAAAAACTGTGACATGCAATAAACGTTATTATTATTAATAATAAACATTCCTCAGTCAAATACGATTTACATTGTATGCAACTAGGCATGTTATGTCATTTCAGTTGCAGACAAACTGCAACGCGTTTGATGACCTAGAAATTAACTAGATACTACAAAATTTAAATGCACGGTGAAATGGTCATGGACTAGTACTTTAGCAATTGCTAAAATCACGACTAGTTGGACACACAGAAAATCAGCTTTGAACTGTATGAATTCAGGCCAGTTCAGGCTGTATGCATTCAGTAAATAGCAAATGTTGTAGTTAACGAACCGGTTAAATAGCATACTATCATGATGTATGACATCAATCATTCAGAAATAAACTAACATAAAACATTTTTACCATTCCTGTGCAGTTTTATCCTTGAATCGGGAAACATTTTCACAATTGGCAACACCAGCGACCACCTTTGCATTAAGCCGGTACCGAGACATGTTACGAATATTAAAAGGGTTAGAAATGGATTCGCATTGAAATTGATTATTAAATTAGCTGTATTCTTGGTAAGAAATCAAAAGAACTTGATAGATACTTTATTTAAATGGCAAGTATACTTTATTGAACAGAAATTTGAATCATTTTTGCAAATTTAATCAAGGAATTTTGGTTTCGGATTTACTTAATGTTTAATTGTGCTAATTAAGCTACTTTTATCATCCCTTCCGCTTTTCCTTCCTCGAGTTTTCCTTCCGTTTAAGGAATTTTTTTTCATTTTATTATAACTGATTTACCTGCGAATGAAAATAAAATTTTGACTAAGAAAGAAGAAATGATTAACTACCACCGGTTTTTGAAATCTTGTCATGATTCAAAAGTGAACCCTGTAGAATAAGTAAGCAACTCTTTGTATTCAGTATTCACGATGGGACTCGATAAAGGTTGACATTGACACACATACCAATGTTTTTTTGACTGCACCTTAAAATGTGCCAATAAATGTAATTTATGCAGACACGCAAAATGTTTATGTGATCTTTTATGTAGTAAGCTATAGTGTTGTAGCCTTAGTAACTACCGAACATCACGCCAATCAAAATGTGCCGATTTAATATATATGGTTAGCTAGTAAATCGGTCTAGCGCCTAATAAGGCGGATACCGATCCTTCCCTGCTAGGGTGCGAAGGAAACCGCAGGAGTTTAGTGGGTAGTGGGACGATCGTCTCTAGTCCTGAGCCCCACACACGGCTGCAGGCCTAGCTAGCCTGTATGCTATGGCGCGTAAAAGCGTTCTCCTCCTCCTGCTCCTGCGAAATAAAAAAAGGACAATTACTCCTACTATGAAGTAGTTTCCTAAATATAGACTGATGATTAGGTTATGTCGTTTTCTGTGAAATTGAAGAGTGTAAACACTTTTGAGTTTCGTGGAAAGGTTCCGATTGCTAGTAATTACTGTGTGTGTGACCTAACAACTGTCGTGTTGTGTAATGGCCGCAGTCGCTCTGTCATTGCAACTGCCATGGGCAGTCTTTGCAATAACATGGGGTGAATGATCTGCTTGTCCTGTTATGCAGACCCCTCTTTTCCACTGAGCGCAATAGGCACGTGCCGTGGGCCTCGCTATCAATTGGGGCCCCAGATCAGAGTCTGGAGGCCCCACGAGTTTAAAAGCACATTAGTCCAGAGCCTCTAATAGTTGAAAGACAGTCCTGCTGCTTTGTATTTGAAATAATATGTTATGAAATGTACTATTTCTTGAAGCCTCGCTTAATATGCTGTCTCTTGGAGGAAACCTCTGATCTTTCAGCTTTCTTCTGATCTAGCAAGTTTGTATACCGGTTCCAATATGAATGTGAAAATAATTAAAACAAGTCCTTTTATGGCGACGGCATTTCCACCCGTAAAGGTAGGAGCTAGTAAGGCCAAAACCAGACCTAAACTTGAAAGAACGATCCAAAACAAGGTAAAAGACTTGTATATATGATATAATTAGCATATTCCCGTCTGCGGTAGTATATGCAACATATTTAACGCCACAAAGGCTTACGTACACGATGGTATAACCGGGGGCTGGGCCGGAGTTACGCAACCTCGTAAACCTATGTACTACATGGCATTGTATTCCTACTACTACTACGCCTAGTAATTAACGGAGTTGGAAAACTAATTCATTACCGGACCCGTTCCCACCAGGAAAACATCCATTAACGACGAAAAACAGAAATAAAATACAAAAAGCCGGGAATGTAAAGCGATCGCGCGGTTATATAACACCGGAAACCTACGACCTCGAACCATTTCGAAAGGGAACAAAGTACTAATCGCTCGAGATCCAACACACGTGAACGTCCCCCCCCCCCTCACACTCAACCCTACCCCCCGTTTTGACATGGTTCTCTGCGACTTTAATTAAAAATGAAAAGTTTTTATGTCGAGTGTCGTAACTATTACGCGGATTGTTCTTTATGTTCCTCTCTTTCATATCTGAAGTCCTTTTCTGGCAACCTACATAGTGCCCGTGCCAAGTCTGTATATCGAACCGAATAAGCTAGCCAGCTTTATAGATTTTCATATTGATGGGCCCCGCCGTCGAGTATATCGGAGATCTCATCCGAGCAAGCGGACCCTATCGGTAACGGTGGCCATAAAGCAGGTGCGGCAGTTCCGTAATTGAGGGAAGGGAAAGTGCATAAGTACGTAGGGATAACCTTGATGCTGCAACTGAGCGGGGCCGCGCCGCGTCTGCCCGGGCCGGCGTTCGATTTTCACTTGGAGCATCAGCGCGCCGTGTCTCGCCCGGGTGGGCGTGGTCTGCGGGCCGGTCAATAGCACGGCAGCCGCGCTCTCGCTCGCGCGCCCCGGCCGCCGTACGCCCGTCCCTATCCCCCCGGGGATGATTGAAACGTCTGATGCCGCAGGCGCCCCGCTCGCCCCCGCGCCAAGGACGTTCAGTGAATCCGTCCCTCTCTGCCCCGAAAGCACGTGTCTCCGTTACTATTCCTCATAATGTGTGCCCCCCTGGTGTCGCGCGAAAATTCACAACCAATTATGAGTCAAGTGCCTGATGAATTTGGTGACAAATTCTATGCCTGAAAACGATCGAACCGTCGCTCGTAGCGACTAGTGGAGCGCCGATTTTGTGGACATTTAGGTGCCCCCGTGAAGTGATATGGAGATAAGAAGATTTTTGGGGAATATCGCCTCATCGTGTTTTCCGTCCTGCGTGGTCTCCTCCGTGGTAGAAGCTCTCGAGTCCTCAGGTACGTGGTCGGAGTGGTTGCGTCAGCACTCGCATGTGCGGACCGCTTAACCTCATTCCGGGAGTGCTCCACCATCTTTAGTGATGCCAGTAAATATGTCCCGGTGCCGTTATATTTCCATAGACGACGCCCGCTAGTCGCCGGGAGTCTAGACACATAATAATTATACATCGAGCCAACAAGGGCGGTTCTGGAGAAGTGACTCACCCGAATTCGTCTTCGGCATCGATCGTATCTCGTCTATTTGTCGAAAAGGTCAGAGAGTAATCGTATACGGTCCATTGTTTGAGATAAAAGCTACTGAAACAAAACCGTGTAATCTGATATTCGATGTTTTATGGATATCTCGGGGCTTGTCATTTATTAATGTGTTGATACTGTGTTCGACAGTTCGAGGTTTTCCATAAATGGAAATGCTTGTGCAGCGAGTTCGGTGAGTTATGATCTAAATTAATGTGTTTGGAAAAGTGAACATATTTTCGCGTCGATAAATTCGCTTTGGGAATCGTGCATCAAATTCAAACCTTAATTTACGAACTCCAAAACTGACTTTCGTGTGGATGACTCCCAGAAATGTCAGTTCCACAGATGTTCTCGACGGAGTGCAGTAAAAATCGATATTCAAAACATCTGATTCGAATAACCTCTCGAGTAAATCGAGAAGGCGTTGCATCATAACCGATTAATTTCCAACCATTTAAATGGACCAGACAGCCGTGACATTCATTTAAGTGACGTTGCGGTGATGTCAGCTCTAGCAATTCTGCAATCGTGATTCAGAACGTAATCTTACCGAGTTGTACGGGATCGAGTAGTAGCGGTTTACGCCCCTTCCGGCCGGTTGATCGAGTGAGTGGTTAGTAATTTTAAATTTTATGTTTATACGATAATTCACTAGACGTTTTAAAATATGGATTCGTTACATCTAAATGGTTTTGAGGTTTCGTATTCCTGGCCATGATTCTGTCACAAATCCTTTTCCAAATAGAATTAGAAATATAATCACGATTTCTGATCCAGATCATGATATGAAAATTTAAGGTCAATTTAGTAATCTGATACAAGATAATTGTTAAAACAAATTCGAGGAAATTAAATATCATAAAAAGTATTCTTCCTATGAGAAACATTTTGGATTTGTACTTAATTCTAATTTAAAAGTTAAAATAAAACTTACCAATTAACTTGATACGAAGGATAATTAGGTAATTTAGTTAAAAATTAGTGATTTCCTCATTGCCAAATAGCAGTTTAGACGGCTGAGCTATTCATACGATAAAAGAAAATAGAAAACTGTTAAACTTCAATTTTAAAACAATCGTGGGCGTTGAATACGCACGACTATCAGATACGCGGCTTTGAATTTATTGTTAAAAGCGGTTTGATGTTCAATTGTTTTATTTAGGACAGAAGATCTTATTTAAGATGGAGCACAGTGGAATTTCCACTCGAATAAGACGCTTTTCTGAGGAAGTATGTATCGTTTCCTTAAGGGTGTGACTCCAGCAGCTAAGATGTGTGCTGTGTCGTAAGTAGCCAATAGGATTTCAAGCTGTGATTGATCACGTGTTGAGGCCGAAATCCTTGGTTGCTAACGACACATCTCCGCTCCATAGCACACATCTTAGCTTTGGTGGAGTCTCACTCTAGAGAAGAAAGTCCTTAAAGAGTTTTGTTATGTTTCTTTCGGTCTCTAGAGCTCATGGGGTATATGATGATATCTATTTAAAGTGATAATGTGCCGAGTAGCAGAAATACACACCAAGATCCCCTGTGTTGAAGACAAATGCCTATAGACATTTAATTTGTAATCCTGAAAAATGTGACCTTCTGTAGAATAAAAATCTTCTCTGACAAATCGAAACTCATAAATCTTCGGACATAGCCACTCAATTGTTAATTACGAAGCCCGAAAAAAATTAGGTCAAATACGCCATTTATAAAATCAAACCCTACTGTCGGATTAAACATTGGGTGTGTACTTTACACTGTATTCGTAAACCGGTTTGCAAATTTCAAAGCGTTGGTACTGTTGGTTGTATGAGAGTCAAGAGGGGATATTCAATAGAGTTCATTCTGGTGTATGGTTATTACAAATCGGTCATTTGGCATTGACATATTTATTTGTTGTTAGTGACAGAACGTCTGCCCTGAGCGTTACTTCTTCATTCTCAATATTTCGGATCAGTGAGGATTTCAGTTAGAAAATAGTAACAGTGGCTGCTTGGTGCTTTTTTCGTGTGGTGGTTTGTTGGTGCAGACAAGTTTTCTCCAAACCGGCTGGTCCCGCGTGATTCTTCGAGCGTCTTCCCATTTGAGTTCTGGTTTGAACTTCAAAAAATATTAGGTATGTAAAAATTTCCCACATATTCTCCTATTTCAGTTGTATGCAGCTATATGCTATTTTTGATTTGTGTGATGTCTTGTTTTTGGTTACTGGTTTGCACTTTAGAAATAAATCACATGGGAGTTCCTCTCTTATTGATAGTTATTTTCGGAATTAATAACCTTTTTGACAACTCGTCCTGTCAAGATCTCGATGTATGTATGTGACTCGTGTGAGTCTCATTGCATCCCACGTTCAATTCTCACGTTTCGCCATCTGGTTCATGGTCTCTCGCCCATACAAAATCAAGTTTGGGTGTAACTCTGATTTAAGATGGTTGTAGACTGGGTAGTTTTGATAAACTGGTGTGAAGTGATGACGTATGATTTTATACAGTTTAAGTTGCAATTGACTCAAATGGTAATTTAAATTGTATATTTTCTGATGAATAATCGCCCTCCCCCTAGAGTAATCAACCTGAGGTTCAGTTATCAATGTACAATAAACATAATTTTTATTATGGTTAGGTCGTTTATCAGTCATCATACCATACCACATCTAATAACTTTGGCTAGACAAACGTTATCAACTACTAATGGATATCAGAACTAGGTACATTACACTATTAGGACGGAATGCTCTGCAGTCGGTGAATTTAAACATAATTATAATCTATTCGATGCAGTAAGACCGGATAACCATGACATGGGTGTGGTGACGTTATCACAACTTGCATGGGCGGTGTTGACTGTAAGTCGTGATATGCAGACAGTTGGTTGTGGATAGGTTTTTGAATAAGGAGTATTAGTAGTTATTTACAAATGCGATTGGAATAAGGTCTATAAAGTTGGTATTTAACTGCCTCTATGATGCTTGTTAGTTGCACTTTAAATCGATTATGGGGTGTTGTTTGAATCTCGTTCTGAATGTTGATGGTAAAATCGCACCCCATATTAACGATAAATTATTAATGAATATAACATATGTAATGACATATGCCTAGGAAACTATGTGTATTCCTATTAGGTTAACTAAATTATCACTTGAAATGATTTTTAATCTGTTACGCCAGCCAATGATTTTGATTGGCACATTAAAACGATTCTGCGTTAAAATAACGTGCCCTATAAGTAAATTTGACGTCATCAACAAAAAAGACCAAAATAATAATGACGTATAAAACTTCTCGAAACCTATTTGCAAAATATTACAGAGATGATTTGAAATTCCTTATGACATAGGTTCATATATATGCATTATCATATTCAGTAAGTTGAGATAATCGCCACTAGAAAAGGTCAATTGATAAACCCGATCTCCAGTGATGCGTTTACATAATGCGGTAAAATTGTTCTGTCAAGTCTATCATCAATTCTAGATAAATCATTGTTATTTTTCTTTGACGCATGGAGTTTTATCTGAAGTGCGTGTGTACTAATGTCGTCATTTCAATAGATTATAGAGGAAAAATATCTCTATTTAGAGACTTATGGAATTTAAAGTTAACCCGTGTAATTTATTTCCGGCCAAAAAAGGAACTGACCCTTTTTTTGTTCAAACATAAATAAATGTTACCTATGTCACTTTTAATTAAAATAGTATTCTGTTATTGGTATAATTTTTAAGATCGGATCAGTAGGTACTCCCAAACATACAAATAGACAAAGTTAAGAACTTATCTCTTTAAAATATTAATAAAGATTAGATTATTCAATAAATCTTTAGTCAACTCAGACGAAGTTGGGGGCGGAAGCTAGTTATTCATAAACCACAAGAGTAATTTGAACTGTGACATTATGACGTCACTTATTACTCACGAGCATGACTTTAATTATCACATGCATGAATCATAATATCGTTGGCCCGTGTTAGTATGGTATATTAGCACTTAATGTTTTACGGTTAGGTTATTTGTAATAAGATATTATCGTCAGACTTTTGCAGCCTACTGCTGTATATAGGCTTTCCCTAGATAGGGGAGATAAATAATAAATCCCTAATGTCCCTCTGCCTACTTATATAATATGTATTATAAATGCGAAAGTAACTCTGTCTGTCTGTTATGCTTTCCCGTTTAAACCTCTAAATTCCAGGGACTGACACACCAATAACCTAACCCCAAGCTTAGCTCAATGTTTGTACTATGTCAGCAAAGGAACTGATAGACATACTTAAATACTTTTATAAACATTCATACTCAAGACAAATGCCGATGTTTATCACACAAACATTTGCCCCTATCTGGATTCGAACCCGCAACCCTTGGCTTTGTAGCCAGGGTCTCTGACCACTTGATCAACGGGCCAGTCATTTTAAAAGTATCATAGCCAGAATGTGCCTTTCGAATTCCACTGCTACAAATAGGTCGCCCCCAGATTGTGGGAAATTTACCATAGCCGTACCGTTTACTATATTGCAGTCACCACCGTGCGCAAGCGACATGGTGGCAGACATAACATAAGGGAACTCTGCTGCTCATCCCCTAGAATGTACCTTAGTAACTTCCTTCTGCACCCTGGATAAAATGGGATAGTATTATTTGAGGCGGAGGTAATAATATGTCAGCTACCGTTAAAGTAAACTGATCTCAAGATATCACCGAACCTTGGACGAGATGTTTTGTAATAAACGGCATAAACCCAACAATCATGTCCTTAATAAAACAAATACAGGTAGGTATGTTACATATTTGTACGCCTATATGTGTTTAATGTCACATACGAAAAGCGTGTTTGTGAGATCTGGTATCTTTATGATCTTGAAGCGCGGTAGGTAAATAATTACATCATGTACTCTATATTAGTTTGCCGCAGTATTTTGGAATTTTTGCTTTAAGTTAAAGGAAAATTTGCTACATTAGGTACAATGTTTTTATGTGATAGGGAGGCAAACGAAATAGAGGGTCATCTGATGGTAAGTGATCACCGCAGCCCATAGACATGCCCCCCCCCCCCCATAAAACCCCATGCCCTCCCCAACTGTGCTCTGGCGGCCTTACTCACCAGCAGAAACATAGAACAACAGTTACGGAGTGCTACTTCACTGTGGTCTTCTGTAAGGTGTACTTCCCCAGACGAGCGGCTCATTCGAATGGAAGTTCCACAAAGCTCTCCCTCTCTTATAAAAATAATGATTTAGAATTTTGAAATATTGAATCAGATTTTGTTCACTATCCTGCGGTCACCACCCGGCCTGTCTAGAGTGGTAACTATGACTATGTTCAATAAAGTACATTACCCCCTATCAGCACAAAATTCTTTAATCTTTCTCCTTCATCCAATATTAGAAATATCCGACAATGTAATTATACAATAGAACCTTCTTAAACATTCGTTCGTATAGCATTGCATACTCTCGAGGTCAATACCATTTCCAATCAGCATTATGACATCATTGTATTTGCATTTTATTAGCGCCATTAGGAAGGAGTTGTGGGCTAGACAATGCCGAATGGTAATCTGAGAACCGCTTGGTATGTTCAAGATTAGACGTTTAATGTGATTATGTCATTGGAATTAAAGTTGGTCTTGTCAGGGAAGAATTTGAACGTGAATGTTACTAAACAATCGGATAACACCACAGAATAGAATCAACATGGCTTGTGATAAAGTGGTGATTTTTGTAAATGTGTAATTTACTAAAAGTATTATTTTTTAATATAGTGATGCTGCTTTTTTTCCTAATATATAGATAAAAATAATATACACTTTTATGTGGGTAACTTTGTCACTAGGCAAATTAGACTGTATGTGATTTCGCTAATTGTTTTTCCAATATAAAGTTATCTTCGCGTAAGCCGAGAACTGATGATCACACGACATTCTGATAAAGAAAGAGACCTAGTTCCATAGATACGAAACTGCGGGTAAAGTAGCAAATATAATTATATAAAAAATATACTTTAGGCACTGTTAGAATATTTACTTATATTTACGATAAGAATATGACAGAGATTTGTCGTAATGATAATGCTGTAGTAGTGATAACAAAGTACGTCAGAACACGGCAATACTTATCTGTATTTAATGAAAGATTTGGTGAAGATAGTACGAGGAAGGCTACCTAGTGTCATTCAAACCATACCGCAGCGGTACATAGTAGAGTTAGTACATTTCACGAGCGAACATTAACGTTATTCCCGGATATAATCTACTTTTAATTTGAAAGATAGATCTGTGGTGGCTCATTCTTTTTGAATTAAAGAATTTAGTATCATCAGGAGAAGTGATATATTATTATAGCGACCTTAATCTGTGTTCTTGATAGTAACAGTGGTATTAAGTGATTATTTAATTACGATTAAATTTTTCGGATTCGAGTGACAAGTGACAAAAGTAAGCAATTTTTTTTTAATGAAAATGAAATAATTTTTCACATTTTTCCAACTCTATTTGGCCATGTGTCTCTTATCCTCCTTCAATTAATGCCTTGCTGTTTTACACCTTAGTTTCGAGGTCATGCTTTATCATGACTTGTCTGCGTGTCTGTGGTAATGGCTCATTAGTTTGCCATCAATTAACTTATTATCTTAATTTATTCTTAATTTTTGAAATGTCTTCATTCTTGCTTCGTCTTTCTACTTTTGGGTCGAAATTGGGAACCTTTTTACAATTGATGGTATTATTTGTCCTTCTATTAGCTACATTCACAGAAATATATCGAAATAGAATTGAAATTGTGGGCGGGGCTCTATCACTAAAGGTTCCACGCGCGAAATATAGGTGAAAAGGACATCTTGAACAGATATCTAGATATATTACTGTGGCTACATTACATCGGTATAATTTTTTAAATAATTTTGGATAACTGATGTTATTTGTAAGTTAGACACTACTCTTATATTCGATGGAGATACATTTAAATCATCTTGCATTTACAACAATTTCTCTCTAATCCCCCATCACGAATGTCTTTAGAATATTTGAAGAATGATAGAAATAGTTCCACATAGACCACCGCGGTGACATCTGGAGCCCTAATCGATGTGCTCACGACAGTTTTACTTGGAAACGTTGAATGCGTTTCACGTTCAGTTTTCTATTCTTAGAACTAGATGCCCACATTCAAACGTCTGGTGGCGATGGTTCGGTCAAACCTTTGAACGGCTCTGTCGATATATTGGATACCGTATTTTGAACCTTGTTCTGTTATTATAAGGTTGAAACCTAATGACATTAAAATACTTCTTCTGACACATTAAGGGTAAATAGTGTCGCGAGTGATGCGTCACCGTGACCTTGCAAATATTTGTACGCACTGGTGAAGGTCTTATGTGGCTTTATGCGTCTGGTTACCCAATAGGGGTTAGCCCTTGAAAGTCACTTCGATCTAGCCCAATTGTTCTTATTGAGATACTGTATGCTGCCAACCAAGTCGCCGATGATCACAATTTTGCAACGTTACGATCAGAGGCATTTCCCCTGCGACAAAAAAAGGCTTCTAAAGGATTTTCGTTGACAATTTGCTATAGATTACCTACAGATATTATAATCAACGGTTGACTTGTCTGCGGTGACACATTTTCGGCAATAGAAATACCATAAAATCTTATAACAAGACTGGTCAAAGTGCAACCAAAGTAGCAGCGTATCCTAGGTCCAAGGAGATGTAACTGTGATCAAGAACTACCATAAACCAACATAGAATCCTATGGCTTTAATTAGATGAATTGGTTATTCGTCCTTCCTCCTTCATTCTCAAGCCTGGGATGAGTTCTTAGGCGTGTTAAGATAAGATCCACGAGGGCTCCTCTTATTTCGAGGTCAGCTGAAGTGTTCTCATGTTGATAAACTGCCGGATAAAGTCTAGCTTTGGAATCACGGTCGCCTTCGGAAGGTTTTATTTTCGTTGGATGTTTATTTAGGAACACTTGACATGGATGCCAGATTGCTTATAAAGTTAATGCCGGGAGAATGTTTATTATTGTTGATATTGAAAATGTTATGAAATGAAAATCAAGCGGCGATGTTTTTCAAGTTGTATTCGAGTGTTTTCGATGGTGGATACTTGGTTCCCAAAGAATTTTCATACCGAGTTAACGAATTCGTCCACAAGATCCAAGATTTCGTATTTTCCCCCTATTTATTGACTCAAACATATGATTTTCAGAAATCGTGTATCATTGCAGAGCCGTATTCAAATAGTCAAATTATTTGAACATATTGAGAAGTTAATTAATTGCATTAATGTTCAATAGGCCTCTGTGTATAATATACGAATTATTTGGGTTATATTTTTACAGTAATTTCGGAAGGATTGACTGGCTTACGAAACACTCGTGGTCGTTAACCCTCCCTCGGTTTTGCTTTGAGCCTTCGCCGCACCTTCAATTTATAGAGGGACTTAAATCCCAGCGCTGGCAACACAATAAATTAATCCACGTAACACGCACGTGTTCTCGTTCTGGCCTAAATAAGCCTTTCTCAGGCATAGATTTAAATCGTTACATATGCCCTCGCCACAGTTCGCCTTACTCTAACACAGGGTCTGTAATATGAAGCGACGGTCGCATCACATCTCGTATTAGCCTCAGTAACCAAACCACGTCATGTCAATCAAAATATTGACACACTTTTCAGATGTCGAGGCATATCTAATGATGCAAATACTCGTATATGTTCTGTAGTAACCGTTTCCGGATGATTCCGGTTAAATACGGCTACGCAGAACTGATATATCTGCGAGATTTAGATCTGTGGGTGAAGACAGTACCGCTTTGTGATTGTGACTCATCAAACTTGAAGATTTTGGAGTCAACTCAAGAAGGAGCATGAATAAAATACATCCATTTTTAGAGGTCCAAGCGATCTCCTAAGCGACCTATTTTATTTATCATACGTTTAAAGTACACCATTACAATCGCCAGTATTATTTTAATAATATACGCTACTTTATTTTCTGCAAGCTTTTTTAGCACCTGAATAATTCATAATCGAAAGTAGTTATTATATTAAATAACAAAAACGGGAATTTGAACTACGGAAAACGGAATCAAGGAAAACTATCGTATACTTGGTCGGTTTTTCCTGACACACGTCAAATGTACCACATGATACAGAAGAGTTATAAATATCCCGAATTTCCTTATTGTTGCTTTGATTAATAGTTATTTATTAATAGTTATTTATTTTGACGACCCGCTTGGTGTAATGGTCTAAATGTTGCCTATTACGCAAAAGGTCGCGGGTTCGATCCCCGCACAGGACAAACATTTGTGTGCATGAACATGTCTGTTTGTCCTAGTCTGGGTATTATATGTATCTATTTAAGTATATTTGTAATACTTCTGTTGATTCTAATGTCTGTAACACAGGTGCTTAAGCTACTTAACACGGGGTCAGATCAATGTATGTGATGTTTTAAATATTTTTTTATTTATTTATTTATTTATCCTTGTTCCAGGTCGCCACCTGCAGCATAATAGGGAGCCATACGCCGCGGCAGAAAGACGGGTGCGACACGCACTCGTGGTATGTATTATATGATATTTACATCTTCCTTCTAGAAACTTCTAGGTACTACAAAACAGCTTGAATGTATGGGCAATAATCCGCTAACCCACCAATCTAACCCACTGGTAGGTGAAGGGGTAACTCGAAAATTTTAGTAGTGACCACCCACCCACCGCGTCAAGATATCTATGTTCCTTTAAGCAATTTATTTCACAAAACAGCTTGATCTCAATAGTTCTACTCAAGTAGTTCTAATCTGACATTGACAGTGATGTCAAAATCAACATAGCAGTTAGACCTGCCGCCTACGTATTGCCATCCAGCGGAGTTTCTATCGCGAATATTCTGAAAAAAAAGTCGTTTGAAAAAAAGTGAACAGGTTCATGAAATAGGTTAGGTTAGAATTGCGATACTTTTACACTTATTTGACAGTAGAGATACAGTAGAATTGCAGGATACAGCTGATGAATTTCTTTCTGATGGCAGAACTAGCATGGTAGAACTACTGAGAATATTACACATAAAAGATGTGTAAAGGAAGTAATCTTTGAAGGACTTTTACTGGCGACCTACGTTCAAAACAAATCACTGATATGATAACCAATAAAGCGATTAGCTGGAGACTAATATATTTATAACTTATATTAGAACAAATTAGTGATTTTGATAAGCGATAATGATTAAATACTTACGTTCGATAGAAAAGCAACAGAAACCAGATTTTTAAAATTTTTAGGTCATTTTTTATAAAAATATGGTTTTAAATAGATGTTTAGAAGATGTGATTTATCTGTCGCAAACACAAAACAATAATACTAAATCTTTGCTTGGAAGAAAACAGTACAAGATGAAATAACTAAATCATTCCAGAACAATCTAAAAGAACATCACAATTACGTTTACGACCAATAAAACTTAGGAGATCTAATTGTGTAGGTCATGACCAATTGTAAGGGCCATGAATAATTTAGATGTAATTTATAACGGTGCAAAAGGAAGCATTGGAAGTATTTTTAAAGTTTTCTCTATGTTTGATCTCAAAAATCGAAGTTTATGACTGTAGGTTTCTATAATTATGTCTATCTATTAGAACTACCTACTACTTTACTATTTCAACTTCTGAGTGATCAAAATTGACTGGTAGAGAAAGCCATGGGGCATTAAGTCTGCGTTTTGTGCCACTGCTTTTGTAGTGCAATCAATAATAAATAAAATCTGTTTGCACAGTAATATCTACAACAGCAACGCAATTTTGCTTTTTCTACATATTCTACATAGTTAAACCTCCATCAGTTTCGATACGATAAAAAAACTCAATATAAACGGAAATGAAATGGCTTTCGAACGTCGAGTCGGATTTTGAATTTAACACTAAAATTCCCGCTAGTTTTGTTGTCAACGTGTCACTTGTTTTGCACGATAGCAGACGTGCCAATTTTGTTGTGTGACAACCCTGGCCCTATTGGAGATCTTTTCAAAGTTATTGATGCTGTATGGAAGTGGAAATGGTTGTAGAAATTGTGTTAGTATATCATTGAGACGAACTTCATAGCTATCCATGGATTCTCCGTGCGGGTGCCGGGTCCATTGCGTGGAACAGAGAGGAATGTCAGTCGGCGCCTGGGACTTTCGACCCAGCGTGTAGGTTTAAGGGGCCCCTTTATAGTATACTAACGATCACCTCCACCGATGATATTCATCTCCCTTCCCAACCATATTTGGTATGAGCCGAGTAAAGCGGCTTTAGTTGCTCTATCCAGTAAGGAGCTAATATTAGATCTTGGAAATCCTAAGTCCTTCAGTAGTATGAATATCTAAAATATTACGGATTTAAAAAAAAACTTTATTTATGTAGGCCTCAGTGAGGCACTTATAAATCGTCAAAGATACATGTACAATATAATGAATCTACCACCGACTTCGGAACGCAGTCATCTGCCGAGAAGAAGCGGCAAGAAACTCGACAGTTGCTCTTTTAAATCGCCAATAATTACAATCTTTTTTAAATACATTGATTTCATAACGTTCTCTAACTAAGCCATACAGTTCCTCACATTCAATATTAAAATAAAATAAAAAAACATAAAAGAATGTTCCATTCTCAATTCTCGCAAAAAAATCTGGCTCGTCATAGATCTATTTTCTTAGTAAAATTTGATCACTTGTAAAGTAAGAAATGCTATTGCCCATTTTGCGACAGCAGAATGCATATTAGTTATTCCATTCCATCAAGGCAGAGCCGTGGTTCTATCAAATCGAATTACCCTACACTCGGGGTAGTGTTTCCAGAACATTCCATTTAGGCGCCTCTAACAATGGGCTGGCGTCTGTAGAAGCTAATACTCGTGTAGGATACATTACAGTGGATTATGTGCCGTACGGAGAATTCACGTAAAAGCGATATATCGTTGGGTGGTTAGGATTCTGGTGGGCTATAAGCTATCGTTGCATTGTAAGGTTTATGTAATTGTAGAGAATATAATAGCGTAGCGGTTTATTCTTACAATGAAGGATTAGAATTCGTTTTAGTGGAAGTAAATTAAACATAGGAAATACTCGTATGGTATTATCTATTTTCGCAGAGCGGGCATGGAGATTCTGAACTGAAAGTATTTATTTATTTTAGTTTAAATCTTACCGTGAATAGTAAAAAAATATATTTAATATTTATTACGACGAAAATAAATCGCTTTTGAGTGAAGAATATAAATGATTTTATGTACACTTTTGTCTATGTATGCTCTTTAGTTATCTGCCTCCTTAGTCACTATTTAGTGTAAAGAAACGAACGTAAAAACTATCGGTAGTTTCACCTAATAATTACAGCTTATATTAGTACTGATATTCCTTTCAAGTTCATAATTTATGATGTCGGTACACGGCTTTTTAATTATAGTTTCGTTCACCTTGTTCCACGAGTCAAAATAGTTTTATGATACATGAGATAAGGTTCTCACGATTTTGTCATATTACTCGTAGTTAGTTGTTGATAACGGGACATTTTCTATTAGCCAAGCACGGTTATCGACGGGTAATCGAAAGATATCGTGTTTAACTGGCTGTAATTGAATGACTAGACACTGTAAATAATGCGTAGCGTATGAAAGTGGAGTTAGTTAGCGAAGAGACATTTTTTCGATTTCTTTGTGTGCATTATCCAGATGTCTATGTTACATAGTTATGTATGACAATGATTAAATCGTCTGAAATAGACGTAAAGGCCAATGATGATGATGTTAGTTAATACACGTTTTTAACTAAGAAAGTTTAGCATGCGGAATTTGGATTAAGTTGGCATGAGGTTGCAGTATTTCCTGACGGTAACGACATGAGAACCTTCAAGAAACGAGCTTACTTACTTTTGAAAGGTCGGCAACGCATCATCTATACTTCTGGTTTCGCGGATGTCCATGGACGGAGGTGATTTTGAAGACTCTTCAAAATATACTTATGTTTTATGCCAGATGTTAAGAGACGATAATCAACCGAAATGCCTGTACTTAGAATAGGTTTGTGTTATCACACCAATCATCTTATAAATCAGCAGTTATGGCCTCACAAATCACAACTGTCACATACATTTTGAGGCATCAAAACACATCTTGCATTGGAAAATCGATTTTCGCAGATCAAAACATTCTATTGTTGGCGAGAATAGCATAGCAACTCAGGTTGCATATATTCCGACTGGTCTTTTTGCCGCCACTATTGTAGAAAGCTTTAAAAGGGTGGATGGGAAGCAAAAATTAACTTTGGTCGCGTATTTTTTTTTTATGTCAGAGGCGGCAAACGAGCCTGCGGGTCGCCTGATGGTAAGCAACCACCGCCGCCCATGGACATCCGCGACACCAGAGGCATCGTTGATGTGTTGCCGGCCTTAACCCCATACCCTCCCAAACTGAGCTCTGGCAACCTTACTCACCAGCAGAAACATAGCACAACAGTTACGAAGTGCTACTTCAATGCGGTTTTCTGTAAGGTGGAGGATTTTCAGCCTTGTGTGTTTCTAGAGTAACTGTGAGAAAGTTAGTAACTTTGAAACTGTATCGAGCGAGTGATGCAACGAATCTTCAACTGAGTTTAGTTTGCAACCGTAACTTCTAGTTAAGAAGTTAATTAAAGCTAATTGATTGTTTTTGTGAGCATACATTACTTTTGGTTTCGTCTTATCTTCTCTTTCATTAAACTATGTACAGATGGAATTAACAAAGGAGGTAAAAATAATTAATGGCATTTGTTATGTTTAACAAATGCCATTAATTATTTTTTAGACGTTTCGCGTTGCATTACTATATTGATATTTAGTATTCAATATTGCGTTTAGTCCCGTTAACTAATATCAATTTCTTTTTTTGGTTTATGACACGCAATATATACGCGTGTATAAACCAAAAAAAGAAATTGAGTACATCATCATCATAATCATCATCATCGGTCCAGTCAATGTCAAAAAGCATGGCCCGAGAATAAAACCCAATACTTCAAATAGCGTTCTAGTGGCAAAAGTACACGCACTTAGTGTCACGGCATTTCTGTTTTCTGTATTAAGACTTATTTTCTCAACAAACATTCTCCGATAAATACCTTTGAGGGCAAAAAATATAAAGAAAAACCGATAAAGTGGGGTTTCCATCGCAACAATAGTGCGTTCCACCACATCCATTTACCGGAAAGTTCGTTGTACCCGGTTTTTGTAGGTTCAGATATTGAGTTGATTGCGTGACTCCGTCGACAACTATTCACTATTGTACTTACTTTTATAGTAAGTATTTGAAGTTATAGTATTTCGAAAGTATTCCTTTATATAAATTAAATAATTTCAATGTAAATGCTTCGACTGACGTACCGGTTGCCTAGCTCTTCACTGAGTATTTAGTATTTGATCACAGAACAATGCCTAGGTACAGAAATACACTTATAAAAAAAAACTATTGAAAATGCCTTCCGGGGCTCGAACCCATGACCGTCGTGGTTTTCTGAGACACGCTAAAACCAGCGGGCATGTCTTTTGAGTCTCTGAAACGACTCAACCAATTAATTTTTACTTACAGTATATGTAAGGAAAATATCAATACATTTATCTTTATTAATGTACATGAATTAGATTAATGTATAATGTTTCAGACTACTGGTACATTATTTCTGATTACCTTGTGATAAACAAGCTCGAATTAGCCTTCATTTCACTAAAATTCAATCTAAAAACAACAGTACCTACACATTCAAATTTAAATTTGTGCTATAAAGACTCCAAAGAGCGTTTTAATGAGGTGAAATTTAGTGCATTTTGCTAGCATTAATGTATGTTGAAACACTGATATTGTGATTTAACTGTGTGATATTTCGGCTTTGGTTAATCCCACTGCATCAGGTTATAAATTATCAAATGTACGCGGCATATTATTCACTTGCGTTCAAATATTTTAAGGTTTATTTTATGGAGGTTGTATAAACGGACTTGTTAGTACCTGACAAGTTTACATAGTTTCATCTTGTTAATGGCCCATTGTCAAAAATAGGCTTCAACCATCAAAATTAAAATAACACTAATATTCAACGTATGTTAATGTTAATATAATGGGAGCGGGGTTTATCGCCTTGCTTGCTGAGCGGTTATTATGAAGAGTTTGAAAATGTGACACTTTGCTCTGCCAGGGGAATTGAACCCAAGACCACGAAATCCCAGCCTTGAAATAAAAAATGATAACCACTAGGCCAACAAAGCCCTACTCATATATGTATAAAATTATATACGTATGTGTTTGCGTTTGATCAACTCGTTGAAACTTGATATGAACACAGATTTGTTTGTAGCTAACTGAATAACGAAGCATCAGGTAATCAAATCACTAGACCAATGGAGCGTTACAAATGACAAATTCCTTTCTACGCAGCAGTAAAACAATTTGATATCTATCCGCTTGCAGCCATTGCATGAAACGAAACGTGTGGCCGCGTAATGGAAACCAATTGCCGGTTTATAGATACATTTTATAGATTAACGGAGAGCAAACAACCTCTAAATGCAATTTACGCTTGTGAATTGCCTTCGAAAACCCACTTAACGGACCATTTATTCGGGATTTAATATAATTAAAATTAAAACGCAACCATTTTTTGTTTGCACCGTTCGTTAATTAACCAGCTCTCGGTAGATTAAACTTTTTTTCATTTCATATTATATCAACACTTGGCGGAGCGAAGTGTCGATCGTTCAACTTTTAATGAAGCCACGTCTCAAAAAGAGGCGAAGATGTATTACTAACATGCATAAATGAAATTAAACACTTTCAAAATGAATGTGCAAGGAATTTTGCTGCTTTTTTCCTTTTGAATAACGGTATGTAATCTTCGATCTTTAGAACTATGGAATATATTTGTATGCGGTTTTTAATAGATAGAAAGGTTAAATGCACGTTTAACCCATGATCAATACAACTCTTTTTATTTCATTTCATTGATCATTTCCGAGCGAAGCCGTGGCAGATTGAGAAATAAGTTGAGAAACCATACTGTTCTCTAATCTTTAAAATATCAACAATGGCGCTTAATTCGTCGTGGAAAAGTTCTGTTTGAGTGGAGGAAGGAAGTTTAATCATTGCTTCACAAACACGGTGCAAGACCTGATTAGTTCCAGTCAGTTCGAATGGTGCGCGTGCCCGGAATTCTGATGTGGACGTTATACCAAGCGGACATGATACCGAAGTTGTTCCTAGTCGATCGTACACTAGTATTTATTTGATAGACGATATATCCTCGGGGGTCTCGTGTTTGCGAAGCATTTGCGGAAATTTTGACATGGCTTCTTTGCTCCCTGATATTTATTGCAGTAATTGAGAAGGGTTAACAAATTGTAGTACAGGAACGCTTCCTTTAGTGAAGATTCTGTGAATATTGTGATTTTTGGGTAGACAAAGGATTTAGTTTATCGATCCCATGTTTTTACGAGTCGAATCTAAATTGCATTTTTTGACTGAAGTTCACGAGATGTATAATTATTGGCGACGCGGTTCTGAACCTTTTACGCATTTAATACTCTATTAGGTATAGTTTTGCCATTATCAATTCATGTAGCACTGGCCATGTCAACGAGACATTTACCCATAGTTAAAAAAATCTGCCGATTTAGCATCGATTTTCTTTTACCTATCTGAAATCCTCTATTTCCATCGGCCATTACACGTCGTATCCTGACCGCAGGTCGCGGGATGTCTAATTAGTGGCGACACAGCCGTGTGCTGAATAAGCCTCCAATTCTCCCCATTCCTCTGTTGTACCCTGCTTTCGATTAACTCGCAACTCTGCTGGGAACACATCGTCTTTTTCGTCACTGCGAATACTAAATAGGATTGGAGGGACGGGTTGGTGTAAAAGTTTGTCACTGCCATCAGATTTTGGTATCCTGCGTGAAGCATCTTGCATGGAACAATACTTTACTTACAATTAAACTGGCTTTTTCAAACAAAAGACAAAATCAGACACCGGTCCAGATTTTTGCTGGAACCAGCGATTCGTGCAAACGTTTTCTACCGTTTTTACCGGAATCATACCGAAAAGTATGAGATGAAACACAATTTAATGTAGTGGCAAACCATTGCTTTCTCATTTTGTACACAAATTCGTAGTGTGCAGGCTTTCTCACAATATTTCGTACAGAGAGGTCGAATGAAATCCGTAATTAGATTCATCTTCGGTACCTATATATCTCTCTGCAATCTACAAAATACCGTACCCGCAAAATACGTGATGCCTCCATGGGAAAGGGCATTTCGCCTTTGTCCTCACGAATACTAAATAGGTATTGCGAGGGACGCGTGTTTTGGCATTTGGTGACGTAATTGGTGACGTCATCGTTCAATACCCATACCCATTTCCTTATTGCCGTACTTTATGGTTGTCATTGGGAACGGAACGCTTTATGAGAAACAAAAGTTCTAGAACAATGAGGGATGTATTAATATGAGTTCGTGTAATGTGAAGGATTTGCGTAAAATCAATATGATTTCACAATTTTCTGTCTTAAAGGTTTTTTTTTTCTCATTGTAGTAAGTAAAATGCGTGAATGGCTATAGACGTCTCCTGTATGTAATGAATCTAGTTTTAATCATACTAATTGTTCATATATTTATTATTTCTACTACTTCTGTTCTTAACTTTAATAATGCGACCAATTTCTTTCATATTTTTTCCCCACTTTTCCAATTTTTTTTGCCGCAAATTTTACCCAGTTTATGAAATAAAGTTTAATTCTATACTATTCTGAACAGATAAAGCTCTCGTAATTAGTAATTCTAGTAATGATATCCCGAAATTATGTACAATTGTACACCCGTCAGAAACTCCGTTCGCTTCGTGAATATAAAACGCGGGACGTTGAAAATTATCACGGGAACACATCGTCTACGTGACAACAATTCTATTCAATCCCAAATTACAAATGGATCCGATGATACCACGGAATTCAGAAATGACACAGAGGAAGAAAAAGATGCCAAGCGTGTGTCAGACTCGCTCTTTGGGTTCCTCAGAAGACAGTTTTACGATTGATGTAGGTATCCCTTGCGCAAACTTTATGTATCTATTACTATTCTATAAATTTTCTAAGAATCTTAATTATGTATATTGAAGCACTTATTCTGTTCTTGGTATTACTATTACCGCAAACTTATTTTTTTTTAATTTTTGTGTTATAAAACTGATAATATTACGTATGCGGTTAGATAGTAAATCTACCTACCAAAAACAATGTTTAAGATGAGTCAAGAATTAGGATTAAACGTCATAGGATAAAGACGGAATATCCCTTTCATCAGTTAGTTTCCGAAAATGTGTCAGTGAAATCCATAAGGGCTCTTCTATCTGGCTATGGAACCCTAAAAATGGATTTTCTATCGTCTCGTGAAATCAGTATTCAAAGCGTCGCTCCCCAGCTCTGTTTTCTCGGCGGAAAGTCTCCTAATATTTTCTAATATTTATAAGACTTTCGAGACGTTCTTTTTTATTTCCTCTCTATATGGTGTCGTCTAAAGTTTACATCGGTGTCCTTACAACCATTTCTCATGATAATGTGTTAGAGCGGCGTGCACGGAATAAAGAGATGATATCTCGTGTGTTAAGGTAAGGATTGTACACGTCACGTTCACATTAGAGAAAACTGCTGTGGTCGCAAGGTTCTGGGTTTGATTCCCGGATCAGGAGAAAATGTTTTATTTCGGGTTTTTTCGATTCGTTTCTTTGTTGGCGGAGGGATTTGGTTAACGTATGTCTCATTTTGGTAATAAAATGGATATAGCCTTTTCTTTAACAATATTTTTTTCATTCGACCGATCATACATGGGATATGTATTATACGGTTAAATCCTTCTTGAGTCACGAGGAAGTGGTTTTATTTTATCAATTTCCTGGTCCCTCCCAGGACCAACAGTAAAAACATTTGACTCATACCTTCATATCTGAATAATAGACACGTTTTCCTTTTAAATATTCAAATTACTAGCTATTTTACTATTTCATTTGGAGTCTATTCAGAATTGACTGAAGAACATTAATTAGAGTCAATTTGCGTTCAGTTAACGTGGTTTAAAATGACTTAATTGGGAAATACGCGTGAACGTTATAGTCATAGCTTGTAAATCAGTATTGATTTAGGGTTCCGTAGGCAAATAGCAAAAAACGGAACCCTTATAGATTCGTCATATGTGTCTGTCTGTCTGACTCTTGTAAGTCTGTCTGTTGTATTTTAAGCAATTTATTTTAAAGGGCATAATATTGCCTCGTGTCACCTCGTAACATGGAAATAATTTTAACATTAAATGACGCTTTCTTTTTTAGATCTTCTGATTTGTGTTAGATCACTTTCAAGCACTTATTTACTTACTACGTAAGTGTGTTTACTATCTGCCTGTAAATTAAATAACAATTAATCCCTCAACTACATCGAAGTTTTAACTGAACACCTAATAATATTTGACATGCGACTCCTCCCCCACCTCCTTGAGACGTATTCGTCATTACTGAGGGTCGTGATCATTGTATGAAAACACAACAACTCTCTTGGCTATTTTATTGGAGTGATTTGCCATTGCCTTGTCCATAATCCGACATGCGAATGCCATTATAATAAACCGCCTGTCCCTCGACTAACCTGCCAATGTAAAACGATAAGTGTCCATCCACACTTCACTATCGCAATTCACAGTCAACAGTCAACGCCGCTCTCGGATCGCATCATTTATTTAAACTTTCCCGCGCTTCCGACACCCGCTCCGGACGTGACGTCAGATCTCGTCGGTATCGGCTGCGTTCACTACAGCTTTCCACTTAGTAACGGGGCTAACTTGATGTTTTAATAAAAGTAAACGTATTCATGTAAGAAAAGGGAAAACGAGCAGTTGGTCACCTAAAATGGTAAGCGCTGCCAATGACTTCTTTAACAAATCCCCAAGGATCGCAATTGCGTTGTTAGCATTTAAAACAACGTTAAACAGCAGAAAAATAGCACAACAGTTATAAAGGGCTTATTCACGCTGGTCGTCTGTAAGTTTGAGGTATCAGCTGCGTTCACTTCAGCTTTCCACTTAGGAAAGAATGAGGCTAACTTGATGTTTTAAAAAGCTTCTGTAGTGTGTCCGCGTAGAGCATAGATTTAAGACTAAAGTAAACGTATTTTTGTAAGAGGACGGCAAACGAGCAAGTTGGTCATCTAAAATGGTAACCTATCACCACTGCCAATGATCTTCAACAACAACTGAGCCCTGGAGACCTTGTTTAATAGCAGAAAAATAGCACAACAGTTATGAAGTGCTACTTCAATGTAGTCTTCTGTAAAATGGAGGTTTCCATAGTCGAGAGGCTCGTTCGAGTGGAAGTTCCACTACACTTGATGTTATGTGTCTTAGAGCACGCCATTTGACAGCTGCTGTCAACTGTTAATTGCCATCCGATCAAAGACTTGTCATAATTATGGCAAGAATTCTATAAAAACACTTATACAGTGCGTGTGAGGTTTACGTAAGAAAAAATTACATTACTTTGTGTCCTCAAGTTAAATTCTTTTGGTAAATATTTGTAGTTTAATCTAACTAGGAAACCGTCGGTGCCTAACTACTTGATAATTCAATTGCTTTGCAAATAATAGAACAATCTAAGTATTTTGTGGCTGATATTAAGTCTTAGCTAAACATTTAGCATGGTAAACAAAGTGATTTGAAGTAAAGTGATAATTTGAGAGTGATAAAAGTGTAGAAAGGGGGACGCCGGCTGGCCATAGAAGTGCAGGCCCACAGTGCACACATATGAAAGTACTATGGAAATATAGAGTAAATAGTCATTAGTTAACTGGCGAAAGAAAGGGTTTAAAAAAAGTCAGTGTTTTTGGGTAAATGCATATTCATTATTTTCCATCAGTAATACAATCTACGATTTCCACCATATTAGCTGTTGAAGGTTGTAAAAAGTATTTGTTTACCTGCTGCGGCTGAACCCGGATCGTCGGAGTCAGTATTCATGATGAAGTTGTTTAGTTAAACGCACGAAATAAAACCGATCACTTTGTTGATGCAAGAAAAACACAATTACTTTTTGATATTTTGAACTTTGACAGTTGAATTGGCAGTTAATTTAGTGTTTCCATTGCGTAAAAAAATATCGATATTCGATTTTAGATCTATTCGATTCTAATATAGTTTTATAAAATAATGCAGCCTTAAATATACGTTTCATGAAAATATTTTACTAAGATTATAAAATATTTAAAAGATAAATATGATAATGACACTATTTTAGCTAAGATCCACCAACGTAATAATATTCGATATTCTCTTATAATCGATTATCTGAAATTATATTTCTGTAGTGGCAACTCTTAACACACACGAGCCCGCCGCGGGTCGGCTCGATAAACACGAATTTGAGCTTTACTTCAATGCTGGTAGGGCGTAGATAGATTTGTTTACACATATCTGTCAAAAGGACGCAATTCCGGTGGGGTTAATAAATAGTTCAATTTCTTTTAATTATTGTTATATTAACCCCAACTTTTAGCGACATACAAATAGCGCGAATAATTAAGAACGAATATTTTAGCAATTTTTATAAAATGGAACATCGTGTGCACTTCTTGGCCATATTCCGGCATCCCTCTTTGTTCGTAACAAGGTTTTTTACACAAAAGAAAAAAGTATACACGAAATATTGCAGTATTTGCAGTCCATCCTAGAATACAATCTAGGACATTACAATTTTTAATTATGTCAATTACCTACTCCGAAATTCAATCCATGGAAGACTTTCACTGTAGCGGGATATGAATTGGCTCATACTTTACTTTACTTTTACTATGAAAGTGGTAATTTGTACATAGATCAAAAGACTAGGAACTTTACGCGATATAGAAGCATCTACACACTTTCTCGTATATGAAGTTTTATGAAAGCCTCTTCTATAAATCTCTGTGCGTACTACATAGACTTTATGCTAAGATTTTCCGAGGGAGGATCGTCAATCTATATTTTACGACGCACAGTACGTAACTTCACGAGATTATATTGCACTGCGGCTCTTATTTTCATATCAACTTCTAGGAAAATGAGTTGGTATTTGCCGTGTTTACCTACTATTTTGTTAGATTTACTAGGAGATTCGTGTATCAAAGTTTATTCATGATGTGATCGTAATTTTTCCACGATTTCTGAAACGAAAATACTGTTAATTTCAAAGATTACGGCGTCTCTATTCTTTAAATTAGCTATTGATTTTAAAATTTCCATGATTCAGATACTTATCAAAACCACGTCCTTTTATCGTTGTTTTAATATAGAAAGGGGAGAAAATCGGTAGAAGAATAGCATTACAAAGTATTAAACCAGTTAATTTATTATTTCTTTATGAAACCTTTTCTTATTACCTATACTAGCACCTCAGATCTTGGTGACTACCTCTGAAACTAGACACAATATCTATGTATGTATATTAACCTGAATAGGGGGTCTTAAAATGCAGGCAACGCACCTGCGACCCTTGTGCAGTTGTTGATGTCCATGGGCAGCGGTAATCACTTACCATCAGGTGACTCTCTTGTTCGTTTGCCTCCGGATACCATAAAACATTGAGTATTATTACAAATCGATTTCCTTACAAATTAAGAGTACCATAGCCTCAAAGATGAGTTTAGTGTGATGGATATTGAACCAATAAGTTGTGATTTATGCGTCGATCGCGTGTTAGCTAGGTGAAGCCCGGCACGCCTGTCGGTGGTACGTTGGAAGGTTAATAGCAATAACTAGTATTAACCGCTCCCTAGAGTCCTATTTCTAATAGCTTAGGTTGGTATCTGAATGTAGCATTCGAAGTGGGGATCGTTTTAAAAACGGTGTAAAGCTTAGTGTTGTAACAACGGAGTCGAAAAAACGCGACCGAATTTGGCATGACTATGCCTGCAATGTATTTTAAATTGACGTTGACACACCATGCCGAAATTGTGTCGCGTTATATTGTACTAGCGGCCGCCCGCGACTCCGTCCGCGTGGATTTCTTTTTTTCGAAAAAAAAAGTAGCCTATGTTCTGTCTCAGGGTCTAAAGATTGTCTGTACCAAATTTCATCAAAATCGGTTGCGAGGTTTGAGCGGGAAAGCGTAACAGACAGACAGACAGACAGACAGAGTTACTTTCGCATTTATAATATTAGTTGGGATGGTTTATTTGTCCATGAGCATATCAAGAATTTAAAACCAGTCTCGATGTACGAAAAACGTACATATGTATGTAGTTGGTTGGTTACATAACGCTGAGAATTCACAAGGAAAAATGTATGTAGGCACTCCGCACTCCGATGTCAAATATCCGACTTATTTTACTGAGCTAGCCAAAGAAATACATTACACATACATACCTATGTATACTCCTAGAACATTACCCCCTTCTAATGCTGTTAGGTAATAATTCACTCGGGTCACGATTGGGCACATGTGAAATCAGCTGATTAAAGCTATTACACGCTCTGCCAAGAAATCCGTTTATCTCATTGTGTACGACATTCTAGTTCTAGCGGCATTGTACTGAGACTTGTTACAATTGTGATAGTGGGTATAGTGATACACAATATGTTTGAGGAGCACGCTGGCGTAGTGGTTAACGCGCTCGACCTGCGATTACTAAGTTAAGCAACTTTAGAAATCGCCAGTCATTGGATTGGTGACCGAAAAATTTCATCTCGAGATCCTCCGTTCTTCGGAAGCCACGTTGGTCCTGCGCCTGACCTCTACGCCGGACGTCCGAACCATGAGAGTGAGGAAATAGGGAGTGCACCTGTGCTTGCGCACTCACTTTTGCACTATGATATATCCTGCGTACCTGGCTGATCGTAAGATCGGCCGCCATAGTCGAAAAAGGCCGGATGGTTATATTTATACACAATATGTTTGTTGACTATTTAATTTACTGCATGGTTTTAGGTTTTGCATGTCACAAATGGATTTGAAATTGGTTTTCTGTTTGTTTACCAACCTAATGGTGTAAGGTCTCTTCTGGAGATTCTACTTTAACTTCTTGGCATAGTTGTTGTATGTTTGTACCGCTGTCGAGTCAACACCGAGTAACTAAGCGTCATACTTAACCATTAGATTACACAACATTTCCATTAAGTCATTAACAACCGGTAGCTTCCTCTGATATGTTTAATCTTAATAATTAAACATGTTGAACACTTACGTTAGGAGTATTGAGAATATAAATAACTTTGAACATATAATTAGATACATATCCGGTGTGTTCCGATTAGGGCGGAACAGAAAGCATGAAATGCGATGGCAAGAATTCAGTTTAATCATATGTTTTATTTTTATTTTTGGAGACAGCGATAAAGCAATGTCGTCCTTGTAACTTCTAAAACTTGTTTCGCTCCCGACATTATTATCTAACCTAAAAGCTCGATGGCCGCATAGCCCGGTTGTTGGATGGATAACTGAAACAATTTTTTTTGACCTCTTCCGTGCTTTGGAATGCACGTTAAGTCGTTCGTCTTGGGCCTGATCCCTCTACGGTCGTGTCTGATTGCTTCCACACCGAACTACGAGAGTGTGGGTAATAGAAAGTGCATCTGTTCTTGTGCAATATAATATATCGTGCGTAATTAAGATCGGCCGAAATATGCCGATAAATATTATTATTATCTAACCACGTCCCTGGTTGTTATCGTCACCGCTATCTCTCATTATGCCCGTGACGTCATCATATACGACCCCGTTGTAATTACGTAAGCAGAATTCGGCTTTAATATAATATCGAGAGTTTTGGGAACATTAATCAATCGTCGAGGTGGCCAGGTCGGCACACATCGATTTATCCGGCTCACTTCGGACCATTAAGGGGTACTTTCAATCTAGATTGTTTGCCAGGCGCTGCCGGCGCTGAGTACTGAAATTGTGACCTACTTTCAGATCGACTAGTCCTTGTTTAAGATAACGCTTTGGATATCTTTGTAGTTTGTTAGGTTTCCCATTATGCAGGAATTTAAATACAAAAAGAGAGACAAGGGAAGTAGAGCTTAGTGGAACTTTTACTCGAATGAACCGCTCGTCTGGGAAAGCACCTCCATCTTATCCAAAGTGAAGTAGCACTTCGTAACTGTCGTGCTATGTACTGAAAGTACATAATAAAAATTAACTCTTTTCATCATGTAGTTAAGCCATTGTTAATTCATTTGGCTTGCTTAAAGACTTGAAGAAAATGAGCTTCTTAAATACTCAATTGTTTTTTGCTTGAATGCCCATTTATTTCATTAATTCTTCCCACGACTTGTCACACATCTCAATGTGAATTCATTTAACAGAACTCAAGGTTTTACGTAACACTGTAAAATTAGACCATGATCCATGCTAAAAGCCTTGCTTTGAATCTTTCAATTAATTTTGTGCTCTGTGTATAGAATTTTTAATTATTTGTATTTACGTTAACGTTAAGTTAACTTAATTAGTTCATAATTCTGAAAGGGCCTTTGTTTGATGCTGTAATCAGATGAAAGTATTGGATGGATCATTTTATTACGAGACAACATCTAATAGAAAATTCGACGCTTACATTATGGCCATTCACGATGTCGATTCTGGTCTGTGTTCTTCGTAGAAACTTCGACTTAAGCAAACTGCGGTAATTGACTGTTCTCGTCTTGTTTCCCTTACAATCAAGATTCGAGATAATTTTAATCAAACAAGCTAGGTTGGCATACATCGATTATCCATTCACTGTTGCTTATTAGGCACTTTCAATCAAGATTGTTTGCTCAGCTCTGGCGAGTTTGCACAGAAAACTTTGACCTAGTTAATGTGCTTGAATAGATAAGGAGAAGACTACAGTTTTGCAGATTTGTAGTACTAAGATATATCGAATACTAACGACCCGCTCTGGCTTTGCACGGGTGCAATTCAGGTACAAAAGTATACTAAATAAGATGCATGAGTTAAACACAAACCGTCCCCTTGAAACACTCAGATAAAAAAAAACAAATGAAAATCGCTCACGTAGTTTCCAAGTTTTGCTTTATACTATGCAGTGATAAGCTTAGTTTCCTAATTTAAAGAAAGAGTAAATAAGTTATAACGTTTGACTTCAATTTGAAAGATTACCGAAAAACTAATAAATTCATACTTAACTCGGAACGTGTGCTAAGAATGCGTGACTAAATAAAACGCTTTCCATTTATTCCAGGCACTAATGAAGCCTTGATGGTGAATTGGGCTGCCTATGTCAGTTTCTTACAGTCAATCAGATCATTAATCAATCGCCGAGCTACTCTGTTCGGGTAAACATCGATTACCCTGCACTGGTACGATTAACGATTAAGGGCACTTTTAATCAAGACTGTTTGCTCCAAACTGAGTACTGAAACAACAATAGTGAAGTTTAACTAATGGTAAACACATACAGTTTTGCCTCTCTGTGGTATACTTTAACTATTCGGCTTCCTGGTCCTATAGAAAATTTCCACAAAAAAAAATCGAATCTCGTAATCGTCTCTACTAATATTGTCATCCAACACATGTAGACATGCACGAGCGGGATCGAATATTAGTCGAAAAGATTACGAAATTCGAAAATGGTTAGTGGCAACTTATCTATGTATGTGACTGTTATATTTTCGTCAGTTAAAATTCAGCCGCTTGCTAATTTGGTGCGGGTTCTGTCATTATCTCAACGTGGGGATAATTAGGAATTCCTAGAAGAGTCGTACATAATTGGGTTATTTATAATATCAATTAACAATGCATTCGACCTATCATATTTCTGTCTTTATGTTCATCATTTATATGAACTTTTTATTAAAGTTATTCTTTATACATATTTTGCTGTGATGAAAGGTTTTAATTTAAACCTGTTATAATTTCTGCTGCTTATATAATTTCAATCTTGCATTATGCATTTACAAACGAATCGTCCATCCGATTCCTTATTGACAGTATTGGTGACTCGACTAATGAATCTCCCCTGCCGTTAACACAGGGAAAATGACAGTCAAATACGTGCTAGTTTGTTGTAGTAGGTACTATTTATAACATCAATATAACAGACATCTCAAATAAGAACCTGTTAAGCATTTGGGGTCTTAAGGGGTGCTTTCAACCAAAAAAAACCTAAACCTAAACTAATATTTCTATTGCTATCTTTAGCAAAAGACATTTTCCTAAAAAAATCTAGCTAGTTTTTACCCATAAGTTTAATCCCAACTAATATTATAAATGCGAAAGTAACTCTGTCTGTCTGTCTGTCTGTCTGTCTGTCTGTCTGTCTGTCTGTTACGCTTTCCCGCTTAAACCTCGCAACCGATTTTGATGAAATTTGGTACAGACAATCTTTAGACCCTGAGACAGAACATAGGCTACTTTTTATTTCGACAAAAAGAAATCCACGCGGACGGAGTCGCGGGCGGCCGCTAGTAGTACATATTTGGTTTTTTTGTTATAGGAATACCTAATTCATATAAAGATCGTAAACTGAAAAGGTTCTAATAAAATAAAGCTATAAAAGGAGACGAATTCTCGACTGGTATAGAGCTAAACGATATGAAAAGAAAAAAAAATATCTGCTGATATATAGGTAGAGGATATAAAACGATGAAAATTCTAGGCTGATGTAGAGCCAGAAAAAGAAGATGATATAAATCAATACGGCGATGTTATCCCGCTTAGCAGCCCTGCTAGAAGAGTAGAGAATGCCCTTATCTGGGTGAAATTTTCTCTCCTGTTTTAAGTTAATGTGAAGGAAATTTCTGTGGTGTTAAAGAATTAGTGGATGATGTAAAGGGACTTTCAAATTAGCCCGTAGTTGTTAAAAAAGGCTCAAAAGAGTATGTAAATGATATGCTAATCGATACGGTGATGTCATCTTTTAAAAGCCTTGCTTGAGAACAAATTCTTTGCTGATTTAGAAATAGTGAGTGTAAAAAGAAAATTCTAGGCTGTTATATAGCCAGTAGATGATATAAATCAATACGACGACGGCGATGTAATTCCTTTTGGCAGCCCTGAGGCAGAGACTACCCCCATCTGGGTGGGCCGGCATCCGGGTTGAGTGTCGTTGAACGGCCCGCAATTAGGTCGGCCGAGTGGCATCTTTGTTCAGCATCGCCTGCCAGTCGTCTTCAGCTTTTCCGTCGTGTTTATCAGTTTTTTTATAACATCCAAGTTCACTGGGTTGAGATGAGTGGGTTAAGTCTTTAAGACGTGACTAATATCTAGTGGAGATTTCAATATGCTCCATATTTGTTGAAGTTGTTTTAGGTTCAGCATTGGCTCATTAGTTCAATAAATTGCCTAGGGATTGGTTTGAAATTATTTGGATTAATATTTAAGAAGTAAGTTTCATCTATTGCATTAGCTTGCTTAATGTTGACTACTTTCCTACATAAAATTCCATATGGACGAAGGCTGCAGATTTATCCATCTTTTGTATCGTTTTCCGTAATTAAAATTAGTAGTACTGTTTCACTTGTGTCCGTTGCCTTATGTTTAAAAATCTTTTATTTTGCTCTCGTATTTGCTAATGACCCAGCCTTATACGGTACGCGTCGTGAACGTACCTGGTAATGAACATTTGTTTTCGTTCTATGTCTGGAACGTTCTAGACTTTTCAGTGATTCCAGGTACGAATTTTGTCTTTGTTAAAAAATGTATTAGGAGAACTTGTTCTAATTGTTTCAGGGTAAGTACCGTATCATGGGATTTGGTAATCGAATGATTTGGTTTGTTATTCAGACATTCATCTTAATCCTCGTACGAGTAATACAGTAAAACTAAAGCAGCTTTTTTTATCAGATAATAGAAATCGCTGGAAAAAATATTTGTTTAAAACCGAAAAACTGATTATAGTATAACAAGAATACTCGATTAGATTCAAATCGGTGATATTTCATAGTTAAACATGCTGAATGCTGAAATTAAATAAAAATAAATAGCCTAGCCTAGTACTTTATGCAGAGCACTAGACTACTAAAAATTCACTTGCTAAATTAGTACAGCGTCTCGAACAATGGGCTAATAAATGTTTTTTCTCGTCTTTATGTGTCTATCAACCGTGCCATATAAACGATTTTAAACAGAAACAGGGACTGAAAAGGCGTGGTGTGCTGTTACAACTCTCGTTTTACGATGAGAACGAGGACTCGAGAGGAGAATTAAAGTTTTTACGACTTCCAAAATACGCCGCTCGGCATTGATGAGAATCTGCCTAAAACTTAATTTCGAACTCGACGTAAAACTGAAGTGGCGTGTCATTTCATTAATGGTGCTGAAGAAGTTGATAATGTCTACGTTATTGATTATTTTAATCTGTTTGATGTTGGATTTGAATTGTGAAATAGTGCTATGTAGGGTGTACCAACTTCAATGTTTTATTTGCGTGCTAAGTTCACTTAAAGACCTTAAAATTATAAAAAAACCTTCAATAAATCGAAAAAAATCCGCTTATGTCCTCTGCAGACTTCCACATAATCCTTTGTGGGAATACATCTGGCTATCTGGCTATCTAGTCCAGATATAAATCGACGGAGATACGGAAATGAATTTCATACACTTAAAAAAAAGAGAAATCAAGTGGTACTTTTTGAGATGGATAATTATATTTTTCTATTAAGTATTTCTTGTTTAGTCCTGAATCAATTTCACTAAAAAAGAAAAATCTTACTAAGAAAGAAGTAAGTTTGGTTGTCATGAATAAAATGAGGTAGGTACTACACAATGAAGTCATCTTTTGGAGGTCCCAAAAATCATAATTTTTGTCAAAATCAAATTGATGTAATATTTTGTATTCCTTAATAAAGGTTACTAAGGATATAATCCCTTTCATTTCACCTCTGTTGAAACAACCTCGCGGTTTCCGAACTCAATTACGTCTACAAAGGTCAGTCTATTTAAGTTTAGTCAATACTGATTACCAATCCGACATGTTTCGAGCAAAGGTCACATTATTGCTCCTGACAGCAACTCACATTGCCTGGAACTTTGTACATGGGAACATTTTAAGTTTGCACAAGCAAGCATAAATTTGGATTGTAATAAGTCCTTGCCATACTGCGACCCTATCTGAAATTAGCACTAAAACTTAAAACGACGGTCGCTTCTTATCCTAGTAACACTATGTTGAAACGCACGTCATGTCAATCAAAATAATGACAAAGTTTTCTGGTCTCAGAGTATATCTGACGATTTAAATCTATGTAAGCGAGCATAATTTCCGCCCGAGATGTTCTGAACGTTGGTCGTAAAGCACGATAACCCCCTCCCCCCGCTCCACCCGATGTTGTGTATTCCGTACGCTTTATAAGTACTTAACCCCTGCTTTTTGGCAAGCCTCTGTGCTTGTGAAGTAGGCGACGATAAGTTTTTGTGTCTGAGAACAGACAATGTGGTGCCTAGCACTAATTAGCTTGTGGCAATAACCCTTCTCTTTGTATGACTACTCCACTTAGTTGTAAATGGATTGAGGGGCGTAGTACTACAGCATGGCTGTTATGGATGTTTCATCGCATGGTAATAAATTGTGTCGCTTGTCAGAGGCGACCTATTCACGTTTTATAGAGTAGGTCAGTAATCGGAACATTGATGTAATCCAAAATGTTGAACAACCTGACAGCCTTTCGAATTATAGGTGTTTTAATAAAGTCAAAGTTATTATTTTTATTAAATTTATATACGGCATGGGTACTTATAAGAAAGCTAAGGGATTCTCAGAAATATACAGCATCACATATTCTCTGAAACATACAAGCGCTCTTAAGACTAACGACATAATTAAGGTTACCTAATTCGATAAGATTGGCTTCTGACTTCAGAGCGTAAATTGAGGGAATTGCCTAATGTCAAGACGTATTTCATTAAAGAAATTACTTAATTAACTCTTCTCGCACGGAAGAATTTTACTAAGTGGTAGATGATCACGTATAAATATTAAAAAATTGTAGATAAACGTAAAGTTGCGTGGTTAAATTCATCATTTATTTCCGAAGTACCTTTTAAAAATATTGTTTTATTAATATTTTATGAAGCAATCCAAACCGAATTGCCACAGGTGCCCTTATAATCCCTAACGGCACGTCATCAATACGAACAAACAAGCTATGACCCGTTTTATGGTGCTCAATGCTTCTGAATTATGCACAAGTGGAATGAGGAGATGTCAGATCTTTTTATAGAGTTGTAAAAATGTTATAGTCTCTGTTGTTAGAAACATATACTTAACGTTGACGCCTTAAAATTTCGAGGCGTTAACTTAAGTGTACCTCTATATGCACTACATGTCCAAAATGGTAGCAATATATTTGGAATCATATACTATTGCAATAAGACTAAAAGAAACATTTGGAGCATTAAGTAGTCACTGGTGCATTGTAAAACTTCAAAGTTATACGTCTGAATTCTCTAATGAACATGTTCAGTAAAATTTACTCTGCCACAAGGGAATGGAAATTCGAATGGCAACTAGTAAAACTTATTTTTAATCTTCTCGTAAATGATCTTACATTTACTTGCTTGCTTGTTAACAAATTTGCTTTTATCTACGAATTATTTCTGTTTTCCAACAGCATTTGTATACTTTGTAACGAAGATCGATGGAAAATTGCAGAATTTGAATGATTGTTGAACATTACTTCGAAACTAACATTTAGTTTGAAAGTCTCTAAATCTCTGTTTGGCTAAGAGATGAACCGGCTATACCAAATCCTCCTGGTAATGTATTCGAGTCTGTTGCCAAGTTTCTTGAGCTTCTACTCGTATGTAAGGTTATCAGAGTTATCTAACACACCTAAGGTACTGAACTTATCTAATATGTTGATCGCACGTTCTTACGGTCCCTGATTTAGGATACATCTAGATTGCATAATCTAAGCTGATACCCAAGGGATTGTTTATAATGAAGGAATATTGAAGTTCAAAGACAACAAAAGTTGTGAAATCATAACAACATTCTATGTAGAAAAGACCTTAATTCATTGAGATATAACCACTTAATGAATAAATAAAAATGCTTGTAATATTTACTCCTAAAAACCCTTACTTTATTTGATACTGATAATTATTCATGTAAACAAGTCTCGCCTTGACTTTATTACTAATGAATAAAACGAAAAGATATGTACTGCCTTTTCCAGTACATTAACCAAAATAAATATTCAAGAAAAGATAGCATACACTCTTTTGGTAATAAAGGTCGTTACAATTCAGTCCTTACTTACAGTATAATTAATAGTCACATATTTTTTAAATATGTGTTGACTTTGAAAATATTTTAATTCAATCATTGGTCTATTAGATTTTGAATTAGTATCAAAGTTAAGATTTTACAATTTTGGTAATATGTTTTCTGATATTTTTCATTGAATCGCTCGGTTGTTAGATAATACATACCATAAAGACTTTATTTTACTTTCTCGTAACTAAAGTTCATATTACTAGATCAATCAAAATATAAGATGACATCGCAAAAAATGTCGTAATCAACGAAATATTAGACTTCATCATCCATAGCTGCGAAATTACTTCCAATATCTTCCAAGGTTTTCCATTATTTGGGAAATGTTTTATTCGACAGCTCCTTGCTCCAGATTGCAAATGTTCGGCGAATGTTTTTACAATTTGACATTTTTTTGCAAAGATTGTTGCAGTAACTTTGACATAAATAGGTCACGAAGACAAATTTAGATTTATGCATTGGTACGTGGCTACACATAGACGAGATATGCAGTCAACGTATTCTGTTGAAAGTGAAATAACTTTGTATAACACAGGAGCTTCCTTACTGTTTTTGTTTAAATATTCAAAGCGTTTGTGCTTGTAAAACACCCGGAAAGTTTTCTCATCAACCCTTTTTCCCGCACTAGAAACATCTGAAACCCTTCAATAATTATGTATCTGGGACATCTAATTTTATTTGTACAGTATACTCTGCTCAGCTGGCTTTATTTAACAAAAAAGTTTACAAATATACGAAACTCCTTTTACATTGAACTTTTAATTGAAACTTTTCTATTAATTTAAAATAATCTAACCAATCCAATACCCAACATCATGTCTTTTGATTGCTGTAAATGTAAACTGAACGAAACATGGGTTTAATATTTAATTTCCAATCAACAGCAAGTTCAATCGTTTTTATTAGTTTTCAAGTTTTGGATTACATTAACTCCTTAACTCAATCTCAATGTAAATGAAAGTTTGTAAGTTACTTGTCTTCCTCCATATGCTGCTTTCGACGCTTTTCTTTAAAGGAACAATGTGATTATTAATAGTTATTCTGATATTGGTATTGAATATTTAGCAGAAATAAATAATGGAATTTCTTCTGACTGTGATCAATTAGTTCTCAGGTGGGGTTCATGAAGTTTTTGAAGGCAGGAAACGCATCTGCGACCCTTATACCGTCGTTGTTGTCCATGGCCAGCGGTGATCACCTTACCATTAGGTGACCCTCTTGTTAGTTCGCCTCCCTATCACAAATAAAACTTATAGTTTCTAAAGGGAAAATGTAGTGTTAAAGTTGCATGGTATTTACTCTTCGTGTTAAAGTTGTAAATGATCTTCTGTCTCTATTTCACAGTAGCAGGCGTAAACCCCCTTGTTTAATTATGCATCGGTTAGCACCAAGTGCATCCTACGGGAAGTTTTAATAGCGCACTGAGTGCACGCAAGTTTGTCGGTGTGCACCGTAATATTCTATGAGCCGTAGTTTACTAGGGAAATTAATATTCATAAAGCTACCAAGTCTAAAAAGTCGCGCTTTTAAATCAACAAGTGCTCATGTGGTTTAGATGTTTTTCTACTCTTTGAAAGTTGCATGTTGGCGACGCATATTTTCTTGTTTGTTCAACAGAGCTGTTTAGTAAAAACTTTTTGCTCATCTGAATCGTGGTTGGGTAAAGTTGGAAAAGTATTTCTGCAATGTTACTGTTGGGGTTTTACTGCACAATTTACTTAAATATCGTCATCTGGTTATGCTGTTTACGAAAGAAAGCTAAGCGATATTTTGTTTCTTTAAGAACTGAATTAGAAATGTTTATTTCTTGGATAACGTTTATGATGATGAATAATTGATGATTTTTTGAGGGGTTTTAATTCTTGCACCTTTTCTCGGATTATCATTTCCAAGAACGGGCATTATCGGAGATATTTTTGTTTGTGGATCGAAATGCTACCTTTGTATATGACGTTTACTCGTTCTGCAAATGCTACATAAGCGTGGCAACCAAGCCAAGCCAATTCTTCGTTATCCTTCAACGAAATCTATGAAGAAACATCAACCTAATTCCGTTCCACCGTCTCAACTATAGAAAGTTAATCAATTGCCAGGAGGTGTTTGCCAGTCGATGCCACGGTAGCTGGCACAAGCTGAGTTCATTCATCATTTTGGCCGCGTGTCACGATTTCTGCGACCGGCCCGGTTGCGAAGGAACGGTAGTTTGTGAAAGAAACTCTTGCGAAAGAAATTGTGGGCTGTCGATTGAAGATTAGGTTGTCAACGGAAGTTTTAATTGTTCGATGTCGATTTGCATTCAAAAAATTCGAAGGAGTTGTCAGATAAATAAATTTGTGGCAATAGTTAGCAGAAAATAGAATCTAATAATGCTAAAGGTGTGGGAATAGTAGTTACTTTAAACTCATCTATGGAAGAGGCATAAAGGTCAAATTGGTAGTCTTGAAAAAAGAATGTATGAACATTGAACAATAACAAAATAGTGAGGTTTTTTATGATCAGTAGAGTAATCTGATTGGTGATTTGTCATTGTTTTACAACATCAGTAATAAACAGAAAACCAACACAAAATGTAATTACCGAATCATACTGTAGGGGTTGTAGTGGAAACCTTTGAAAAACATTATTGTCGTTTAACTTGCCAGTTTTTTTAACCGTCATAATCCGTGACGAATAGAAACAAACAGGTTCGCGTGTTAGGTTCAGTTATAGTGCAGTCATTGAAGCGAAAAATATGGTCCAACCTCCGAATTTTTTTACTGTGAACCGATTTGAATGAAATTTTGGAATTAGTTTCATTGTAGGGGAGACCGGGGCCGGTAGTGACATTTTTTTTTCAAACTGTCATATCTTTTCGTAGGTTTGATTGATTTACCTGAGTCTAGGCTTGTTTGATAAAGAAACTATCTAGGATCTTTATTCAAAATAAATGTTATGTTGGACACTAATAGTTAAGACATAAATGTGTGATTTGTGGAAAAAAACCTGTGTAACATTCAACCCCGTGCTCGGGGCAGATTGTTACACTACATGGGGCAAGTTGTTACAATTGAAAACAAACGTATTGTATAATCTTTTACTAGAAATAATTTATCAAAAATTTATACTTTTCTTTATTTAAATAACATAACATATAAAAGCAGTCCTGCCTGCCTCATACCAAGGAAAACATAATAATGCATCAAAATGAAACGAAATAACAAATTTAATATTAGGCCTTCTACTGCGCAAAAACAAAATCCAGATAAATAGACTAGCGGGCGCCCGCGACTCCGTCCGCGTGGATTTCGGTTTCATACAAAATTTCATTCTCTATTTTATCCCCTTTGGGGTGGAATTCATCAAAATCCCTTCTTAGAGGATGCCTACGTCATAGTACCTTTATGCATTCAAATTTTCAACCCGATCGGTTTTAAATTGACAAAGTTTCATTCAAATTTCAGCCCCTATTTTATCCCGTTAGGGGTGGAATTTATCAAAATAATTTCTTAAACGCTGCCTACGTCATAGTAGCTTTTTTAATGCAAAGTATCAACCCGATCGGTTTACAATTGACAAAGTTTCATAAAACCGTTCATCGCCTATTTTACCCCCTTGGGGGTTGAATTGATCAAAATCCTTTCTTAGCGGATGCTTCGTCATAACATCCACCTGCATGCCAAATTTCAGCCCGATCCGTCCAGTGGTTTGGGCTGTGCGTTGATAGATCACTATGTCAGTCAGTCAGTCAGTAACTTTTGAGTTTTATATAAGTGGTTTGGTTGGGCTGTGCGTTGATAGATCACTATGTCAGTCAGTCAGTCAGTCACCTTTGAGTTTTATATATATGTAAGATAGATAGATTATACGTATAGCTCTGCATTAATCAAAACTATTCTATTAGTATGTTATATACTAATAGTATGCATTTTAATGTAATGTAGGATCTTCCTTTACCGCAAGCTTTTTTGTTATTTTTTCTCTTTTCCTTATTGGCATAAAACTCATTTTCCTGATCTGCCCTCTTTCCGTTAGATTTTCCCCCTTTGACAGACTTTCCTTTCTTGGATTTATTTACCTTTTTCTTGTTCTGTCTCAGTGCTTAAGCATTTTTATCATGCGTATCTGTTAAAACAACTGTCACAACCTGCCCCGAGCAAATGTAACTTTTTGCCCCAACCCCAAATCTAAGCATACAAGGTTATGTAGTGAAAACATTAATAAATTTCATCTGTAAAACCGAATATTCATTGCAAAGCTAAACCATTAGGGAAAACATAGCAGAAGAAGGGCACCTCTGACATTATGAAACATAGCTTGTAAACCAATATTACTAAAAGAGTAAAATTTTACTAAACTGCAATTTTAAGGGCGGCATGCGCAGGCTCCTCTCACAAAAACGCTGGCGACCCCGGCTCTCGCACCATGGTAGCCAGTGGTGGGGAGAGTATTTGGCTCTTTTTGACGTTAAAATTGCGCTCTCTGTTTCGCGGCCAATGTCTCTGTAACAACCTACCCGTGTCACATCCAGCCCCGGTCTCCCCTACCCTTAAATTCAAAAGTGAAAATGATTTGAACGCCGCAACTACCCCTGGAGTGGTTGCCACCCCATCTCGGGGGTGAGTATTAGTTTTTTAAGATAACCTCGGATATCGATAGAAGGACTAATTTTAAGCAAAAAAACAGCTATAAAGTTTTTCGAGAAATCTAATAGTTTTCAAGTTATTGGCAATTGAAAATTCGCAATTTTATCTCGTTTTTTATCGGTTCTTTGCAAATATCTCCAAAAATATAAGTTTTATCGAAAATGTTATAAGAACAAAATTGTGGCAGGTAAAAAACTAAACAATTTTGTTTATTATAAAGTATTCTAAGTGCAATATTAAGTTAGATATTAAAGATCAAAGCCGTTTTTTATTTTGTCTGCATTTTAATCGATGTGGTCAATGTCATCTAGCGGCGAGCAGATGCATTTTATGCATTCTAATAATAAAGAGATTTGTAGTGCTTGAAATAAGCTTTCAAATGAGTACTATTAAAAGTCTTTTGAACGAAAAAAAAGTAAGCTGTATTACAAATAAGTGGAGCATCTAATGATTTTTCTTTTAAATCAATGGGTTTTATAAGTGCCATTTCCAAGCTATTCATGCTACCACAATTTGTAAAACAGCATTGTAAAGGTAATTTGAAGAGCTACAACCTCCTTTATTTCAATATATAATAAAAAACGTTTTTCGAAAACGGTGAAGGGTTAAAGGGCTTAAGAGAGGCTGTGATTGCCGATGCCACGCGCTCTTTAAACAATCATATCTCCGTCAGTTTTTGTTTGACAGAAATAACAAAATATCTAAATTTTTTGTTAGAAAAATACCTATTTTTTTTATTCCTACACTTTTATACGCATCTGTCGTCATTTTTGAGAAACTATGAAAAGAAGGTGGGATTTTTGAAAATATGAGATTATTTATTTTTATTTTAATCGTGTCTATTTTAAAAAATATGTGTCTTAAAGCAGCCAAACTAATACAATTTATCAAACTCTTCATAATAAAGTTAATTCTAGGCGGAATACGATTAATTTTAGTTCTGGTGGAAATGGCACTTATAAAACCCATTGATTAAGAAGAAAAATCATTAGATGCTCCACTTATTTGTAATACAGCTTACTTTTTTTTCGTTCAAAAGACTTTTAATAGTACTCATTTGAAAGCTTATTTCAAGCACTACAAAACTCTTTATTATTAGAATGCATAAAATGCATCTGCTCGCCGCTAGATGACATTGACCACATCGATTAAAATGCAGACAAAATAAAAAACGGCTTTGATCTTTAATATCTAACTTAATATTGCACTTAGAATACTTTATAATAAACAAAATTGTTTAGTTTTTTACCTGCTACAATTTTGTTCTTATAACATTTTCGATAAAACTTATATTTTTGGAGATATTTGCAAAAAACCGATGAAAAACGGGATAAAATTGCGAATTTTCAATTACCAATAACTTGAAAACTATTAGATTTCTCGAAAAACTTTATAGATGTTTTTTTGCTTAAAATTAGTCCTTCTATCGATATCCGAGGTTATCTTAAAAAACTAATACTCACCCCCGAGATGGGGTGGCAACCACTCCAGGGGTAGTTGCGGCGTTCAAATCATTTTTACTTTTGAATTTAAGGGTACAATGAAACTAATTCCAAAATTTCATGCAAATCGGTTCACAGTAAAAAAATTCGGACCCAAAATGCTTCATTGCCTGCACTATTAGTTTTAACTGCTTACTACTAGTAGTCGGACGAGGCTGCCAAGTTTCATAGTATGTTTTTTATTAGTGCATCTAATAGTTTTGGATGTTAACCAAATTAATGTTTTTGTTTAGAGGGGCTTTTGTACAACAGCGGAGAATAAGTGTGATATTTCTTGTTTACGATTATGATACGAGTCTCGTGGTTGACAGTCCCCTTAAAAAGATTAAAATTACGAGTAGAGCTACAGAATGACAAAGTTAGATAGATGCTAATAGTGTTGGCCAAATATAGGTCAAGGGATCTATTGAAATTAATCTTGTTTCTCCGAGCACTTGTTCAATATCATGTGCAAGATTTACCTTAGCATTTTAACATACTAAGTATTACTTAACCTTAATATAATTATTTTATTTAAATTGAAACAAAGACATATTCGCCTCATTTCATGTGCATGCAATAATTATAAGAACTGTGTCTAGCTCCGCGGTAGCTGTAGGACTCTGAAAGTATGGATTAAAAAAAAACGAAAATAGAGCAGTGAGCGCGCTGGTTGGTTATTTCCAGCCATCATGTAGGCCTTAGCATTCATGAAGACTGGAAGGGAACGGCACCGTTGCAATGTTATGATGATGATGATCTTATGATGATCTTATTTAAAATATCGATTGTGTAATTTGTCAGGTTTTTTCCGTTCGTTTTTTTGAGCTGTTTGATTGTAGTATGGTAGGACTGTAATAATTTATTAGAACACACATATATTTTTTCACTTTTTGCACGTGGTGTTGTATATAAGTAGATGTACATTTAGCTATAAGACCTTATATCATTTGTATTAAAACATTTAATAATGTAACATCTGTTGGTTGACCAATAAACTAAAATAAAAAAAAATGAAACTAACGTATGTTTCCCGATTGTTCCAGATCTAGAGGGTTGTCGGGCGTGGTGCGGGCGGCGGCCGCGGGCCCGGCACCATGGCGACGGTGGAAGGCCGGCCGGCGCAGTATGGCGTGTCTCTGCGCCAGCTGCGCGAGCTGATGGAGACTCGGGGCGCCGAGGGTATGGCGAAGATCAACGCGCTCGGCGGGCCTCAGGAGTTGTGCAAGAAGCTATACACATCGCCCACAGATGGTGAGTACACTTCTTCTTTTTAAGGGCCATAGCACACGGCGTTTTTTAAACGCGCAGATGACACGCGTTTCAGGAACGTGCGTTTTCGGCGCCGTAGATGCTTATTGTTGCGTTTGCAATCATGATACAAAAGTTACAAAGTTGCGATAGAATCTCGTTTGAATCGCGTATACGGGTGTAATCTGCGCGTCGTCTGCGCGTTTAAAAAACGCCGTGTGCTATGGCCCTAAATGTTGATATGCCGCCTTCGTGGTGGATACGTCAACGACAAAGTATTTTTTTTTAAATTTTGATAGGCCGCCTTCTTGATTGCGTCGACGTCGAAGTATAAGTGTTAACAGCCAGGACGACTCAGCGGAAACTAAGAAGCAGCTTACTTAATATGCTCACTTAAATGCCCCTGGGGTGGTGGCGCTGTGTGGCGGGTCAGTTGTTTTTTTCTGAAATGGTTAAATGAGGTGATGGCTGCCACATATGTACGTGATACTTGTAAAAGGGTGCCACCATTGGGGAAAAGGTAGGCATAAAAACAGCGATATACGATAACCAAACGTTAGTTTGAAAAATTGTATTGATAATATATAGATAAGATTTGATATTAATATGTAGATTGTCTAAACGATTAAAAGTAGGCGCCGTTGAAGAGATTGATAATATCACGATAAAATTGTCGAAAGAAATAGCAAATGCAAGACCATAAAGCTGACCTAATAAATTATAGAAGGACGACTACGGGACTGACTAATGGACAAAGGTTATGAACCCCATGACCTCAAACATTTCTCGGTCAAATGAGTCACTTAATACATTGTTGTAACAGCAAGAAGAAAAATCACGTTATAGAAGATTGAACACATTGAGGTACTACTACTACTTATAGAGTGGACATATAGAACAAAATCTATGCGTCAACTTGGAGGGGAGGGGGCGGATAATTTAGAAATATTTTGTCTTTTTTTTATCTTTGTCATGACACGCCAATAGCTTTATTTTTTGTTCTGAAATGATTTAAAAGACGGTATTTTTTTCGAGTATACATTATATATGTATATAGACGGCAACTGTAATTGTCCATGTTCAACAGTGCGTATAAGAAAAATTGCTTCGAGGTATCTATTGTACGTAATAGTATTCATCATCATCATCATTGGCCTTTACGTCTATTTCAGACGATGTAATCATTATTGAGGTAATAGTATTACCTCAATGATTAAACAGACAATTAATTGATGTGTTACTAATAAATACAATCCATAAACTTGATTACTTAGTTAGTTTTATAATACTTTGGAAAATGATTGTCTAAGAAAACGTTGGTGACACGTTATTGTAATGTATTATTGAACTAGTTTGTGTCAAACAAGTTTCTACACGCGAAGGCTAAACATTTTATTTAGAAAGTAACGTTTTCCAACTATTTTTTCCGCCGCGAAAAATGAATGGAATAAATGTCGTAAAACTAACAGTGATTGTCTTGCCTTTACTGTACGACTTTGTACCGGCTGATTTTAAATCTAGTTGGATAATTTAAATTATCAATAATAATATGTATTCTATAATAAATGTTGAACTAGCCGTATATGTCAATATAATGCTCTGTTTCGGTGAGAACAACGATTTATGACGTCATGCTTAGTTAACTTAAGAAGACGGAACGGACTGACAGACTGACGGTAATAAAATCAAAAACAAGCGGCGGCCCGCGACTCCGTCCTAGTCCGATTCGAACCAGTAGTTCCCGAGACCATAAGCACATTCAAATAAACTCTTCAATTTTATTATATTAAAACAGATTACTCAGTATTTCAAAAGAAACGTAACATACATATCGGTCTACTCTTATCTATGCGTCTCTCGATAAAATAGGTGGTAAGCGCTATCCTTCAGGCGACTACGTGCTCCCATACGAAATGCTGTAGGTATAGAAAAAACCAACCAGAATTCCTGACCAATTTAACATGCCACGTAAAGTTCCTACCTAACCCTGTAATACTAAAAACGATAACGTAGTCGTAAAGAGTACAGCGAGCCATTGTCTCGACCGGGAACATCGGCAGGACCGTGCGATGAATTATAAATGACATAACGGAGTTGAAGGAACCGGAAAATTACAATTTGACGATGTTTATGGAGTTACGTTGGCTATTATCGATTTACTGGCGGCTGATGTTTGACTTAGGAATTGTATGTGAGTTTTGGAGCTAAGAAATAGTGATAATTTTAATTCAATGGACAAAGGTTATGAACCTCAAAGATGATGGATAATGATAATGATGATCTGAGTTTTAATCCATGATGATTGTGATGATTTTTAATTATTGATAAAAATTTCAAAAGCTTGCTTGTAATTCCATCCATCCGTACCCGCATATGACATAAGAAACTTGTTACCACTACAGATCAAGCAATGATAAAAAACAAGGATATGTATGATTCCTTCATTTCCATCCTAAAACATACTGATTATAATGCATCTATAAGTCTAGTTGTATCAAGTGACGACAGACCCTTATGAAGATCTCAAAAGATTTGTCTATGATTATTCTCATTTTATAAAATACTTTTCTTTACGAGTCATTCTGAACTTAATACACATAATTGAGTATTACTCAGTTGCGTGTTCAGCAAACAAGTCAATTCGTTTGTACTTCTAATACTCTAATTCTTCTTCCTATTCAGCATCACTCAACTGATTATCCTGCAGACTCGTTTTTTCGTTTGTAAATTCTTCAAAATTACGGAGGCTGTTAAATCTGCTCACGTATCCATCCATCCGTGAATGATTACGCGTCAATATTCCACATTATTCCTGTCAGTCATCTGTCAGGGGACATGAAATGACTAGGCTCGCCCTCACGTTTTTATCGGACGGATCAAGGGTGTGTGCCTGTAGGATGGGACTATATCGACGGTGGAAAGCGGAAGTAGCGTATCTCAAAAAGTCCAAGTTTACACCAGAGCCAAAAAACTATTTCAAAAATTCATATCTCTTAAATTAAGAAAGTTACAAAGCTGTAATTTTACATGTTTTTTCTACTGATAAAAGTTTATTACATGAAGTTGATTAGAATATTCTAGAGTTACCGCTTCATTGATTTTCGACTAGTTACAGCAATTGATGTTTAAATATCGAGCAGCAGAAATGTCGTATCTGTTAGGTAAAATATATGGCTTGTTTAAGTAGACTTCAGTTTCCATGCAGCGGATCTGCTGTATCTCAAAGTAAAGATAAACTCTATAGGGCTTTTTAGCTGTATGAACTTTTGATAAAAAACTTTTTACATTTGAAATGTTTTAAGTACAATAAGAGTCGGAGAAGTACTAAAAATAAAATACTGTATCTTTCTCTGTAATGTTTTGTTCAAATTTAAAGAATGTGAGGACACCCAAAGATCAATCTGTAACATTTTTATTTTAATCAGTCCGACAAAATTTTTCTTCTTTATGCTACTAGCATAAATATTGAATGTTGTTCTTATTTCTCTTCTGCTAATACAAAAGAGAGCATCAATACGTTTACAATTTCTATTACTTTTTTGGGCTTTGGGGCTCCGCTTACATCTTGTAAGACCAAGTCAACCACACCTGCCCGTGGTGCACCCTGCTGAAAGATAGACGAGGCTCGGGAATGGCTTTCCTCCCGGTTGTGCTTAGGGCGCCGACGGAAAACGGCGCGCAGGAGCCTCGCCCAACTTCTACGACAATTGGGCGAGGGCTACCATGCACTGGGCGTGCACAGCTGAACTATCGAGCCCCAAACCGTAGAAAATAGCTCAGTTATGCAACCTGGAACATTGGCACAATAACTGGACGAGTAAGGGAGCTAGCCGACGTACTCACGGTTGCTGTAGTGCTCTCTGAGCGGTTTCGGGACAGCATTCTGGAAGTTAATCGTTGCAGCGATCGGCTGATGGTGATTAAGTTGCTAATCGATGAGAGCTTATGCGCCGCAGGCCAGCTATAGCGATGTTGACAGGGTGAGGTGCTGGAACCAACTTGGAGATGTGCTGAGTGGCTTCCCGATTTCACAGGGGATCGTTTTGGGAGGCGATCTGAACAGGTGTGAGGAGTTTGGACGTACTCACGGTGGTTTCGGATAGCGGGCGATAATATTTCCAAGTGCCGCTGTGTAAAAGATCCAAGTGGCAATCTGTTTATCTGTATGCGAGGACCTCGTGGTAAAGGAGATATGGCGCTTGTATTTCCACGAGCTGCCTTAGGAGACTGTGAGGCAGCATAAGGAGGTGCAGCCACCGGATCTTCATCCAAATCAAGGACTAGTATATACCACCCATAACGCCTGATGAAGTTCTGAGAGCTCTTCGCCACATGAAGAATCGGTAAGCAGTTGGTTCCACCGATGCCGTCCACATCGAAGCCTGGAAAGCAATGGGTCCTCGTGGTGTGGGCATTTTAACCGACCTTTACCATAGACCCTGTTTTTGGCCTAAGAATAATGATGATGATGACATGGAGAAGTACAGAACCAAGAACGTATTCTTCGTTCAGAGGCGTACCTCTACATTTCCTGTTCCTGGACATGCAGAACGCCTTCGACTGTGTTCCTCGCGTGACCATCTGGTGGGCACTGAGGTCAAAGAAGGCTGAGATTCACGGAGATGAACATTTTTCACTGGATGCGAGTAGTCTTCTTCTTCTTCTTTTTAGCCGCAGATAAACTGCAGTAGTGTCGCCTAAGTTGTTACAGCCATGTTTTACAGAAACCGGCAAACTACGTGTGAACTAAATGCATCGCCTTGCAACTCCCGCCAGGTCCCGGAAGACCAAGAAATGCTGGCTTGACGTCGTGCTGAAGATCGTGCGAAGTGGAGGAGGAAGTAAAGGAAAGCGGACCCTGGACTCCAAGGCTATGGAAGCTCGTGGAAAAAGTGACCGAGACATACCCTAGGGTGATGATGATGACATTTTCTCTTCTATTAATAACAATCAGTCTGTCATCGTTTTTTTGCTTCATAAGTTTCTACATTAAATTTGTTCAAATCAGTATTTTTTTCAAAGTAATAAAATAATTATCATGTAACTCTTTCTTCTTTGTTACTTTGGTTAGTTCATAAAATGAATTAACAATTCCGCTTTCTCACTATCGGCTATAACTAGGGTTGCCACCTTTTTTTTATGCAATTAAAGTACATTGGTTATTAAAGGTAAGAAAATAAAGTACATAGGTTCAAAATAAAGTACAATTTATTTTTCTTTATTGTTATATTTCAAAGTTTGTATCAAATTACTATCTTTACTTTACAATCTAAAAAACTTTCTCGTCATACGAAATAAAGTATTTTCGTGTACTTTACTGTTCTCATAAAGTATAGAGTACAATTACCTGAAATAACGTACAATACTTTATTATAAAGTACGGGTGGCAACCCTAGCTATAACGCACAAATGCCGAGCGATCAAAATGGCGTAAGCAGGACACGCGACGCAGCGGGTGAGAAACAAGACTCTACTCTTATGACGTTTAAAATGCAGTAACTATTTGATTAGTATTCACGTCACTTCGGTCTATTTGCTGTATGTTCGACAACGTAAGATTTTGCGGCGGCAGAAATGATGTATCTCAATCAATATCAATGTTGAACTCAGGAAAAGAGTGCTGTAACTGTTTACCGTACTACCGTACCGTATCAAGTATTGTCGTATCTGTTTTATTTCCAAAAGTTGCGTTTTTTTTTACTATTTACAGCAATTGGTCAAGTAAATTGTAAAAAAACTAGAAAAAAATCGTTGACGTATCTCAATTTTTTTTCATCGTAGAAAGACGATTCATACACCAATCGACGCGGGATTTTTTTCTTAACATAATGGCATCAAAAAAAAATTTTGCCAATTTTTGAGATACGCCACTTCCGCTTTCCACCGTCGATATGTCCGTAGCAAACTTGCGATACAGGTCAGGCCCATCTTAATTTCTATCAATATTGAGAGGAAATTGAATTAAAGATTTATCATTTAGATTTACTTCATCTAAGGAATTGTAAAATTTACTCACCTCTCTGAGTACTTTTTGAAGTAACAAGTCGTTACTCCACATTATTTTAATAATGATATGGTTTTTTGCGACTTCATGCTTGTTTTGGTCATTTTGTAACATGTCATGAAATGGACGGAATCTTGTTTAGAGTCATCTATTGATTCTAGCTTTGGTCACCCTAAACAAAGTAAGCATTACCTACCTCAATTTATGAATGATGGTAATTCATGACGGTTTCGTTATCTGTCGGATCTAGTCCACTTTGTGTATTAAGTTTTTAAAGTATTGAGCTCCATTCAATTTATGGGAAGATTGGTAATTCTGTCTTTTTTATTTGTCCTAATCACACAAATAAGTTCGTAAACATTTTAAAAAATAATAGTTTTGATTAATAATTTTACTAGGTTGAGATTCATTAACAGACAAAATAATGTGGAAAAAATGACAAAAAGTTATAAATAAATAAATAGCTGACGCATTGGCGCATCAGTGAGTTCATATTATAATCAAACATATGTTTAACAAACAGCTATTTAAATACAGTAAGATATTATCTGGAAAAGTATGAATATTACAGATATTTACATTATGCAGTTATGTGTCATGTATTTATTCTGATTGTTCATACAAGTGTGTTGTACCATACTTATTATTTATGAGAATTTATGACAAGCCGAATATAATAAACTGAAATGACTAACAAAAAATATGTCAATTGTGCAACCTGTCAAAATATGCACCTTAATCAACAAATAGCGAATGTGTGCTATATTTGCATTAGATAATATCATTCCATGTGTAATCACAGCTTGGTAGAATTATATGTCTTTCTCTTTAATTAATATTGATTAAAAAGGTAGGTACTAAGACATGATAGTGCAATTGAAGAGCATTCTAATACAGTAGCTAGGAACATAAGTGGAGTGGGAAGGCTTACACAGGGTGAAATTTTGTAATGTCACCCTGTATATTCTAGCACCTACATAGCTATAAGAAATTGGAAGTGTAAAGTAAAATATTATCTCAGGGCTTCCGTGTAATAGAAGCAGAACCTCATCTAACGTCAATCGAGTTACGAACGCCAAGAGACCGTTATAACAAGACCCTAAGCCATTACATGTAACAAGGAAAGGCGGGGGCATATAAATCTCCAAGTAAACTCCGGATCTTGTCCTGCTTTCCATGGTGTAAGAGCCGCAATAGGCTGAAGAAACGCGCGTAGGTCCCCTGAGGCCACAAAATCTTAATTGTATTACTGTTATTGTTGGATCTATTAAATAGGTTAAAGTTTATGATGTAGCACTCTATGTTAAAGACTCTGAAAATGCAGAAAAAATTATGCTAGTGACATTTTGTAACTTGCAATAGTCATAATAATTGATTATTGTAAATAAATAAAATTATTCAATCATAAATTAATAAATTGTATGGACAATTGCCTAGCCAAAAGCTAAGCTCGAAGTTGTACTATGAAAGCTAGGAAACCATCAATAAACATAAGACACATGGCAAATGAGAATGTATAAAAATAAAGAAGTTTCTAAAGAGCTGATATGAAAATTCTGAAAGTAATACATTATGTTACATAACAATACTAACAGATACACTTGTTTATGGCACGAATAGATTGTCCCCTAGACAGTATCAGTAAATGTATCAACATAACAAACTAACATTGACCTTCAAGCATCGACAGTAGGTATCTCTAATCTATGCTCGATCCATATCGCTACGGAAAGTGCTTATTTACCCCATGAACTTGGTTATACGACGACAAATTGGACACGCCCGTTCGATATGACACGTAAAAATGACACACGTGAACGGCTGTGCGTTGAACCTTATAGTATTGATTTTCCCTTTTATTTCCAACGAACCGAATATCAGAACCTAATTTTAGAACTCGGCTTTCAAGAAACGTTCCTTAAATTTCAAAAGTAGCAGACGAAATTTTTTATACAGTTGTGTTGGATTTAGGAAATACAAATGTTGGACTAACTGCGTTAAATATGTTAATTAGTCTAGATTCTACGGTACCGAACAAAGTCTGGTTTATGGTGGTGATAAATTTAAACAACCTTGATTGAGAAGTTGTAAGAATGTACGGTAATGCAGAATTAGCGCTTAGAAACGATGTTAAATCAGACAGTGATCGCGCGGAGGCTGCCAAAGCAAATACGAGTCGAAATGAAACTTTTCATAGTGACGTTGGAAGACAATCCCTCAATAACTCCCGGCTCCGTCGAGATTAGCATTTGTAAACTTTGATCTGGCGGTGGTTTAAATATCTTATTGATCGCTACCGCAAAGGGTGATATCTCTTTGAAGTCCATGGATGTTTTGGAGGTTAGGATTATTACAAACTGAACTGAAACGTGTAACTTGTCTCAGGCACTTAAAGAAGGTGTTATAGCTATTGTTCTATTTTCTTTATCTCCGACCTTGCTAAAGGCGCTCCGTAAATAATGCTTTAGCTGCAAACGAGTAAAAAAGACGTAAAAATGGATTATTCGTGGAAACGGTATGTCTCATATCCTTTTAATGCATCTCATAATCTCGTTACTCATACTTCTCTCATCAAAAAGTAATAAGCACGAACTAAAATACATTGTGAGTCAAGCGCCGACGCCATTAGAAAGATCCATTTTCTTTCCGAGACAGTCCCTCCATCGACGAGGCGTCTCGCTAATTTATAAATGGATATGACAGACGCTCAAAGGAGGCTTAGTACCGGAATTTAGTGGGGATTTTTATGACCCTTGTAACACCTCCTGGTTCATTAATGAGGCCTCGCCTTACTCAGCGATGTTTTACGATGCTGACATCTCTAATTTCGGGGTGATTTTTACGGAGGCACAAAGAGGCTCGAAGTGGAATGAATATTAAACAATTAACTTGAAGGCCTTTTGAAGTTTGCCGGCACGCCCCGTGATCGATCAGAGCGGGCGCGCTGCGAACTCGAACATTATTTATCGAATATTGAAATCGTTAAGATTCGAATATAGATTTTCCTCTCATCTACAAATGGAACGGGCGGTGTAATGAGCATTTTATTTTTGTAACACGTGAGTACATACTGCCGAATGAAATGTACAGCGCTTCAGCGAGGTTCGTTGAACCAGCGTGATCGATACGCGGAAGGTCTCGTGAACTGTGAACTTTGTACAATGAAACGATGGTAATATAATACAGTTACACCATAAACTTTGCTATTTATTCCCATTACAGATTTACTTGAATACCACCTGTCTGACTAATGAACTAATGAGCCAATAGCGAGTGGAATATTTCATGATTAAATATCACGGAATTTCGCTTATTCAGTCACGCAATTCTCGCCCTTGATACATATTTTATTAGGTTTATCGAGATGTTCCGTAAATTAACAAACGTTAATAAAGCCCCAATACCATCATGTATATTGATCGCGATAATAAAACGTAAGCGCCAATAATGCCGTCCCACTGATCCAGTTATAATAATATAGGTTCAATCTTAATCATCGCCATTCGTTTTACGAACGATAAAACGATTAATTATTGCAGATAAATTTCTATCTCCGCTATTTACATGTAAATCATCCTAAATGGTTTTACTATCCACTTTATTAGACCGGGCATGCGGTAGGTACTCGAACGTACATTTTTACAAGGCGGTATCGTCAACAAGACAAGGTTCTATTAATGGATATCAAACTAACAACACCAGCATAAATGCACAACCTTTTTAGACGGTGCTGCTCTGAGAAATATTCAGGTCGATTGCTCTACGGTGCGTCAACTGAGTTTTGTTCTTAAGCCGCACGTGATAAAGTGGATATTCGTTTGGATATTGTGTTGATATTCTGCGCTGCTGATAGATCGTTCCCTGTCAACCGTTTCGCCGAGGAGCGCTCTCGCCGCTGCGAAAAATGATCTTACCCGCTTTCCCGGAGAAATAACATCTTTATCTAGCACGAAACGTCTTATTACTCATCTCCGCGAACTTACGACACGTTTTTAATAGCTCTTAACACAATTATATTAGTTTTTTTTCATAAATTTGACTTGGACCGCTGCCAAATCAGTACTATTGTAGTAATCATAATTTGTATGTTTGGACTGAATTAGACAATTATTAGGCGTGTGTGGCCGTTGAGATTATTTCGTGCTCTTTTCGTTGCCCTGGTACACTCGTTTTTTTATAATCCAGATTTATTTAAAAAGAAAATACTATCTTTACATCTGAATTTCGAAAAAGATCTCAACATATCCTTTAAAACCATAAAAAATGTAACAATATGCTGCTTAAATTCACCAAAGAATTCGCGCTTCCTTTGTAATTAGCCTAGCAATATATCACTTGGTGATGTGTACCAAGGCTATATACTAGACTTTTATAATGTTGTAAAGTTAACGTCGACCGGGCTGTTTGATTAACTGTTTAACTGTTAAAACCTCACCGCCTCCATTGTCTTGTTCATCGTGAGTAAAACTAACGATGCCGTCATGCCTGGAATTAAAATCATCATCAGATTCTGAATCTGCATGAGACTTGGAGATAATATTAGGATGTTCTCCATTTATTTTCTAGAAGCATTCCGCAACTTTGTGTTTATTTAATTGTAATGTAGAAACTTTAACTGCACATTTGTGCAGTTAAAGATCAGCTCTGTTTTGAAGATGGTATTCTTCTTGACATGGTTCTTGACTTGAATCATCATCTTAATAATATGGTAGTATATTTGAGTCATGGTTTGTGGTGTGGCGACTACCAATACCAATTACTTGATGATGCATTAGTAACTGAAATGTGTATGTAAGAATGCGATGTGAATCACATAAACAATAAAAATCTAGGTACTTGAAGATTAATGATTAACCTATCTAGTGTCTATACTTATTCCAGTAGAAATTACATCATTTTTCCCAACGTAAACATTACTTAAACTGTATTCATGGCAACGCAACCTGAATGAACTGGTATGCTCGAAGGCTCATTGCAAATCGCATTATGTATCGAGGGTCGATGCAGGCTATTTATAGGGTTAACTTTACACACTTCCGATGGGTGCTTTATTGTGTCAACTGTTTAATGTATGTCGAGTATTTTTGTATATGTCGAACGAAAATTTGCTTGTTTGTGAAATGCACTATGGAGGTTAGTGTCGTCTTCTTCTATTCAAATTGCAATTTGAGTTGAGGGAGTGGATAAAAAATTAGGTTAGGTATATAATACAACAACCAAGAAACAGGAAAGATTCAAAATTTGCCATAAAGGTACCTAATAGATAAATAACTTTAAAGAAAGGACTTTAAAGCTCTTGCTCTTCCTAAACCTACAGGACAGATTAGAAGAGCTGCAAATAAGACGACATATGACGGAATTGAAAAGCGATGAATATATTTTAAAATCCGTCACAAATTAAAGTTATCAAAAATATCCAAGGATAAATGAACATTTGATAAATACATACATAACAAATAAAATCTGCAAATAGGGCGACGAATGACGATCAATTATAAAACCCGGTCGTAACAGTTGTAAATAATAGTAGTCCTATATGCGTCAGTGAAGTCACACTTGGTTGCGTCACTCATGCGCTAACATTGTGACTAGAATACGATAATGGCGTGAAATGATGTCATAGGAGGATGTTTGGATGTCAATTGTCCTTTTTGCGAATACTAAGAGAATTAATTAGTGCTCATTTAAGAGTGGAAGTGAAATATCGAGTTTTTGAGGAACGCGAGTTAACGTTGATAGAAGATTGGGGACGTATTTTTTCATTGACAATGGCACTAACTTGTGGGACAAAAAGGGATATAAAATATTGTCAATATATTTGTTAGTCTCAGTTTTAAAAATGAAACGTTGATTCTGAAATCTTAGACAAGGTTTTGTTCGATGTTCACTTGAATCACACTTATGCGTTGACTCATAGAATTATTTATGCAGTAATTCGCAGCTACCATTTACGTATTTTTATGTACCCAAATGGTATAAGCATTAAGAGTTAAAATTGGATATTTAACATCTAAGAATTCATTTGACTCATGTAAATTATCTCTATACTCATGTAAATTATCTCTATTAAATTCTGATGCTACGATGTTTTGCATCTCACAATGGTATTAGTAATAACATGGAAATTATTGATATTGAAATGTATGCATTCAGATTGCATGTCGTGTTTGTGTATGACTATGAGTAATTTTATTATATGCAAAATACATGTTATGATTCATCTCGACTAACTGCAATCGAAGAAGCACCAGCTATGTAGTAATGCTATAATACTCTAGATAGACTTGGGATTGTAAATTTTTTATTATCAAGAAAATACCTAATTGCTAAGCAGAAAGTATCGAATTAAACAAAGGTTTATTATAACAAGAAACAGGAATCAATATGCCTTACGAAATAAATTAAACCGGGCCCAGAAGAGAACATAACTTTTTATACATCAAAGCAAGAAAATTAGAGTCAAAAATGTATATGGAGGTAGCTGTAAGATCATCTAACCAAAGCGTCATTTATCGTCATTAGCCCAGCTAAATGCAAACTAAAATGAATAGTTAAGAGCATGAAGCATATTATCATGTGAATAATTTCGTGCAAATTGAGTTAATTGGCTATATGGCCACGTCCGCTGTGTGGGTCATCTCATAACGTAAAACACAGCCATGAACCATTTAGTTGCGTCAAACTTTCATCCGGTGTAGTAATTGGTACTGAAAATGTTAAGTGTGACGTTTGTACGTCATGGATTATGGGCTACCGGAAAATATGCCGAGTACCTGATATATATGTTGTGGCAGCTATTTCAATTGAGTGTCTTACACCGCTGTCTGTTAGTGGCAACCAAATTAAATCCATTCATGGACCAAATTGACATTAAATTCGACTGGATTTGCTACTTTAAGGAGGCTTTAAATTTCGATCTTGATTAGAGCATATTTGCACGTCGTGGATTTATCGTGAAATGGACATGCTAATTCTAGGCCATACTAATTCTACTCCCTGCTCGAAATATAAAGAGAGTCCTAATTTTTAAAAGCCAGAAAGGTATTTTTAAGATTGAATTCTCGCTTATATTACACAAAATGTATTCTGATTCATCCACAATTGGTTTATATCTGTAACGACCTAATTTGTGAAGTAAAGTTAATCTATTTATCGACCATACAGAGCTTCCAATATATAGGACAAGTTTGCCTTATACTCACTCATTCGTCACGTACAAATCTTCCTTTCAAATATGATTGACGTAAATAGGTAAAAGAGTATAGAAGATTTATTCGATAAACTGAAACAATATTAACACAAAAAGGGAGAACTATTGACTTTTCTTACGCTCAATTATCGTTTTTTGTACGAACGTAATTGGAGCTTAAACTATTTCTCTGTCTGTGTTTGAGTCACGGCTTAAGTATCAGAAAATGGTTGTTCAAGGACAAATGCTAAACGTTTTGAGGTCTTTGCCCGCAGTAGTTACATCATCGATATGTTATTCTTTAATTGAATTCAAGTTATGTTGGGTATTTTTGGAAATGTTTGTAATAAGTATTTTATTTAATATAGAATAAATATTTTGCTTATTCTACTTGTCACTCGATTATGTCAAAAGGTTTAACATTCAGCTTAAACAGCGCCCACATGTCTGTTTGCATTGATATAAATAATGTTATGTGTAATATTTACAACGCACTGTGAATAAATAAGAAGCAACAATTTTCTTACCAAGCCCTTTTTAGCAACCATTAACTTCCTCTACTTTAGAACTAACAATTCGCTGAGCCAATTTCTTTTTCTTTAGCAGAATATACCGCAGTGATATATAAAAATAAATTAGATAACATTGAAGGCGCATTAGTTGGAATAAAAGATGACTCTCCATCCGACTTAGCGAATAGACTAGTAATTTATGCCTCACCAACGGACGGCGCCGGTTTCCTAGCGGCCTCGTTTTTCGCCCTCAAATCAATTTCTACAATGACGTCACCTTCACCCCCCCTCGGGGCCGCACCCCCGCCCCGCTGTTCTGACACCATACCCCTTAGGATACGACCATTTCCGTTCCTTACACAGTACTCTGTCTTTCCATTTCGTCTCATATTGCGATTGTATTGTAATTCAGTATCATCTAAACGACTATTGATCCACAGTTGTATACGCTCCATCGATTCGCGTTCGAGGTTTGAAATGGATATAAAATGATGTCATTTTCTTTTGCTTCCATAATTTGCCTTGTATATTGATTGTCTTACTTAAATGAAGTCGGATAACTTGGAACTTTGGTTTTATTTGTATTTGTTTCGTTCGCAGTTTTGTCTGTGCGAAATTCTGCTTAAGTTTTATTAGGAAGACATTGGGAATATTCGAATATCTATTTAAACTTCTTGTTTTGAGTGTACACTGTTTAACATCTAAGAGTTTAACGCGGAAACAAAAAGAAACGGGACTGTATCTTCGGAACGAACATATAAAAGCTTTTTCTGATGTGTATGATGATAAACGCCTATATTTAAAAGTTGATACCCAGGTTCGGTTTTTTGATGTTTAGATTATTCTACCGAAAGCATAATAACAGTTCATGAACTTTTCTGAAAAGCCAGTGAGATCTAACTGAAAACCAAATCTACTCATCACATAGCTCCTGATTTAAACTCTCGATCCAGCTATGGTTATGTAATTCTACACCATATCGACGACTATTATAACGTGGAGCCAAACGTACGTCCATTAGGCAACTGTTACTCAACGGAAACACGAAACGTAAACTGTATATTGTATGCCTACCACGCGACTTACCGACCAACAGAAACAAACCAGGTACAACGGGTTATGATTGAACGTTCCCAGGTATTTTCGTACACAATATTAATACGGAGATTAAAATAAACCTCCTCCTAACGAAAGACGGACGGGCAGCTAACTCAGAATGCTCTAAAACAAATAACCAAAATGTTCTCAACATACCGTTCGCGAGGTCGTTTTTCGAGTTCTACATCATATTTACCTCAATATCGGGTTAATATGGTACAGTACTCCGGGAAACAATGGAGCTATTTCAGCCATGTTTATACATACGTCGAATACACAATCTATGCCGTGCTCAATAACCTTGGTGTTTTTGTTACCATCAGAATGAGAAAAACTTCAGTACGTTCAAATTATATCCCTTTTTATGCCTCCGTTCACATCTTGCTTTATCTCAAACCATCTTAAAAATTACACATTGTTGACAAACAGATCGTTCATCCAATTTGGCAAGCGGGAATAATTTTCACGTCGTAAGTGACGTTACGTCATCCAAGGTAATAGCCCTGCATTATCTCTCATCGTGTCATCGCCTTAATTGACGTACATAGCGTATGCACTGCGTTTTTACTCGTCCACGTCGAAAACGCGTCATTTCTAATAGCTACGGCTGTTTTATCGATTAGCCGCTAATGCAAACCTTAAATAGCATTCCGCAAACTTTGTAATAGTATATAATCTACAGTTTTAGCCCGTGGATCATTAGTCACATGATTTCTGATGTTCCCAGACACATAGAAACGAATTCCGAGACATGTTTTGCGACGTGCAGAAATAGAACGCAGCCGACTTTATACGTGCTCCCTGTGTGACGCCAGCTTATACTTTCATCCCGCTCTGTCTTGCGACCTGGACGTATACCTTTCCTGTTCTTGCGCACTCAGTTCATTGTTTTAAAGCGTAGCTCTGTTGGCCGGAGGACTGAAATAGGTCGGGAGCGTCCGAAACAGACGGTTCACGCTATCGAAAGCTTGTGCGAGGTCACTGTCGGAAATTCACGACACGAGGACACTTACTGATTCTATGATAAAACATTTTTTTATGTTCCGTGAATATCGCGGTTGCTTTACATGAACGTATGTTATTGAAACAAGTTATTTCACATTAGTATGTTTTTTTTAATATACTAATGTTTTACTTATTGAATTTCAAGATATACATAAAATGAAGTTTAATCCAATACTGCAGTGCTATAAAATCGTGTTGAATTCATTTCTAGCATGAGCAGAATTAATAAATGTGGAAATTAACAGTACACTAACTCACCCAATTACATAACGCAGTCAAACTATTAAGTTTATTTCACAGCCAAAAGGCAGAGGTTTAATAATGACATACATTTAGTGGCGACCTTTAGGGATCCCAGCAATAATTGCCCTGTCCTTACAATCCCGCCAGGCAATCTCGTTGACGTCAAAGAAATGGCAGCAGTTAACGCTAGTACACTTTCAGTTCAAATGATACCATATCTCAGGGTGACTCGCTATCTTTAGAAAAATTTGATAATTAGATTCTGGTATCCGAAAAGAAAGAAGACCGTTATGTGATTTTTAAGATGTTAAAACAACTTTATTTAAAGATAATAATTTTAGAGGTATATTATTTTAACAAGCTACTCTTTCTCAAGAGTTTCTATAAAGCATTTAAAAATAATTGTTCTCCAGACTATAACTGAATTCGTATTTCAATAGCTGGCTGCTACGCTCTGAATACAGTTTATACAATTTTCGGAAGTCCTTACAATTCCAGACGTAATAAAACGTAATTTGTTGCGTTCGAAAATGGGTAGCATATTTTAGGAACTGCTCTTGTTTCCATGGCCTCAGTGATTGTTAAATGTATACTCGCCGATACCAGTATATTTGTTTTTGTATCGCTCGCTTTGATATCAGTGTGTGATACAATCAACGGGCTATTTCCTTTGATCATTATTGAGTTGTTGGAGCCGATATCGCCTGTATATTCAATGGAGATTTTCTCTTTTACTACAATTTCCTGACCTCGATAAAAACTTCTTTCACCATATATTCAGAGCTTGCTAGAGACGGGGCAACGATTCGACAAAGAGTTATCGAGTCCATTGTACTGAGCCATGAATTTTAAATTTAGTATGGTGAAAGAAAACTGATGTTGTTGTTTTTACTGATATTATTGAAGTTTCGATAAAATCTACAGCTGGAACAAATTTTTACTTCACATGCTCAGTAGATTGAGTACCTACTAAACTCATAAATTGTTAAACAGTAGAAAGATCTTTGTTTTTGTCATCGAGCACTTCTACAAACTAACAATCTTTGTTTTTGTCATCGAGCACTTCTACAAACTAACAATTCACTAGTGACCGCTTCGCGTGCGCCTACTCCATGTGTTTTATTTACAAGTTCTGAACCGTTTTGTTCCTACAGAACAGCCCGTTGGGCGCTCACTCCCATTATTCTTTTCATTTACATTTTCCCTCGTGGAATATAATTCTCTTTTTTCCTCGCGACTTGATCTACGAAAATAGACTTTTATGGACTGAAGTCGTGCTCGTTTTTTGTTCAATCTGCGACTTTAAAAGCTTACTTCCTAAGAGTATTGTTCCCTGTATACGTTCCTTTCGTAACGGTCCCTTTAAAGTTAAAGATAATACCGCTAACCAATGGAATTTATAATCCACTGCTTTATAAACAGTACGAAATGTAAGCAGCCATGCAAATAATTTATGGAAATTCAATATCTGCAGCTGTGCTTGGAGATGACGTGTAATTTGTACTTCAATATACATGTAATCGTTTTGAGGATTTTCTTGTGAAGATTTTTAGCCGTGACTAGTAAGCGTGAGTTAAATGTGTAATGTTGAGTGGTTAACTAGCGGTCAACCCTTCAACTAATGTAAAAAAACGATCACATCACAACGATGCCAAGCATCAGTTCTTTCAAGCGTCACATTCGTGGATCCAGTACGTGTATCGGTAGCCTCGGCCGCCCTTTGGCAGCCGTCGCTGCCAGTACACCGGCCATATAGCGTAGACCCCCAACAGTTCATTGGCTTTCACTTCCAAAACTGTTTCTTTCAAGCGGCGAGGGGGTAGAGGAAGGTCGTCACAACTGGACGGTCTATAGTTGGCACGCGCACGCCCGTCTGCCTCGATTAATGTTTTGTTAGCCCGCGTTGCTGTTGCTAACGGTACCTGTATCTATACGATATTGGTAAATGATTATGTACCCAGTACCGGCGATACATCATGCGCGCGAATAGTGCCAAAGTGTACCACCAGTTGTTGCTTTAATCAAACATTTCAGATATTTTGATGACTTGACAAATCGGTACATGTGATGTTGGACGGGGCTATATTTTTAGTGCACATCATTGCGTACTATTAAATCGTATGAACAGATACACCTCGGTATTTAGTGCTGCTGTAGAATAACAACTAAATCAGTTGTCACATGGAAAAGTCTCCTCATCTGCTTCAACTGAATAGAAATTTCTCTCAGAAGGCTTCACTTGTAGTAAATGTAATTGATCTTTCTACAAGTCAAAAGTGCCTCATCCCCGTAACGCACGAATGGCACTTACTCTTTCATTTCTCCGTCGAGTGAATTTGTCAACATTTTATTGGGTGAATGTCGCGTGAGTGCGGCTACAAAGCTTTCTTAATTAGGCCCAGTAGGACCGTTACCGCATCGCGACACGAAAGGAAAAGCCTGGCAAAGGGGTTAACGTACTACACGTACTGGCATACGATGGCGAAGATAAGAAGAATGGCGTGGTCGTAAACTGGATGTGTGACAATTTTGAGAACGAACTGTTTGACGACAATAAAGATGAAGACGATAATGAAGCAATTGTCAACAGCTTTGTTGAATAAGATAACAATCGAGTAGTTAAGAATGATGACAATACAGTCTACTAATAAGGTGACATGTTTCGACAGCGCCGGTCATATTTTGTTGGATAATATTATCTTATTACGTTCTTTCTTGACCCTTTTACGGTACTACGGTTAGTTGTTTTCACGACGTGACTTGTAGACAAACACTATAACGATATTAAAAATGAAAGAAAATGTTTCATGTTGAGCAGGGTAAAAATTGCTCCCGCACGCTGGAAATCAATATAGGGTATCATACTGACCATACCATAACACGGACACAGAGCGCCATTATCGTATGTCTTGCATAGATACAGCCGTAAACAACTCTGAGTTCGGTATACACGTACATGGTAGATATAAAACTACACATAGCGATAGCTTTCCACCGTTCCTACGGGGAACAATTTCGCCAACTTATCTCGTGACGTCATTCTTGACGTCAACTCTCATGATATGACGCCGGACCACGGGACGTGTCACACAAATGTTCAGATGTCTATTATCAACAGTTATACCTGTGACGTTATTCACACCTCAGTATTTTTAAATCATCATATACCGATCTGGGTTCCATGTGAAATGAGATATTTATAGCAGGCATGAAATGATTCTAAATTTAATTTTAGTACAGATTGTTGTGCTTTACATTTTGTTCGTTTTAGATGATACTATGGTTACAGACGGTATTTTAGGGTTCCGTTTTCTGTCAAATTTGCATTAGTGACTAATTCAATAAACTAATATCCGTCTGTATAATTGATGATGGATGGTATTAATAACGAAAATCAATCTCCAATCGAGTGCTCGCTGTTAGGTTTGTTATCACGCAACTTTGATGAAAATTCAGTTGGTTTTACGTATTGTTTTGATCGAATCGGTGGGGTAACTTCGGTTTCTGTTAGCTTTAAATTATATTTCGATTCGGGAGATCCACTTAAGGAAGGCAATTCTACCGGAACTATCTCGCGTTTCATTTGTCTGCTCGGTCTACCAGATTGGATCTGACATGAGATAGGATTAGAGCAACGGTCTGGTTCACCTTACTGACTCGTTCGCGATGCTCGGTAGTACTCGGTACGTGATTAAGATAAAACGGGATGCGGTATTTCAGTGCATTTTTGCTCTTTTTCGTCTGATAGGGAAGGTTTGAGAAAATGTTAAACGGAAATAGCCTACCTATTTCCGGGATGGGATGAGTTTTTGGAGGTTGGATTTGGTTTGGTTCTTTTAAATCTTCCTTTACTTAAAGATTCTAAATTAACCTTCAAGTTAATTTTAATGTTATATGTGGTCTTGGAAAGCTAAATAATGTAGACAACGATATTGTTGCTAATAATATGTGACCTATTGCAACAACCATGTGCGCTTTAAACCAATATTGACATGGCTGCACTGAAACCTTAGATGTTTTAATAAAAATGGATCTCACTATTCTAATGTGGATAAAACGGATATAATTCAATACCAGGGTAAAGTTAAAGTAATCTTATCACATTAGTCAAGAAATAAGTTAAAGGAAATTAGATATATGCACAATCTCGAATATCCTTTGTAGATTAGAGAGGTTTTAAATAATGTTAAAGAAGGCCAGTATAGTGATTGGATGATGCCGTAGATAGAAAACGTTTATCGAATCCAAAGGTGGGTCGGGATAACACAAGATATAAGTATTCGTAGTCAGGAGAAGGGTATGAAACTAAATTGGCGGGAGGGTACTCCGTTTGTACAATGCTCGGACGGAATAAGAATTCTTTGTGGTGTTTTTTCCTATCTCCTTTTTTGTAGTGGGATTTCCAAGTTTTTGTTTAACATTTGAGTTTTTCACAGTGTCTCAGTTTTTATTGATTATATTCAATACTAGCGGCCCGCCCCGGCTTCGCCCGTGGTACTTGTCCACTATTTAATGGATGATATTATACATAAAAACCTTCCTCATGAGTTACTCTATCTATTAAAAAAAAACGCATCAAAATCCGTTGCGTAGTTTTAAAGATTTAAGCGTTCATAGGGACATACAACACACATAGGGACAGAAAAAGCGACTTTGTTTTATACTATGTAGTGATATGTATGTATACATTAGGATTTCAAATTGAAAGTCATTGAATAACATTAACAGGTTACTAAGGAAATATCATTAGAGCATACAAATACAAATGATTATATTCATGTTTGATGAAATTGTCATTATATTAGGGGAATTGTCAAAACCACTATTCCTGGATAATTCACAAACGAAATTAATAGAAAAGTTAGGATGAATTGAGTTGTTGGCTAATTTCGTATTCTGTACTTTGTAATTCAACTTAACATTCTCACTAATTGCCATGTTTTTACAATATTTATCGGCTCTAGCATTCTATTCAGCTTTATGAATATCATTGTTAATATCTTAAGGTTCGGCAGTGAATACTCTCGCGGCTTCGCAAGTGGCAAACTCAATTGTCAAAGTTATCCAAGTAACTGTCCAAGTTTGCTTGGCAATGCTTAACGACGCCCGTGTATGGATAGAGGCTAAAGCTTTGAGTGCTCTTGCCAAGTTTGACCTACTGTGATGTTACGTCAAGCTAATTAGTTATTTACAGTAGGTACTAGGGTTGTAGACTTTTTTATGTCTTCAGAATATGATTTTGAGGTTTTGATTTCGTCAATTGAAGTTTCGCTACTTTGATTTTCTTTTAATTGCATCTAAGAAGTAACATGGTCACTTGTTGGATCTATAGTGAATATTAGAATTTTTTGTTAAAAATACCCTGTATGTCATTAAATTTTCTTAACTAGAAATTCAATGATTTTTTAGCACGCAATGAAAAGTTATACAAAACATTCCTAGAATAAAAAAAATTATGTTTTATTTTTCCACAAAAAAATTTTAGCTAGCTTTTATTACTTGACACTTATGGTGTACTTAACCATAAATGTCATGTTTCTGCAACATTAAACATGGGTCATTACCCACACCCAAACTTAATCACACACACACACATAAACCAACCCTTTGCTAATTTAAAACCGTACAGATTTAGCCAGCACTTTAATTCCTCATTCCAACGATCAAAGCATACTGACCTCTGCGCGGACGCAAATAGAGTATCATTTACCTTGCCAAGTCGGATATGGACGGTGTAAGAGGATTATAACTTGCGTCTTCCAGTTGAGCATAGTTTCGTTTAAGTGTAAGTTATGCTGGTACCGTATTTGGTGCAGGATAGGATTACAGTTGACAAAGCTGTACAACGGCATGTCTGTCTGAGAGTTGTATAACTTGTTGTGTGTGCTAGAAATTAGAATTTGTATAATAATTTAAATTCGTCGATATATGACTTAGAAATAATCATGAGCAGATTCTGGAATGCGATTTGGACGCAACTGAATATGCATACTTAGGTAATGATGGAAAAGCTTATAAATAGCTTAATGTGAGGCATGTTAGAAAAATTCGACAAAAGAGCTTAACCCGACCTGAATTTTGAAACCTGAACCACTATCAAAGATGCGTTGAAAAAAGAAAATTAAGACCTAAATTGGCGCAAGCAGCAAACAAAAACATTCGAAACGAGAAAAGAAAATCGTAGAAATTAAACCCGCAACGGACGGGATAGCATTTTCAGTCGATCGAGCGCGACCGGTGAAAAAAAACCCTTTTCCGCACCGCGGCGCTTCTACCGATATACGTATTACTGGTATTACCGATATCAGTATCCTTACCGATAGTGTTATGCTTGCAGTGGTCGGGTCGAGCGATATGTCTTTTGTTTTTATTTTTCCGTCAATTCAGTCATCTGACATTGTGAGCGGTGTTTTTGGTAACAACGTAACAGAGTGTGCAAATGTGACTGTACTAGGGTCATCTGATGTTTAGTCCTTTAGCACATAAGTACCATTGAACACAACGTTAGATCTGGATCCCTGCAAAGTCGAGTTGTCAAACCAATACATTGTGTTGAAAGTCCGATCTAAAACAGTGCCACTTTTATTTATTCCGCAGACACTTATTTCTCTAAAATGTTGGTCCTTTCCATTCAGATTACAGAGCTCTCTCCAATCGGACATAACGACGTATTAGGTCGTCCGGAACCCAAATAAATAGGTCAATGTTATGTCCTCAGGCTTCGAAGGGTCCCTACTTCCCTATTCACATAACACGGAGTTGGGGCGTGTGAAACGTTTCGATTGGACGATCCTGCTCTTAACTATAATATGAAGCCTTATTGAATCTAGGACTTGAGTGGTGAAGTGTCCGTTTTAATTGTGCGATTTTGGACTGTTTGTACTGAAAGGGTTGACTGGATGTTATAACAATATGTTGACTGATGTAATTAAAGTAACTGGTACCTCTGATACAGCGTATTTCAATAAAGTTTAGTTAGCGACAGAAAGACAGGAGCTTGTTATTACTGTTATGGTCATGAAATAAGTCATAAGTTAAGTTTTTAGAGCAATTTAAGGTCAAATCTATTCCAATCAAGACACAATTTCAACGAGAAATGTATAGAATCCCAGAGAAGACTGGTTCTTAACCGTGATTTTTTGCCAAGCCATGCAAATTCAGCAATAAAGGCCAATTAGCCTGTTTTCCAGATGTTTTAAGAAAAACATGAAAACATCCTCTCCATTGAAGATATATTTAAAGAACTTGTGAGAATATCTGACGATTTGAACAAAACTCAACGCGTTTGACAATACGAGTGGCAGAACCGCAATCAACGGAATATTTTTGCACAATTTACGGTCCTCAGATTAAATAAACAAACCCTCATTTCGTATTCGTCTTTCTCAACCCCTTTCGGGTTCGATTGAACCTACACCTTTGGGACACTGTTCCTTCGTGATCCGTTTTAGATAAGCTAATGTTTGCGTGATACGTTGACGGGAGAACGCGGATTTGAGAATGGTCGGTATGAGATTTTTTGGAGACTGAGGAATTGAGTGGTCCGCAAGTTCGGTTGTTATCAGATGGCAGAATATAATATCTTATTTGAAGGAATTGCTGGATCTTTTTCTTTATTGTTTATGTAACTGGCATACTAACGATATGTTTAAATGCCCAATGTTAAGGTGACTGATATTTTTTAAAGCCTAAAAGAAGAAGTATTCTTAAAATTCTTCGATTATATTATGTATGTAAAACAATTTGTATTTTTGGCGTCAAAGTGTAGTTAGTATCCACGAGTATTTTTTCTTATTACAATCGGCATCGTTTCGTAGTTTCTTATACAATCGCCAATGCTTCGTAATAATCTTGACCGCATATCGTTGTTTCATATTAATCTTTTGCGATAAATATATTTAATTCATACCGGTATATCCAATGACGTTTATGATTATTGCGATCACTAATACCCTTATTCATATTAAGCTGATCATAGTCTGACGAGTTAAGTAATAAGTGCAATGGCACTTACGCACACACATAGAAAAGTATTTACTTTTTCTATCGTTAGTTTAAGATTCTTATGAGTACGTATTAGTCTACTTTCGATATCGTTGTATCTTTGTAAATTAGAATACACTAATTCAAAAAAGTTTGTACTCCTCCCAAAGAAGCAAATGCACTCTGCTGTCCGCTTATTCTTTCAATATACCCCTAGCCTAATTCCTACCAAGCTATTGCTCAGTTATTGGTAAAATAGATTTTATTGCATCGCCAAGGGACATGATTAATGGGTATATGTATATAGAGCCTAGATATCGCTTATCAACTAAATTGAGATTGTTGTCTGTAATAGTTTAGCGTCTTGCAATTAGTATCGACCCATTAGTTTATTTTATTTATATTAAGAGATTGCTAGGGACGACATTAAATGAGATTTGAATATAATTAGTTTGATTGTTATAAATCTCAGCTGAGGAAAAGCCTATCAGTAACTATGTATATTTGAAATATGTTGCCTGCTAAAACATAAATGGACCGTATTATTCTTGCCATTAGGTAGGTTTCTGTTGCCAACAGAATTTATTTTTCTTTTCTTAGATAAGGTACAGACGATCTACGGATGGAGACACAATTTGTTGGTTTTATTAGGCTGGCTTTCAGTAGATTCACTACTACACACTCCTTCAAGGAATTTTATTAGCTTCTTTAATATGTATATCTTATCTACGAATAATTGTTTACTTTTAAATTCCACACTTACCTTACCTTGAACTATATTTATGTTCTGATTTATTTAACTTTGCTTTATGTATATTTAATCTTTTTGTTGTCTTATACATTATCATATCTAAATCAAAGTAAAAAGTCTAATATCTTTACACATAACAGTCACATTAAATAATAATTTAGAGATTGTACAGATATATAGTTATCTTCTACTATACTTTTGGACTTGTCAAGGATTCTTTGTAAAGATATTATGTCCACGGAACTTTTTATCTCTATTATCTTGCTGATTAATATATTAAATGTAATTTCAACGAAACCTTGTTTTAGATTTGGTGTCTGCGTGTTACGTTTAAATAGTTGTCGGACTGGAAAATAGTTCAAGAGAGGAATTTCAACGTTAGAGTTAAATGATAGATAGTTGTACTATTTCACCGAAATATATTATTTTAAATCTTTATAATGTGTCGGAGTTTTATCCTTGTAGATATGCCAATCCTATTGTACCTTTAAGAAGTATTGCAATATACATTAAAGTTTATGATAAAAAGATGAAAGGACCGTTCATTCGCCACTAAGCTGCATAGGTTTTTGGCTATGTTGTATATTGTATTGTATTAGATTTCCCAACTGAGTGTGCGGATTGTGCTGACCATTTCTGTTCCGACCGTGACCATACGCTTGTCCTTGATACGCTATATTCTGACATTGTGACCGCTCTCCGCGAGGCCGCGAAGGCGGTGGCGGGTCGAGGGGGCGCGCGGCAGGTGAAACGGGGTGTATCATGCATAACGGGCTGGAACAAACACGTCGCAGAGGCTCACGGGGAGGCCAGGCTCAAGTACAACCAATGGGTGCTGTGTGGTAGACCTAATTCAGGTTCCATTTATAGGGAAATGTGTGATAGTAGAAGGGTGTTCAAGTCTCGGTTAAAATGGCTCCAAAACCACCAGGACCAAGTAAGGATGGACGCCCTTGCTATCAAACATAATAATTGTGATTTTCGTGGCTTTTGGAGAAGCACAAATAAATTGAGTATAAGACCGGGACTGCCTGTGAGCGTCGGCGGGGTGAACGATCCGAAGGACATTGCAGATGTTTTTAAGGACCACTTTGCCGTTAAGTCTTTGCTGAACCCAGCTGCTGAGATGTTCAAGGCTGAGATAATAGGACAGAAGGTAGGGACTCATTACCGTGCGAAAGACGTCGCCGGCATTCTAAAATCCATGTCCAGAGGCAAGTCCCCCGGGCATGATGGTCTCAGCATTGAACACCTACAGCATGCTGGACCACATCTCGCTAGGGTTTTGGCTATGTTTTTCTCCTTGTGCGTGAGTCACTCGTACCTGCCAGAGGCTTTTATGAAAACGTTAGTTGTGCCTATCGTTAAAAATAAAACGAGTGATCTGACAGATGTAGGAAATTATCGGCCGATCTCGCTAGCTACTATTATAGCGAAGGTATTTGACGGTCTGCTTAATGTGCAGTTAAATAAATACGTTGAGCTCCACGACAATCAGTTCGGTTTCCGTCCTCGTTTGTCCACTGAATGCGCCATACTGTGCTTAAAGCAGACCGTCAAATATTACACTGATCGAAAAACGCCCGTGTACGCGTGCTTTCTCGACTTGTCTAAGGCCTTTGACCGTGTCGGCTATAACCTGCTGTGGGACAAGCCTCAGAGCATACATCTCCCTCAAGAACTCATCACCTTGTTTCGGTATTGGTACGCGCACCAGTCTAACACCGTCAGGTGGGCGGGCGCAATGTCAGACACATATCGGCTAGAGTGTGGAGTGAGACAGGGTGGCTTGACATCTCCAACCCTGTTTAATCTTTACGTTAACGACCTGATTGCGGCGCTCAGTAGTCATCGTATCGGATGCCATATTGACGGGATATGTGTAAACAACTTAAGTTATGCGGACGATATGGTGCTGCTGAGCGCCTCGATCTGCGGTTTACGGAAGCTTATGCGTATATGTGAGGAATATGCGTCTGGTCACGGTTTGTTGTATAATGTTAGCAAGAGTCGGCTCATGGTCTTCGAGGCTGTCGGTGCTAAATGCCCAGACACTGTTCCCCCGGTAAGGATCGATTCGATTCCCCTGCAAAGGGTTACTGAATTTAAATATTTGGGGCACATTCTCACCACCAACCTCAATGATCACCTTGACATGGAGCGGGAGCGGAGGGCGCTGTCGGTAAGGGCGAATATGGTGGCTCGCAGGTTCGCCAGGTGCTCAAGAGAGGTCAAAGCGACGCTGTTTCGGGCGTATTGTACCTCTCTCTATTCGTGCAGCCTGTGGGCTATTTATTCAGCGAAGGCCTTCAGCGCTCTTCGCGTTCAATTCAATAACGCATTCAGGGCGGTGATGGGGTTGCCCAGGTTCTGCAGTGCATCAACTATGTTTGCGGAGGCACGCGTTGACTGCTTTAACGCGACCATGCGCAAAAGAGCTGCATCTTTGGTGCGCAGAGTCCGGGCCAGCTCCAACACCGTCCTGGCGATGATAGCAGCAAGACCGGATTCGTGCTATATTCGGCATTGTGGTGAAAGACATTGCACTGTCCCAATGCCCAAAAGGCTGTACTGATGTTTTATATTTTTATTTTTATTTTTATTATTTTAATATTGACATTTAGATATTTGAATTTATATTGACTTTTATATTATGTACTTATTATATTATTTTAATTTAAAATTGTAGTTTTATCAGTGACATTCTATGTATTTACTTTTTGATTGTTAATCCATTAATTTTATAAAAATTGTAAATGTAAATGTAATTTATGGGTGTAACTTACCTGAAATAAATGATTTAATAATAAAAAATAATATTATATATGCTTGATCTTGACTCTTATAACGTCAATATAGAGAACGTACCGTGATTGGTAAGAGAACATCACTAGCCTGTATTTTATACGCATATCCTCATTGACAATAATTGTAATTTACTCAAAAACAGTTATTACTGTTACTATGCAGTATATAAAGTCGTCTTCCGCTTGCCGTGTGTGATATAATTACCGCCGTCCTGTTTGTCCGGTTAAATTGTAGTCATGACCTTAGCAACAACAATTTACGTATTGTCTTTGTATGTGCGGACACGTGTGATAATATTACAGTTTTGAAATGATTGCAGTATATGCGTCGGTACAATGACGATTTCATTGTAAAAAATAAACAAGTTCATTCAGAAATATCTCAATGAGAATGTTTCCCCGAGTCGTTTTGCCCCAAAAAATGGCGTGTATGCAGCCACTGTTTTGTAAATGTTCTGTCCATATTGTTTTATTCTGTCTCTCACAGCAGTAATAATACATGTAATTAGAAATTTAAATATTCCATATTGCTGTTTAAGTATGTGAATAAGTAATAATAGTACATGATTATTAAAATAATTGTTGCGTAGAATGAACCGTACAACCGATTTAAAAATCAATTTCTCTAGAATACGTGCACCTCTGCTTGCGCACTCACTTGTGCACTGTAATGTATCCTGCGTACCTGGCTGATCGTAAGATCGGCCGACATGGTCGAAAACGCCCGGAAGGGTATTATTATTATTTAGCTTAAAAGGCTAACCGAGCCTCATATGATGTTTATTTAGGAATCCTTGGTCAACAAACGGTATCGATGTTCTATTTCCATCCATAATACAGGCTTGTGACGGTTCATCAGTTATTCAGTGCCTATTGTCTTCGGTAGCGAAGCGATGGGCTGTGGTGAACACACAGGGTTTTTGAAATAATACCTCATTCTAACACTTGTTCATCGTCATCATCATCATCAAGAGATGATGCATCAGTATTTGCGATGGTAAAGACCTTTTAACCCAGAAACTTTTATTGACTGATTGATTTTCAATCTGCTTTTCAACTACATATATCAACAGTGATCTTATTTTTTCACCAATATTTTAAACATCGATCCAAATCACCAGAATTCTGTTTGATTGTGCAGTTTGAAACATTTGCATTTAGAAACTATAATGTTCCAATTTCACATATCGAAACACATATCGACGATATTAATTTTATTTTTTCACTAATTATTATACCTAAAGTTCAGTTTTCACTCTAACATAGCGCAGATACATAAGTGAAAAGTATCAAACATGTTCCGTTTCATTACCTATTGCGACCTCGGTTTTTGTCGGCCCAAGGCCGGATTCGGGAGTTCAAGGTCATTGATGTAATACTGTATGTAACAGATTTAGTAGATGTGCAGGAAAGTAGCTTAACTACGATCGAGACGCACTAAAATTACTATGACGTAGGTTTCTTTCTTTGCCATTTAAAGTAGATATGAATTTGGGAACCCTTTGAGGAAAAGAAACCCTTACGTATGTAAAACACTAGTAAAAAAAACATTAAAAACGATGAAAAAAAAGGGCCTATGTCAAATATTACGATCATCATTCCGAAAATCAATGATATTAATATTTGACATAGTCATAAATTTTGACAGACATTTGGTAGACATTGATGAATAGGAACGATTTGTCATTTGTATGTCACTTGTTTCCGCATTTCAGTCTGTTCTCCTGTCCAATATACAAGATTAACTTTTCTATACAAGATTATTTCGACAGGCCTGTTGGTCGAGTGGCTAGAGACCCTGGCTAAAAAACCAAAGGTCGCGGGTTCGAATCCCGGTAGGGGCAAATGTTTGTGTGATGAACATTGGCATTTGTACTCGAGTCATGGATGTTTATAAATGTATTTAAGTATGTCTATCCGTTCCCTAGCATCCATAGTACAAGCTTCGAGCTTAGTTTGGGGCTAGGCAATTGGTGTGTTAGTCCAATGAATTTATTTATTTATTATTATTATTAAGTTGCCACACACTTATTTGTTAATGGTCCCATTAGCTGTATTACACTTGACACTGAAACAATTAAACTGGATTATTAATCTGCGTAAATGTACCAAACTTTTTTACCTCATTTTTCATTCAATATTATTGTTGAAAAGTGCCTTGATTGGAGAATCGCGTGCGACGCTTGTTTTACATTTTTACACAATAATTCTACTTTAGTCATTTGTACTACAATTGGGTAGTGTCTACCTTACTTTTTTATTGCCTTACACTACACTAAGGCTGATATATGTGCCCTTTTGTGTATCAGTGAATGAATTATGCCACAAGACACTAGGAGAATTGTGTTGCCGGTTGAAATATTGCCTTGTCGAATATTCCGAACACATACCAAGGTCTCGGAAGAATTGTACCTTACAATAACAGAATGGAACAATATGTGAGTAATTTTGTTCGACATGCCAATAATTTTCGATTAACTTCGCCTATTTGGACATTGTAATTGTAGAAAAACAGTTTATGATTTTATACAAATACTGTAGAGATGAATTCATGCTGTTATCTTTAAGTTACTGATAGTATATTCGATGCTACAACAATAAAAAAGATATTTAGAAAAAGGATTAGTAGAACATATATTTTAAGTATGATATTTAATGCTTAAAAACTGTCTTTTTAAAAAAAAAATTAACCGACTTCAAAAAAATCGTGAGCACAAAAATAAACTAAAAATTAAAAAGAATTCCCAATATATATTACCTAATACTGTAATTTTCCTAAACTATGTCAAATTAATCTTAAACATACTAACTGAAGTCGGTGCCTGCCCAAAACAGAAGAGAAAAAGCACATAAAAGAAATACATACAGACGAATTGAGACCTCGTCCTTTTTTGAAGTCGGTTAATTACATCAAAGCATTGTCACAAGATTTTTATACTAAAGTGCGAAATCTCATCTCGGCTCTTAAAATACTAATGAAGTCTCTGTTCTTTAGTGCAATGAAAAGTAATTACGATCTCAGAGCCAACTCAGCATTGGAAAGGGGCCTAGCTTTTTCAACACAATTTTCCTTTGCAACCTAAACCCCATTCCACCCAAATGTCATTTATTACCTTACCAATCCATCCATATACGTGGAATAAGTTATTTATAAACCCCCCTTCTGATATCTAGTGGGCCCAGATCCATAATATACGGATAACGGATCGTAAAATCTCGGCACAAGAATTGAGCAATACTCCTAAAGAAAGAGAGTAAATAATAAACAAAAATTATACCCGGAACAATTTATTGTCCAAACATTTGCGGGGCACACAGCTTTTGGCGCCAACGTTGCGGGATAGTGTTACATTTGGGAATAGCAGTGAGAAATGTACATACACAACATAATGTATGTGTTAGGTTTTTAATTTGTTGTCAGGTTAAACCCAGTTTTATATAAGGAACTGGAAAAAATATGATATTCAGACATGCAGACTCAGTGTCGAGTGACGAAATCTTCAACGGTGTTTTATAAACAAACATCTAGATCTAGATGCCGGCCGCGACTTCGTTCGCGTGAATTTCAGATCCCTTTTTTCGCAATAAAAAGTTGCGTATGTGCTTTCAGGGTCTAAAGATTATCTGTGCCAAATTTCATGAAAATCGGTTTAGAGGTTCAAGCGGAAGTGTAACAGACATACAGACAGACGTAGTTACTTTTGCATTTATAATATTAGATGGGATTTTAAGTGGGAAGCAATAAGATACGGTTCAGCTCCTTCGCCATGAAATACTTTTATTTCTATTATTTTTTGTTTGAATTAATAAAAAAAAGATGAACCCCATTCTACCCCTCAGCCTCACTGCCACACTCACCACTACGCCATTCCACGTATTTTGATTTTATTACGCGAGTAATTTTATCGCGGGCATGTGCGTGTGTTTGTCCGTCTGTGTAACAGCCGTTCCGTCGATTTATCGTCGATAAACCGATTTTCATTCTTGTTTTATTCGTAAAGTGTACGCAAAAATAAATTTGTTTATACTCCGATAAAAGTGTAGAGTATCAAAATTTTATACGATTTATTTTTGTGAAGATACCTTCTTTTGTGACGCGTTAGTCATAGGAATTATTGGTTTTTATTGGATTATGATTCAGTCATAGGTTTTGTTTATTTGTTTATTCCCCCATTTTTTTTTGTACCAAGGCTGCCATTTGATTTGCCCACGTGGCATTACGGCTGTGTCACGTCATAAAGTAATGCTTTTCTTAGATATTGACAAGCAGATTTTTTTTCCTAATGTCATCTTTAGTATCTGCACAAAATTACATTATGATTGACTCTTCGTTTCCTACTTAAGCTATCGGAGATTTCCAGAGATAGTGAAAATTGGCTTTAATTTTATAATGCGTCGCGAAAATCAAAAATCTAAAACATATATGTATTTTTTTAATATAATGTATTTTATATGAAAGCACATTATTTCCCACCGCTAGTGTTACAGATAGATCAAGCGTAATGTACACAATTCCGTGTGGGGAGCATTGATATACAAAAACCCAAGATACACAATCAACGTCTATAAACCGTCAACATCAGAAAAGTGCCCAATTTTAAATCCGGCACCTTTTTCAAATAGTCTTGCGTCACCCGCGTCATAGCAACGTTGTTGACAATGCCGAAATGCGCAATGAAAAATTGCACAAAAAGTACGACAAGAACGTTAGAAAAGGGCGGGATTTATTATTTTCGGTAAGTTAAAATGTTTAAAGATTCGTTTTAGTGGATTTTATAACTTAATAAGCAACGTAATATATTATTTCAATTTAATTTGTTTCAAAACGTCAGTCACCGGCTCCAGTCTAATACGGCAAATTCCAATGGCCGTTCTTTCATTGTCAGAACGATGCATTACAATCCCCTTTTATTTTAGTCGCATTATAAGAAGGCTCTGTTCGTATTTCAAAGGAGACGATATTTTTTTGTGATGTTTATTTTTTTAAATATGTTTTTGCACATATCGTTTTGATATTATAACAAGTATATTTATATACATCAATTGTATTTTTCGTGTTATAATATCGTTTTTAAGCGAATCCCTTAAAATCTTATGGATTTTTTTTTCATTTTTGTTTCGTCTCATCTCCAACCAATCAATAAGATTTCAGTTGGAACTTTGTTTATTAATCATATGTTCTTATTGATTTTTGTGCATCATTTTTTAATTTATGATAAACAATAAATTTAGGTGACGAAGACGAGTTCTATATTTACATAATGTATTTCTTATTAATTTCTTTTTAGTATTCCTTGTGGCCCAATACCATGCTGGCAATGGACATCAATCGTCAGCCAACAAAGGCGTGAAGATTCATTAAACACGTTTTAATTTTAAGTTTAAACATGTAGTTAAATAAGGTTTTGCGGTACTTTGTTAAATGACTACTTGCCATTTTTATGTTTGTATGTACATATTATTAATTTGCTTTAAAAATGCTTGTATATAATAATAAAACAAATATTCGTCTCCACTCCTAGCTTTGTTCTATCTGCGAAATTATGTCATGTCAAAGTTTGACTTTTGGTTTTGGTGACACTATTTAGTGTTACTTTTGTTCGAGATTGTGCATCTTGGGTTTTTGTATATCAATGGTGGGGAGTAACTCTTTCAACCTGTCAATTAATATTGGATGAAAGTATTCGCTTTGCGCGTGAGTCACGCCGGTTGTACGTAAATAATGCACGTACATATTATGTGCGTAGACTTTAATCGTTCGATATGCCCACGCTATACTTTGACTGGCTCTGAAGTTGGCAGTAAGTTAATAGCGACGGTCGCTTTTTATCCCAGTGATACGCAAGCACTACACGTACGTCATGTTGAACAAAATTAATGCCACAATTTTCTAGGTGTCGGGGCATATCACTACATAGTATAAAACAAAGTCGCTTTTTCTGTCATGTTGTCCCTATGAACGCTTAAATCTTTAAAACTACGCGACGGATTTTGATGCGGTTTTTTTTAATAGATAGAGTAACTCATGAGGAAGGTTTTTATGTATAAATAGTGGACAAGTACCACGGGCGAAGCCGGGGCGGGCCGCTAGTCTAATGATAATTGGAATCGATACGTTTGTATCTGCTTGCGTAATCATTGGATTCCAGTGGTAAAATATCACAGTGCTTCCGTTCTTGGATCGTATTATAGAGATTATGTAGTTTGAAATTGAGAAAGTGGTGAAGAAAAGATGATTTGAGCGTATTGTGAACTTAATATGAAGAATAGAACCGCTCTGTTAAAAAGAAAGCGATTCCATTCCAAATACCGAAAACGCAAATGATACAATTGAATAATTCTCATGTATGTATTTTTTTCCATGCAAAAAAGCCGAAAGGAATTGCCGTTTCGAGCATTATCCCATTGGATTGAACCCGATAATTTGTCAAGTAAATTCCCCGTGAAGGGAAGAGGCCGGCTATAAAAAGAGACAATTTATACTCCCTGCTTGCAATTTTGCCGAGAACAAGGCATTCCTTCTGATGTAAGATGTGAACTCGAATTAATTTGACGGGACGCGTTTAACCGTTTTTTTTTTGTTTTTCTGCACTTGTATTCCTGTTGTTGTATGAGCTTTGTTACGAGGTATGCCGCAAGGCACACCTATAGCACACATTACATCTGGTGTATTGTTGGTGCTGTGCCACCGAACTGTGAGAGTTAGGAATAAGAAGTGCACCTGTGCTAGCGCAATCACTTGTGCACTATAATATATCCTGCGTATTTGTTTGATTGTAAGAGCGGCGGTCATGGCCGAAAAACGACAGGAGGGGTATTAAACTCATATTGTTGTTTAAATAAATAAAAATCTGTCGTTACATGCATTGATATGATTCCACTTCTATTATGGGATGTAGAATCAATTAATCAAAATTATTACAGGATATTGCCTCCTTTCTGCGTGATAGGGATAGGAAGCAAAAGAGCTCTAATATTCGCCATAAAAATGGATGCGGTATCATTCATTTGAAGGACTCCATCATTATCAGAATGGAGCCTTCAGCATGTTTTTACATATATGTTATATAATTCATTGAAATCTTAAGAAAATTATTCAAGTATGTATTGCGCAAGTCTTTCTTTCATATTCCTTACGCATATAGTATAAGAACACACTTAGCGGAAAAAACGCAACCGAAGTTCCGCGTGACTACGCGTGTAATGTATTTTAAATGGAAGACACACTATGCCGAAATTGCGACGCGTAATTTTATTTAGAAAAGGCATTTCCGCCGATCTTCGGTCGCGTAATTTCAGTCTTATTTATTCCTTCCTACACTTTGGTATCATTTACGAATGTTTGGTCGGCATGGCAATAAAATATGGAGGCAAAATAACAAAATAACGCCAGAAGCCAGGGATTGTAAACATTCCGCGCCAGGTATATTTAATGTTGCAAGCTTTGTTTGCGCTTCTGTGGAATGCACTTGCACTATTGCAATGCACGTATAATGAAAGTAATAAGAATAGTCTTATTCAACGGGAGGTTTTATGTAGGATTTGTTGCAACTCGCTTCTGGTTCGGATCGGAGATTTTTTGCGTATAATAATGCCTTAAAAAGTTTTGAATGTTAAATTTATTTTAACGTCCAGTTATTACTCTGTCACCGTCACAAGAGGAATTTAGGCAACTTATTGATTAAATATATTTTTCAAAATGAAAGTATCTAGTTTGTGCGAATAATAATATGAATTTCACATCAGGTTTTAATGACTAGAACTTAATCAATAACCCTAGAATACATAAGCCCGTCATTAATAATCACTTTCAATGCACGATGGTTTTACAGAGCGTTGGTATTGTGTGTACTCAGGATTGAATCGATGGGACCTATTTCTGAATATTAGAATTCAAAATATCATCAACTTTGCTCTCCAAAACGTACTTCTTAAAGCTCTGTTTTACCTTTCTGTATTATCATGAACAAATAAAACAACAAGATATAACAGTTTTATTCTTACCACAAACGGTTCACGTGTAATGTCTTTCACTCCCTTATACTGTTTGCACTTAAACTTTATCATAACGCTCGAAGCTTCTCTATTATGAATGAAATGAAACACGTTTGCGTGTAAAACATCAATAAGAAGCACTTATGCCGACGTAACAAGAGTCATAATTGCACGAATATTTCTTACTATAAGTACTCGAGTAAAGTTTACGATTATCTACGTCGTCAGTCACTCAAATTTTGTTAATGTTGTGGAATATAACTTATCTTATAGGTGGGAAAGTTGAAATTTCAGTGGAAGTTTGTGTTTCGAAATTAAGCGCAGTTTGGTTAGGTATACATATTGGTGTACGGAATTAGGAAGAGCTTCGAAACACCACGAAACAAATTCATCCAATCTATGTTATGGTGAATGCTTTCGTTTAAATCCTTTTTCGAAAAATCTCTTTCGTGGATGCCTATGATATTTTTGACAATTTATATTAAACGAATTATTTATTTAGATAAATTAACTAAACATATTTTTCTTAATCTGAACCTCCCATGTTTGTAATAAATCCTATACCCGCAGCTATACTGGGCGCTTTTGTTAATTAATCATCCGTGGAAGTTGTCAAAACAAACCATTTAACTTAAAACAAAAACCGAATGAACCTGTATCGTATGTCACGGTCTAATTTATGCGTTGAAATACTGGATAGAGTTAAAATGTTAGTATATCATCAAAGAAAAGTTTGTGCTGCAGACATTTATCAACTGTATTCTTGACGCATTCTACTATTTTGATCGTTTAATAATTTCGCCTGAAGTAAATGCCGAAATAGAAAATTTAAAGCTAGAGATTTTTTACAATATTTCAAGAAACAGTCATTAGTATGAAATGACTGTTAAAACCTTAATAAATGATCATGTCAATATTATCTGAAAAAGCTTTGATATAATACGCTGCACAAACCACTTAAGATATTTATATTTTTAATTATGTTATGAACAGCAACTATAAGAATGCACCCATTTGCCAGTATATTTACTGTTTTGAATCCAAAACGCAAATTACAATGTTCGTTTTCTCTTGTCCTCAGGTCTTAGCGGTTCGAAAGCGGACCTGCAACATCGACGAGAGGTGTTCGGGTCGAACCTTATCCCTCCGAAACCTCCCAAGACCTTCCTAACCTTAGTATGGGAGGCGCTGCAGGACGTTACCCTCATCATTCTAGAGGTGGCTGCCGTTGTATCATTAGGATTGAGTTTCTACAGTCCGCCAGATGACCCACTTGATTCAGGTAAGATTAACAATATATTGCTTTACTATTCAATGTTCGGGAGAATTTAGCAGGTTGTAGATCAAGAGCTAAGTTTAGTTAGCTCGTAAATCTGACGCAGTTTTGCAAACTCCATAACAAGAATGAAAAAGAACGTCAGCTACGCGAGGTAAACTAAAGTAACAAAACTTACTCTTGGTCTCCAACCTACTTCGACGTTTTGTACAGAACCATCGTCAATATATGTACATATGCGAATTTTGCTTCTGCTATCGTTATTATCACTGCAACAATTTTCGTAATGGGTGTCTCAAAAGCATACAGAGTCAATGTACTAGATATGGAAATTGTATATAATCCACTGCCGAGGGTGTAAGCGTAGAAATTGATATACATAGGTGCACACAGAGGAATATAGGCAGCATACAAAAATGGGAAAAGAATGAACATATTAAAGATTTTTTTATTTGGTCCTACTCATCTTGAGCCTGTTGTAAATGTCTAAATGTTTCATGTTTGGAATATAAAAATACCGTAATCATTTGTACAAATCCTCGCATCTCGAATACACCCAAAATACGTAAACGAGAAAATCATAAAACATCATCTGAAGAAACTCGTGAATTTTATAGACGCACATACCCATTCTGAATTATTCAACCGATGCTTTTGATGTTATTTCCTTCTACGGGCGGCACGTTGCGGATCAATAAGATTCTGAATAAGTATCCTGGCTTTTGTGAGGATCTCACTTTACATACCAATTAACGTTGATACGTTAAGCATTGAATTGCTTGCCTAATTGAGTTAACTTCTTCAATTAGTACAGTTGTTATTATAGCTTTATTTACGGTTCTCAACTAATTCAGAATGGTATTGTAGATATAATTGGTATGCATATTACTTACACACCTTGTGACTTTTTCATTAGAATCATCGATGGAATGTATATTGACATGATGGCTGTAGGTACTCATGGAATTTAACGGCAGATTGGGATTACACATCAGCTTGATACACCATGCGAAAGTGATAGGCGTTAAATGTTAATTAATTAATGTATTTTCTCTTTTCAATAACAATGTGGAATCATTAGACGACCCTGGTAAGAATATGTAAATAATAATAATTATGACACCTATGCTCGTTTCCCTAGCGATCAATGTACTCAAGTGTGAAGATTTTCATTTGGACCATTGAAAATCAAAATTTAAACAGCTTTGTAACACTGAATGCAACTGGATCGATATTATTAGTTTGATCTATCCTGTCATTTGGCTCGTTGTCATAGTTTGTATTAATAGTTCTGTTAGGTTTCTAAATAATTTAACGTGTATCGATTTAGTTGCAAATTATTCTTGAGTATAATCCCTAACCTGTGTAGAGAATGCACCCTACACCCGAATGTGTCCCCCTGTAGGTTTGTCTGTCCGTTTGCTTGTACGTCCAACTTTCACCTCTACAGTGATTGTTCGACTATGTGTATCCTTATATGTATTATCAGTGTTGGATTAAAATGTAATGTGGTAATCCTTCAATAAATCATTATTTAGTTTATAAGTACCGAAATTTTGGCTTTCTAAAAAAGATGTAAGACCTGACCATATACAATTTACTTTTGAGTAATCCAACACTGTCAACCCCTTGAATACCTTATATATTATTGTTATCAATTAAGATATAACTATACACAACAATGCGATACGAGTATAGTATAGTAACAGATTACACACATAGCATAGTTGTAGCTAATGCAAACAAATCGATCATTGAATCGGGCAGATTAGAATCAGGTATTAGGTGTGTATTCAATGAACCGGACTTAACATTGGGGCCGGGATAATCGGTCACGTAAACTATAGCTCTTGTTTCAATGGTTGAGTGTTTAAATAGGTCTAATAGGCTTTCATCTAATTAGTAGTAGTTACATCTCATGTTTATTTTCGAAGAGATTTAGCAGGAAAACTTATTTGAATAAAAAGGTGTCGTCACGTGCAAAGTGCAGACTCAATTTTAGTAGTTTCTGTTCTAAAAAATTTTTTATTACAGTATCCACATAGTTCATTAGAGAATCGGGAAGCTTGCACTTATTTTTTTTGTACATGATATGTGAAATATAAAATTCTTTCTTTCATTGATTTCAATACCGCCGAATACATCCACCGACCCACTCTTTACATTTTCAAATGTCATCTACAGTGGCCTTAATAACATCATTGTTTTTGAAATTACCTACCGAGGTTCCCCCAGATCCTTCTTAACGAGAATTTCAGTATGTAAATACCTCTCAAAGCCTTTGTTGTAGCAAACTGCATTATCGTCATGCATACCACTATTATGTATAATCGAAATGTGCGCTCAGAGTGTAAGCGATATAACCAATTACTGCAGCTATGCTCTCCCTGCCGCATCCCCCTCCAGTGATACGGCCATAGGTGCCGTTTTCGGCACGCCTCGCGGTGCTAACTGCATTATTGATGGCTATTAATTGCACGTTCGTCCTGAACTAAATGAAACCGTCGATGGATATTCGCGTATACTGAGTTTCAACGCAAATTGTTTGATGAAAGTCGAAATGTCCTGTACGTTGTTTTTGTCCATTTACTTTTATTTATTTATTTATTTATTTATTTATTTATTTTCATGGAACAACAAACAGTTATACATTACATGCTAAATAATAGGTTAAGATAATTACAACTACTTAAATGTATAACCAACGACGTTATCCACATATTAACAATAAACATGAAATAAGTGTACAGTTACCCTTGACTTAAATAAATTTTACATAAAGTTAATTTATAATTATGAAATAATTATTTATTTCCAAATAAGTTTACAAAAAGAAGGAAAACTAAGAAATATTATGGCTTAAGTGCTTCTATGGCTAGTTTTTTAAATAGTCTGGGGCTTAAGGCAAAATCTAAATTATTAAAATATTTGTTAAATATAAATTGTAATCTATTTAAAGGGGCACGTTCACCGGCGCAAGTCCTGCATTTCTCGATGGAGAATGTGCTTCGGACACGCCTAAACGAGCAGTTTCTAGGGACTAAGAAGTTGAGGTGACCCAAGATATCCATACAATCTATTTTGTTATTGATAACGCTATACAAAAACATTACACAAAGCATAAGACGTCTTGAGTCAAGGCTCAACAGCTTAAATTTAGATAAAAGCTGATCATAGTGCAGATGCGAGCGGCAACAACTGTAATTTACTTTACGCAGAAATTTATATTGTACTCTTTCAATAATCGAACTATACTTTTTAAAATAAGGGTTCCAGATTGGAACAGCATACTCTAACTGTGATCTAATTAGGGAACTGTAAAGAGATAGGAATGTTTTGGGTTTTCGGAACATATGTGCACACCTTATGACAAAACCATACATTTTAAATGCCTTATTAACAATTTTATCCACATGGACGTCTAAGTGCAGTTTTGAATCAAGTATCACTCCTAGGTCTCTAATAGATGTGACTCTTTTGAGGGTTACTTTGTCTAAGGCGTAGTCATAATTAATAATTTTTTTGTTTTTGGTAAAGCTAATATAGGTACATTTTGGGAGGCTAAGAAATAATTTATTCCTACTGCAGTATTCCGTAAGCCTATCAATATCGGCCTGCAACATCAAGCAGTCGGTTACAGATACGACACTCTTGAATATTTTTAAGTCGTCTGCGAACATTAAGAATTTGGAGTGAACGAAACATCTGGAAATGTCATTGACGTAGAGAAGAAAAAGCATGGGTCCGAGTATGGAGCCTTGTGGTACTCCTGACGTCACAGTGATCAATTCGGACCGATACCCGTTCACCACAACTCTTTGCGTTCTGTTGGTAATGTAGGAGGCGAACCAGCGCAATAGGTTACCCCGTATGCCATTATATGCCAATTTTTCCAAAAGCAGTTTATGATCCACCTTATCGAAAGCTTTTTGGAAATCAGTATAAACAGCATCAACTTGAACTTGATTATCCATGTTTCGGAATAAGTAATTAGTAAACAGAGCAAGGTTACTAATAGTGGATCGAGATTTAACAAATCCATGCTGTTCTGTTAACAGAAGTTGGTGGAGGGCAGGGTAGATTTCGTTGTGAACTAATCGCTCGAAGACCTTTGAGAGTACAGGGAGAAGTGAAATCGGACGGTAATTTTCAATTTTATGGATATCTCCAGCTTTAGGAATAGGTGTTATGAAGGCGCATTTCCATGTGCTAGGAAAAACACCCTCCTTCAAACATCTATTGTACACGACAAGCAGCGGCTTGGCGATTGAGTCACATGTTGATTTTAAAAACACAGGGGGTATTCCATCCGATCCAACCCCCTTAGTAGTGTCAAGTGTTTTTAATGCCTTAGACATATTGGCACTAGAGATGGTAACATCAGCTAAGACGCTGTCACCGTCTGCGAATTCGTGGGACAAATTCTGCTGCCATGTTTCCGGATCGAGTGTTGTTGGTTCGAAGACAGAAAAGAAAAAGTCGGAAAAAAGATTACAAATCTGTGTAGGGTCGCTTGAGTGTATATTCTGATAATACATGTCAGATGGAATGCTAGATTTTGTGCTACGATTCTTGACATATGTCCAGAAATATTTTGCATTACGTGATATATTTTCCTCAACATTATGAATGTACTCTTTGTACAACTTAGAAGACTCCGTTTTAAACCTCCTACGATAGATAGAAAAGATTTCATAATCAGCAATATTTTTATATTTTTTCCACCTACACCATACGCGATCTTTATTTTTAAAAATATGTATGAGTGAGGGAGAAAACCATACCGGAAAACGAGTGGATTTAGGTTGCTTCAAAGGAACATACGCTTTTATGATTTTGTGAATTTGGCTGTAGAAAACATCGACTGATTCTTGCGCAGTGAGCCCAGATAAGAAATTATCCCAATCAATGTTTTTGATTTCTTTATTTATCAAGTCATAGTCAGCCTTAAAGAAGTTGGGTTTAGGGGATTGCAATTTATGCAAATGCTTGATCTTAGTTTCAAGTATAGTATGTGCGCAAAATGGAGGATGATGTGAGTCTGGCGGCAGTAAGGGTGAACAAATAGACACGTCAGTGTCTACGTTGGATAAGAAGAGGTCAAGAGTGCGACCAAGCTGATTTTTGTTTTTGTTAAATTGACGCGCATTTAGAGTATGCATAAAGTTTGATAAACTGCGACCCACCGATCCACCCCCCACGATTGAAGCAGAACTGTCCCAATCTATTCCGGGCAAATTATAATCACCCAAAATGTAGAATGTGTCGATAAGTTCACTATTCAGGATTTCCAGAAGTGAATCAAAATGGATTTCATACATATCTTCAGGAGTACGAGGAGGAAAATAAATGACACTGACTATGTGTTTCTTCTTAGAACCTGACGTATTCAGAGATACAAGAACTTGTTCTGACATACAAGCATTGAATTTGAAATCTATTCTATTAGGTTTAAGCTCTTTGCGAACCGCTATCAAGACACCCCCGCCCTCACTTTTTTTCGTGGCTAGTCGATCACGATCGCATCGAAATACTATATAACGATTGTCAATTAACTCAGCATCGAATACTTCAGGGACCAACCACGTTTCAGTCAAAACTATGATATCGTATGAGGAGGACAGAATATTCATATACAAAGTATAGATTTTTGTACGAATTCCACGGCAATTTTGGTAGTATATACATAAATTTTTATTCATAAACGAAATAAATCAAACAACAATTCCATTTTGATTTGTGACATATTTCCAACAAATTAATATTATTTAACCCAATGCGCCAACACAGAATTGACGAGAGAAATATTGAAAAAAATAAGAATAGTTCCATTATTGTACCCATAAAATATTTGTTACAAATGACAAGTAAAGCCAGCCCGCAATCCGCCCCACAAACAGCAATACAAAGAATCAGCCGCCCTATAATAAATATCTCCATATAATATTTATCACAAAAATCAATAATAATAATATGTATGTTAATTAAATCATTACATACTTTCTTACATATTTTCCTGTTCTTGAATATGAGAACTGCGCTTACAAATATGTTTTTCAATATCCTTATCGGACCTAATAGCAATCGCAGGCGCAGTATCGGACTCGCGGACAAGAATAGTTGCGTTTTTGATCCACACATATGTAAATTTATGTTTAAGAGCGGCTTCTCTGCACGAACGAAATAATTGTTTCTTTTTTAGTGTAAGATGTTCATTTAAATAAATACGCTGGGGTGCGCCTGAGATTCCCACTTGATCCGTGTTAAGGTCCTTGCATTTACGATATGCAGCCAGGATATTATCACGATTAGACCTGGAGGAGACTTTCAGTATAATATTTTTAGGTTTGTTATTTTCCTTATTAGGGTGGGGCACACGGTGCACAGACACTATGTCATTTGGCGCAATTGGGTACTTTATAGACTCTCCAATCGATTGAATGATCACCATAAGATTTTCATTTCGCTTTTCAGGTATGTTGCCTATCTCTAAATTACATTGTCTAGCCTGCTGCTCAAGTGAGTCCATTTTAGATTCGAGAATAGATAACGTGTTATGATTGTCAACAAGTTGCAGTTTTTTGGTAATCTCGTCCACTTGCCCCTTAAGATCTCCATTTTCTCCTGATTGGAATTGAACTGAGAGCTTTAAATCTGAGACATCTTGTGACAATGCATGAACTTCTTGCTTCAAATTTGATTGCTCAGCTCGAAGGAAGTTCAGATCTTTTTGAATGCCTGACAGTGTAGTTTTGATGTCATCGCTAATTTTTGCCATGCTGGTCTCCATGCTATGGCGCCATGAATCAAGAGTACTTTTTAAGTCTTGAGTGAAATTCATTAGTTCTGCATGGGTTACCATTTGCTGAGTGGCACAGCTCGAAGGTGGAGCGGCAGATTGGTTCTGCAATGTTGATGCGAGATCACATGACTCTAATTCTACAGATGTATTCTTATGGATATTTTCACACGACATATCCATGGAATCCTCATAAACAGGTAACTGTGTATTCCTTATAGGGGTATTAGTATTGGATTTCTTCTTCTTCTTCTAGTATTGGATTTCTTCTTCTCTACTTACTTACTTACTCCGATGGTTCAGCGACCCAAAGTGTGTCTTGGCCTTTGTCCATTTTAATTGGAATTTTGAATCAGTGTGTAGTGTATATTACGTTGTGTTTGTGCAATATATAGCGTCAAAGTTAAAATGACCTGAGCTCATTTATTAAAATAACTTAAGGAAAACTATTTCGATGGCAATGTTAAACATAACATTATTACATATTTTCCTGGTCATGGGTAATTTGCGATTGATTAAACCTGTCAATCTCTGAATAATATAAATATTTTGATTTAAAAATATACATGTTTGTTGGTTCTCATCAGTCGCAATTTATTGATGTCGATATTTTTATAGGAGTTAGTCTGGACATATTTGAATTTATTAAGTATTCTTCTTGAAAGCTACTTTATAGGTTTACTCGACGTATAGAACTACGATGATTATGGACAAAAGAACCAAATGTTGGATATATGGCTATTTTCTTGTAAAGGGTCTCTTAATAACGAGATAATTCGTCCTCTGTGTTTACAACTAGCCTAGTTTGCTAGTTGCTATTAAGTGTTTAAATGTTAGAAACCTTCAAATAGTATGTCCTAGCATGCTATTATTTCGTGTCTATCTTGACTGTTTTCCCATATTTTATAGTGGATCTATTATCTCTCAAATATTCTTCCTACTCTATCTTCTATTCTTTATATGTTCTTGCAAATTAACAAATGTCGCTCTGAAATGTATGATTTATGTTTAAACGGAGATATTGTGCATTTGTTTTAGTTACTGTATGGTGTAATACTACTATTTACTCATAAATTATTTCTATGATGGTGTTGTAAGATTCTCTTCATGATCTTACTTGTGTAAAATATCATCTTTTTAAATTCTTGTCTGTCGGGCATTATTTCTACCAATTCATTTAGTCTTTTTGGAGTCTACTAGTAGATTTGCTTGTATCTAATAATCACAATTCAAATGACCAGCATTATATAGATGTAGATTATAGAAAGTATCAATGATATTGATTACCGTTTCTTGAGTACAAGTAAGACTAAAAGTATTCTTAGATGACATAATAGTTTTAGATGAATTAACAGAAGCTTAAATAGTTCATCATACTTATATTATCTAAAGAAAGCACACAGTCATATATTTCATTTCTGCCTTTTTTAAGCAAATCTATACTAGTAGTTTTAGTTGATAAAGATTAGTCACCATTACTGCTATTTCTATATATCCTTCCCCTCTACTTCTCCTCATAGGTGAATCTACGCATTTATCTCCATTATCATTCTTTATTTAGTTATAATAATGTGTTCAACTTAAGTCTGACTTATCTTGTCTTGTACTTTCAGCACATCTTGACGAAGAGGAAGGGCATTACCAATGGATCGAGGGTCTGGCGATCTTAATATCCGTCATAGTCGTCGTTATAGTCACAGCGTTCAACGATTACACGAAAGAAAGGCAATTCAGGTTAGTATTGAGTTGTTGCATCAAATTACGTGTCACGAGTACGTTTCACTACTACACAAATAGAAGAATATAGTAATAGAAAAACAAGCGTTCATTCAAATGCGATCACGCGAGCCAACGTTATTGCTGGATAAATAAAACATGCTGGGAATGACTTTACAGCGAAATGTATAGTCATTCGAACTGAGCATGTATTCAGAATTGTATCTGAATCAGTTGAAGATATCTGCTTCAAACTTGAGTTTATGATTTCAACCCCTCATATAATACAGTAGATAATATTATGTGACATTACATTTCTTTCGTAGAATGCATTTCAACTTTTATAAATACTTTTAAGCAGACAATGTTCAAAATATGAGAGGCTTAATACTTGATTGTGGTGATAATTCCTTCATAAATATGTCCAAAAAAAATCCTTTACCAATTCCCATAGTTCGTAGCCCTTTAAGAATATACAGTCGATATGTGAAACCCTTTAATAGTACACGTGCATTTCGCAGCTGAGAGTACGATCTCAAGGACCATACTATTCGTTTAAGTGGCGCAACTGAAAGTCTTTTCAGAGTTAACGTTCGTTCGAAGTTGAAAGAAAATATCCCGAGAAATGTACCGATAGGGAAAACGGAGTATTTACTCTTCTTTGACACAAAACATCTTACAGGGATGAAGTGCTTTCTCGAGTGGAAGCTCTCTCGGCCCTATATGGGCTTGTTTTGAAATGAAATCATGATGCGTTATGGGAAAACGTATATTTTTGACGACTTTGGCTTTTGGATATAAATACTTTGGATTACAATTCTGTATTTCTTTAATTGGCAGTGGCAGATTATGAGATCTACAAATATTGTTAAAGAATTTGAAAGAATGAATATTGAGTATTTTGCCAGCTTTCATTAGTGTAAAACAGCATTCAAAATAAATAGCATCAAATATATGCTATATATGTTAAAGTACTATTTTTTAAACTTCTCCTTTCCGCACAAATAGAAAAAGGCCAGCAACGAAATAGCGCCCGCTTTGATGATCCCTTAAACACTCTTTCAATTTTGTGAAAACTTCACATAAACCATCCACTAAATAGTCCGAACAAACCCTAAAAATATGGTTTGGATAGGTGAATCCGTTCTTGAGATAAAAACTGAAAGCGAAAAATGACACTTATTCATGAAATAAAACTGCTTTCAAACGGATATAATCGAGGTATAATCTACAATCTAAAAGTAGTTTTAATCAGTCGCGTAAACCTGAGAAAATATTATGCCACTTATTTTTATTCATTAGCTTACATTACCCAGTGGCTCTTAAGCTAACATTCTCCATGTAACATTCCAGAGGACTGCAATCTCGGATAGAAGGGGAACACAAATTCGCCGTCATCCGAGGGCAGGAGGTGAAGCAAGTCGGTATAAGTGAGATCGTCGTCGGCGACATATGCCAGATCAAGTATGGTGATCTGTTGCCGGCGGACGGGGTTTTGCTGCAGAGTAACGATCTCAAGGTGAGTTTGACAACTAACTATGTATCTAATTAAATATATATTTTTCTACGACATTCTATCAATAGCACAATTTATAACACATCAGACTACCACAGCTGTGACATTCTACCTTGCCTGTCAGGTAAAATTTCGACAGATTTATACAGGGTGGAATTTAGAAGGGGAGGTACATTAACCGTTACAGTTACAAGAAAACGTTGTTAGGCAACCGTCCCTAACTTTGAGAGATATTTTAATCTGCATTTACAGATTTTGGATAAAGTAACATCCAGCAAATAAAATGCTCGTCGATCCTATTTCATATATGGATCAAAATATTCTATGGGACCCATTAAGGTTTGAATACTACGGCAAAAACATTAATACGGCCAGTATTAATGTTTTTGCCGTAGTTTGCAACTTAGAAAAAGAACAAACTGTGAAACGACCTGATATTTATTTGTGTGGCCGGCCTTGTGTCATGGTATTACAGGATCTTTATCAATCAACCAAAAGATTACAGTAGCTTTTTGTCATTAGGCGGGCGTCAAATTATTTATATTACAAAATCATTCCGCGTGGATTTTGGTTTCCTTACACAGCTTAACATTTAATAGTTATAGCTTAATGCCTTCCTCGACAAATAAACCATCCAACACCAAAATAATTGTTTAGAAGATCTGAAGATTAGCGCGTTACGATAGATTTTGTTCCGAAAACCAACGGCTATATTAAAAATTACCCGGTCTTAATTATATTATCATCCCGGAATGATTGAACTTTATTCACCATTCCCAGTCCTTCGTTCACTCAGTCCCACAGCGGCAGTATATACGCCATCGTAATAATCTCGCACAGGTAGCAATAATTAGTGTATTCGTGTTATCAGATTTGCGCGATAGCGCACTTGCGTCATGCGATACCAGATAACGGGTTATCGAATATCGACAGGTATTATTGTAACACCGATGGGTTTAATGGCGGCGTTAATTGAATATAGAAATGACGGGGATGTTGGTTATAAAATATACAATTGGACATATTTTATTTATTCAATTACCCACAAAAATCAGAATAGATTTGTTTATTACATTATTTTTATTTATGTGTATGGAGAAATACAAAAAAAATCTACTGTGAAATGTATACTTTACAAAATATGTAGGTATGTTTGATTTCGTGTATAGAGCCCTTTCTTTAGCAGTTAACCACGTAGAATACCTGCCTTTTTAACCTACAATTAAAAAAAACACAATCGCATTAATTTCCTAATTCCAATACATCTCAATTTATTGTGATATGATCAAGATCAATAGATTTCAGATTACATATTTCCTAGACTCAATGCAAAAAGTTGTAACAAGCAAACAGCGTAAAGGAGCCTATTGTACTTAAAAAGACAATTATCGTTATCATTTACAATTGGGCCAGATTTTTATTGTTTATCTATAATACATTTGTGCTATTTGAAGCCACATTGCAAAGATATAAAAAGACGTATCACTACTATGTCGAGTGGTGTGGGTAGGGTAGGGCTACCGTCTGCCTAGAATTTCCCTGATATGTAGGAGCCTAGTTAAATTAACCTAATTCTGGGAAACTATTATACTATAGGTTACTATAGATAGGGTTTGGTTAAAATGGCGACCAATTTAACCAGACCCTATCTAGGAGGACGGATTTTTGTAATCGTCTAGGCACTTTGTATCAGAAAGCAAAATCACTACATAGTATAAAACAAAGTCGCTTTTTCTGTCCCTATGTGTGTTGTATGTCCCTATGAACGCTTAAATCTTTAAAACTACGCAACGGATTTTGATGCGGTTTTTTTTAATAGATAGAGTAACTCATGAGGAAGGTTTTTATGTATAATATCATCCATTAAATAGTGGACAAGTACCACGGGCGAAGCCGGGGCGGGCCGCTAGTAAAATATAAATAAAAAAAAATCAAAATCTTTTGATAATTTTTCAAATGCCCGGTATGAAAAATACTTTCGAATTATTAAGTCTCAAAATCTGTGGTAGAAAAAAAATACAGTGTTAGAAATAGACATTAAAACTAATCTAATATATTTTTAGTGCCCGAAAAAAAATTAACATAATCAAATAAGCCCTTTTCATACAAAAGTTTTGCCTGCAACAATATGTTAGCTAATATAGGCCTTTGACAGCCCTAGATAGATATAAGTGATAAAAAATCGTCTGTTGGTACAGTCATACTGCGCCATTTTTATCATAAAATAATTTTGTTGTGTGTATAATTGTTGGGATTGCGAAATGTTACTGTGCAAGGATTAGTTTGAAGCAGATAATGTAATGTGTGTTATGTAAATATTTGGACGGATTCTTTTCATATCTTCTATCTTCTACATGTCTGACATGCCTATCATTATTTGGTTGTATTTAAAATATTAAAATGTAAAAAGGCAAGAAAAATGTGTATGAAGATGTTTCGTATGCTTAAATTATGTATGTATTTGAATAAATACAAGATGCACAAAAAATATTATGGCTCGAGAATTGAACCCATGACATCTTGTCCATGATGTGGTAATACCCATTTCCAGAAAGAAGATAATCGGCTCTGTTGCCTATGTAACAACAAAAATGTATTGTTTGACATACAGTTAGAAAAAATAAATCACGAAAGAAAAATATGCATATGTTCCGAATCGATGGTAGAGTCTTCATTTTGTATATTTCTGATGATACTCGTATGAAGCCTATTAAGCTAATTTAATTTAAAATATTTTAGTTTGAGTTTATAATTTCGTGTCAATACTTATGTAACATCAATAATATCATCAATATGATCTTTCTGTTCATAGATCGACGAGTCTTCGCTAACTGGTGAATCGGACCATGTCAAGAAAGGAGAATCGTTTGATCCTATGGTGCTATCCGGTACTCACGTTATGGAAGGTATGTATTGTAAAAATTAACTAACTTGAAATAACTCTGAGTTCACCCATCAGACATCACGTCCTCTTTTCATCAGAACGTGGTTCGAGGACATTTTGACATGTCATAAAATTAAAAGCTTACTTTTATAAAGTTCTACATATATAAGGAACTAGAATACTAGACAAAATTATTAATGTTCCACCAAAATTGGGCAAAAAAATATAAATGACCCGCCAAAATATTTTATGGTGGGTTTACTTCTTCGTTAACTGAAGTCTGCAGAATGTTAAAAAAGTCATGTTAATGTAGAAATGAAAAGGTGATTTTTATTTTGAAAAGCTGAGTAGTTTCAAAATTCTAAAGACTACTTCATGTAGAATAGGGATGTTGACACATATTACACTTTCTTTCAAAAAGAAGACGCTTTTAGGCACTTAATGTATTGTTTTGTTTAAATGGTGACGTCATAGTGTGCTATTCCCATACAAACTTCACAGTTTGGATATGTTTTGACAGTTAATAAAAGAAAGTCAAATGACTGGTGGTGTCAACTGCCCTATTGTAGAATAATGTTTATCACCTCTGCTACGTTGTTTCCATAACTTTAAAGTGTATTACGTTAACTGTAGCTGTGGTTTCTGCCACCATTATCAACTATTGCTAACCAACCTTGCTGCTACTTCCAGGGTCCGGTAAAATGCTAGTGACTGCCGTCGGTGTGAACTCACAGGCCGGCATCATCTTCACACTGCTTGGAGCAGCGGTGGAGAAGCAGGATAAGGAAATTAAACAGATGAAGAAAGGTCAGTAATGTACCTGCTTGTATGGTTGCGGTAGCGTAGACTCGTTAGTGAGAGGCGCCTTTACTGTGTTTCGTAGATTGGTTTGAATGATGCGTTGAATAATACTAGCGGCCGCCCGCGACTTCGTTAAGTGGATTTCAGATCCCGTTTTTCGCAATAAAAAGTAGTCTATGTTATTTCTGAGGGTCTACAAAGTGTCGGGGCTAATTGCCACCAAAATAATAAGTATTATTTAGTAAATTGGTAGGCTTATAAAATTTCGGTTAAAAACTAAAAATCTTTATAAATGATGTAACGACGAGAGATTGCGTCGGTAACCTATCTTTTGATTGAAGACTATTTTTGTCAGACTAAATCCAGGTTATAAATAGTTTTCAAAAAGTGAGTATTACCTACAAGAATTTCATGATACAGTTTTTGTTATCAGCCAAGATTGCGATCGCTATCTTAATTGAACAGTTGATAGATATGAAGTAAGTGTACACCCTTATACGTTCCAGTTTCTCATAATGGTTGCTTTTTTAGAATCAGAAACAGTTTCTTGGCAACCCAGAGACGGTACTGATAGAACCGAAGGGTGAAGAGTTATCTGGCGGGCTGGTATGGCGATGCCAGCGGATAGAATACCACTCCGTAACGCATCCGTTGTCATGGCAATCAGGGCTCCTCTTTTGCTTACCATCAGGCAGAGTGAATCTGATATATCGTGACAATAAAAAAACTCAGTGTCTACATTGAGAAAGTAGATAAAATTTCAGGAATTTAAAATCATTTGTCAGTTATGCTTACGACTCCTTGAAAACGCAATCTTAATAATTGTTTAATGTAGATTATTATGAAATCACGTGCTTTGATTACAAACAACTCAATCCGATCGTCCACCGATTACATAAGACGATGGAAATATACTTGCGGTCTAATCACTCGATCAAGATAATGCGAACTGAAATTAGTACAATGCTTGTTACAAAGACTTATCTAAATAGGTAAATAGGTAGTGTAGTAACGCATCGATCAAACTCGAGTATATAATAAGTGTATAATCAGCAAAGGCGCCTCTGTTAGCATATACCAAGCAATAGAGTTAGTTATATACTCTGCTCATTTAGACTTAGATATAGCTTCGCCTGCCAAGGAAATGTGCTTGTCAAATGAAGACTTAAAAGATGTATGTTAGAAAACCCATACCCTAAAATGTAGCCATACATACTAACCTAACTGCTACATTAAAATTGTGACTAAGTTATATCTAGAAATATAACCTGCCTTGCTTATAAATGTACGCTGGAACGCTTAGAACTACATCCGAGAATAATAAACAAAAGTATCCTATCCCTAGATTACTAGAAATATGTTAAGACATTATCTTGTTAGATTATCAATAAAATCCGTAGTACTAATATTGTTATTAATTACTTAAGTGCCTTTATTCCACCTTAAGCCTTATTTTGACCATGGTTGATACCTTTACGAACCTCGGTAAACTAACCAGTCTTTATAGGATTTGACATCAATAATAATAAAAAATCTACATATAGTCTTGTATATGGATCTTTAAACTTCACTTTTTTGACAAGCAAACTTCCACTTAAGGACATAAAATATTAGATAACTCATTAAACTATAATGATACAACGTATATTTATTTTGTCATCGATCGTGCATCAAAATGTCGAACACATATTTTATTCGACTACACATGTTATATACCATTTCCCTACATTTAGATAGTCTAAGAGCTAAATGAGCATAGTATGTGTTTATGCTTCGTTGCATATTAGTGCTCCAGTGACGTACATATGTACCCCCAACCATCGCATCGGGACACCGCACTACCCCCCGACAAGTGAAGGGTTTTATTTTAACGACGGAATTGGTGAAATTTTTGTTATTGAGTCATTTTAGTCGCGTTTAGTCACGAATTGGTGAAATTTGTCTTTTTGAGTCATTTAAGTCGCGTTTAGTTAGAACGACTAAATTGGACTTAACGCGAGTTCTATTGTGTTACACATGTTTACTGCTTGACGATGAGTTGTAAACTTTTGATTTAGTAGCGGCGGCCCGCGACTTCGTCCGCGTGGGTTTCCTTCTATCCCATGGGAGCCTTTAATCGCGATAAAAGTATCCTATCACCTAAGCCAGCTAATAGCCTGCTTGTATACTAAATATAATCAAAATCCATTCAGTAGTTTCAGCGTGATTGACGGACAAACATCCAGACAAACAAACTTTTACATTTATAATATTAGTTTGATAGTAAATATCGAGTTTAGTCCTGTTTAGTCTTTGTTGGTGTTTATTTTTTAAAGAAGACTTAATTATGTAGATATTCACAGCAATAATTTTGGAATAGAACCAATCTCTTTGTCTTTTAATTTGCGCATAAAACAGACACGTTGACACAATTCACTATGGCGGTATTTATGTTCTTTAATGATTCAAGTGTGCAAATGTTTGAGTATAAACTCGCGGTATAATAAAGCAAAGAGTGACTCAAGTTTACCAAGAATGGCACGTTGCACACTGCACTTGAGAGATTGATTGGTGTTGTTTTTATGTACTTTTGCAAGAAAATGGGTTGCATAGAGATCTTAAAAGTAGCTCTATTTTTTGTAAAAAAAATACAGATTGCTGACATTTTTACTGGCTTCAACACCTCAGATTAATTAATCATTGATTTGAGTATAACACATATTTCGTGATGTAGTATAAATTCATTGGACTATCACGACAATTACCTAGCCCCAAACTAAGCTCGAAGCTTGAACTATGTATGCTAGGGAACGGGAAGACATACCTTAATACTCAAATTAAATACAGTCTCGTTTGATTTAAATATTTATATGTTTCACCAATTCCGTCATTTCCTATGAGATTATTTTATTTATTGATATTTGTGAAGTTTGAACCAAATATTATGTTGAGGTTATGGTGATATCATACCCGTTGTTTGTCTTTATATGTTTTGTATTGACTAATTACTGGATTATGTTGTGGGCATGTAGTTTTTAATATATATCCAATTTTTGTATTTATTTTCAGTAGTTTAGATGTGTTAATTATTTACCTTTGGGATCAATAAAAAAAATAATCTCGTTTCAGTTCCATAAAACATGTTATTAAAATTAAACCTTTAAAGCAAACATTTGTAAATGCAATTTAGTAGATCATGTTAAGCATTCATTGTTGGTGAATAAACATGGTTGTGTTGTTATTAACATTTGTTTTAAAACGCTTTTTTTGCTTACCATCAGGTTTTGTCACGTCAAAAGTAAAGTAAAGTAAATATAACAACAAAAACGCACATTTTCAGAATTGCTTATTCATTAACATTGGAAGGTCGTTATACTGAAGGGCAGTGACTTATGTCAAAAGCCTAAGATTCTGTAAGTATAAACACAAGTGACGCGGTGTGTACAAATTTGGAAAAATAAACTAGTCACTAAAGTACTATTATTGTTTAATCAAACCTGATGGTAATGTAATTTAAGTTCTATCATACCAGCAATAGCGTTCACATTTGCTCAAATCCACTCATGCAACTCACGATCAGTCCAACCACGAATGCTTAAGATGTTTGACATGAACCTTACCCCATAGATTTAGCGCCACCTACATTCTAGTGTGATCCGTTCAATGACATCCAACTTTTTTTTTCTCCACCCTCGAAACCCTGGCCTGCCGCACGCCCAACCTACATCTCGTCGATGAAAATAAAAAAAAAACATAAAAAAAATAAACTAAATTAAAAAAAAAACATACACATTGATACTGCATCGTGTTAATGTCGTGTTGACTGCATGATGTAAAAACATATATCCGACCCTGTAAATGTGTATGCTTGTTCGAAATTCAAAACAACGAACGGATTTGATGAGAGTAGAAGCTAAAAAGCAGCAGAAAAAAGAAAACCAACGCAAGAGTCTGACTGGTAAGTAACCTCCTTTGCTAAACCCCGCTTCGACTACCCCGTACACTCAAGGCCAGAGTAATAGTATACGCCTCTGTACATTTGTGACAAACACTATCAAAACTCTTATCTATCCATCTTTTTTTCGTTAAACACTTTCAAATAATCCTTATTTCCTTATTGGCATTTCACAATCTGTTCAATCGATTTCTAATGAAGCTGGGACTCTTATAGTTGGTGAAAGGCTTTCTTATTTTTATAGACGAGAAATAAGTCTCGGGACCAATTATTGTAATTAAATGAATGTTAATGCAAATTATAGATATGCCACATACCCTTTCCTACCCCCTTAAATCGTGGTGTATTTATAAGTTGTATTTAAGCGGCGTGCTAAGGAATTTGAAAGTCATTTCTTGTTACTTGTGTCATGATTTATATTTAACCAAATAAATGCAAAGATACTTTAGATTGGTAAAATCTCTTGTGTTCTGTGTTTGTCACTTTTGTGTGAAACTGTTATATTTGTGGGTTGTGAGTTTGCTTTAATTTGTAGCTTTGGGCTTTGTGAAGGTATACTAATATATCTGTCCTTAAGTGTACTCCGGCGATGAAACACGATGTATAATATTTACTAGTTTTAAAACTAGTATAGCAAATATCTAGTCATGTGCATTGCTGTAGTAAAAACGACTAAACCTACATTAAAGATACATTAAAATCATTAAAGTAAATAACTAAATCAACCCTTAATACAACTAAATAAAAACTAGTTTTCATAGATTTTGTCTTGCATTCGTAGTTTTTCACTGTAGATAACTCTTCTAATTTAAGTGATGACGACCAACTATGACTTTTTCTCTTCAGTAAACGTCTAAAAAGTAATTCTTTCTCTTTCGAAATTTGTAGTAAATGTTGTAAAACTTTAAATTTCACTGTGTATTTGATTTCACGCACTTTAACGTAAACAGTATTGACCCAATTATTTTGACCGAAACAGTTTGGCAGGGATTTTTGCGCTGTTGTTGGTACGACTATTTTTAATGAAACGAATATTTTATGTTTATCGCAAAAAAGTGGTCATTTTGAATGTAATTATTAATAAAAAAAAATTGGAAAAAAAACACATAGAGTATACGGAAATAGCTGTACCGTGGTGAGTCAGAAACAAGACGATGCATTGATTGTAGTGTAACATCACAGTTTTCTTTATAAATTATTCTGGTTGATGATCAGTTCAAGTTATACAATTGCAGATAAGTAACATCTGTATATGTAGTAAAAGAAAAGTTTTGTTAAAATGCTTTTATTTCGTTTGATCAATCATTGACGATTCACTTTGATTACATAAAGAAGTAACTAGTCGTCGTGACTCACCGTTCTTGACATATAACCACTGATTTAAACCAAATCAGCGTGTTCAAAGCAAAAATAGTTTCTTCCAAATTGCACAACGCGCAAAACCCGTGCCTCCCTCTCTTCACAAATAACCAACTCACAAACATCTACAGAGGACGAGCCAACACTGCCAGCGTCGGGCAACAGCCACGGCGCCAACCACGCCGACAACCACGTCCCAGCGCCCGCCTCCGACAAGCCCGCGCCCGAGACCTCGCACAAGAAGGAGAAGTCCGTACTGCAAGCCAAGCTGACCAAGCTCGCCATACAGGTTAGTGCGACCACGCTCTAGCCACGCCCGGCCCAGGCGACCACGTCCCAGCCCCCGAGACCTCGCACAAAAAGGAGAAGTCCGTACTGCAAGCCAAGCTGACCAAGCTCGCCACACAGGGTAGTGCGACCACGCTCTAGCCACGCCCGGCCCAGGCAACCACGCCCGAGACCTCGCACAAGAAGGAGAAGTCCGTACTGCAAGCCAAGCTGACCAAGCTCGCTATACAGGTTAGTGCGACTACGCTCTAGCCACGCCCGACCCAGACGACCACGTCCCAGCGCCCGAGACCTCGCACAAGAAGGAGAAGTCCGCACTGCAAGCCAAGCTGACCAAGCTCGCTATACAGGTTAGTGCGACCACGCTCTAGCCACGCCCGGCCCAGGCGACCACGTCCCAGCGCCCGAGACCTCGCACAAGAAGGAGAAGTCCGTACTACAAGCCAAGCTGACCAAGCTCGCCACACAGGGTAGTGCGACCACGCTCTAGCCACGCCCGGCCCAGGCAACCACGCCCGAGACCTCGCACAAGAAGGAGAAGTCCGTACTGCAAGCCAAGCTGACCAAGCTCGCTATACAGGTTAGTGCGACTACGCTCTAGCCACGCCCGACCCAGACGACCACGTCCCAGCGCCCGAGACCTCGCACAAGAAGGAGAAGTCCGCACTGCAAGCCAAGCTGACCAAGCTCGCTATACAGGTTAGTGCGACCACGCTCTAGCCACGCCCGGCCCAGGCGACCACGTCCCAGCGCCCGAGACCTCGCACAAGAAGGAGAAGTCCGTACTACAAGCCAAGCTGACCAAGCTCGCCATACAGGTTAGTGCGACCACGCTCTAGCAACGCCCACCCAAGACAACCACGTTTTACCGCCAGCCCGCGACGCGTTTCTCCGTGCACAACGCTACAGAGTAGTGTGACTGTGTTTTAGAGAAATTAAGCTAAATTGAACTATATAATGTCAGCGAAACTAAGCAAAAAGCTTAGTAAGCTTAAATTCATGCTATACTTTAAAAAAGACGTAGTTCATTACCACTGCAACTAGCCTATCAAGTTCGTTATATTAGTGACTTTGACCACACGACAGCGAACTTGAATTAAAGACCTTACAAGCTGGCTAAAGGAAGGCGATGATGAGTTTTAGCATTTGATTATGACGCAATAAACGTAAGCATTTGCTTACGTTTATTGCGTTTATTGTGTATTGTGTATCCGATGAATTTCTCCTTGATATTTATCAAGGAGAAATTCATCAGATCGACTAAGTGTCTCGGTAGCTTAGTGCTCAGAGCGCTTGCCCGGATTGCAAGAGGCGCTGGGTTCGAGTCCCGCCTGAGCCCACTGAGATCGGATGAATTTTTATTTGTTTATAATTTAAAAAAACATATAGATAAGTCCCTAGCAGACACATTTTTGGGTATTATCGAAATAACTTCACAGCTATCACACCAAATGTGTTTTAAAAACTACTACTAACCACCTCCTCCCTTCCACAGATAGGCTACGCCGGCTCCACTATCGCAGTTCTCACCGTCATCATCCTGGTCATCCAGTTCTGCGTCCACACGTTCGTGATCCAGCAGAAGCCGTGGAGGGCGGTCTACGTCAACAACCTGGTGAAGCATCTGATCATCGGTGTGACTGTGCTCGTCGTCGCCGTGCCGGAGGGTCTGCCGTTGGCTGTTACGTTGTCGCTGGCTTATTCTGTCAAGGTAAGGATAGTTTGAGGTAGAGTTTAGTCTTAAGAGGGGTAGAGACAAGTTTTAAGATAGGTAGAGACAAGTCTTAAGAGAGGAAGAGATAAGTCTTGAGAGATGTAGAGACAAGTCTTGAGAGAGGAAGAGCTTAGTGAAACTTTCACTCGAATGAGCCGCTTGTCTGGGGAAGTACCGTTACTTCCCAAAAGACCACAAAGATGTAGCACTGCGTAATTGTAGTGCTATGTGTCTGCTGGAGAGTAAGGTCGCCCGAGCTCAATTGGGGAACATGATATTTTTGCAAAGCTAGTTGACCATTTTCTTCGATGATTGTAATATTTTCGTATACACTTAGCTCTTCTATATTCAGGCATTTCATTGATTATTTTTATACTTAGTCCAATTAAATGCTTCCCAGCTTTATGAAGCTTCGGAAAGTTTATGTTTAACTGTTCTAACCTGTAAATTTGTCCAACAGAAAATGATGAAAGACAATAACCTCGTCCGTCACTTGGACGCGTGCGAGACGATGGGCAACGCGACCGCGATCTGCTCCGACAAGACCGGAACGCTGACCACCAACCGAATGACGGTTGTGCAGTCGTACATATGCGAGAAACTTTGCAAGGTGAGTTTAGATATGTTGAAGACTAGCTGACCCTTCCCTGTTCGTACGGGTAGTGATAAAATTTCTAAAATTGGTCCTGTAGTTTTAAGCTTTTTCGTTACAAGCAAAAATCTTTCTCTCTCTTTATAATATTGGTATTAAAGTACAGATATGGACAGTGCCGTAACTAGTCTTTTATGCGCCCGGTGCGAGCTTCCAAAACTGCGCCCCTAGTATCTACCAGTCTGGTCATTTCTGCGCCCCTCCAGGGTCTGCGCCCTGTGCCTGGGCACCGTTGGCACCGCCCTAGTTTCGGCACTGGATATGGACAATAATCTGGTCCGGCACTTGGCGGCTGGACGAATTATTTTAACCTACTTCAAAAATAAACCCTTTCTCAAACAGGTCTAATCGATTTGAATTCGAATGAGACTTAATAAGTCTTTTTTTGTGATTAATAATAATATCTTCAATATAGACAACAACATTTGAATGATTTCAAAAATTATATTTCTCCCACTTGCTCAGAGTTTACTGAAAATATCCTGGGTAACCTGCAAAGTCAGATTACATAAATAGTTATGTTTTACCATATTGCAATTAGTGTTACCCTAAACAGAATGTTATGGAGAAAGCGAATAGGACTTGTCAAAAGCCCGTTCAAAGTTTAAACAGAATGTTAAGGAGAAAGCGAATAGGACTTGTCAAAAGCCCGTTCAAAGTTTAATCACGCATAGATGGGATCGATTTAATTGCTAGAAAAATTATTATTTACTCAGTTTTTCCTGTAAATAATTCGTATTGGTATATTATACTCGTAGCTATGAAGTATAGTAACACTTAAACTGCTAAGTTACTTATAAAATGTATGTTATTAGGTGACGCCAAACTTCCGCGATATCCCGGCCGAGGTTGGCGAGACAATGGTGGAGGGTATGTCCCTCAACAGCGCTTTCACATCCAGAATCATGGTGAGTACCAAATTGTATGACCAATAATTTTCAATCCGACCCAATGTTGGTAATAACTCGGGTGTAGGTAGTACATACTTTGTAACTGTTGTTTTTTTAAAGTTAGATAGATACGTTAAAAAGTAGCAAATCTAATTTAACAGAAGTGATGGTCCTCGACAAACGACTTTAAGGTCATAATCCTCGCATTCTCGCGAAAGTCTCTAGTGAATAAATGATTAAATAAATAAATCCAGTTTGAGAAGATAGTTTGCAAGATCGGCTGTTGCAAGCCTCCTAAGTCGTATAAATAAACCATTTATATATCGACGCTCCCAAAAAATCTGGTAAAATTTTCAAATGTTTTTTCCAGGCTGCTGATGCCGAATTTGATAGTATAAAGTCCATAATAGCCCATTAACGAGTTGGATTACATTGATATTCGATGGTGACATCGATATAATGTCAGTAAAAATTAAAGAATAATTAATTAATTCAATATCCACAGCCACCACAAGACCCCAACGGTCCCCCCATGCAAGTAGGCAACAAGACGGAATGCTCCCTCCTCGGCTTCGTCCTTAATCTCGGCCAGAGTTACGAAGCGATCCGAGACCGCCACCCTGAGGAGTCCTTCACACGAGTCTACACCTTCAATTCTGTTCGCAAGAGCATGTCGACTGTCATCCCTTACAAGGGCGGTTATCGGCTCTATACTAAGGGTGCTTCCGAGATTGTTCTTAAGAAGTAAGTCTAATTATTCCTCAAGCAATGTTCTGTAAGTTGATTGCTTACCGTATAACAAAGGCACAAGGTCTAAATCACCCTGAGGAGTTGTCTACTTTGTCTTCCATTCTTTAGACGTAAGTACCTCTGATCCCTTAGCGATTATCAGCCGTATCACAGGCACACAAAGTCTAAATCACCCGGAGGAGTAATCCGCACTAAAGATAGTTCCCGAGACCATTTTCAAGAAGTAAGTACCATTAATCACCTAGCAACATTCTGACATTCGATTGCCCCCATTATCACAAGCACACAAAGCCTAAAATGTCTCATTTATCTAATATCGTGTCAGTAAATTGTCTACCGTATCACAAACAACCCCGCCATGCAAGTTGGCAACAAGACGGAATGTTCCCTCCTCGGCTTCGTCCTTAATCTCGGCCAGAGTTACGAAGCGATCCGAGACCGCCACCCTGAGGAGTCCTTCACACGAGTCTACACCTTCAACTCTGTGCGCAAGAGCATGTCTACCGTCATCCCTTACAAGGGCGGTTACCGGCTTTACACTAAGGGTGCTTCCGAGATTGTTCTTAAGAAGTAAGTGTCATTCGATTATCAGCCGTATCACAAGCACACAAGGTCTAAATTACCCGGAGGAGACGTCCAAACGAGTCTACACGAGTCCGTGCGTCACCTAGCAACATTCTGTCATTCGATTGTCTACTGTATCACAGAGGCACAAGGTCTATTTCACCCTGAGGAATCCTTCACACGAGTCTACACCTTCAACTCTGTGCGCAAGAGCATGTCTACCGTCATCCCTTACAAAGGCGGTTACCGGCTTTACACTAAGGGTGCTTCCGAGATTGTTCTTAAGAAGTAAGTACCATTATTCACCTAGCTACATCGTGTCAGACTACTGTCTACCGTATCAGCAAGGCACAAGGTCTAAATCACCCGGTGCCGGGGAAATTACCAAATACTATCTATAATTATACATATTATTATATAATATAATATTTTACCCGTTGATATGTTTACTAGGATTTAAGTGCAGGGCATTTTCTTTTAGTAACAGAATTAATTCTTAAACTAGTAATTTGATACAAGGACTGAAATGTTCTATGTCTTCATAGCTTTTATACCGGGTATTTTCCGTACTAACCTCTCAAATGGCTATTAAGTGTAAAAACCGATGATTAATGATGTCCTATTCACATGAATAATGGTTTGCCATCTATCCTCAGATGCGCATTCATCTACGGACACGAAGGTCGTCTCGAGAAGTTCACACGCGACATGCAGGAGCGACTGGTGCGGCAAGTCATCGAACCCATGGCCTGTGACGGGCTGAGAACCCTGTCCATTGCGTTCAGGGACTTTGTGCCGGGCAAAGCGGAGATTAACCAGGTAATGCTCGTCATAGTGTTACTTGCTAGAAAAAAAAGACGGTTATTTATAAAACACGTCATAGTGTCACCAGAAAAAATATTGCTATTTATAATGACAACAAAATATAGATCACCACTTTTTTGCCGTTTGGAAAAACTACGTTACAAGTTTTCAAGCCATAATTTGAAAGGAAAAGCATGTCAAACTTTCAGTTCTGAGGTAGAATTCACTAAGCGCAAATGTCATAATCTCACGGTTGTATCAACGGCGACAGTACAAAGTTAGTACTAAATTCCTACTGTCGCCGATGACACAACCGTGAGATTATGACATTTGCGCTTCGTGAATCGCCCCCCTGATCTTTACTGTAATGTCAGATTGTTGTATCACCGAACTATGATAATGAAGTAATAGGGAGTGCACCTGTGCTTGTGTACTATAAAATGCTTAATCAATTTGTACAGTAGCAAGTAAGATAATTCTATAACAATTTAGTCGACACTTTTACCAAATATTTGAATATATATTTAACGCGTTCTAGAACAATATAGTCGAAACCTTGTTACCTCATTTTTGATAATATATTTAACGCGTACAAATCAATTCAATTCAATGAATATCATTTGTTGTCACTGGTTATTTATTTATTTAAGATGCAGTCTTTATTGATTCAATTCGCCTCCTAGTACAAACCTTTGAAGTTATTTATCAACACCTTAATGATTTATTTTTGATTCTCAGGTGCACATAGACCAAGAACCGAACTGGGACGACGAAGACAACATCGTGAACAACTTGACCTGCCTGTGCGTTGTTGGTATTGAGGACCCTGTCAGGCCTGAGGTAAGACACTTTACTACAATTTTTTTATTTTATTTAGAACTTAATCTACTTAATCACTTGACCACAAAGTTGCCTGATGTTAAAGAACTATGTGGTCTACGATGGAGCGTGCTTGCTCAGGAAAAGCCCGTTTATTCTGGCCTTGAAGAACCCCAAGTCCCATTTTAATATATCTCCATCCCGCTCACACAGATAGTTCGTGTGCGTGATGGAAATATGTGTAAAAGCGTTGGCGAATAATCGACAAAGTGGCATATTGGCTTGCCTTCGAGGAAAGAACTATATAACTGCTAAATGGCGTAACGTAAACCAAAGGGCTCATCAAGTTATACTTTCAAAAAATCGTCCTAACATATGTTGGTTAAGTTAGTTAGGGTTATTTTTGTGACCCTTATTTAAATTCCTCTTGGTAGTTTATATCTCAACATGGTATTAAGCGATCTTGCTTTGTAAGGTTAAAGAGTGAGGGTCGTATCTTTGACAAAATCAAAATAATCTTCTTTGACCTTGACTTGGATGTATCAACATTATAACATTGAAACATAAGTTCAATAATAGTCAATCAAAAAAGCCGTTTGGTGTAATGGTCGAGAAATCGGCTACTACACCAAAGGTCGCGGGTTCGATCCCCGCACGGTACAAACATTTGTGTGCATGAACATGTCTGTTTGTATCGGTCTGGGTGTTGCTATGTATAATATGTATGTATTTACAAAAAAAAGTATATAAGTAATGTTTATCCGTTGTCTGGCACCCATAGCACAAGCTAATGCTTAGTTTGGGCTAGATGGCGCTGTGTGAATAATGTCCAGAGATTTTTTTATTTATTTTAATAATAATATTTATTTATTTTAGACAAAGATCCATACAGGGTTGTTAGTCAAATTACTTATGCTATGTTAGTACATTAAAAACAAAACCAAAAACAAGCAGGAAAAGGATTAGAAAAGTTCAGTTCATGAACTTGAATGTCCCACCCACATGCATTTTAATCCAATGCCTCTGAATGGGACAGTCAAGTGTCGAAAGTTTTAGTTAAAACTTACATGAAGAATTTAATTAAAAAACTTAAATTGCTTTATATGCACTGCATGTACATGTTACTAACCTGACCTTCACCCCCCAGGTACCAGAAGCGATCAGGAAATGCCAGAAGGCTGGTATCACAGTCCGCATGGTGACGGGAGACAACGTGAACACCGCCCGGTCGATCGCCGTCAAGTGCGGCATCCTCAAGCCAACCGATGACTTCCTCATCCTGGAAGGAAAGGAGTTTAATAAGAGGGTCAGGGATACTAATGGCGAGGTGGGTTTAGTCTCTAATCAACGCATACTTGACAGTCCGTGTCATAAATTACATTAAGAAAGGAACGCGCGAATTTCTTGACTATCGATAGTATAAAATGCAGTGGTCATAGTAATAGGGAAACAATATTTTCACAAATGTTTTTGTCATGTGTTGTAGAGCAAAAAATCAAAAATCACCACGATTAATAAGAAGCTTTTGAGTGTCAAATGTGTCAATGATTTTTGAGTCATCCGGCATCATGGCACTGTGGCTTTGAAGTGGTAGTTGCATCCTAAATCGTGAGTTCGAATCCCGGGATCATAGCGTAAATTTTGATTTTCCTTTTTAGGTAGACTCAGAAATTGTTCTCAATATTAAAGTCGACAAAGTTAATATTAAACTTTCTTGACATACTGATATTAGTTTACGGGACTAAACGCGATCTAAGATTATGCAGTACATAAATATACTACCATGTAACGGTGGTGGCAAGCGGACTCGCGTACCGTCCCGTTATCTAATAACAGTGTAGTAATAATATGTACAACGCGCAGAAGCTGTTTTAGGGTAGGTCGCGGTTTGGCGAGGGCCCGGGGCATAAAATACCTATCTATCCTTATAGTTCAGAGTTAAATTAGTCGTAGAGAGCGCGTAGAAATCTCGCTCAAGTTAGAGTTAAAACTGTCACTGGTAACGCGAAAGTCTAAAATCTTATATATTTTTAACAAACTTGTTTCTGTATACAGGTCCAACAGCACCTCCTTGACAAAGTATGGCCGAAGCTTCGCGTGCTCGCGCGATCTTCCCCCACGGACAAGTACACGCTGGTGAAGGGCATGATCGAGTCCAAGGCGTTCGACACGCGCGAGGTGGTGGCTGTCACCGGCGACGGGACCAACGACGGACCCGCGCTCAAGAAGGCTGACGTCGGGTTTGCTATGGTGAGTGGAGATTGTCAGCTATTAGGGGCATATATGGGCCTTTAAACCTCATGTTTAGGAAACTTGGGGCCCCCAGAATCTGATTAAGAGGCCCCAATCGATCGCGGGGCCTCAGTCGATGGCGGGGCCCCAGTCGATGGCGGGGCCCCAGTCGATGGCGGGGCCCCAGTCGATTGCGGGGCCCCGTGCACGTGAGCTTTAAACCCCTTGTTTGGTAAACGTGGGGCCCTCAGAATCTGGTCTAGGGGCCCCAATCGATCGCGGGGCCCCGGGCACGTGCCCATTGGACCCAGTAAGATAGACGGGTCTAATTATGGGCCTTCGGCCCATAAACTTTCAATCTATGTACTACTGTGAGTCTCATGACGTGTGATGGTCACAATGATTGGGAAACACTCAAGAAAGCTATGGTTAGTTGAGTGTACCCGCGTGCTCGATCTTCCCCCACGGACAAGTACACGCTGGTGAAGGGCATGATCGAGTCCAAGGCGTTCGACACGCGCGAGGTGGTGGCTGTCACCGGCGACGGGACCAACGACGGGCCCGCGCTCAAGAAGGCCGATGTCGGGTTTGCTATGGTGAGTGCAGGATCTACCACCCATTAGGGATCCTGGGCGTTTAAAAAAATAATAAAAAAACCCAGAACCTAATCCAGGGGCCCCAATCGATCGCGGGGCCCTGGGCACGTGCCCATTTCCAACGACGGGCTAGCGCTGAAGAAGGCTGACGTTGGGTTTGCTATAGTGAGTGTAGTGATGACTAGGAAACTTAATGATGCGTCCACAATAGGTATAACAGCTTACACCTCTATCATCATCATCATCATGAGCCTATCGCAGTCCACAGTTGGACATGGGCCTCTCCTAAGGCTCTCTACACAGCCCGATCCTCGGCGACTCGTATCCAGCTCCTGCCAACCATCTTGCGCAGATCGTCACTCCACCTTGCCTGAGGGCGTCCTACACTACACTAACCTCGATTAGTTGATTGTTACAGTATCGGCGTATGAGGTCAAAGTCTTACGCACGAGCAGAAACATCTAAGTTATGAAATTATTGTAGAGGTGGCGAGCGGGAGTGTCACACACTACATTATCACATGCACTGTAGTCTTTCCCAAAACTACAGTGCATGTATTTAAGCCCCAAATTAGGGTGCTTTGTGAAAAATGACGTTTGTTATTAACGACTCATTTTACCGGAACACAACAGAAGATGAAGACTTATAATCATCTTCCAATTTAATATCGTCGATTTAACTGTGCTCGGATAGTGGTTATAGCCCCAACGATTTTTTTCATCCCTCCTTCATAATTATGTGCATTTGAAACCCAAGTTGTAATATGAACAGTGGCGTGCATAGGTATTTTCACTTGGTAGGCACTAAAACCATTATGCATAACTAACCCAATACACCGCGCGCTATTTTTTATTTCGACTTTGAAGGCAACTGTAAATGATGTTAAAATAACAATCGATAGCCTTAGGTATCGTTGTCTTGTCAATATCAGCTGTTGTACACAAACGGATTTTAGCGCCATCTATTGACGTGCAGGTAAACTATCAAGTACATTTTGCTCAATTCTTACGTCTGCTGAACGCGAAATAAAAATTTTAAGTAAACTTTTACATTTGCATATCAAAAACATCATATTAACTTCTATAGAGATAACTTTATCATTTTATAGTTAAAAAAATAATGAATACTTGAGAACGCGGTACATTTTAAAATATTGATCGGCTTTTAGCGCCATCTTTTGACGGGCGGACTGACTATCATAACACTAAGATTCCGAAACAAATTCGCGTCTTTTCATTTCTTAATATTGTTAACTTTCTAGATTATACCACGAAAGATAGCTTATAAATATTTTTTTAATTATTATTCGTTCTTGTATCCGTTATTTTCTCTTTAACACTTTTTATATGAATTCTCGCTCGAGGTAAGCATACCTACTTTAGGAAGTAAATACTGCTATTTTAAAAATGTCATTATTTAGGTTAGAATGTGCTTCACAGGGTGACTTCTTAATTTTGTTGCTTAACCCGTCATATCGTATTTTGACAGCTAAGATTGGATTTTTCATAGATGCAGTCCAACTAGTGCCTACCGAGTTCGCCGCTATAGAATGTGCCCGCGTAAAAGTGGAAATTTTGAAATGATGATTGTATTATACTAGTTTTCTTATGATTTATTTTGATTGTTTTATGTTATGAAATTATTCAATACATACAATTTTTCTAAGGTTTTGTTTGTGAATGTTATGGATATTTTTTATTTTTAGTTAAGGTAGGCACTGCCTAAATGCCTATATGGGATGCACGCCACTGAATATGAAAACAAGTCAAGTTAAACCCTAGATAACTTGAATGGTTTATATACTTATTACTGATCTTAAGAATGTTCATCATTTAATCTATGTTTCCACAGGGTATCGCCGGAACGGACGTGGCCAAGGAAGCATCCGACATCATCTTAACGGACGACAACTTCTCGTCGATCGTGAAGGCGGTGATGTGGGGCCGCAACGTGTACGACTCGATCGCCAAGTTCCTGCAGTTCCAGCTCACGGTCAACGTGGTCGCCGTCATCGTCGCCTTCATCGGAGCCTGCGCGATACAGGACAGTCCGCTCAAGGTGAGGTTACTTACTTCTCTCACCCTCACTCTATATCCCTTACTCCATCTCTCTATAGCATCTGGCTGGAGCTTGTGCGATACAGGACAGTCCGCTCAAGGTGAAATTACTTGCTTCTCTCACTCTCATTCTATATCTCTTACTCCATCTCTCTATAGCATAAGGCTGGAGCTTGTGCGATTCAGGACCGTCTGCTCAAGGTAAGATAAATGACTTCTCACTCCACTCTTACTCTACCTCTCTTACTCTACCTCTCTTACTCTACCTCTCTTACTCCATCTCTCTAAAGCATCTGGCTGGACGTGGTCAAGGAAGCGTCTGACATCAACCCGATGACTCATGGTAAAGATCTTGCTTTTCACTTCTCACTCCACTCTTACTCTATCTTTCGTTAGCATCCGTCTGAACGTGGCGAAGCCGGGTCGGTGATCATTAAGGCACTCAAGATGAACATCTCGCTTTTCTCTCTCTCCCATCTCTCTCTTTTCGAGCTTTGTTGTCGGTCTGTGAGTGGCTATTATAACAGCCCCTGCACAGGTGCACGTCGATGAGTAAGTTGAGAAAGTATGGTTAAATTTTAATGATTTTTTTACTTCAGGCATAGGATGAAATTAAGATATGTAGAAGTAATTAATTCTCAAATACTGCCGTTCTGTTCCCGCAAATGAAAAATTCGTTAAATGGCAGTAGGTAGGCTTAGGTTCTAACTGGCATGTGATTGGTGAATTTGGACATGATGTTGAAAAATATGTCAAAATTCACCAATGACGTAGCAGTAAGAACCTCACGCCTACGTATTGCCATCTAGCTGATTTTTCAATCGCAAATTCACCAATGACATACCTAGCAGTTAGACCTCACGCCAACGTATTGCCATCAAGCGGATTTTTTAATCACAAACACCCTCATTGTGTATTAGTCCAAAGAACGAAAGAAAGAAGTGTAGTGTAAGATTATACCACGATTATATCCGTTTAAAAGTAGTTCTATTTCAGTAGTCCAAAGAATTTATTTATTAATTTGTAACGTCTTCCCCAGGCTGTGCAAATGTTATGGGTGAACCTGATCATGGACACGCTCGCGTCTCTCGCCCTGGCGACGGAGATGCCAACTCCGGACCTGCTCCAGCGCAAGCCGTACGGACGCACCAAGCCGCTCATATCTCGCACCATGATGAAGAATATCCTCGGACAAGCGCTGTACCAGCTGTTTATTATATTCTCCTTGCTGTTTGTTGGTTAGTATATGCTTTGTTTAATATATAAATGTATGTAGTTGTTCCAGTCCTGTGCTAGATGTAGGCCTCTTCCAGATGAGCCTTATAGTGGAAACATCGTGTTTTGCACGCCTAGAAATCCTGTTAATATGCGTCTTCCTGCGAACGGGATCAATACCATGTCATTTCTTCTGCACGACGAAGGATTGTGCACTTGAGATAGACACAAGACAGAATAAATTGTATGTGAATATTTACACATGTATCTTTATTTATGGGAGGAATTTATGGGATTTATGGGAGGGATTAACTTTATGACCCTTATCCTTAAGGTCCATCACATCAATGGATGTACATTGAAGCATATGTGGAGGCCAAGCCACACGATGTTTGTTGCCATTTTATGCAATGATTGAACGTATTTGGAATGATTGTATTTAGTACGCCTTTTGTATCCTATTTCGTCGTGTAATGAAGGTTAAATATAAAAATCTAATATGTGATTCTCTTTCCCCAGGCGACCGACTGCTGAACATCCCGTCGGGCCGCGGGCAGCAGCTGAGCTCGGAGCCGACGCAGCACTTCACGATCATCTTCAACACGTTCGTCATGATGACGCTCTTCAACGAGATCAACGCGCGCAAGATCCACGGCCAGAGGAACGTGTTCCAGGGACTCTTCACCAACCCCATCTTCTACTCTATATGGATCGGGACTGCGGCCTCGCAGGTACGTGTCGTCATCATCATCATCATGTCGCAGCACTTCACGATCATCTTCAACACGTTCGTCATGATGACGCTCTTCAACGAGATCAACGCGCGCAAGATCCACGGCCAGAGGAACGTGTTCCAGGGACTCTTCACCAACCCCATCTTCTACTCTATATGGATCGGGACTGCGGCCTCGCAGGTACGTGTCGTCATCATCATCATCATGTCGCAGCACTTCACGATCATCTTCAACACGTTCGTCATGATGACGCTCTTCAACGAGATCAACGCGCGCAAGATCCACGGCCAGAGGAACGTGTTCCAGGGACTCTTCACCAACCCCATCTTCTACTCTATATGGATCGGGACTGCGGCCTCGCAGGTACGTGTCGTCATCATCATCATCATGTCGCAGCACTTCACGATCATCTTCAACACGTTCGTCATGATGACGCTCTTCAACGAGATCAACGCGCGCAAGATCCACGGCCAGAGGAACGTGTTCCAGGGACTCTTCACCAACCCCATCTTCTACTCTATATGGATCGGGACTGCGGCCTCGCAGGTACGTGTCGTCATCATCATCATCATGTCGCAGCACTTCACGATCATCTTCAACACGTTCGTCATGATGACGCTCTTCAACGAGATCAACGCGCGCAAGATCCACGGCCAGAGGAACGTGTTCCAGGGACTCTTCACCAACCCCATCTTCTACTCTATATGGATCGGGACTGCGGCCTCGCAGGTACGTGTCGTCATCATCATCATCATGTCGCAGCACTTCACGATCATCTTCAACACGTTCGTCATGATGACGCTCTTCAACGAGATCAACGCGCGTAAGATCCACGGCCAGAGGAACGTGTTCCAGGGACTCTTCACCAACCCCATCTTCTACTCTATATGGATCGGGACTGCGGCCTCGCAGGTACATGTCGTCATCATCATCATAATCATCAAAATTTAAAGTATTCAATGATGAAAATATGCATTGCTCACATTTTTTACTCGAGCTCTATTTTGCAGCTTTTAGCGCACTTGGCCTGCGATTGCTAAGTAAAGAACTTATGCATTCATGAGATAATTGACCGTTTTGATCGTGAAATTGTTTGACTTCGAGCTCCTCCGTGCTTCGGAAGACACGTTAAGCCGTTGGTCTTGCGCCTGATCTCTCTACGGTCGTGTCAGATTGCTGTCCCACCGAACTATGAGAGTGAGGGAATAGAGAGTGCATCTGTGCTTGTGCACTCATTTGTTTGTTGATGGTCGTGATACTGATCGTAAGATCGGCCGCCATGGTCGAATACGGCCGGAAGAGCATTATTATTTTTTCGTATTTTTTAGCTGTCAATGATTCAACTAACCATTCACCACTTCATTTTTTTTTTAATGTCAGATACCTGTCATTTCAGATTATAATAATAATAAATATAATATACACCATTTTAAGCATTAAATGACTTGTCTAACCCTCCATCCCTTCATTTCAGGTGGTAATAGTCCAATTCGGCGGCATGGCGTTCAGTACCGCCGGGCTGTCGATAGACCAGTGGCTGTGGTGCTTGTTCTTCGGCGCCGGGACCCTGGTTTGGGGCCAGCTCGTCACCACCGTGCCCACAAGGAAGATACCCAAGACTCTCACGTGAGTACTGAGTACTGGGGAAATGTGTGGCTGTGATAATTTAAACTACTTAAGTTAGACGCTTGTTTGGCATGCAGGTCCCTTAGTAAACTTGATGCGTAGTTGCAAAAGGCTATTGCACAATTCCCACGGGAACCGGAGTAAGGGAAAAAAACATTTATATCATGAAAATCGATATCCACGTATCCATAATTAAAAGGGGACAACGGTATGTCACACTGACGTGACGTCGAAAGTACATCCGACGAACGTCACTATTAATATGTTGTATTTTCGTGAGCTCGGTAGCCTTGTGGTAAGAGCGCCGCTTCACATGCATTAAGTGGGCGGTTCAAATCCAATCAGGCAGCTCTGGATTATAAAAAATCTATGTGCGTAATTTCATAGCTGTACGGTGAAGGAAGCATCGTGAGTGAACCTGCACTACGAGAAAGCAAACCATTTCATTGAAATTGCCAAGAGAGTTGTTGTGTGTTTCATTTCATACAATGATACGAGTAATGAGAAATACGACTGAAGGAGGAATAAAGTTAAAATAAATATGTACGTTTGCATGAAATGTCATCAACCAAAGATGGCATTTTTGAAGGTAAAAATAAGCATCAGCCTATTAATGTCCCAACGCATGGCAAAGGCATCTATCATTAGAAATCATTTTATAATTACAAATGCAGATTTCACCACGCTCACCAAATGTGATTGTTGATCACAACATACCGAATTTTTGCCCGATCCGGGAATCGAACCCATTACTTCGAGATCACGATCCGGTACATAAACAACGAAACCAACGACAAGTTTCAAAAAGAGCTACATGTTTTTTTTGCCTCTTAACTTTCAAAGCTTAATAAACGTTTCATCTGAGCATAGCGTAATTTTTCAGCTGTATCAAAAGAAAGACTACTTGTCAGTGTCCCACTACTCAGTCGGGGACAGTCGTTATTGTCGATAATGACAGTGACAGGTTAGAGGTTTACTGTTAGCGTGAGAATTTTTGATACGCCCGTGAAATATTACTAATATTTGGTAAGATGGCAGAGAATTTGGTTGCTAAATGGCTAAAAAGCTTAGTGGAACTTCCACTCGAATAAACCGCTCGTCTGGGGAAGTACCTCCACCTTACAAAAGACCACAGTATGTAGCACTTCGTAACTGTTGTGCTATGTTTCTGCTGGTGAGTAAGGTTGCCAGAGCTCAGTTGGGGAGGGTATGGGGTTAAGGCCGGCAACACATCAACGATACCTCTGGTGTCGCGGATGTCCATGGGCGGCGGTGATTGCTTACTATCAGGCCATAAAAAAGAAATTGTTGTGTATTTTATTTCGGAGAATTTAATATACGTTTGAATAACTTTCAGGTGTGATTTTACTTTCGTTATCAGTTTAATTCATCTTTTGAGTGTTAAAGGAGCTCAGAAATCAAAAAAATTGAAACTATGCATCCTCTTTCTTCTGCCATATTGTTTATTTTAAAACACATCAAACTAACAACATATTTTCATACGTCAAAAATGTCTATCTCTTACATCCTTTGTGAAATTTTACTGGCGTTTCAAAGGTTCACTCGCACAAGTCATTCAAATTCAACTCTTAATAATGTTCCAAGTACAAAGTTGACGTTGACTAAGTTGTACAAAGTAGCCACATTTGGGATCATTGCACTTATACTATCTTACATTGTACTAGCGCCACTTTTGTTGATTCATTTTTTTTTACTTCGAAGTACCGGTACATTTGTTTATATTTTGTTTGACCACTAAAGTATTTATATACTCGTCGTTTAGAGATTATGAATAGTCTTTTGAGAGTAATATACTTTTTTACATTTTTATTTTTTTTCTATCCGAATTCTCTACGTATTACCCCTTTTTATTCAATCTAAAACGATTGCGGGTTAGGTTCCTACGATTATCACCTTTGAAAATACATACCAACGCATGTATTAATCCCTTTATCCTAAGAAAAATATTTCTTCTCACTAAAAATATAATCACCTCACACCAAAGTCTTCATTTTAAAAAGAATTGTTATTTACTTTAAATTGTTCCTTAATTATGAACTTTTGTCACAGATCACAATGAAATAGTACTTTGTAACTGTTTTGTTATGTTTCTACTGGCGAGTAAGGTCGCTAGTGCTCAGATGGGGAAGATTTGTGGTCTTAAAGGCAGACAGACAACGCATCTGCGACCCTTGTACGGTTGTTGATGTCCATGGGCAGTGATCACTTACCATCAGGCGATTCTCTTATTCGTTTGTCTATATAAAAAAATAACGTGTCATTCCACGCATTCCAGTTGGGGACGAGGTCAGCCGGACCAAGAGACGATCCAACCAGGGCCGGACTACGACGCCGACTTGGACAAGAAGCCGCGCGCCGGACAGATTCTCTGGATCAGGGGCCTTACGCGACTGCAGACTCAGGTATGTACTCAGACGGACGCGGGACACGACGTGACAGTACACGGGTGAGGGGGCGTGGCTAGCGGCTGGGGGCGGGGTTTGTCGCTTGGTAGGTGGGGTTTTGTTTTTACACAAAAGAAAGTGTTTTAAACTTTTTCAATTATAAAATAAAGTTTTACAATATTTAAATAAAAAAAATGTGTGAGTTTTCCGAGTATTACAACAAGGTAGTATTTAATTAAGGTTCTCTTGTTCTATGTAGTTTTGATTTTAGGTACACAAAAAATATAAAATAACAAATTCACACAGTAACAGTATTAAAAAAAAAACCTTGAAGATATGACAAAGAAGATATTTTAATTTCGCATCTATAAGAATTTGAAAAAACATCTTGAACTAAGTTCAATCAAACAAAATAATTGTGTAAAAATAAAATGGGACGCAATTATGTGGGGGCGAAGGTTTAAATAAAGAGTAATAGAGAGATTTTTAATTCTTCTATGAAAAAAGTTAGTTGCTTCTTAGAAGAATTAAAAATATTAATTATTTTCTATGATTTTTGAAAGTTCAAATATTTTTGATTGATATTCCGCTAGCCACGCCTATAAGGGATATTTTGAGACGAATAAGTTTCTGAAATCTTCAAATAAAAAGTAAATATTTTGGTTATTATTATTACTCAGTCTTTGCTCGTTAGAAATGAGTTTTGCCAGTTATACTTTATTTGAAAATTGTTGCCATTTATCAAATTTACAAAAAAATAATCTCGTTTAAAATAACAATTGATTAACTTACCATTAAGTATCGGAAATAATATCTTGAAACTTATTCGTCATTTGGGTCTCTACACACAAACACACAATATAAAAGCTAACGTTTTAAAAGTACATTAACTCTTTTATAACGTTACTTTATTCGGGGTCTGTGTTATTTCACGTGCAATGTGCTAAAGTACATTGATTTTGAAATAAATGTTTCTGGAAATTTTTGTGTTGGGGCATAATTTATTTTCCCGACTTGTGACTGTTGGTATTGTTAAACATAAGTTTAATAATTTCAACTGTTGTTTGACGGATCTGGGTACACACATACAAAGTTGAATTCATACCTGAAGTTATCAATTTTCAGGTATGAATTTTCGTATAATTAAAGAAAGTCGGGGTAACGTAATGAGTTGATTTTATTTACTAAGACTGATTTAAATGATTATGAAGGCTGATTAAGATTAAAAAAATTAGTAAAACAAAAGACTGGTTATTTATTAAGTTTATAAAACCGACTTTCTTTTATTACAAAAATGTTGCCAGTTGTAAGAGTTCTAAATTTTCTTACTACCTCTGTTATGGCTCTAATTTCGCCACATAGTTAACTAAAACTTAATGATACATTTAATGCTGGCAACATTTACCCGTCATAGCTGCTGTCATCATGAAAGAAAGAATTGGTATTTCAATAATAAATCATACTTTATGATGGCAATACTATGACTCTTACGGGTTTCTAATTGTTTCTGTGAAGGCTCGACATTGAAAATGTTCTTCCATTGTGTTCAAATTCGACCTATCACAGTGGCAAAGTGAACATTTAATCATGTGGATATTAAAATATTGATATTAAAAAATGAATAAATAAAAAAATACATAGGAGTGGCAGATAATGTTCGTGTTTACGAAAGAGGGATAAGTTTTGAGTTTACAGCTAATATATAAAAATAGAAACAGCAATGTCTTCAGGTCAACACTGCGGATACCTTGGGCATCCTAACGCTAAGTTAACGATTATATTGTCCATTTATATATTATACTTTTTACTATTTTTGCATACAAAACGATAAATACCACCATTTTCAAATATACTATGCATCCATTAGAAATAATCCGTCATAGAACGATAGTATACGCTGAATCATTTGTTATTTACACATGTTTTGATTTATCCGTACAGTAAGCCGGATCATTAGATTGAAATACGATATAATAAAAAAAAATTATATATATTTTATACACAAATAATTTTTCGATGAGAATATCAAACTTTCCAAAATATCTTACGTTGTTTATTTTATTTTTTGTTTATGTTTATTTTCCTTTTTCATTTTCCTTTTTACGTCTTAATACTTTTGTTTCATTCTCCTATACTTCAGTTCTTGTTGGAGATTTTATTTTAAAACCTACACAGAGAAACACTTAACAGAGTAATTAGTAGTTGACGCTATATTATTTTGGCCCATACTTAACGTAGAAAAATATAATTGTTCGGTCACTAATTTTGTCAGCAACTTTTAAATTCACAATCATAAATAATTTATTTTGAATAAAACATACGAAATTGGCAACCGAACAAAAGCTATACTAGAGATTTTATTTCCAAAAAAAATATACTATACTAATTAATTTCTCTTAGAAGCCTGGTTTCATGACATTTATCTATCAGTATTACTATATCGTGTTCTTTACGAATCTCTTTACATATATTTATATCTTCACCGCTGTCATATAATATATAATATTCGTATGTATGTATTGTCATGAAACCGAGCGGCCCGTTAGTCCAAGCGCGATTGCATGCATGCTGCAAACGCGCCAGTCTGACGCTTCCCTTTCAATTTAGTTAACTTTTTATTTAAAATATTAATACCTGAGTTGACTGTACGCCCCACCCTACCCTATTGGCATGCTTAGGCTGTGACGATGTTACTTATCCCTCGTATGTACCCTCAAACAGTGACTATGACTTCCCAATAGAACGATAGATGTTATATTTATCACTCAACATAACCACATCGCGGTATGAATATGACTCTCTCTCTCGTCTCTTTCTCTATCTGTCTTTTATTTACTCTGAGTCATACTGACTGTTTGATTTTTTTATTTAATTACAACTTCTTAATTTCTGATTTTTTGTCTGTTTTTTGATTTTACTGTTTTTTATTTTTTAAGAATAGTGGTTTTTATTTTTGCTTGTGAAACGCCAACCCGTTACATCCTCGCTACTGATCCAACGCAACCCGCTCTGTTTGTGAATGAGGCCGTAACGAACCCGGGACGGCACGCCGTACCGACTAACCGTTGCCGACCAGAACAGCAGTAACAATCAGTAACATTGCCCGATCTGAACAGCCGTTATGTTTTTAGTCATTAATTTATTCATTTATCGTACTGGATTGTGTTCAGTTACTGCTGTAGAATGGAACGTTTTATTTGAGTGTGGAGTGGATTTTCCTTGAGTATTTTTTCATAAAAAAAAACACAAAAGATATAGTTGCGTACACACGCGAAGGCATGCCGTGAGTTCTCGCGAAACTAACACTAAAGTTAACCTCTTTTCGGTCGAGTCTCTTTTCCTTTGCCGTTGTGTTGTCTGTGTTTTGTTTTTTTTAAATAATTTTGTGTTCGATTTTTTTTGTTTTGTGTTTATTTTTTATTTTTGTTTGTGAATGTTGTCCCCTAGTGGCGTGTTATGTCGGGGTGTGTTGTCAATCGAGGGTAGTAAGCGTCAAACTGGGCAGTCGGGTTCTCTTCAGTAGTGGCTTGCCTTGCCGTTGAAACGATGCCTTCATTGTATTATTTTGCGTTTAGTTAGGCTTGTTGTAGTGTCCTTATGTTAATGTATATAGCGGTAAGCTACGCGACTGCTCTACCGGTGAGTATAGTAGATCGTATGAAGAGTGTTTCATTAATTTTTTTATTAAAACAAAAAAAGTATAACCCGTGAAATTTAGATTCCGTTAGCTTCCTAACGTTTTTGTGCTATGCCGTCGTGGGAATACGTTTTTAGAAGACAGTGCTTTAATAATTAAGTAGCTTTGAATTTTTTATTATTACCTAGTTTATATCGCTTCGAAATGTTTCCAATTCCTTAGGTATACTAGTGCTGCGACACGTATTTCCACGACGGTATGCTGTTTATAAATCGTGAACCGTCCTTGGCTCCTAAAAAGTGAATGTTTTAATAAAAAAAAACGAACTAACTGACATGGCATGGTAGATGTTCCTAGTGTAAGTACTGTAACGTCAGTGGACGTCGAGTGACGCGCCGCGGTAGTCGCTCCAAGGTTAGGTCCGGTCTAGTCCTATCCCATAGGTCTCCCTGCGTTGCCTAGGTCTAGTGTAGTCGGTCGTCCAGGGTAGCTAAAGACTTGATCCCGATTATTTTATTTATCGTTTGACTCTCAGTTGTTTTTGTGTTGTTTTTATTCATTTTCCTTTTTGGGTTGTGTCACACTTCTGGTCATATTCGCCACGACACGATCACACTTTATGACACGATACACAATGTTCCTGTTTTTTTTATTGTTTTTACTTAAGGCTCTACTTCTGTGTTGGCCTGCTTAGTGCGACAGATGTGGGACAGGGCGTGTATCCTATACGGGACATGGTACATGACCTCACGAATAGTATAATGACGTCGTAATTGTATTTAAAAATCGCGTTTTTATGTAGCCAAAGTGGGATGTTAAAATTTCTATTGTAAAATATCTGCTTAAATATTTTTATTAAAAAGTAACTAGGCTTTTTTAAATTTTGTTTCGTATATAAGTATTGAGACTGTCTTTTTAGTTAAAAGACAGTTGTTGAATAGGAAACTTGTTGCTTCAAGCTTATGTTATAGTAATAAAGTATTTAGGCTTAACATCTTCTCATAGACTAAGATTTTATTTATTAAAATTATAAATGTGAATTACTCGATACCATAAAATATCTATTAAGTTGCAATAAAGTAAAATTAACCTTTCGTCTGCTTTAAAACAGTACCATTCGGAATAACCATCCGTTTATATCTATAACTGGTCTGGGTGAAAGATCATTGACGTTGCCCTCCCCCCCCCCCATAACTAAAATAGATGAATGATTAATCAACAATACAATAAAGTTAAATCCTGGATGAAAGATTAACCATCCGTACATTAACGTTAAATCCCAGTTTAATTTATTAGTACTTTCCCGCGCCCGTACCGTGTAAACTACACGGAACACGGGCGTGTGACGTCATCGCCCCCTACGTACACGTGCACTATCTATAGTCACGGTACATACCAGCTGTACTATTCATAGTCACGGTGCGGTGTTAACTGTCAGTGATTCCCACATCTGCAGCACGGCTAGCAGTGGTAAAGCTAGGGTTGGCATTAGGACGGTGTCGAATGGGGCGTCGAGCCGCGCGTCGTTGAGCGATGTTGTTGGCAGCCGAGGCCGGTGCTCGAGACCGAGGTGTAGTGGCGGCCGCGGCGGCTGGCGGCGCGCTGCGTGCGACGAAAGCTGACGGTACCCGCACCCCTAGACGTCCCGTTGTAATAAGGCAGGAGAGTTGCCAACGGATTTTGGATTTTATCGCGGAGTATTAGGGTGTTATTTCCTACTTACGAAATTAAGTTTCTTAAAATCTTCTAGTCACAGCATTCGAACATTAATTTAAAAGTTTTTTTTTTCAAATTTGCAAGCTTCATCCAAGTTAATTGATAGTGAACATGTGGTCCAAATATGGGTCTAACAGGTGCAGTAAGCAATACTGTTATGAGTTTTATAAAACATATATTGTCAATATTACAAATAGAGTTTTATTGAATGATACCAATCATAGAATGGAATAATAACGATAAAGCTACTTTATTTTGCACCTAAGACACTTGATGACTCAATATGAGAAATCCAACTGGATCTCAAGATATCAATTCAAAATTGTTTCATGATAATGTGATACTTGTTATGATACATTTTATTTTACACTCTTTCTTTTATTTCTTCTTACTAAAATCTCATTACAAATTCCAGAAAATAATTCTTTAGTACGAAATAACAAAAAAATATTAAATTTTAATGTTGGCAACTCTACTTTACCCCCACCCCTCCTTCCTGTAGTAACCCGTCACACAGTGGCGCCAAGCGCCCGCGGTGGGAGAACGACACACTAAACTCCCGTCGTATAACAGGGAAATATCGATTAAACATCTGATAATTATCGCAATACTCAGTACTACTTACTAAAAAGGGTTTACGGGGTTATTTTATTAAGAAGGAGAAGAATTAAATCTATTCTTTAGCTATTAAAAGAAATAATCGGTTAAATCGAGTGAATTATCGGTTTTGTCGAGTTGATTATCGGTTTAATCGAGTTAATTATCAACTCAATCGAGTGAGTTATCGATTAAAATCGGGTGTATTACCGCTAAAATCAATTGAATTATCGGTGAAATAAGCACTTTTTAAAGTTCCCAAGTAATAAATTATATGATTTTTCATTCTTTACAAAATAACCAAAACTGTAATGTAGAAATTCTTGTAATCAGTAATTTCTAAATGTAGAGCCTATTAGCAATTAATTCAATAGCAATAACAATTTGTTCCACATATTGATCTCAATGATAAGATACGCCAAAAATCGTAATCACCTAAAGACTAAACTTTATATAGGTGTTTACATAAATTGTCTGTCATGTTTTAATTTTAGAACAAAAGTCTATCGAAAAAAAAATAACCCTTGTTTGTTGCTTATCTTGGCGGGGCACTACCGTGCTGTAGCACGAATATATAAAGAAGCTATTTTATTTTCTTGATTTTGTCGATAATTCTAGGTCTTCTGTTTTAAAAGTTTGTTGTGTTAGGTTCAATGGCTCGCCAAGGATATTGATGGAACATCTTACCTCGTTCTAACTGGGTACTGGTGACTAACACTTGTTTTATCGTAGAATTGTGTTCTGTAGTCGGGTCGGGACTAATCCACTTGTGAAAGGATTGACTTGACCGGGTAAATATTACTAACATTAATTTGGTTTCTTAAGTTTTCAAGTTAGAGTCTCTTTTCGAATAAATAGTAATGAAATTAGAATCAAGTTTACTGAGATTAATAGATTTTTCTAGAATTGGGGTGTTGTGTTTGTTCAGACATTCAATTGGAATTAAATCTGGTGCTGATGTTCAAACGTAATGAAATCAAATCGTGTCGTTCCCTCGCCGCCAGCGCTGTACTAGCTGAGTTCTCTCGTGTCATGCAACCACGCGCCCCGTAGCTCCTCCGACGAACAAACGAACACCCCATCACGTCCGTTCACTCGTTCTGTTGTTCATTCAGCACCGTCTCGCCGGCGCGACGGCGGCACCCGGCTCCGACCGACATGCGAATCGATGTGACCCCTCCCGCTTTGCGATGCTCCACCTAGGTCGTAGCACGCGGTAGACTCGCTAGCACCGTAGGGTAGGCGCGCGGGCGTAGCTGCATGCGTAGCGGACCCGCGGCCCGGCGACTCTGAATACAGACGCGGGACGTCCACACCACACTCGAATAGGCGCGGTCGCCGGCGGTCCCGGCGCGGGCGGCGTGGGTCAGGGCGGCGGCGGGCCGGCACTGGACGTGTTGTTGCTTGCAGCTGCGCGTCGTGCGCGCGTTCAAGTCCACGCTGGAGGACCTGGAGGAGCGGCTGTCGGCGCACAGCGCGGCCGGGCTGCGCTCGCGCCTGCGCGCCGCGCCCTCCGACATCGCCTACATCGACGCCGACGACGTGCCCGCCGCGCCCACCAACCGCACTGAGACCACCATATTCTGAGCCCACCACACACACACACCGACCACCCGCCCCGGTCGGCGCCGGCGCGAGCGTCGCCGCGCCCACCCGCGCCCGTGTCGTCGCGCCGTCGCGTCGCGCGGGCGCGTCCGATACGCTCGACTTGTAAGGATGCGCTCCTAGGGAGACGGGCTCCGGTGTGCCACTTACCGATGCGGGTCGAATAAAGAATAAAAATATAACAAATCTCATTTCTTTTCTGTGCGTTAACACTTAATGTTACTTAAGTAATCACCGGCACAGAGGTGCGATTCGCTAAGCGCAAATGTCAGAATCTGACGGCTGTGTTATCGACGACAGTAGTAATTTAGTACTGTCACCGATTACGCAGCCGTGAGATTATGTCATTTACGCGTAGTGAATCGCACCTCAGGTTGCTTCTTCAACCGGTGTCATGTTACGTAGATTAGTCGGTCCAAGTATCGCTGACCCGTATCGTTCTCTCCCTGGGCCGGTTCCCTGCGAGCGCGTCCGGAGCGCGGGTCGGGCGACGCTCGTCCGGACGCCGCGCCGCTCGTTTGTTTTTGTTGTTCTTTGGTTTACGCGCTCGGCCCGCTGTACTTACCCGCCCGCGGCGCCGGGCGGCGCATAGCAATAACGTAGGCCATCAGGCCTTCGGGCCATCAGGCCACTAGGCTACTAGGCTCTGTCTCGGGACCCTTTTCGTACGTAGGTTAGTCATATCTGCCAGTCGAATGAACACTGCTATTTTAGAGACGAACATATTTGTACATAAGTTAGAGATCTTTTACTATCTTAAATATTATGTATATCGGAGCAGTGATATTTTATATAGGTAGCTATTGTAAACGGAAGCGAGGATATCCATTTTATTATGAAAAAAAAAGTAATGTTTTTAAATAATTAGACTTTGAAATTTTACTGAGGATTTTAAATTTAAAGGTTTAACAATTTTTCGACTCTCACTAGCTTTTTGTGTAAGTAGTTTGTTGCGAGGTATTACTGTGAAGTTATCTTGAATCTTTTACTGGGCAGCTTGCGTGTTTTGTTTCATAGTAAATTTTGGGTCTAGCCGTAGCCCGCTTGCCGCGCTTACGCCGCAAAGTTTAGTATGGACGGGACATCTCACGCTTCACTGAACATCAGACGAGAGCTACTATGATGTATTTAATATTCTGGTTTGCGAATGTTATCGAGATATATTTACATTGAATAAATTTTGAAGCAAACTCGGCATTTTCTTTCGCCACTCTTGTGAATCGGTGGGGGCCGCCCAGTTTTAGCGAGATCGCTCTATTTCAGATGTTGACGGTAAGTGTGACTAGTAGCTCTGAGTCGCGTAGGGAGCGGCTGTGTCCGCGAGAGAGGACGCGCCGCCACTGTGGGTACATCAGTACTACGGTATACTAGCGCATGGCTTCACGGTACCACCGGCACCCCCGTACTTACGCTTGGCTTATTGAATATCGACTGACGATATCGATATCGAATACAAACTCGCGACTAATTGACCGTGGCCGACTCAATAAGTCATTCACCTCGGGTGACGCGGCAGCCATCTTGTCGACGACGCAACGCCGCAAAATGGCCGCCGATGTAGTATTAAGAGTTTCGAATATATATTGATAAAATGTATATTTTTTATTTTTTGGTACAAAATGTTGTTTACAATGTTGATTTTACTTTTATTATTGCTTCGCATTTATAGTGTGACCATGCTTATGTTACAGTGTTATGCATGTATACAATTTGTCTGTGAGTATGCACAATTTGTATTTTTCCCTTTTTTTATTATTATTAATAACTAGTTGTTTGGTATAGAGATTCTGATAATTAATATGATTTTTAATTTAAATAACTAGCTTGTAGTGTTGTTTCTGATTATCGGAGTCTCAGTAAAGGGTTTTATATCCGAATTTTTATTTTCGTTTTCGTATTATATCTTTCAACATAATAGATCTAAATAACTACCAAACTTCTAACACAGTAGTATGTAAGCAGATAAAATAAATAATGTAGTATTTAAAAGAAAAACAAGTCGAAATATGCGTAAATTATATAATCTCCACGTTTACACCAAAAGTAGTAAAATAAGCAACATCTCATATTACGAAAAAATTAAAAAAGGCTTTTACGTATATTTTTTTTCTCATTTTATTTTGTTTATCATTAACTCGGTTGTGTATGTACTTATTTAATAAGTTGGTTTCGTAATTTATTTTTGAGTTTTATGTAAACGATTCTTTTATTGTTAAAAATACATACTTAACCGGCACCTTAAACTTTCATTTTAATATTAAAAACTCATCTTAATAAAAGTATTTATTTAAAGGATACCGATATTTCATTTACGATACCTCAAAACACTGTTATTATAACAAAAATTAAAACCGCGGAGTAGCTCACATACCGGATTTTTCTTTCTATTTTCTTGCGTAGTAGTAGCTTCCGACACGATATGTCCCTTGTACTTCCATAGTAACTGCCTCTGGATGCCCTCGTCTGCCCCGATCCAGCTAGTGTGAATGTCCCCCTACCTAGACAGTTAGGCACCTTTACTAACGGAACTGCTTCTAAAACAATTCTTTAGTTCTACAGCTCTTCACTTCTTGTAGTTTTTTGAGATTCTAAAGCCAAATTGAAAAAAAAAAGAATAAAAACTTTTTAGTAAAAAGTACAATCGCAGATAAAAGTGTGATGGAAGTTTTGATTTGGTTTTGGAATGCCAATAGTTTTTGTTTGTGCGATTGGCGACAAAGCAGTTTTGTACCGCGATCGCGTCGTGGCGGACGGCACACTGACGCGTCCGTGGTTGTTTTGCAGCAAAAGGCGGACATATTGGCCGGCCGCAGGATATTTGTCAATAATTATTTGGCGGAGCACCGAAGAATCAGCGTCCAATCAGGCGGCAGCTCGCTGCCAGCCCTCAGCCCCGTCTCGCATCAAAGCGATGACTAATCATTACCCATTCTAAAACAAAAACAAAAACACTAAAACACCAAGTAATAAATTTTGGAAAACGTATCTCCACACGACTGTACTTGTGATCACCAAAATTTATTACCAGCAAAGCTTTTAAATTTAAAGTACTGCCATTTAAACGATATAATTAAAAGATTAAAAACAAACAAAAAGTATATTCTAAAAGTAATCGCTGTGGATTCTAAAAGTAATACAAATTAAACATTTTTTAAATTTTCTCTACTAATATGTAAATGCGGTAGTCGTAAGATTAATGTTTACTAAACATTAGAAGTAAGAAAAAATATTAGAAATTCGCAAAGTATATTGAATAGATTAACTATGGTGCACCATTATTTAGATGGAGTTTACTGGGCCTCAAAAAGGCCTGCCCGTTTTACAAATAAAATATATGAATATAATAAAACTATAAACGTTTCTGACATATTTATTTTTTAAACGAAGTATATCTCTCGAATATTACTTTCTGTAAATACATACTTTCCTTCTCATCGTTTTTATAATTAATATTTACAAATAAAAAATAATTATAGCATGTGTTGTAGGTACTTAAAAAAATACATATATACTAAAATACATGTGCCATTTTTTATATATAAAAATTCACAATTTGTGCTACTCAAGTGCTTTTATTAATAATCGTTTTCAATTAGGGTGATATTTAAATTTGCTTGTTATTTGTTTTTGTATTTTTGTTTGGGAAAGAATGCATTTTTAGATATTGTGTGTCCCGATGACATGGTCATGTTAAATGTTTAGATAATAGAGCTCGTTGTGTATTTATTTTTTTCTCTCTTACCCCGTAGAATGTGCAGATCGAATAATGTGTATGTCTCAACTTAAAACGAACACGACTGCTAAGCATTATTTTAATTATGATTTGATTTTAAATAGAAACGACATAGCAATACTGTAGTGCTCGTATACAATGCTATGAGAGGATTTAGCGATGAATACACGATTCTACACCGGATGCATGTAAAGTTTTTTGCGGCAATAAAAGCGATACCTCGACACTATCTCTAATTTCAAGTGTTAAGGTAATGAACAAGTTCTAAACCACTGTTTAATTTCAATTTTGAGTGACGAATTTTACTAGAAACAAACGTCATTGCACGCATTTCGTTATTATTTGACAATGTGTGCTTTGAGTGAAAATGTCACTGTAAATGCTAATTTGAGCATTTAATGTTGCTACATTGAATGCTCAAGCTCAGTGCAATGCTAAGTGGGTTAGAGCTTGCGTGCACTAATATGTTTTTTAATATTGTGTACCGTTACCACGACACAAACTATCACTTCCTCTACACACTGTTACACACTTTCCACTGTTTTCTGGTCTTCCAATCTTTTCAACTCTACTTACTCATTTCTTTTTTCCTTTATTTTATCTTTTTCAAGGTATCGGATCTCAAGCAAATTTAACTATCCGTGGAGTATTTCTATGGAATATTAGTGATCTTTAACTTGTTTATACGTTAAGTATATAATATAGTATATATAATATGAATATAACATATTGATTCCTAAAGTTCTTAAATGCACTTCGTGTAGTGAAAACTTTAAATCATTGCCTGCTACATGAATGTTAAAATTTAGATATAGTATATATAAAAAGAAACTTATATTTAAAAAAAATATTAAAAATTCATGTCTTGGTGTACACCAAAACTAGTTGTAAAGTTATAAAAAAATAATAAATTTAAAAAATATTTTTTTCAAAATCCTAATCAAATTACGCTTATAGTGGGTTCTACACGCCTGATAGTTAAAAGTCACGTATAAAATTAAACAATAGCTAAGCATGATTTTCCGCTGTACCTACCTAAACTAAACTGGTATCTGTTAACTCACTTCTACGCTTCATGTCTTAAAGATTAGTAATAAAGTATCTATACTCCAAAGTAAATTTCATTTCACCCAACAATGCCACGTGGGGAGCTGCGATTATAAGGTAACTGGCCGTGGGTGTGTCGATGTCCTTCGGGCGACGGCCTTCTGTGTCGTATCGTACGGTCTAGTCGATGTTAGCCGCTTGGCGCTTCCGCCGTGTCCGTAGCTGCCACAGACCACGCCCACCCAGCGCGCTCTCACTAAGCTCCGCCCATTCGACTGCGAAGCGAAACGAAGCATATCTTCGTTCCCTAGCTGGGTCTGCGCTTAACATCGTTGCCGTGTTGGTTAGTTGTGACTTCGAATTGTGTTCTAAAATCGAATTCAAATACTTTGAGTGCAAGGCAATTTAGACTTAATTTGTAAATAGCTTCAAAATAAATCGCTTCGCTCTCATATTTGTGTTTGGACGCCATTTTGGAATACTATCGTGTTCCAGCGAACCAATACCACAGACCACTGATTATGTATTACATATTACATTCCATATGGAATGTAACGTTACATTCTTCATATGGAATGTAATGTAACACTGAGTTTGAGAACGCGCTGGCGTACTGTCTATACGCTTCTTTAGTTTCCGCTAGAATAGTGTAAATATTAGTCTGCACTAACCTTGGACGATCATTAACCGTCAAAACTAGGCATCAGTCAACGTATCCACTACAACTGCTTGTGTAAATAGTATACATATAGATAGATATAGCGTAGTATTAGAATTAGACGATAATCATCGACATAGATATCTGGTATGTGAGCGACGATTCAAAACAATATATGTGCTTGAATAGATCGTAATAGTTGGCATGAAATATACTGAACAGACACACGACAGTGCCGTCCAACAGACACGAGAACACACGAACAAATAAATAAATGGATGTGAGAGCTTCACGGCAAACGTCACGATAAATGTTCAATGTACAACGGTCAATGTTGAAATAATGTGTTATATTTGTTTTAATTTTAAGTTTATAATTTATTTTTGAATTTATGTTCACGATAACCGAAATTTAAACGGAGCCCTGGATGGATAATGTGTATAAACGAATTTAAATAGTTTTTAAGTGCACACCCCCATGAATGTGCTTCTTAAGGTACCTAATAGGATGACCCTGCGTTATTTTATGTTCAACTCTGTATTATTATTATTTTTTATCTCTTCTTCCTACAATCTAATCATCGCTTCAAGAGGCGCACTGCTTCGGTCAATCCCTGATGTACCTATCTCTTTCTGACACACACATTTGTGAAAATATCTTTCACATGCAAATGAGTCGAACGCTTTTCTAAATTCATCTCTGGATATGTTACTGAAGTAACTGACCAATGGAAGTCCTTGCCATATTCAATTGTGTTCTTTAATAAGATGGAATTAATAGAATATTCTTAAAAAAATTAATCAGAGTTCCGTCCATTTTAAAGTACATCGTGATGTTAATTAAAAATCTCAGTTCATAAAACAAATTTTATTTTAATTGCATTGCCTTCGTTCTGAAACGCAGCTCCTATGAATGAAATATGAAATGTGAGCCAGATTCATTTCAATGCTTCTATAATTTTCAGAATGAATTTGTCTCTGCTCTACAAACTTCATATTTAATTCCTACTTTCTCGTTTTAGAATAAGAGTGATGTAGTGAAAGGATTGTGAGTTTTATTACAAAGGGGTTAGAGATGAGTTTAGAATGGCGTTGGGCCGAGCACCGCCGAGCTGCGCCGGCGCCTATGCCGCGGCCAGAGCCCCGTCTCTTCTCGTAACGTGACTCTTTACTTCATGTTCTCGTTTTTATTTTCTTTTCCATGATACCCATTGCACCCGGAAGGTCATAGGTGGCGAGTTACAAGAACGCTTGATACCGGTGCCCTACAGCAAGACATCCACCGATCAAGCTGTAAGAAAAGACACATAATATTCCGGAGCCTGCTTTCCTCACACGTCTCTTGTCTAACTTTTTATGTTGACCTTTTTTGTTTTTTTTATACGTTCAACTGTTGATACTGTACTATCTATTCTACCTACAACTTTGTCCGTTCTCTATACTATTATCCCATTGGCCTGTTTCTATTGTGGCTGACCTTTTAGTTTTACTTTAAGTCGTAGTATCTTCTTTTATTAGAATTAAACGAAGTCTTAACAAAATAGTATAAAGTTAAATAATTGAAAAAGTACAATCATCAGCAAAAAAGTTAAAAAATCAGTAACAGTAAAAAAAGTAAATAAAACTAAAATGGTCAATTAAATGCATGCGCTTAAATTGTGTCATCCATTTTGCATGATCCCTGACGCATGCGCTGTATTATCCATATTTTTATTTTTATTCGCAACCCTTTTTTATATTTTTGCAAAAATATTTTTTACTCTTTAACTGAGTACGATCGACTTCAAAGAAATCTTGATGTCACTTGAGTCAGTGGCAATCGAGATTTGTGCAAACGAAATAACTGAAAGTTTTAGTGCCTATTCAATTAATATCTTAACGATTAAATTGTTGAAGTCGATTTAATATTTCCATTTCTGGCTGTGAATATTTGTCTAAATGGGTTTGGATTGGATCTGAATTTTTTGTGCAGTTTCTCTCACCTCTCTGTTTTGTAATTGTTTGTTTGATATTTATTTGTAATCGAAGGAAGTGTTTGTCTTTGACGGGAAATCCTTTTCTGCTCCGTTTGTGAAGTTTGTTGAATCTAGTCTATATGAATTAATAATTTTATACAGATATTGAGTAAACCAATTTATCGGTATGTACCGACTGCAAACTTAAATTAAATGAAGTCTGGTACACGCTTGCAGATTAAAATATAATGAAGTTTATTTTTGAGTCATGTCGACTGCAGATATGTATAATTTATTGAATTCTTTTTAAATCAGATGTTTTAGATGTTTTAAGAGCTAGAGATATTTTAACAGTGATATTAAAAGCTACATAGAAGAGCTTTATTTTAAGTTGGCATCATACATCATGGCATTTAGTGTTTCGTATTATATTTTGCCTCACATTATGCACCGAACGACTCGTGGGGTTCGACTCTACTATTCTATAGTGTCAGTAGTATCACGATACGCCAGGGATTCGTAAGATCGCTTTTGGACTCATAATAGAGCATATAACGCAACAATAGCTTTTAGATTTACAAATTTTCTCCATATCATAGGCTAGTGGATACCGCTTAAAGTCCAGTCGGCAAGGGTCGCTGATTCGACTCGGTGTCGGAGTTCGGATATAGGACATCTTGGAGTCGATGTTGCTTCGTTTATGTGCATAGAAAGTCTGTGTAAAATAAGGCAGTCAATAGAGCTTTGCGATAATAGAGGAGGTCAAAATATACAGTCACAGAGGGTGCATGGGACAGGGAGTCCGTAGCTCACACATTGGCACGACGTACGGGACATGTCTGTATTCAGAGGTCCGCCCGGCCGGAGATCACTGCATGGCATGAGTCGCCGGACGACACGGATTCTGTGACTGGACTTTTGATTATACCTAACGCTTCTCGCCTCTTTTTTATCGGCTCGGTGTGCTTTTATGTTTCGGTGACTTGTCTATTCAAACGCAGATGGGCTGTTTTAACTTCTGCTCCAACCAAGCAATTGTAACCTACTAGTGTGGTTCTTTTGCTAGGTTAGTCCAGAAAATGACAGTTTTTCTGCGCATGAATGGATAATGTATTTTTAAAATGTGTACCAGCTCTCGCTCCAGCTCTGAGGTGTGAGCGAGAGGCACCGTTCGTCTCGCTCTGACGCTAACTTTCCGACATGCTAACCTCTTCCAAAGCGCACTTTTACCTAGAAGTGTTAGGCCAGAGACCACTCACTTATAAATACACCAATTGATATCACATCACACCCAACCTTTAGTCAGAGCATGACGAACGATTCCTCGTACGTCCTTGCAGGCCGAATAACGTCGCTTCGTTTCGAGCATCATTCAAATATACTACAAAAGCTTTAAATGATATTGAATCACTACAAATATACTACAAAAGCTTTATATGATAAAGAATCACTAAAAATATACTACAGAAGCTTTATTTAATAAAGAATCACTACAAAATTGTCCACTTTTACAGAAAAAACAGTGCATATTTCATTTGAATGTATCAATGTTCCACAGACATTTTAGATGCCATAAAACAAATGAAGTCAATAACAAAAATGTTTCATGCATTACATTATTTGTGTTAAACGTTACATTAAATGTGCAATTAATTACATTAATTGTGTAAAACGTTTCATTAAATGTGCAATTAATTACATTAATTGTGTAAAACGTTACATTAAATGTGCAATTGCAATAATACATGTATGTGTTCAGAATATAGACTTCAGTTATTGCTCATAATGGTATTTATCTAAATCAATTAAAATGTGTGATGGACATTGATCTTTAAAAGTTTGAAAGTATGCCCTAAATATTAATTATTGCTTTTCATTGCAAACAAATTATGTACAATTTTTACTCAGGGTTTCTATCATCAGCTAATTCTCCCTTAAACAAATATAGCTTCATAAAGCTTATCTCGCAGTGGTAAGATCTGTGTTGGCTTGCAAGCGGCTATTTAACATGTTGCAATTCTAAATACCTTCGATATTATGTAATGTAATATTATCTAATATAACACTACGTATTTGAAATCTAACTTAGGCTTAAACATTAATATTTATATTATTATCTATGTATGTGTACTTTCTCTGTTAGAAAACTCTTTCTCTCTTACAAATCTTATTCAAATTTTGATTGATTAAAAGGTTCCGTGTAGTTCTTTCCAAACATAGGTTATTTAAATACTTACTATGATAGACACATAAGGTGTATATTTTATTTATTATTTATACACTTAAAAATATTTTAATAAACAACCGGCCGCCCGCGACTCCGTCCGCGTGGAATTCTGTTTTCGGACACATAGTACTATAGTCTTCCTTGACTAATGATGAACTATCCAACGCTAAAGTAGTTCCTGAGATTAGCGCGTTCAAGTATGTATTTAATTAAGTAGTATAGATTTTAGTTAAACGTACGAATAGCTGCTAGCAACCAAATACAGATCTTTTGTAATTTCTTGATGGGAAATTCATAAGTACTTATTTAATGTACCTATATAGTTTAATGAAATATTTCTGACTTTGCTCTTTGCTGAGTTTTATAGGAGTAGCGATGCTCGAAGCGAAACGACTGTTGTACCGGCCTTTTGACTGGTTTTGCTGTCTCGCCGACGACCGATCTTCAACGTGCGTATCAATCCTACTAGTTTTATTGGTAATATGTAATTAGAAAAAGCTACTTCTTCGTTACCACTATTGTCTGTAGATACTATCGTTATATAAGATTCCCTTTGATATCCCATGATTCTGGGATTTTAATGAGACCATACTTATGATGGGCAAAATCCTCTGGCATTTGACTCAATTGTATGCTCTCATTAATACCCTAGAATAATGGATGTAGTTTTTAGATTTCACATTCGCTATCTTTCATGCCCTGATGGGCTAGCCAAGATGTCATTTCGCGAGAACGAAAATATCGCTTCCGTCGCGACTTATATCTCCATCTCGCTCTCGCAGTATATGCGTGAGCGGGACGGAGATATAATTTGCGACGAAAGCGGCATCTTTGCTAGTCCACCAGAACAATGTAGCTGGTTTAAAGATGTCATGGTATGGATACGCACGCTGAGGGTCGGGTCACGGTCACTGGTGACTGGTGACTGGTGACTGGTAACTGGTGACTGGTGACTGGTGTGGCGAGACGGCGAGAGCAGCTGGGACGCGCTCGCCGGCGCTGGCTCGCCGGGCGGAGGGTGTAACCGTTCCCTCGGCCGCAGATCCGCGTCGTGAACGCGTTCCGGCAGGGGCTGGACTCGCGCGGCTCGCTGGCCGACGCGGCGCTGGCGGAGGCGCTGCGCAAGCAGACGGCGCTGTCCAAGCGCTTCAGCCACTCGTCCAGCATCGAGTACGCGGACGCCGCGCGCGACACGCTCGCGCCCCACGACCTCGACGTCGAGCGGCTCTCCTCCCACAGCCACACCGAGACCGCCGTCTAACGTCGACGCTGCCGTCTGCCGTCGCCGTCTCCGACTTAACCCTAAAACGATCGTGTATAAAAATGATATTTTTAAATGTAAACGAGGATGATCGAGTTTCGTATTTATTTCGACGCGTACGGCCGGGGCGCGACCACCCCGACGGAGCCCGTACCGCAACCACCGGTGTATTTGAGCATAAGTTATTGTTAACTAGTGTGTTTAATTATTCGATTGTTTTGAAAATATTTTATTATTATACGCGCGCGTCGTACCGCGCGCGTCTGTTGAACAAATAAAAAAAATATTGTCTAATTATTAATTTTAGATTTAAGCGCAAGGACGAGCGAATGGGCGTGTGTTTTTTGAAAAAATAAAAATGTTCGCATACCATCGTGTCATCTCTTACACGGAATGAAATGTTTTATATTGCTTTTGTCAAAGACATCGGCGGCGTGGGGCGGGGGCCGCGCGCCCGTCCTTTTGTATAAAGTTGTTTCATTTGTAGCGCCGCCGCACGTTTGTACCTACCGGCCCGGCGCCCGCGTCACGCCCCTCTAAATACTACAACTAAATTATTCAACTATTACTTAAGGTGTTTGTTATAAATTTCAATAACTTTTTTTTTGTTTTTATGACCTTTTTCCCCTAAATCTAAGTATACATTTAAGTCATATCTCGAAGCGTAGACGCATCAACTGAAAAGTTTCTATACAAGAACCGTAAAACTGCTTTCTTGTGTAAAAACCGAGGTAGTCCACTTTAAACATCTTCAAAATGTTTAAAAATAGAAATAAACATTAAATTGTATAGCTGAAGGTATTTATTTGTAATGCTAGTCTCTTATGAAAACAAAATACTAATTATTCAATTATTATAATGTACTTATTGATTATTGATAAATACTTCAAGTTTATTAAACAAGATATAGTCTACATTGTAACAAATTGATTTTGGAATTTTTTCTCTATGAGCAATAGCGAAGCGCGCGTGCACCGCCGTGCGGGCGCGTCGGGCTGCCGCGACGCGTGCGGCGCATGCGCGCGACGCGACGCATGGACGCAATGACGATGCGTCGCACGCATGCGGCGCAATGCTGCGGTCGCGTCGCCGCATGCGCCGCGTGCCCGCGACAGCCCGACGCGCGCGCCCGCACCGACATAGGCGACGTAGGATCGCAGCAGTGGCATTTTCAACTTATAACGTAAGACATGTACTTTATCGACTAGTGACGGGTTGAAACGAGAGTCGCACCAGAGCGGCGGACCGCTCGCCGCCCACTTGTTTTAGTAATAAATTGAATGAAAACGATCTAGCGAATCGGCAATGTTCAATTTTGTATAGAACGTTTCATAGTAGCGGTATTGAGAAGTTGTTACGTTTATTTGTTTGCCGGGCGCGCTCGGCCGCCGCGGCGGACGGGTGGCGACCGCTATTAAAAACTATTAAACAATCTTGTAAGTAATTAAGTATTAGCTTCGAATCAATAAAGCCTTTTTAAAAAATTAGTTAAAAATGAAACTATTGAAACTTCACATGTTTAAATAAATAATAATTAGTTATGATTTCAGTGAATAGAGAGGTCATGGTATCGTTTTGTGTATATTACTATTTTTTCGTTGATATTCGTTACCGAGAGTTCCCCGATGAAAGACATAAATAATTAGGAGTCTACTGTACGTAGTGTCGCGCTCGCTCGCGGCCCTTACCTAACAATAAATTGTTTTGACACGACAGTCTGCCACTAACCATTTTAGGTGATAAGTCCCATTGTTGTATTTTTCGTCTCACAATAAATGAAAATCTATTTTATTGTTTTTAAACTGTAGTTTTATTTACTCACTTCAATGGCGAGCTCGACTCTCGCAACATTTATCTTGTAATAAACAAATGTAATAAATACCAAATACGTATCTTACTTTATTATTTGGTTCCCACGAGAATTAAGATAAATAATGTTTTCTTATAATAAGCATGAACGAATTTGCATAGAAAAATGTTTATAAATGTCTAAACTACGCTTTACAACGGCTGTTTCCTCGTGGTTCGCGTGGGTTCGAATCCCATGTCGTGCATCGTATCTTTCCCCACTCCACGTACTCTTTGACTATCTATATGTCCTTTTAAAAACAAAAGGGCAGCCGCGCCCGCCCCTGTTTGGGAAGTGCGCGGCACACACAGGCGCCACTGCCACCTTTTTTTAAACCTCTAAGTTGGCAAACAGGCATGCGGCCCATCCATGGAAGAAGCCAGGCTTGCGCTCAGGGTGGGGCAGAAGTCAACCTATCTACGCCACCTCCCTGTAAATATTATTAAAAAAAAATTGATTAGGCACCTAACTGATCAGAGCGAAGAAGGGGCAACTGCCCCAGCTTGCCCCAGTGTGGCTAGGCCCATGGGCCCATCTGATGGAAAGCGGGTACCGCAGCCTATAGTCGCCTCACCTGCAACATCAAAGATGCCACCAGCGCGCCACCTAAATTACTTTTATTACACCTTTATTATTGTGTTTTTTGTAGTGAAGTATTTATAAGTAAGTAGGTAGGTACAATAGGCGCAACATACTAGGCCTTTTTGTATACTTATTATTTTATTTTGAAGTTTTTTTACATGCTTAGTATTATTATACCTTTACTAGCCGCCACCCGCGGCTCCGTCCGCGTGTATTTCGGTTTCCCCACACATTGCATAGAGCCTGCCTCGACACATGCGACTATCCAGCACAAAAATGTTTTTCAATTCGAAGCAGAAGTTCCTGAGATAAGCGCGTTCAAAAACAACCAACAAACTCTTCAGCTTTATTATAGTAGCTAATACATAGTATAAATTTAAATATTGCCAGACTTGCCAAATCCTGGATCATGGTCAAAGCAAACCCCGCATAGAAACGGGATAAACGCTAGGAAGAAGAAGAAGTATAGATTTAAATATACATATAGGTAGTTACCGAATAGACGACAGAGGTGGAGTAAGCAATTTGCACCAACCAAAAATAGGTATTGGAAGTACCAAGATTTTTGAAACCAACGACATCATCAAAACAGATTAAAAAAAGTCAAATTCGTCCTTGACCTTTTTGGGTTAGGTCATCGGATAGGTCTAAAATAGGTTTCATAATAGGGAATCAATAATGTCATCAGATTTTTATAATAAATAGAAATAAAGCTAGATACTTTATGGGTATAGAGTATCGAGCTTTATTTTTATTTATCTACTAGAGGCCGCGCGCGACTCCGTCCGCGTGGATTTCGGTTATACTATAGCCTAAAGCCTTCCTCGTCATATGGACTATCCAACACAAAAATATTTTTTCAAAACGGACCAATAGTTCCTGAGATTAGCGCGTTCAAACAAACAAACAAACATACAAACAAACAAATTCTTCAGCTTTATATATAAGTACTAGCTCGGGGCGCCCGCTACGCGGTCGCGCCCAGAGCTAGGTCGCTCAGCGACGGGGCCGCTCCCGGGCTTCGCCCTCCGCGGCGCTCGGCCTTCGGCCTCGCCGTGGCTCGGCCTGCGGCCTCGCAAAATTACATGGCTGGCTTGGACCGTCCGTCAGCGGGTTCCCTGTCTTTTTCGACGCCCTGAAAGCCATCAACTAAGACCTACTGATTCACTTTATGCCGCTTCGGGCTTCGCCCTCGCGGCGCTCGGACTTCGGCCTCGCAGATTTATTTTCTTTAACACCTTCACTGTTCATTTTTAGAGCAGTCATTGTATGATAATGTCATCAATATAACTAACCAATAACTCTATATTGCTCCAGTATGCAATTAAAAACGTTTGAAATATTTCACATTATTATTTAAAATCCTGCAAGTAAACGCATAACAGCTATGGCTTCTGTCACGGCTCCGCGGGCTTATATTGCACTCTAGGGGTAGGGCAAACACTACGTGTAGTCGGTTTCGGCAGCGATTCGTTTCTACAAACCAAATATAGTCCTAACAGCGTAAACTTACTTTTCCAAGCAATATTTCAGTACCACTAAACAGTTTTCAAACACTTGTAAAATTTTCATACAAAGTCACCGTGCCCTATATAAAGCTCTATCTCCAGTACAAAATGTATGGGAAAAATCGAAAACTTTTTTTAAATTATTTCAAAGTTTCAAGAAAAATGAATTAGAATATGGTCAAAATGGAAACAAAAGACGACATTTGACAGTTCCTCATACAAATGTTTGCCCAAAAGTTGATACTTCGAGTTTTGACATTTTCCCCTAGAACTCGAAAATTACCCTGTAAATGGGGTAAATTATTTTACCACATTGTAGATCAAGGTCTACACTACAATAAAGGTCGTGCAACATTTTCCCCTATCATGCCTTTATATACCCGAAAAATCAGTTTAAAATATTTCTCAACTAAAACTTTTCACAAAATGGCCGCTAGCCCGTCTGCCATCTTGGTTGGAATTTTTTTCGTATTTTTCCTTAAAACAAATCTAATTTACACAAATAACCGCATTTTTACATTTCCTCTTAGGCCAATGTTGACCCCTCCAGAGATCCTCAAAGACCCTCCTTCCGAAAAAGTTTGAACCGTCGTACCTCCCAGTGTTGCCAGACCACTTTGATCAAAATAGTCAAATGTCATTTTAGACCATCCAATCTGCCACGCCTTGGGAATGAATTTTGCAAAAAACCGTTATTTCCATTTTCGACGTTTTCGGGTCTCAACTCAAAAACTACCAAAATCTTCCAAAATATTTTTTCGCCTGGCAATACCTCATACCAAAACACACAAACGCCTAGTACATTTAAAACCCCCGTTTGGTTCACCAACTGCCCGAAATTTAAAGTTGAAAGTTTGGAAAACGTGAAAATTTCACAAAATGGCCGCCAGCCCGTCCGCCATCTTGGTTTTCTGTCGTCCCGTATTTTTCCCATATACTACATTATATACCGGATCAAACTGCATTTTTACTTTTTTTCTCCGCCGCACCCAGTTGGCCAAACAGGTCTTGGTAGATGACCATGTCGAAAATTTTCTTTTGCTCCTCACGCCCGGTGTTGCCAGGTGATTCTGAATTTTCTACCCTAACGTCATTGAGGACCTTAGATGCCACAATCGCTCATACTCAATTTTTCCCACATCACCGTATTTCCATTCGACCCATTTTTGGGCCCCTCGGCAAAATCTACCAAAATCTACCAAAATATTTTTCCACCTGGCAACAGTTGGCACTTGTACAAACGTGGCCGCTATACAAGCCAACTCTGCCAGGTGTTGCCAAGGCCGTCAAAAACGGGTTTGAAATTTTCGAAAATTTTTACTTTTTACAAAATGGCCGCCCGCTCGTCCGCCATCTTGGATTTTTGACGGCGCGTATTTTTCCCAAATTGTGGACCATAGACAGCGTCGAATATAATTTTTACTTTTTTTGTATTTTTTATAGTATGGCCCCGAGAGGTCCGGAAAGACGACCATGTCCAAAAAAATTCAAAAAATCCTCACTGCCAGTGTTGCCAGCGTACAGAGATAAAACTACCAAAAGGTCAATAGACACCTACCCGACTACGGATTCGTGGCCTCCATTTTCCCCTCAATCCACTATTTCGATTCGACCCTTTTTGGGCCCCTGGAGCGAAAACTACCAAAAACTACCAAGATGTTTTTCCACCTAGCAATACTGGACATTGAGGCTCGCAAAGCCGCCATACAACTTATTCGCGTAGAGTGTTGCCAACTACCCGAAAAATCAATTTCAATTTTTTCGAAAATTTTTCATTTCACAAAATGGCCGCCTACGCGTCCGCCATCTTGGATTTTTAACAGCCAATTTTTTTGCTAAAACTACATCATATACCACGTCGAATACCGTTTCAATGTCCAACCAACAACGCCCAGTGTTGCCACAGGAATTTTTCAAAGTCACCAAGTCCGAAAAAACGATTTTTCCCCGCCGCTCCCAGTGTTGCCAGATGATTTCAAAAAAAATACCCAAAGGTCCTTCACTACCAAAGTTGCCACCAAACTGCATACTCGGATTTTGGCCAGCTGACAAAAAGTCATTTTCTACTAATTGGACCAAATGTCAAAAATCTACTAAGAACGTGGTAGAATGTTTTCCCTTCTGGCAACTCTCAGATAAATTCTCCACCAAAAGTGTAAAGAACCGAATCTGTCCAGTGTTGCCATCCACCAAAAAAATGGATTCAAAAAATTGCAAAATTTTTGACACAGACGAAATTGTCTTTGCCGGCGCCGCCATCTTGATTTTTTGCACCTGGCAACACTAAGATGAAAATTGACTATATTTGTAAGCAATAAGAAAAAAAAACAACAAATTATATCTGCCCCGTCCAGAGACACAGCCCCGCAAAAAAGGGTCGATTTTCCGATTTTCAAGCCAAGATGGCGGCGCCGCCATTTTGTTTTTCTGACATTTTTATTTTTAATTCCCGACCGTTCCCCACAGTCTACGACCCCTGAAAATTTGACAGCTCCAGGGTTAATAGTTGCGGAGTTGCGACCACCAACATGGCCGCCATCTTGGATTTTTGGAAAAAAAAAGAAAAATTTCCAGATTGATTGGCGGTCCGAACAAAACTCCCATACATCGGTTTCGAGTCTGAAGCTGGCAACACTGCGAAAAAAGGCCCCGATGAATGAGTCAGTCAGTCAGTGAGTGGTAATCGAGCTTTATATATTATAGATAGAAGATAGATAGATAGATAGATAGATAGATAGATTAATGTAAAGTTGTCACCGAAACTGAACTGATTTTTAATGCAGATAAAAAGTCAACCTCGTCCTTGACCTTTTTGGGTGAGGTCATCGGATAGATCTAAAATATCTATTGGGTTTTCTTAAAAGGGGTTCAAAAATGTCGTCAGATTTTACGTACGACGCATAGTTTTCGAGATATTTGTAGTTTTATAAAATTTTATTTGTAAAATTTTCCCTAACGAAATTGGTACCAATATTTTAAAAGTTTCTTTACTCTTTGCGAAACTGCTGTTATTTTGGGTTTTTCTGATAGGCACTCATGATCAGCCCATCGGAGGCCACTGCTGGATATAGTTCTCCCCTTACTATCGCAATGTCATCCTCACCTTGAGTTTTTAATAAATAGAAAAATATGTTTTCAAAATGGACCAATATTTCCTAAGATTAGCGCGTTCAAACAAACAAACAAACATACAAACAAACAAACAAACATACAAACAAACAAATTCTTCAGCTTTATATATAAGTATAGATAAATGTAAAGTTGTCACCGAAACTGAACTGATTTTTAATGCAGATAAAAAGTCAACCTCGTCCTTGACCTTTTTGGGTGAGGTCATCGGATAGATCTAAAATATCTAATGGGTTTTCTTAAAAGGGGTTCAAAAATGTCGTCAGATTTTACGTACGACGCATAGTTTTCGAGATATTTGCAGTTTTATAAAATTTTATTTGATAAAATATTCCCAAACGAAATTGGTACCAATTTTTTAAAAGTTTCTTTCCTCTTTGCGAAACTGCTGTTATTTTGGGTTTTTTCTGATAGGCACTCATGATCAGCCTGTCGTAGGCCACTGCTGGATATAGGCCTCCCCTTACTATCGCCATGTCATCCTCACCTTGAGTTTTTAATAAATAGAAAAATATTTTTTCTAAACGGACCAATATTTCCTGAGATTAGCGCGTTCAAACAAACAAACAAACAAAACATACAAACAAACATACAAACAAACAAATTCTTCAGCTTTATATATAAGTATAGATTAATATAAAGTTGTCACCGAAACTGAACTGATTTTTAATGCAGATAAAAAGTCAACCTCGTCCTTGACCTTTTTGGGTGAGGTCATCGGATAGATCTAAAATATCTAATGGGTTTTCTTAAAAGGGGTTCAAAAATGTCGTCAGATTTTACGTACGACGCATAGTTTTCGAGATATTTGCAGTTTTATAAAATTTTATTTGATAAAATATTCCCAAACGAAATTGGTACCAATTTTTTAAAAGTTTCTTTCCTCTTTGCGAAACTGCTGTTATTTTGGGTTTTTCTGATAGGCACTCATGATCAGCCTATCGGAGGCCACTGCTGGATATAGGCCTCCCCTTACTATCGCCATGTCATCCTCACCTTGAGTTTTTAATAAATAGAAAAATATTTTTTCAAAACGGACCAATATTTCCTGAGATTAGCGCGTTCAAACAAACAAACAAAACATACAAACAAACAAACAAATTCTTCAGCTTTATATATAAGTATAGATTAATGTAAAGTTGTCACCGAAACTGAACTGATTTTTAATGCAGATAAAAAGTCAACCTCGTCCTTGACCTTTTTGGGTGAGGTCATCGGATAGATCTAAAATATCTATTGGGTTTTCTTAAAAGGGGTTCAAAAATGTCGTCAGATTTTACGTACGACGCATAGTTTTCGAGATATTTGTAGTTTTATAAAATTTTATTTGTAAAATTTTCCCTAACGAAATTGGTACCAATATTTTAAAAGTTTCTTTACTCTTTGCGAAACTGCTGTTATTTTGGGTTTTTCTGATAGGCACTCATGATCAGCCCATCGGAGGCCACTGCTGGATATAGTTCTCCCCTTACTATCGCAATGTCATCCTCACCTTGAGTTTTTAATAAATAGAAAAATATTTTTTCAAAACGGACCAATATTTCCTGAGATTAGCGCGTTCAAACAAACAAACAAAACATACAAACAAACAAACAAATTCTTCAGCTTTATATATAAGTATAGATTAATGTAAAGTTGTCACCGAAACTGAACTGATTTTTAATGCAGATAAAAAGTCAACCTCGTCCTTGACCTTTTTGGGTGAGGTCATCGGATAGATCTAAAATATCTATTGGGTTTTCTTAAAAGGGGTTCAAAAATGTCGTCAGATTTTACGTACGACGCATAGTTTTCGAGATATTTGCAGTTTTACAAAATTTTATTTGATAAAATATTCCCAAACGAAATTGGTACCAATTTTTTAAAAGTTTCTTTCCTCTTTGCGAAACTGCTGTTATTTTGGGTTTTTTCTGATAGGCACTCATGATCAGCCTGTCGTAGGCCACTGCTGGATATAGGCCTCCCCTTACTATCGCCATGTCATCCTCACCTTGAGTTTTTAATAAATAGAAAAATATTTTTTCTAAACGGGCCAATATTTCCTGAGATTAGCGCGTTCAAACAAACAAACAAACAAAACATACAAACAAACATACAAACAAACAAATTCTTCAGCTTTATATATAAGTATAGATTAATATAAAGTTGTCACCGAAACTGAACTGATTTTTAATGCAGATAAAAAGTCAACCTCGTCCTTGACCTTTTTGGGTGAGGTCATCGGATAGATCTAAAATATCTATTGGGTTTTCTGAAATGGGGTTCAAAAATGTCGTCAGATTTTACGTACGACGCATAGTTTTCGAGATATTCGTAGTTTTATAAAATTTTATTTGATAAAATATTCCCAAACGAAATTGGTACCAATTTTTTAAAAGTTTCTTTCCTCTTTGCGAAACTGCTGTTATTTTGGGTTTTTCTGATAGGCACTCATGATCAGCCTGTCGGAGGCCACTGCTGGATATAGTTCTCCCCTTACTATCGCCATGTCATCCTCACCTTGAGTTTTTAATAAGTAGAAAAATATTTTTTCAAAACGGACCAATATATCCTGAGATTAGCGCGTTCAAACAAACAAACAAACAAACATACAAACAAACAAATTCTTCAGCTTTATATATAAGTATAGATTAATGTAAAGTTGTCACCGAAACTGAACTGATTTTTAATGCAGATAAAAAGTCAACCTCGTCCTTGACCTTTTTGGGTGAGGTCATCGGATAGATCTAAAATATCTTATGGGTTTTCTTAAAAGGGGTTCAAAAATGTCGTCAGATTTTACGTACGACGCATAGTTTTCGAGATTTTTGCAGTTTTATAAAATTTTATTTGTAAAATAATCCCTAACGAAATTGGCACCAATTTTTTAAAAGTTTCTTTCCTCTTTGCGAAACTGCTGTTATTTTGGGTTTTTCTGATAGGCACTCATGATCAGCCTATCGGAGGCCACTGCTGGATATAGTTCTCCCCTTACTATCGCCATGTCATCCTCACCTTGAGTTTTTAATAAATAGAAAAATATTTTTTCAAAACGGACCAATATTTCCTGAGATTAGCGCGTTCAAACAAACAAACAAACATACAAACAAACAAATTCTTCAGCTGTATATATAAGTATAGATTAATGTAAAGTTGTCACCGAAACTGAACTGATTTTTAATGCAGATAAAAAGTCAACCTCGTCCTTGACCTTTTTGGGTGAGGTCATCGGATAGATCTAAAATATCTAATGGGTTTTCTTAAAAGGGGTTCAAAAATGTCATCAGATTTTACGTACGACGCATAGTTTTCGAGATATTTGCAGTTTTATAAAATTTTATTTGATAAAATATTCCCAAACTAAATTGGTATTAATTTTTTAATCTAAATGTATTAAATAAAAACACAATATTATACAAAATAAATGTATTTACATTAATCTTAAACTAGGAAACAACACTGTTTTTGTAGTCACTTTGTGACAGTCTCACTTATAAAATAGGAATACAAATTACAATCAATTTATAAGAAAATTTAGGGGAAATTGATCAAGCCTTGCGGCGGCTCCGGAGGGATGAAAGGTGGCAGAGCATTCGGATCTGCAACAAAAACAGAATGTAAGTATATAAATGTAGGTATACGGGGTGTTTTTTTTTGTACTTTTGAAAGGCAGGCTCATTACCTGTTTTACAAGTTAACAAGAGAAAATGGCCTTAATATATATATAATGTTCTCTAATCAAATTCAAAACGCGTCCCGAGGTGACAAGTTTTCTGGGAGTGGCTATCCACGCACATATAGAAGCCACATTTAGTACGCCCGTTGGAACGTATCCGTGTGGGGCGGGTGTGTCTGCTACACCTAGAGGGGCGGGGCTCACTCTGCCAATTTGAATCCTCCCATTGTCGTCGTATGCGCAAGTTTCGCAGCACGACAGGAGGCGGTTACTTATATGTCACTCACTAGAAGGCATTTCTAGCGGGGCGTGGCTTATTGCTAAGACGAATAGCGGTCTGTAAAATTACTCACCCATCTTTAGTCCTGCCATCTGCGCAGGTCCCCCAATCTTGGGGGGGGGGGGGGGCTATGGGCAGTCTGAGCTTCGCATGTTTGAGCAAGAGTAAGAGTGGTTGTGTGTTCGTCGCAAGGGGTGGGTGGCCACTTCTACGTTACTTGCTAGGGGCGTGTCACACGGGGAGGGCGGCACGTGTTCTAAGCGCTGGCTCTCCCGTTCATTAAGAAGCCACGTTGATTTTTTCCACTGGCGTCACATGCTCCAATTTTTTAACAGGGGGCGGGACTGATTCGTCCCTTGGCACATAGTAATTGCCCACGGGACTTCGAGCGGGGCGGGGCTTATTGCTAAGATAAATCAAAGCCACTCACCCATCATAAGACTTGCTATATGAGGCGCTCGTCTCGTCTGCGGCAGCAAGGACGGAAGGGGGCGGCGGCTGCTTCTGTGTTGCTTACTAAGGGCGTGTCTAGTACAACTAGAGGGGCGTGGCATACTGGAAAGACACTTACCCATCTTGAGTCCTGCCATCTGCGGCAGCAGCGGACTATGCGCCGCATGTGCCGGCCTGGCGTGCCTCAGCAGATGCAACGGAGGATGGGTGGTCGCGGGAGGGGGCGGCGGCTACTTCTGTGTTGCTTACTAAGGGCGTGTCTAGTACAACTAGGGGGGCGTGGCATACAGATAAGACACTTACCCATCTTAAGTCCTGCCATCTGCGGCAGCAGCGGACTATGCGCCGCATGTGCCGGTCGGGCATGCCTCAGCAGATGCAGCGGCGGATGGATGGTCGCGGGCGGGGGCGGGGGGGAGGGCGGCGGCGGGGGGGGCGGCAGCGCGTCCCACAGCGGCACGTGGTCTGGGCGGGGCGGAACACGGCCACGTGGCTTCTATATGTTACTACGCACATAAGTAACCGTCCACGGGACTTCTGGCGGGGCGTGGCACGCTTATACTACGCGTGGCTTTTATATGTGCGTCGGGGCGTATATCTGTGTGTATGTGTCGCTTAGTGCTAAGACAAATCTAAGTCGCTCCCCCATCTTGAGTTCGGTCATCTGCGGTGGTCCCCCCTTCTGCGGCATTAGAGGACTACGCAGCAAATGTAACGGAGGATGGGCGGTGGCGGGAGGTGGCGGCGCCAACTTCTGTGTCACTTGCAATGGGCGTGTCACACGTGTAAATACACTCACCCATCTTGAGACCTGTTATCTGCGACGGTCTTCCCATTTGCGGTCTGCGGTAGCAGACTATGCGCTGCATGTGCTGGCCTAGCATGCCTCAGCAAGGAAAAAAGAGGATGCGTGGTCGCGTAAGGGGGCAGCGGCTACTTCTATGCTACTTGCTAGAGATGCTTACTGGAATTGCATATTGCATACTGGAAAGACACTTACCCATCTTAAGACCTGCCATCTGCGGCAGCAGGGGACTATGCGCCGCATGTGCCGGCCGCGCATGCCTCAGCAGATGCAGCGGCGGATGGGTGGTCGCCGGCGGTGGTGGGGGGGAGGGCGGCGGCGGGGGGGGGCGGCAGCGCGTCCCACAGCGGCACGTGGTCTAAGCGTTGGCTCTCCACGCACATTTAGAAGCAACGTGTAGTATGCGTCGCGACGAATATCTGTCTCGGGCCTGTGTAGGGCTGTGCGTAACACCGATTGTGTTACGGGGCGGGGCTCATTCACCCATCTTGAATTTTCAAATTGTTAGTACACGCCAAGTCTCAAAGCAGAGGGCGGTTACTAAAGTGGCACTAGGAGCGGGGCGTGATATTGTAAGTAAATCTAAGTTGCTTAAGCTGCTTACCCATCTTAAGTCCTGCCATATGCGGCGTTAAACTCATCTGCGGAAGTAGCGAGACTATGGGCCGCATGTGCCAGCCGGGTATACCGCAACCAGTGGTGGATGGGTGGTCGCGTAAGTGGGCGGCAGATACTTCAATGTTCCTTAGGACGTATCTAGTAAAACGAGGGGGGGCGTGGCATACTGGAAAGACACTTACCCATCTTGAGTCCTGCCATCTGCGGCAGCAGGGGACTATGAGCCGCATGTGCCGGCCTGGCGTGCCTCAGCAGATGCAACGGAGGATGGGTGGTCGCGGGCGGGGGTGGCGGCTGCTTATGTGTTACTTGCTAGGGGCGTGTCTAGTAATACTAGAGGGACGTGGCATATTGGAAAGACACTTACCCATCTTAAGTCCTGCCATCTGCGGCAGCAGCGGACTATGTGCCGCATGTGCAGGTCTAGCATGCCTCAGTAAGTGTAACGGCGGATGTGTGGTCGCCGGAGGTGGTGGGGGGGAGGGCGGCGGCGGGGGGGGGCGGCAGCGCGTCCCACAGCGGCACGTGGTCGGGGTGCGTGGCGGGACACGGCCATGCGCAGCCGTAGCGACGGGTTTTCTTCTTCTGGAATATTCGATGTATAAGTCAAAGTCAAAGCGTTTGTTTTGCAACTTGATTTACACTGAAATTCTTTTGCACGTCAAATATTTTTTTACCCTACTAGCACTTCGACGTGAATGGCCTATAGATTAGAAAAAACCTGCTGCATCACCACTCTTGGTGAGCTTTCCACGAAGTAACTTAAGGGATTATCACTATCATCATCATTATCAGCCTATCGCAGTCCACTGCTGCACCTATGTACAGCAGTGGACTGCGCACATGAGGCCTATGCCTCATCTAAGGCTCTCCACTCAACCCGATGTTCGGCGAGGTATTAAGGGATTATGATTGCTTATGATTATAATTATTCATTTATTTTATTACCTTTGCCAAGATGGCATGAACCCTGCTATGATATTGCAAATGAAGAGGAACATGGAGCATTTTATTAGATTGCATAACTTAGCATAAACAACCAACCCAACTTTGAGTCACTTTAACCCACCACAAAATTAACGGACAAATACCCCCGTTGTGAAAATGATATGAATTTCTCTGCTCATTTTCTACAACAATATTTTACCAAAATCTACAACTACGAATTATTTTTACATTGACATTTATTTATTTACTTTAATTAAAACGGTATAAAAGACTAATTACATTAATTAAAGGCAGGTTACAAGAAAACACAAATTGGAATTACACAACACTAAATAATACTAACACTAACACATTTACATCTTCGCCTCACAGTAACGCAAACACTCAAACAATATATGCGACCATCCATCCGCAAACAAGTTTCATTCGGGATTGGCTTCTAGGAGAGCATTGACACAAAATCTACTCATTAACGGAATTATGGCTATCAGACTAACCTTCTTAGCGGGCGGTTCCTCCACATCGGAGTCCTGCCCGGGCCGGTACCCGTCCGCGAAGCTGACGCGCTTGCTGCCGCGACACGCGGCCACCGCCAGCGACTTACTGCAATACACCAAAACGATTTAACCTTCACTACATAGTATAAAACACAGTCGCTTTTTCTGTCATGTTGTATGTTGTATGTCCCTATGAACGCTTAAATCTTTAAAACTACGCAACGGATTTTGATGCGTTTTTTTAATAGATAGAGTAACTCATGAGGAAGGTTTTTATGTATAATATCATACATTAAATAGCGGACAAGTACCACGGGCGAAGCCGGGGCGGGTCGCTAGTTATATATATAAATTAACCAAATGCGGTAAAAAAGGTTAAATGACTATCCAAGAGTTAAAAACATGGATAAAATCTTTGCAATTTAAATAGTATCTACAATGGGGTACACGACTGACTTCAAAATAAATTATGAAACTCTTACATTAAAGAAGTAATTAATAAATAATCGCTATTATCGCTATTATGCCACGGTAACTTTTGAGCTTTTAACAAATTATAACAGTTAATCGGAACTAAAAAAGTATTCATTTGACAATACTAAGTTGTGACGTCAAACCTTAGCATTTCATACAATTTTCCCTACAAGCTTACGTTTTTGACGTTTAATAAAAGTGACTGATTTGACCTGTCAGTCGTGTACCCCATTATATGGAATCGAAATCAACATAAAAGATGGAATTCTGTAATGCACTCTAAAACCTACACACTAAGAGTAAGCGTGTGAAATAGAGAACGCAATGACAAAGCACTCCATTACAATTGAGCCAAGAAAGTTGTTGTGTGTTTCATTTTATACAATGATCACGACCCTCAGTAATGAGGAAGAAATACGACTCAATGGGGGGATAGTTTCTGAAACTATAACTTACGTGACTAAGATCCCCTTATCCGGAGTATCGACAGCATCTGGTTCTGCGTCGTCCGTCTCTTTCGCAACCTCCCCGAGCGCTGGAAATAAAAATAATAAGTTATGATAAGTTGCGTAAGCACAGGTGAAAACCAACTATTCGCTACTAACTACTATAAACTAACTAAATATAGGCACCGTGCAGAAACTTTAGAGGGCGCTAAAATCCCTATTTTTTTCTGTGGTTTGACAGTAAAATTTTCATTTAGCGTAAAAGTTTCGAATATGAGTCACTAGATGGCAGAGTCATCGCTACGCACGGTTCCTATTATAAAAAAAAAAATGAGCTTTACTTTTGATATATTTTTTATTATTTTCGTGTCAAAATCTGAATACGGTTCACAGAATCTACTTACCAAGTTTCTCAGTGTAAATTGTTATAGTTTCGAAAAAAAAGTGGCTGTGACATACTGGTGGACGGACAGACTGACAGACGGACTGACACAGATAATGAATCTATTAGGGTTCCGTATTTTGCCATCTGGCTACGGAACCCTAAAAACTTGTAAGATAAAACTTTCGCGTTGCATTACTAACAAAAAACGTTTAAACGTCAAGCAGTAAGTACGAGAGTAATGTAAAGTATCAGTCTATTAATGTCCCACTGCAGGGCAAAGGCCTCCATCATTTGAAATCATGTTTTCGTTACGAAGATGGGTTTTGGCTTAATCACCACGTTTGCCATATGCGGATTGGTGATCACAAAGCCGCGCTGTATTCAGAAAAATCAACACAAAGTTTGCCCGACCCGGGAATCGAACCCAGGACCTCGAGACCAAGACCGGGTACTTAAACCACAAGACCATCGAGGCGTTCAATATCGCGTTTAGTCCCGGTTTAATATTATTTGTTAAATTGTAAGTATATGTTGTAAGTATACTCACCAGTCTCCCTGAGCACTTCGGATATCCTGTCGTCGAGCGAGGCCTTCTGCCGCGGCCGCTCGGCGAAGCAGTCCCCGTACTGCAGCCGGTCCGACGCGCCGTACGTGTCCATGTACGCCTCGTCGTAACTAGAGAGGACGAGTTATCATGTGAATCTTTACTAATATCAGGTGTAAAAAATTAATAATAGTTTAACATAAAAAAGGCACGGGCCAAAGAGCCTTTGGCAATATTGTTTCATTTAAAAAAATATCAGGTGTAACAAAATATACTGCAAATATTTTATTGGCGAATTATTCAGTGGAATTTTAATCAATTCAGAATGTTAAAAAAAGTCAATGTTAAGGGCCATAGCACACGGCGTATTTTAAAAGCGCAGACGACGCGCAGATTTCACGCGTATACGCGATTCAAACGAGATTCTATCGCAACTTTGTAACTTTTGTATCATGATTGCAAACACAACAATCAGCATCTACGGCGCCGAAAACGCGCGTGCCTGAAACGCGCGTCGTCCGCGCGTTTAAAATACGCCGTGTGCTATGGCCCTAATACGCTAGTTTTCGAGAAATCAACAAAATCGATTGAGTGAATAGTTGTTAAAAGTACGAATTGTGCCTTATGCGAGACAGCTGGTCGTGTTGTCTGCTGTCCTGCCACATAAGCAAGGTGGTGAGGGGGGGGGGGAAGCTTACAAGACGAACAGAACAAGTTGGCCAATGCAGGATTTGGTAGGCATTAACATTGACTTTTTATGATCCGAATTTATTACATTTCCACTAAACAGCCTTTTTTAGCCTTTAAAATATTTGCTGTAAATTTTGTTATGTTATAATAATGCTGAAGAAATGTTTTTTTGTTTCTTTGACCGCGCTTATCTCAGGAAGTACTGGTTCGCATTGAAACATCTTTTGGTGTTCGATAGTCCATTTTTCGAGGAAGGCTTTGAGCTATATATAACATTTTATGTGTGTGGAAACCGAAATCCACGAAGACGAAGTCGCGGGCGGCTGCTTATATTGAGATTAAATAGCATGAAAATAACATTACATTCATTTCACGTAAATTATATCAAATTGACATTACATAATAAAAGGGTTAAATGTGCAAATAATTACCCAATAGCATTACTATCCGCCCTAGCATTAGCCAGGGATCGAATCTCGTACTCCGGTTCGAGGACACTGCGGATGCGGTACTGCTGCGGACTGGACTCAGTACCCTCTGCACCCTGGGATACCTCAGTACCCGACGGGGTACTGGTAGGACCCCCCGTGAGGACTATGTTCACCTCACTCGGTTTTAGACCTGGAAAATATTTTGTGGGATGTCATTTTTATTGGTCGATTGTTTGACAAAGGACCACTTCCTAAAACATTCATGATTTATTAAGTCAATTTTCGCTTATTCGTTTAATTATGTATGTATACCACACCGTATGGTTTTTTTTTTGCAATTTTCAGCACAAAATGTATGGGAAAACATTTTAGCGATTTTTGATATTTCTAGTACTCAAACCTCCAATAGTTCGAGGGGTCATTTGATCCTTACATGAAACAAAAATGTTTTTACCAAATTCAACATTTTTATTTTGCTGATTGTAACTGTTTTCCAAAATATGTGAATGAAGGGCACAATATCTCAAAAAGTTATGGGTGGTTGCCTTATAACCTTTTCTTGTAACCGTAACGGTTAATGTATCTGCCCTTGAAAACCCATTTCAAAATTCCACCCCGTATACAAAGTCACAGTGGAAACTTTGCTTGCGCGATCTAGGTTTGTATGGAAATATCTCAGTTAGTTTGCGAGTGCGTTACAGCGCCATCTGTTGAGTTGTGTCGGAACTACTACGTAAAGTATGATATTTAAATTTCTGCATTCTTGCGCATTAATGTGCATAACATGTGCAATAATATTATATAACAAAACAATAAAGTATCCATTAGATCTAAGACACATTATTACAGTAGTTGATAAACCTAATATTAATACCCTCCAGACGTATTCGATCATGGCGGCCGATCTTACGATCAGCCAGGTACGCAGGATATATTATGTGCACAAGTGAGTGCGCAAGCACAGGTGCACTCCCTATTCCTTGACTCTCATAATTCGGTGGGACAGCAATCTGACACGATCGTAGAGAGATCAGTCACAGGACTAACGGTCTATCGTGCCTTCCGAAGCACGGAGGAGCTCGAGATGAAATTTTTCTGTCACCCATCCGATGACTGGCATTTGCGAACGTTGCTTAACTTTAGCAACCGCAGGCCGAGTGCGCTTACCACTGCGCCATCGAGCTCTTCATATTTTTTTTTATATTTCACAACATCACATATATTGATCTGACCCCGTGTTAAGTAGCTTAAGCACTTGTGTTACAGACATCAGAACCAACAGTGGTATTACAAATATACTTAAATACATACAATATATAACACCCAGGCCATTACAAACAGACATGTTCATGCACACAAATGTTTGTCCTGTGGGGGGATCGAACCCGCGACCTCTTGCGTAATAGGCAACATCTTGACCATTACATCAAGCGGGTCGTCGTCATAAATAAATGTAAACCTAATAAATAATGTGCTCACCCCATCGCGACGGCCTCTGTTGCTGTATGGCGGCGGCGGGCGTGTCGCCGGCGCGCCAGTCGCACTTCACTGCCTTCAGTGCCCGGTCCAGCCTCGCTGAGTGTAATAGCCTAGGTATGTAACGTGTGCTCACCCCATCGCGACGGCCTCTGTTGCTGTATGGCGGCGGCGGGCGTGTCGCCGGCGCGCCAGTCGCACTTGATCTCGCCGCGACGACGCACCACCGTCTCGATGCGATGCGACCTGCCTGCGTCGCCGGCGTCGGCCTGTCCAGCCTCGCTGAGTGGTTGCTGATACAACAATACATGCATTAATACTAACTAAATATAAATATACATTTATAAATATTTATTTATGTATTTTGGCTCGTCATATGGTGTACAAAAAGGTGTTATAATATAATACATAGTCCAGAACTTTTACAGATGACACCCCGTAGGTCCACTGTAAATACTTTACAATAATTAAATTATTATATTATTTATATTTTACATCATCCAATAATAAATAAAACGAACTAAATGACGTTAATATAGATACATATTATATGTATTGTTACGCCTTATCTATAATATAAAAATGAATCGCAAAATTTGTTGGTAAGCGCATAACTCAACAACGCCTGGACCAATTTGGACAATTATTTTCTTAAAATGTTCGTTGATGTCCAAGGATGGTCCTTACGGCGAGAAAAAATCAAATAATTGCTTGGAAAACCCTAAAAACGGCCCTGCCAGATTACATTTTTTTCTGACAGGACGATGTCTGCCGGGTCAGCTAGTTATCTATATTTTTAAAATTATAAACAAAGAAAAAATCATCTGATCTCAGTTTAGGCTCAGACGGGACTCAAATATTTAATACTCGTATAATATTTTAAGATATATTTAATTGTCATGAGCATTCGTTACATTTACCGAAATGAACAATCTGCTTATCCCGTTACTATAAACAATAAATCACACGGAAAATATCTTATTCGAGTTACCATAAAAGATCCCTAAGTAAAAAGTTCCGTATATAATTATAAATTATAGTTTAAATTAAATAGAAACATACTAACCTTATTCGCCACATCACTCTGATAAGCCATAGCCATCTGCTCATACATTTCATAGTCTTGCGTATACCCCTCCCCAAACTTATCTTCTTCCGCCTCTATCCCCTTGTGATAAAGCTCATTTTGGCTCGCCTCAAAGTCGTAGTCTGTACTTATAGCTTTAATTTTTGTTCCTTCAACCGTTTCTATGGGGTTTTCCGGAGGCATTGCAATGTCTTCTAAACTATGGGCTAAAGGTTCTTCAGGTAATGGTATGAGATGTGACTCTTCGATTTTGACTGTTTGTGTTTCCAAGGGCGTGATCTGAGGAAAAGAGTAAGTATTTTTGTAGATGATTTTTGTTTAGATCATTTTAAAATAAAATATATTAATTTCATGGGCAAGTAACATTGCGGGCTCAATCAATATTTTGCTTACACAAACTACTTGCTTAAACAAAGCAAGTATTCGATTAATTGAAATAAAGCATTATTTATTATTATTATTATTTATTATTATTCATAATTCAAAATTTATAGATAAAGGTGAAATCAGCTTATAAAATGCTTCAAAAGAAATATACAAAAATGAATTTATTTTTTAACGAGATATTTCACAGAAGTACAATATACACAGATCTGCAGATGTTTTCAAACCATTTACGGGGATCAAACCCGCGACCTACGGCGTACGTTTTCTTCTTAAATAATATCCCATGTTATTGGCAGAATGTAATTTCCCCAAAAAAAAATATGTTCACTTAAAAGAAACCTAAGATTAACTTATAAACTAATAAAAACAAATTACATAAGTACCTTATCCTCTTTCTGTTCAGGTTTACTATCCACAACATCTTCTTTTGTCGTTTGTACTGCCTGTTGTACTGACTCATTCTCTGTAACAGTTTGTACTGACGGTTCCTTTACTGGTGGTACCGGACTTTCTATTTCCACCGGAGATATTAAAGGCTTTTGCTCCTGTAATTTCGCCTTATCGTCCTCTAAAGGCGTTTCAATTTGAACTGGTTTCTCCTCCTCAATATTATCCAGTATCGTATCTTCCAACACTTGTAGCTCTTTCTTCTCCAATTCTTGAATCTCTTGTTTCGTAACTTCAACTTTCTCCTGTTTAATATGTATATTGCTACCTACGAAATCGTTCTGGAGTTCTTTAACGTTGATAATCTCTCTCGGCTTCTGTCTTCTAGGAGAGAAGGCGACCATCTTCTCATCATCTGTCAACCTTTCCGTTTTAATATTATTGAGGACATTTACATCAAATAGTTCCTCACTTTGAGTGGAGTCGGTGGACTGTTTCCTTCTTTTTCTGTCTTTCTTCTTCTTTCTAAGTTGTTCTTTCTTCTTGCTTCTTCTTTCTTCTTCTGAGTCGGTTTCGGAGCTGCTGCTGGATGACGAGGAGCTGGTCGATTTCGCTCTTGACTTCTTCTTTTTGAGCAGCCTTTTCTGCTTCAGCTGTTTCTTCTTTTTTGCCTTCTTTTCTTTCTTCTTTTCTGTAATAAAAATTGCGTGAGTTACTTTTCTAGGTATGATAAATAAAAGCTCTGTGGTTTATTTATACAGGTGGTCCAACTAGTGACATCAACAATTTTTTTAGGTTCCTCGCACCTAGTGTCATCCGAAAATGCCCCATGTATGTTCCGCGATTTTTCTTATTTTTGAGTTATACATTTTTCTGTGATTTTTTTATGATTTCTGCCTTCGACGTTTTAGTTGTGTTCTTTTTTCGTAGTAGGTATTTTTTCAGTTTTTTTTGTGACATGATTGTCTTAAGTGTGGTTTATAATTAAAAAAATATCTCCGACTCCTGAAATTACTTGAAGCTACTCAAAAAAAAAGGTGGAAAGTTGAAATCAAGTTTGTAGGAGAAAAAAACTATAATTGAAAAATTAAAAAAAAAATCGCGGATTGTTGATGGGGTATTTTCGGAAAGATCCAGGTGCGAGGAACCTAAAAAATGGTTGACGTCACTAGTTGGACCACGCTGTATACTACGAGCAATGATACTTAAATATTAGTTTGAAAAATCCGCAAAAGAATGTTAAATACCTAGCAAATGCAAAACGATATACAAACGCAAAGTCCTTGTAATTATAGAAAATGTTCATTCATGAATTTTATTATTGATACTAGCGGCCGCCCGCGACTCCGTCCGCTTGGATTTCGATTTCCAATAGCCTAAAGCCTTCCTCGTCAAATGGACTATCCAACACAAAAATATTTTTTCAAATCGGACCAGTAGTTCCTGAGATTAGAGCGTTCAAATAAACAAACAAACAAACATACAAACAAACTCTTCAGCTTTATATATTAGTATAGATTATAAATGTGAATAAATGTTACCTCTCAATTCGTCACTGTCGTCTGAAACGTCTTGATCCTTGCCCGATAGCTTTTTCTTCTTCTTCTTCTGCTTGTCTTTCAGTTGTTTCTTCAACTTCTTGATGCGACTCCGTTTTGCCAACTTTGTTTTCAATTTCTTGCTTCCCTGTAAGTAAAATCAAGATTTCAAATAATTTGGGTTTTGATAATTATACTATCCTACTATACATAAATTATACGATCCTAAAAGGATACATTATGAGCAAACCTTCTTAACTTTTGGTATTTATTCTTTATTTATCATTTTAAAATTGAAGTAGATTGCGAGACAAACAAATGACTTTGAAAACAAAACAGGACCTGCTTTTGCAAATAACATTGTAACTATTAAAAAATATAGAGATTTAGTCTAATAATTATTAGTTGCGTAACAAACGCTATGCATGTAAATATATGTAGGCTAATGTAAAGAAAGAAAGAAAGTCCTTCCATCCAGCAACAAAGAAATGGTTGGCATCGTCGCTGGTGGTGGTCCTATTGACAAGCCCATCTTAAAGGCTGGATATACATACCATAAATACAAGGTGCTGGCCATACGTGCGTGGTGTTACCATGAACCCTGTGGAGGATCCTCACGGTGGTGGTAACCATAAACATATTGGTAAGGCTTCGACTGTCAAGAGAGGAACATCCGTTGGTCGCAAGTTTGGTCTTAATCTGTCTTATTGCTATAAGATTTTAGACTTTTGCGTTGCATTATAACATAAATATTATTTAACGGGACTAAACGCGGTATTACGTGGTTGTATTACCGACCACGGTTGTTGTAACGCAGCCGAAACGTCAAGCAGTAAGTAGTATACATAACATAACTACAAAGTATAGACAATTAATATTGGTTTAGTCCCGTCTTATTGCAGTTCGCGAAACTGGAAGAATTCGTGGTGGAAAACCCGACACCAAGAAGGAGACGTAAATGTAATTCTCTACCATTTTATGTTGAAATAACTAACCTTCTTTTTAACCTTCCTCTTCTTCTTAGAATCCTCCTCGCTGTCAGACATAGTAGTGGATGTTGTAGAATGCTTCCTCTTGCGTGCCTTTTCTTGCTTCACCTTTTTACTGCAAAACAAAGTACAATATGACTTGTATGTCTACTGATTCACTATTTTCGGAGTTGAGTAGCCGAACTGCAAATTAAACAATTAGCTTGTAAAAAGAATGGCAGAGAATTGGTACACACTTGAATAGTTACATATCACCATCCATATCTAGAGCTCAATTGCTGACAAACAATACTTGCGGGATTTTGACGCCCTTTGGTTTTGTGGTCGGGGCCACTTACCACTAGACTAAAATAAAAATAATACCCTCTGGCCGTATTTCGGCCATGTCGGCAGATCTTACGATCAGCCAGGTACGCACGATATATTACAGTGCACAAGTGATTGCGCAAGCACGGGTGCACTCCCTATTCCCTCACTCTCATAGTTCAGTGGGACAGCAGTCTGACACGACCGTAGAGAGATCAGGCGCAGGACCAACGGCTTAACGTGCCTTTCGAACCACGGAGGAGCTCGAGATGCAATATTCCGGTCACCCATACATTGAATTGCCATACGCAAAATTAAACTTAAAGCTGTGAAAGGCATGCAAGAGAATTGAAAAACACACTTAAACAATCGCATATCACCATCCATATCTAAATCTCAATGACTGACAAAAAATATAAACAATACTTGCGGGATTTTGACGCCCTTTGGTTTTGTGGTCGGGGCCACTTACCACTAGACTAAAATAAAAATAATACCCTCCGGCCGTATTTCGGCCATGTCGGCCGATCTTACTATCAGCCAGGTACGCAGGATATAGTACAGTGCACAGATGAGTGCGCAAGCACAGGTGCACTCCCTATTCCCTCACGCTCATAGTTCGGCGGGAGAGCAATATGACACGGCCGTAGAGAGATCAGGCGCAGGCCCAACGGCTTCACGTGCCTTCCGAAGCACGGAGGAGCTCGAGATGCAATATTTCGGTCACCCATACATTGAATTGCCATACTCAAAACTAAACTTAAAGCTGTGAAAGGCATGCAAGAGAATTGAAAAACACACTTAAACAATCGCATATCACCATCCATATCTAAAGCTCAATTAATGACAAAAAATATAAACAATACTAGCGGCCGCCCGCGACTTCGTCCGCGTGGATGTCGGTTTTCATTATACGAATGTTTTTTCCCGCTAACTCCCGTTCCCGTGGGAATTTTGCAATATCCTTTTGCAACTAAGCATCAAGTTTACTAAGGGACCTGCATGCCAAATTTCAAGCGTCTAACTCAAGTAGTTTAGATTTTCCATACAAACTTCCACCCCCTCATTTCGGGGAAGTGGGGGGTTGGAATGGGTCAAAAAGTAGCCTATGTTCTGTCTCAGGGTCTAAAGATTGTCTGTACCAAATTTCATCAAAATCGGTTGCGAGGTTTAAGCGGGAAAGCGTAACAGACAGACAGACAGACAGACAGACAGACAGACAGACAGACAGACAGACAGACAGAGTTACTTTCGCATTTATAATATTAGTTGGGATTTGCGGGACTTTGTGGTAAGAGTCACTAACCAGACTAGAATATGGGATAAACAAGAAGGTTTCACACGTGGCATGCATATCTCGACATCAATAAGATCAAACAATAACAACATCTCATATTTATTTTTCAATTAATAATAAAGAGCTGGGAGGCGTTTCAATTATAATATTGTTTTCACTTATTACGAATTCAAAGTTACAGATAATATGTAGATGTGTATTTTGGCTGCAAATATGTGTTATCTTTACTTAGTTTCCAAGTGTAATGTTAAGTTGTTACAATCTGGAAGTGTTGTTAAAAGGTCTTTGACAGATGGCAATACGTAGGCGTGAGGTCTATCTTACTGCTAATTCATTGGTGAATTTTGACATAACATTGACAGATATGTAAAAATTCACCAATGACATAGCAGTTAGACCCTACGCCTACCTACTACCATCTAGCGGATTTTTCATTTGCAAAAACCCTCATTTCCACCCCAGCTCTCTACTACTGTAACGGTTATGTACCATTCCGCGGGGCTGAGGCAGATTTCACTTTGCAGACCTTCCCCCTCTCCGCCGCGCCTTGTGAAGCCATGAAAACATACGCCACGGTTTCATACACGTAAATAAATACACACATACATAAATAAATATTATTAAATCTTCTTCTTCGTATCCCGTTTCTGTGCGGGGTCCGCTTTGACCATGATCCTGGATTTGGCGAGTCTGGTTATTACAGTGAAGCGACTGCCATCAGACTTTCGTAACCCTTAGGAGAAAACCAGAATAATTGGATCATGGTTACACATTCAGATCTCCCTGAACTAAAGTCAGAGGTTTCCTCACGGTGTTTTCCTTCACCGCCAAGCTAAATGGCACAAATCCACACACAGTTAGTGCAAAGAATTTATTTTATTTAGAAAAACCCAATCCATCGAACCACGGACTTCACGTATGTGAGGTGCGGTCCTCACCACTAGGCCACCATCGCTTCCCATGTATGGGTACAACTTATTATGTTTTTTTTTTTTACATCTGTTATAGGGCAAGCTTTTGTTACATCTGTTATAGCATCTTAGCATTAACTTAAATATCGTAAATATATTCAATATACTCACGTCTCCTCCTCCAAATCCGACTCCTGGCTCCACCCCTCGCTGCTGAGCTTCATCTTCTTACTCCTTCTGCGTTCTTCTGTCTCCTTCTCCGCATCTTCTGCCTTCTTCTTCTTCCTCGTCTCTTGACGGACTGGCGTAGTACTTCGAGAAGTTTCGGACGGTTTGTCTGCTACCTCTGGCCATACTGCTTCCATGAACCTGGAGAAAATAAAATAAATATGGTTAATGTTTAGTTATGTTATTTTATTTATTGGTTAAACTTTGTCTTCAAGTTTTACAGATCAAAATTGGTAGAAACCATTTGTAACCAGGTAGATAACTCAAATGGAAATGCTTTTTTTTGTTTATAATATCATAGCCTTCCGCAAACGGTTTCGCCAGCGCGCAATTTCTTTTTCCAATTAAACTTTGGAAACGGCTTTTCCTAAATTCTGGGAATGGCTATTAATGACTTCTAGGAACGGTTCGGAGCAGGATTGTATGTCTCGTCTGGGATTCTGGCTAGGGCTCCCCCGGGATTCTATTCACTCTGCGCTAGTCTTCTCACTTCTGGTACTCCGCGAGCCTCGGGTACCACGTGCGGGATTCTGGGAACGCCTCGTCCGTGATTCTGGCAACTCTCACTCTACTCACTTCTGGTACTCCCTGTCGAGCGTGACGTCGCGCCCGCGCTGCGGCGTGAGCGACTTGCTCGCCGGCGCGTGCTCCTCCGTCTCCCACTCGCTGGCGACCGGCACGCCGGGGTCGCACTCCGCGACGCGAGGGTACCACGTGCGGGATTCTGGGAACGGCTCGTCCGGGACTCTGGCAACTCTCACTCTACTCACTTCTGGTACTCCCTGTCGAGCGTGACGTCGCGCCCGCGCTGCGGCGTGAGCGACTTGCTCGCCGGCGCGTGCTCCTCCGTCTCCCACTCGCTGGCGACCGGCACGCCGGGGTCGCACTCCGCGACGCGAGGGTACCACGTGCGGGATTCTGGGAACGGCTCGTCCGGGACTCTGGCAACTCTCACTCTACTCACTTCTGGTACTCCCTGTCGAGCGTGACGTCGCGCCCGCGCTGCGGCGTGAGCGACTTGCTCGCCGGCGCGTGCTCCTCCGTCTCCCACTCGCTGGCGACCGGCACGCCGGGGTCGCACTCCGCGACGCGAGGGTACCACGTGCGGGATTCTGGGAACGGCTCGTCCGGGACTCTGGCAACTCTCACTCTACTCACTTCTGGTACTCCCTGTCGAGCGTGACGTCGCGCCCGCGCTGCGGCGTGAGCGACTTGCTCGCCGGCGCGTGCTCCTCCGTCTCCCACTCGCTGGCGACCGGCACGCCGGGGTCGCACTCCGCGACGCGAGGGTACCACGTGCGGGATTCTGGGAACGGCTCGTCCGGGACTCTGGCAACTCTCACTCTACTCACTTCTGGTACTCCCTGTCGAGCGTGACGTCGCGCCCGCGCTGCGGCGTGAGCGACTTGCTCGCCGGCGCGTGCTCCTCCGTCTCCCACTCGCTGGCGACCGGCACGCCGGGGTCGCACTCCGCGACGCGAGGGTACCACGTGCGGGATTCTGGGAACGGCTCGTCCGGGACTCTGGCAACTCTCACTCTACTCACTTCTGGTACTCCCTGTCGAGCGTGACGTCGCGCCCGCGCTGCGGCGTGAGCGACTTGCTCGCCGGCGCGTGCTCCTCCGTCTCCCACTCGCTGGCGACCGGCACGCCGGGGTCGCACTCCGCGACGCGAGGGTACCACGTGCGGGATTCTGGGAACGGCTCGTCCGGGACTCTGGCAACTCTCACTCTACTCACTTCTGGTACTCCCTGTCGAGCGTGACGTCGCGCCCGCGCTGCGGCGTGAGCGACTTGCTCGCCGGCGCGTGCTCCTCCGTCTCCCACTCGCTGGCGACCGGCACGCCGGGGTCGCACTCCGCGAGGCGAGGGTACCACGTGCGGGATTCTGGGAACGGCTCGTCCGGGATTCTGGGAAATTTTAGTATAAACATTTATGATTGCATATTAATTAACCTTTATGTGTTTCATTATTAATCAACAATATTTAAATAAAGAAAGTTTTTAGGGAATTAATTCCGAAGCAATAGACACACATGTTCAGGCATAGATTCAAATCGTTAGATTCGCCACACTTCGAAATTGGCACTAAAATAAGAGCGACATTCGCGTTTTAGACGAGACAGCATGTAGGTAGACAGTCACCCGTTTAAATCTATGGCCAACGTGCTGTCTCGCTTACTTTAGTTCCCATTTCGAAGCGTTCAAGATGCCATTTTGCGACTTTTAATTACTGGATGTTTTCCATCTGCTTACAAGTGAACATTAGTTAAGAAAGAATCCGCGTGAAAAATAGCGGATGCGGGTATTCGGAACATCACTGATACTAATGTATGAAAATCAAATAGGCAATGTAATCAAATCTACAAATTTGAATGATAAATGAAATACTAAAATTAAAATTCCTTCCACTCACTGATCACAGCCGTACACTCTATCAACGAGGCCCATCTTGCACATCTCCAGCTCTTCATACACCACAGATCGATCCTTCACGCAGTTGCATCCTTTTGGGTTCTCCACGTACCAGATTTTGGGAGTCGTGTGAGTTTCCCTGGAAAGATATGGAAAGTTTTATCGTATATGGAATGAGAAATGGAAATGTGTTTTAGAATTTCTGATTTTGCGGATGACATTTTGTCATTGTGACAATTTAGACAATTTAATTTTTAAAGGGTGTTGAAGAAGGAATTATATTTATAACAATTAAAATAGTGGGTTGTAAATTCTATTCACGTTTTTGGCGAATGCAAACAAACACTGTTTTTTTTGTGGAAATATTTTGCAATCAAAGAGTGGTATCTGCATCAAAACTATTATTTTTAACTACCTGTGTATTATTATTTGATTGTAAATTCATTAAGTTTTAAAATGTGTAATGTAATTTATGTAATCTATGGGTGTAACTTACCTGATAATAAATAAATAATAATAATAATATTATGTTCTATAATTTTGAATTTAATGTGATGTTTTTGGTTAAAATTTCAATTTTTCAAAAACATTTTACAATTAATTCTTAATGAACCCTCAATTTTTTTGTTTGTGTAACATCTTAACTTGAACTCCTGAATCAATAGCTTCAAAAATATTTTTTAATATTTACTTTTACCAAGACACACTTTGGGTCGTTGAGCCATAATAGTTAGTTAGTTAGTTATTTACTTTTACAATATGACTTTTGTATTTATTTAGATATCGAGCTAAAAAAGGCTTTATTTCTGAATACTCACTTGTAACACTTATTCTTGTCATGCCTGAACAGCAACGGCTGACATATCTTCAGCACGAAACTCCACGTCTCCAATGAGTCCACAGTACTCTTAGACATCTTGGCTTCTAATGCATCGTCCAATTCCTTCTCAACCGACAGCCTAAAGTCATCCACCTGTCGATTTTCGGATCTATATCCACTTTCCTTCAACTTATACCCACCCTTTTTCGGCTTATAACCACCTTCACTAGACTTATAACTTTCTGTAGATTTGTACCCACTTTCGGTGGATTTATACCCACTCTCAGTAGACCTATAGCCGTCAGAGTAATGGCTGTGTTGACTCGATTGTAGGTCTCTCATTCTATCGTCCAATTCTGGAGTGACCGATCCTTGGCTAACATCATTCCTCGAATCATCATAATCGTCTTTAGGAGAAAGATCGTACTCGACCAAACCCTTGTCTTGACTTGTCTCATCCATATTTTCTTGCTTGATTTCGTTAATCACTGATTCTAGAAAATTATCATCGTTTGCATCAATAACTCCTTCCTTACTCATGTCTTGATCATAATCGAATAATTTTAAATCGATAGGCGAATCGTACAGATTTTTTTGAGACGTCGGTTTTGAAAACTTTTTAATGTCTGTGTCTTCATCAAAAATATCCAAAGCCTCATCTTCGTTCGGATCTATTTCAAATTTAAACGAATCTATCACAGGTTGAAGTTTCTCTATTTTGGGTTTGGGACTTCCAACTGGTTTATCATCCTTTTTCCTAAGAGATTCTTTCAGTAATTCAGCTGCACTTTTAGCTTTTTCTATTTGAGTCTGTGTACTGGGCACTACTATCTTGGTGTTTTTACTATCAACTTTAGGGCTCGCTGTATTTTTATCATCATTGTCTAATGACCAACTATCGCAAACTAAATAATCATTTAAATTCACGTCGGTCTCTTTAAGCGGCTTATCTTTTTCTACTTCTTCTACTTTCTTTACTTCTTCAATTTTTCTTTCTTTTTCTTTATCTTTATCCTTTTCTTTTTCTTTATCTTTATCTTTACCTCTGCTCCTATCTTTATCTTTTCCCTTATACCTATCCTTGTCTCTGTCATCTTTTTTATAATCTGAATGTCTTCTGTCATACTTGTCACTCCTACGCGAATCTTTTCTGTCTCTAGACGACTTGCTCTTGCTATGTTTTTCCTCTTCATGATTTGCTTCTTTTTCAACGGGATGGTCATCCTTTTTCCTTTGGAAAGGATTGTCGTAATCAGGCAGGAGTTTCTGATAATCAAATTTGAACTCTCTCCCCTCGGCTTTAGCTTTCTTTGCTTCACGTATGATCTCATCCACTTTTGATGCATCTACAATGAAACGGGTACCAGTTATAGTTTATTACAAAAGTTATTATTTACTATCACTAGCTAATTAACTAACTACATACTACTACATTTTAAAGTGATTTGAAATAAAAGCTAATGCTTTACTTACCATAAAGTTTCAAATCGTTTTTAACGATTTGTTTTAATCATTATATTACCTTTCAAATCACTTATACTTATCTTACCTATTTATTTAACTATCTACTAATACTTACTTTCTTATGTACTAATTTACTAAAAACCTTTTTTCGTGTCTGCTTTCTGCTCAAATGCTACTTAAAATAATATCACCTCTAACCCCCTCTTCATATTACTTTAATTCTTTAGGCACATGAGTAAATATTTTCCTACCAATATTTGAAACAAGGCGTCTGTTTTTATCCGGATAAAGCGATATAATGGCAACAGAAGAAAGAAAAAGATAATTAAGAGAAACATTGAAAAATCTTTTACGGCATTAATTTAGGTTCAGAATTAGTTGATTGAATTTTCAGAACTTGATAAAGACGAAAAATAATGAAATTGTCCAGACACTAATAAATTGGTTTTTTTTTATTGTTTATTTTGGTTTATTTTTAAAGTTCTTATTTTGTTTATTACTACTTTATCCCAATATTTACTCATGTGACCACAACATATTCGAGTAATACTGATTGTAGATGATACAGTGACTCACTCTTATACCGTCTGACTCTGATCTTGGATCGGGGCACGCGTATCGGCGCGCATACCACGCGGAATTTGCGCGCTTCATGCGACATGCAAATTATACATTTATAAAAAGGAAAAAAACATATATTCCCAATAACCAGGTGAGACTCGAGCTCACACCCTTTGCAGTATGTGTGAAATGCTTTATACCTTGCATTGCAGACATTGACGAATTTCCTCTCAATGTTTTATATCTAGCTCACACACTATAGATGAAGCAGGCTAACCCTTTTGCATCATTTCAAATTAAAAACCAAAAACATTGAAATTAAAACACATACAAAAATATATTAAAATCATAGGAATCTGTTGACAAAGGGTTATAAAGGCAGCCCTTTAACAATTATGTTTACATGAATACAGAAAAATGTGATGTTAAATTAAATAAACTAACAAATGTGTGGTTTGGTCAAAGCTACATACAAAAATTAACCCCCAGTGATTTTTATCCATCTATAGTTGTTTTATTTAATGAGTAAAAGTGGTATAATTTAAAGAAAACATTATGTGACGTGCATATTAACTTGCAGAGTTGGCATGCAATAGTGCTGTTGACCACATTGTCCATTCTGCTAATGTTTTAAAACGTGCATAATAAAAGAACATGCACTGTTATTTGATTGATGACTAGCGTCCGCCCGCGACTCCGTCCGCGTGGATTTCGATTTCCAATATCCTATGTGTTATTCTGATGTATAAGCTATATTGTGGTAAAGTTTCATTCAAATCCATTCAGTCGTTTTTACGTGAAAGAGTAACAAACATCCATGCATCCATAAATCCATATATACAAACTTTCGCCTTTATAATAGTAAGTAGGATGTGCAAGCTGTGCAACGTGGAGCAGATCCTCCTTTTTTAGAATGATGATGATGATGATGATGATCCAACGGAGTAATCACAAACGATTAATTATCCTTCGGATTGGTGATGACGATGATCCAACAGAGTTATAATAATCATCCGTCAGAATACTGATGATGATGATGATCCAACGAAGTAATCACGTACGAATAACTATCTGTCGCAATGGTCATCATTTTGATCCAACAGTGCTATGATCCAACGGAGTAATCACAAAACAACCACGCTTTCACACAAGTCCACCTACCTAGAAAAGACTTGATAGGAGGCATGGCTTTAGTCGGCATGGCCTTATCACTGGTGGATGAAGGACAGATCAGGCCCAGGGGTATGCCGAGCTCGACCAGTTCCATCTTGCGTTTCATATCCTCGATCTCAGCAAGCGTCCTCTTTTGAAGGTCTGTGTATGAATCTGGAAGAATGCTTTGGATTTTACAGTATGAGTTTTATATAAAGTTTTTGATATGTGGTTATCCACCTTATATCAATTATAATAAAGTAGATTTATATTATAAATCTTCTTTATTATGTATAATAAAGTAGATTTATATTGTAAATCTTCTTTATTATTATCAAAACTCTGCTACTAAGTATCTACCAAATTATTACAGAAACTACTACAAATACAAAAAAAAAAATACTTGACTTGTAATGTGTACAGTCGCCTTCAGATAGATAGTGATACTACGGGTAGTCACTAAACTTTGTTTGTACCAATATTTTTGACTATTTGGTTTATCGCCTATTTATTTGAGTGTGTTCCGTTCCGGAGTGCTTCTATCTATCTGAAGCTGGCTGTACTTCAACAAAACCTTTGCATGCAACTAATGGTTTTCAAAGAAAAAAAATCATCAAGTATAAATTTTGAATACTTTGATACCCTAATATTTTGAATCTGAAACTTTTTTTTAAATGACATTTACAAAGGGATTTTGTTAAATAAAAAAAAAAAAAGAAAAAAAAAAAGGGATTTACTGTGGGTCCTAACTGTTAATGATTAATGTGTACAATTATTCAACTAATCATATAAAATGACATGTAAACACCGTTATGTTAACCTTGTAAATTCTTCCGACTGCCCCCTGGCTTGGGGGGTTTGGGTATCTTCTTCGCATCTGGTTCTGGTTCAGGCTTAGGTGTCGTCTTGACGCTGCTTAGCTTGCCAATCAATACTGTAGTACCTGCAATGAAGGATAGATAATATGTCAGAACAAATTCAAAGAGGGTGTTTGCAATTGAAAAATACGCTAGATGACAATATGTAGGTGTGAGGTCTAACTGCTATGTCATTGCTGTATTTTAACATATCTATCAATGTCATGTCAAAATTCACCAATCACATACCAGTTAGACCCTACGCCTACCTAAAGCCATCTAGCGGACTTTTCATTGAAAGAAACATAATTTCTGAAGACTGAATCATATAAATTACAGTTATTTAACAATCAAGAGTCATGCAAATTATAAAATATTATAAAAAAAACCTTGTACAATACCTATTGAAGACAGCATGAAAATAAATTTATCAAATATTAGTTCACATGTATGCAATTTATGCAACTTTACTATTGGATCATTTGTTCCAATACAACTTATGCTTATCTAAGTAAGAACACATGCTGTTTAAGCAGGGCCTGTAGGCGATACATTTTCGGGCCCTTTTCTTTTCTTACACGAACTGACCAAGGGTAAGTAGGGATGCCCAAAAAAGTGTATTGTATCGATATATCGCATCGTAACCGTATCGAACTTGGTTGTATCGATACGCAATATTATCGCATTCTTTTGTATCGATATATCGTATCGTAACCGTATCGCATGTCTTTCAATTAATATGCGATATATTGAGTATATATCATACAAATGGTTATCTTTTTAGTAGGTTTACTTTATTATAATCTTTTTTTTAAAGACACTCCCCACCCGTATCTAATTTTATTAAAAAGTTCCATACAGTTGACTTTACTGGCGGTGCCATTGCAATGAATACTAAATAAAAGTTTTGTTGCTCGAACTACATGAAAACGGAGAACATAAACTAAACATTTATTAATCATATATTTGATGGTACTACAAAGTCTAAATATTTATTTAAATCGACCTCCAAGTCTAAACAAAAGTCGGCTATTCTTGTTTCATAAACAATTTTGTCGACGTTTTCTCTTATTACTAATAACAATATTATATACAATGGCATTATGGTTTAGTGATGGTGTAATAGGAACTTTAAAACTATACAAATTAAACACCGACATAGTTTGATACGATACGTTAATGCGATATTTTATAAGAACGCGATATATCGAAGCGTATCGTATGGTCAAAATATCGCAACAAATATCGATATATCGTATAGCGCTGTATCGATATTCCGATATATCGTATCGTAACGGGCATCCATAAGGGTAAGTGCCAACATCCCAAATAGGCTGCACCTGTACCAGGACAATTCAAAAAAAAGATTCAAATGACCCCAGTGAAATGGCCTCGACAACTTATTTACTCAGGTTGATTCGCACACATATTGTCGCATCTGCTCTGGTGATTTGAGTACCAGGGCGGTCGGCACAATTGGCGGTGCCACTGATACTAATGAGACCCCTATCGATCCTGTGACCCTGGGCGGTTGCCTATTTTGCCTTAAGGTTAATCTGGCTCTGTGTTTAACCTATTACGTCCTACAGACAAACCAGTCTGACAAACATTACTTATAAAGTATAGGTCTATAATAATAAAAACACATACTCCCAGTGTTGACAGGTTTGGGCACCACCACCGGAGCAATTGGTGTCTTCTTTTGGATGGAGAATGCTCTAAGCCTCTTCTTTGCATTCTCAATACCCTTCTTAGACATTTGAGGAAGTTCTGGTGTAGATTTGGGTAATTGTATTGAAGACTGAAAACAATAAAATATGAATTACATATTAATAAAATAAAGCAATTGGTGAAAAAAGAGTGAAACTTTAGTAAAAAGTTACAATTTAAAAACGGCAGCTGTAAATAACACTGTTATTATAGTAATTCCTACTTCTGTGCCTATCTTTAGTAAAAACTTATAGTGTTCCGCTTTGTCTGTCATATTAATGTCGATATATTCTAGAGATTTGGCAATGGAAACTGATCTTTACAATCAAACAAATAATAGTCTAAATATTAAGTACACAAGTATCATGCACTTTATAGCTTGATGGAAAACAAGCTATGACATATAATTTTTACATATAGTTTTTGTCAGCAACTGAATAATCAGAATAACACTGCTTGTTAACCAATAAAGAATTGCTAATAAAATTATTCTTAACAAAACTCCAGCTCTTACTAGGGATGTTAGACAACATCTAGTATTTATATTAGTTTATCCACTTTATTCAAGTGAGTAAGTTATCTTTACCACTGTATCGCACTCCAGGCCCGTAGTCCCGGGCGGCACCAGATCATCCGAGTCTTGGGAATCTGTCCCCATACTGGAGAGGCTAGTCCCCCGACGCTCCATATTTAAGTGTTAATTAATATTAAAATTGAAGTATTTATCACATTTCAAAAACAAACACATGTACTTTTAAGAACTAAAAATAGCAACTGGGGACACAAATACAATGGTCGAATAGAAACAACAATATTTAATCGAGTGTGTTTGACAATCCATTTGTGGATTTTGTTTGACAGCTTTGAGTTATGTTATGGATGGAGAATGACAACTTTATTTTAACGTTTGTTCTAATATTAGTTGTTAAAGTAAGGCGTTCCATGAACGCACCCATATTATTGTGACTAAAAATAAAGCCACGCCTCTTGGCAAAAGAGAGAGAAAATTTAAAATAATACAAATAAAACCGGCCAAGTGCGAGTCGGACTCGCGCACCGAGGGTTCCGTACAAACCTGCAAGGTTTACAAAGTTCGTTCATTACGACAATCGAGTCATAACTATGGTATTTTTATTGCAAAATGAAATTCATAACATTACAATGGTGAAAGATGGAGGAACATAAATTAAAGACAAAGATCTCTTTATCGTTTTGCGTTTTTGCGTTGACTTAGATTTTTTTTTTTCAACTTGATAGCTCTACGCGTTCATGAGGAAAAAAGTAATAATTTATATAGTAATAGTTTATATTTATTAAAAAATAAATACATATTTTGTAATGTAACAAAAAATTTAAGGTTTTCGGAATTTTTCCTTTATGTGTGCTATAAAACGTTGCTTCATGCCAAATTTTAAGATTCTAGGTCGACTGGAAGTACCCTTTAGGTTTTGATTCCCTTGCGAGTACTTGCGCGTTTCAAAATATGCAGCTTAAATTGCTGTTTCTTTTAATTGCGTTGACATAGAAGTTTGATTTTGTTACAGCTTAAAGGTATTATAGACCTGAGTATTTGGTATGAATTTCAATTTAATACCTCTACGCGTTTATGAGGAAAAATGGGTAGTAAGTTTAAAATTATTAAAAAAATATATATTATGTGATGTAACTAAAAATGTATATTTTTCGTAATTTTTCCTTTATCTATGCTATAAGACGTTGCTCCGTACCAAATTTCAAGATTCTGAGTTCACGGGAAGCACCCTGCAGGTTTTGATTCCCTTGCAAGTGTCGAAAATTTGCGGCATAAACGGCTGTATCTTTTGATTGCGTTGGCTTAGAAGTTTGATTTTTTCACAGCTTCAAGGGACAGTAGACCTGAGTAATTGGGTATTTGACTGCATATGAAATAAATTATGATATTCTAACATTAAAGATGATATCAAAAATTAAGCACAATATTTTATCCCACAGTTTTTTTTGAGCTTTTAACAAATTATTACACCTAATTGAAACTAAAAGAGTATTGATTTGACAATACACAAATGTGACGTCACAATTTTGTATTCCATACAGTTTTTCCTACAAGTTAACGTTTTTGACATTTAATAAAAGAAGGTGATTTGACCTGTCAGTCAAATACCGGATTGGTATAAATTTCAGGTTCATACCTCCACGCGTTCCTGAAAAAAAAGGGTCTTGACAGACGGACGGACGGACGGACGGACGGACAGACGGACAACAAAGTGATCCTATAAGGGTTCCGTTTTTTCCTTTTGAGGTACGGAACCCTAATAACACGAAAAAATTAAACTATTAATATCTAAGATTCAGTAAACTCTTGAGTAGTTTTGCTTAGTTCCTGGATTAATCCTAGGATGACCCTTTTATGGGGACACTTTACTATTAGAGCTAAGAGTTCTGAATAGGTACTTAAGTAAAACTAACCTGAATTTGAAAGCATTATGCTAAGCTTTATAGGATGGAAGTTATAAGGAGTTACAAAAAACAACCTTTTCATAATAATTTATCTTTATTGTCTTACCAAGTAGATGATCACAAAGGTACAATTTACTTAATTAAGAAATTACAATTATTTACATTATGTAGGTAATTACATAACAAACACAAAACTAAACTAATCAGTCTTACAAAAGAGGAAAATAAATCAAAAGGGGACTAGATACACTGGTGTTGAATTCAACAGCAGCTTAGTCCATCTCCTCGATAGTGGGTCCGCCGTGTCCTTGTTGGTAACCGCCGGGCATCCCGCCAAAGCCTCCTGGCATACCTCCCTGCATTCCGCCAAATCCGCCTGGCATGCCGCCCTGCATTCCGGCAAAGCCGCCTGGCATGCCTCCTTGCATTCCGCCAAAGCCACCGGGCATCCCGCCAGGCATTCCTCCAGGCATTCCTTCGGGCATACCTCCTTGCATCCCACCGAAACCACCTGGCATACCGCCTTGCATACCGCCTGGCATTCCACCAGACATTCCTCCTGGCATCCCTCCAGCTCCAGGAGCACCTTGGTCACCGCCGCCTCCAGAGTGCATCTTGGTCATAATCGGCGAGCAGACGCGCTGGACCTCCTTCAGCTTGTGCTCGTACTCCTCCTTCTCGGCCAAGGTGTTATTATCAAGCCACCGTAGAGCTTCGTCGCAGGCATTCCTTGCCGTGTTCTTGTCGTCTTCGCTTAACTTAGCTCCGGCTTCGTCTAGAGCTTGGCGGACGCTGAACGCATACGACTCGAGCTGGTTGCGAGCGGCTACCCTTTGTCTCTGCTTCTCATCTTCTTCCTTGTACCGCTCGGCTTCAGAGAGCATTCGCTCGATCTCCGCCTGCGAAAGCCGCCCGCGGTCGTTCTTGATCACGATGTTCTTGCTTCTACCAGTGCTGTTCTCCTTAGCTGACACGTTCAGGATCCCGTTGGCGTCTAAGTCGAAGGTGACGTCGATTTTAGGCACACCTCGTGGCGCTGGTGGAATGCCCGTCAAATCGAACGTGCCAAGGCGGTTGTTGTCTTTGGTCATAGCACGCTCGCCTTCAAATACTTGGATGGTGACGGCCGGCTGGTTGTCTGAATAAGTGGTGAAGGTCTGCGACTGCTTGCACGGGATCTTGGAGTTGCGCTCGATGATTTTCGTCATCACGCCGCCGGCAGTTTCGATGCCAAGCGACAGAGGCGTCACGTCGACTAGTAACACATCCTGGATCTTTGAATCGGTCTCGCCGCCCAAGATGGCCGCTTGGACTGCCGCGCCGTAAGCGACTGCTTCGTCTGGGTTGATGGAGAGGTTCAACTTCTTGCCGCAGAAGAAGTCCTGCAGTAGACTCTGCACCTTGGGGATACGTGTCGAGCCGCCGACTAGCACGACGTCGTGGATCAGACTCTTGTCCATTTTAGCGTCGCGGAGAGCCTTCTCGACCGGTTCAAGAGTGCCTCGGAATAAGTCGGAGCAGAGTTCTTCGAAGCGCGCGCGGGAGACGCGGGTGTAGAAGTCGATTCCCTCGTACAGTGCGTCGATCTCGATGGTGGCTTCCGTGCTGGAGGAGAGCGTCCGCTTGGCTCGCTCAGCGGCTGTTCGGAGGCGTCTCAAAGCACGTGGGTTCATGCGAAGATCCTTCTTGTATTTCCTCTTGAACTCCTCGGCTAGATGGTTCACTAGTCTGTTGTCGAAGTCTTCTCCGCCGAGGTGGGTATCGCCCGCCGTTGCTCTTACTTCGAATAGCGAGCCCTCGTCGATGGTAAGCACTGACACGTCGAAGGTACCACCGCCTAAGTCGAAGATGAGCACGTTCCTCTCGCCTTTAAGGTTCTTGTCGAGTCCGTAGGCGAGTGCGGCGGCTGTAGGCTCGTTGATGATGCGCAGGACATTGAGGCCGGCGATGGCTCCCGCGTCTTTGGTCGCCTGCCGCTGAGCGTCGTTGAAATACGCCGGTACTGTTACTACCGCATCACGCACTGATGTTCCCAAATAAGCTTCAGCCGTCTCCTTCATTTTACTCAGCACCATGCTACTAATCTCCTCTGGTGCGAACCGTTTCGTCTCCCCCTTGTACTCAACCTGGATCTTTGGCTTTCCACAGTCGCTGATCACTTTGAATGGCCAGTGTTTCATGTCTTGCTGGATTTTAGGATCGTCGAACTTGCGGCCGATAAGTCGTTTAGCGTCGAAGACTGTGTTGTTGGGGTTGAGAGCCACCTGGTTCTTCGCCGCATCGCCGATCAGTCGCTCCGTGTCAGTAAACGCGACGTATGAAGGTGTAGTTCTGTTGCCCTGGTCGTTTGCGATGATCTCCACATTGCCGTGTTGCCACACTCCCACACACGAGTATGTCGTTCCCAAATCGATTCCGATAGCTGGCATTTTTTTGATATTTTTCAATATTTACTCTTCCACAAAGTTTAAAATTCACGTCGAAGTTGTTTTCGTTAAAATCAGTGGTTTCCCACTACTCGCTTTCTTTGCTTCGTTTGCTTGTGTTTTCAAAGTAAAACTGAATTCCCGCGCGCCAGTCCCGGTTTATATACCCCCGCCGTAACAGCCAATCAGCGACGAGCATTTTCCACAATGTTCTCGTGTGCCAATCGCGAATGTTCTAGTAAAGGCGGCCGCCCAGAACGTTCGGGCGTTCGAGATTCAATTGGGTCATGGAAAGAGACAGCGCAATGCGATAGAGCGAGATAGATAGACGTACCGATGATACCAGCGTAGAAATTTTTCACAATTATGAGGAGAATAGAATGGTCGAGAAAATAATGTTTTAACGTCTTGCATTTTAATTTAAGAACTTTTCAGCTGTTTTTTATGAGTGACTTGAGAAGTTATTACAAACTACGCAAAGCGGGTTCTGACCTATTTTTTTGATAGATAATATACATTTAACATACATTTATTTATTTTTTAATTGCCCGATATAAAATTTGTACAAAAGGCGGACTTAATGCCTCATGGCATTTTTTAACAGACAACCTTAGGGCTAAGCAGAAGGTAAATAGTGGGTAGTAGTAGAAGTAGATATTAATTATGTATATAACATACGTATTTATGTCTTATGAATGCTATTATAAATTTTTGTTTTAATAAATAAATAAATAAATAAATAAATAAATATTTCACAACATCACATACATTGATCTGACCCGTGATAAGTAGCTTAAGCACTTGTGTTACAGAAATCAGAATCAACAGTGGTATTAAAAAATATACATACAGATACATATAACACCCAGACCAGGACAAACAGACATGTTCATGCACACAAATGTTTGTCCTGTGCGGGGATCGAACCCGCGACCTCTTGCGTAATAAGCAACATCTTGCCCATTACACCAAGCGGGTCGTCAAATAATAATAAGAAGAATAATAATACAACTTAGACTTCACTTTTATAGTATCAAAATTTTACTGACTTTTATAGGACAATTCACACAGTAACCTGGTATCCCCAAGAGGGCGCACATTGTCAAGTCGCGGTTTGGGTTGGGTTCCTCAGATTATTCAATTGGGTTCCGTTGAAAGTAAAATCATACGGACGGGATGTTTCCTATTCGGTTTAGCAATCAAACAGCCAATAATATTCACACGCTAGGTCTTGATTTTGTTTTAATTCAATCTTTTCTTCCTAGTTATTTGCATCACTACATACCTAGTATAAAACAAAGTCGCTTTTTCTGTCATGTTGTATGTTGTATGTCCCTATGAACGCTTAAATCTTTAAAACTACGCAACGGATTTTGATGCGGTTTTTTTTAATAGATAGAGTAACTCATGAGGAAGGTTTTTATGTAAAATATCATCCATTAAATAGTGGACAAGTACCACGGGCGAAGCCGGTTCGGGCCGCTAGTTAATTATATAATATTGATTGTCATATCCTAGTGGTAGTACTAGTACAAAACTTAACTAAGGGCCCCGGGTTCGATAACGGGGTAGGAACAAATTTTAGTCTGATGAACATTTTCTTTTGATGTTTATAAAAAGTATTTAATTTTTCTATTCGTTCCGTGCATCTGTAGTGCAAGTTACATAAAGGGGTATTGGTATTGGTATAAATTATCTTATTCTTTTCTATGTAAAAATAATGCCATTTTTTTTTCACTTTATCACTCAAGAACGGGCACCCCTATCCAAACCAAATTTTCAGGGCTTGTTCGAACTATTAAGGAAGATGGTGTATGAGAAGCTTGCACAAAATCGGTCTAGGAGGTTCTGCATTTACCACAAGTAGCGAAGTACGTCCCGGGCCGAAAGTCAGTTATGTAAAGTTATTTAAAGAAGTAAAAAAAAAACTATTAAGTATCACACTTTATAACTTCCTGACTATCAGTAATAAAACCACAAATGAGAGTATAAAAATATAATTTATTCTTATACACTAATCACTGATTCAGTTATATTTATATACGGTCTTCTCCCCAGGATTGGAGGACATTTCTATCATCAGCTCTGCCAGGTCGTCGCTCAGTCTCACGTGCATCAATGGCTGCTCGAAGACTGCTTCTGGAATAAAAAAAACATAAATTAAAGTAAATAAATAAATAAATTTATACCTATAATTACTAGCATTCCACCTGCGGTTTTACCCGCGCGTAATTTATTTTTATAAATATCCTCCCCTTACCCCCACATCAAAAGTACCCTATGTTCATCAGGGATAGTGTAGTTCGCTAACAGAGAAAGAGTTAAGCAAATCGGTCCAGTCGTTTTTGAATTTATTCGTTACATACCTACAAAAATAAAAATATCCAAAAATTAAATATCTTTCCTCTTTATAATAATCAAATTATCAGCAGTGTTATTATTAGGTACGTTCTTTATGTAAGACGAAGGCAAGCGTGCAAGCGGGTTTATCAGATCCTTTAATTTCCTTTCTAAGTGTTTTTTTTCGCGTGTGTCGTGGCATTATTTGTCCAATGCACCAAATAATACCATGCGCTACACAATTTTTGTTTCTCACTCGTCTTTTAAAAGTTGCAGCTCAAAAATGTCTAACAATTCTTTGTGACTGACTATGCTATCAAATTAGATTAAAAAAAATATATTTATATTTAACTAGCTTTCCGCCCGCGACTTCGTCCTGTCCCGTCGTCCTGTCCCTTAGTTTAGTCATAAATTTACTTGCCTAAAAACCATCCATGGACATAAAAGCTATGCGCTTACCAACACATTTTGGGATTGATTTTTATATCCTACTACTATTATAAAGGCAAAAGTTTGTATGTGTGGATGTATGGATGTATGGATGTTTGTTACTCTTTCACGTAAAAACTACTGAATGAATTTGAATGAAACTTTACCACAATATAGCTTATACATCAGAATAACACACAGGATATTGGAAATCGAAATCCACGCGGACGGAGTCGCGGGCGGCCGCTAGTTATAAGATATTTGATATTTAAAATGTTTTTATTTGATACCAATTAAGTTAGTATTACAGCTTTACATAAGTCCAGTAAGTTCTAATTTTTACTGTATCTACCTAATTTAGATTAATTGTCCCATCAAAACTAGACGGCCATTTCAAAGTTGTTTACGTCTTATTACTCCCTGGCAAAACGCCATATTGATCTGACATTCGTCTCGAGACGCTCGTCAACAAACGAGAAGGCTGTTGCATTTTCTAGAACTCCTGTGTCTGTTTACTGACCTACATTTTGATATTTTTAGGGTTCCGTAGCCAAATGGCAAAAAACGGAACCCTTATAGTTTCGTCATGTCTGTCTGTCTGTCTGTCTGTCTGTCTGTCCTGGCTCGTTCTCCGCCGTTTCTGAACTGATTGCCACGAAAATTGGTGGAGAGATGTATAGTGATAATTCAAGAATTGGTTTTTAAAATAATCGAAAAATAATTATTTTTACCCCCCCTCCCATACAGCGAAAAGTAAATTCGAAAAAATAATTCGACTTACTCCATCGTGTTGGGTATCGTTAAAAAGGTATTTTTAAATACAATAAAACTTGCCTTGAAACCATGTGGATCAAACACCCCAGTCTCGAGATATATTAATACAAAGTTAAAATTAGAGCGTCCCCCCCCCTTACCTTTTGAAATGCTATTACAATAATTCTGAAAAAATTGGCCAAGTGCGAGTCGGACTCCCGCACTGAGGGTTCCGTACAAATTTTATTTTTGACGTATTAAAAAAACTACTGAATAGATTTTGTTCGAACCAATTTTCGTTGGTAGTTTTTATGGTAATGTACATTATATAATAATTTCAGTTTTATCATCCTCTTATTTTAGAAGTTAGAGGGGGGGTACACACTTTTTTCCACTTTGGAAGGGTCTGTCACGCAAAGTATTCACTTCAGAAAAAAGTGATATTAGAAACCTTAATATATTTTTTAAAGACCTATCTATAGATACCCCACACGTATATGTTCAATGAAAAAAAATATTTCGAGTTTCAGTTCTGACTATGGGGACCCCCCACATTTTTTATTTTTTTTCTATTTTCGTGTGAAAACCTTGTTGCGGTTCACAGAATACATCCCCTCACCAACTTTCAACAGTATAGTACTTATAGTTTCGGAAAAAAGTGGCTGTGACAGACTGGCGGACAGACAGACAGACAGACAGACAGACAGACAGACAGACATGACGAATCTATAAGGGTTCCGTTTTTTTGCCATTTTGGCTACGGAACCCTAAAAAATGTCCTGTATACCTCCAAGTAAGTACTTTCAACGAAAACTATAGCGAACTCTGTATCATAGATAGTTATTTTTATACAACTCGACCAACTTATGACGTGCAGTTGCCCTTACTAAATGGTGTCTTAAGCGGTCGGGCCATCTTTTAGCTACGGAACCCTTTCATGGGCGTGTCCGGCACGCTCTTGGCCGGTTTTTTTAATTAAATTACGTTTTATTTTTATATAAAAGTAACCTGAAGTAATCTGAAGTAAAGCTCAAATTCATACATACGTAGGTAAATATAAAATGTATTTTCAATAATTATTTTGTTGAGCTACAATTATTGGAATTTTAATTTTTATTTCCATTCAATTATTTTTGACTTGTCCTTGTAAATTCAATAAAAATAATTTTGATGAACCTATTGGTCTAGTGGTCAGGAACCCTGGCTACAAAACCAAGGACCGCGGGTTCGAATCCCGCTAGGGGCAAATGCTTGAGTGATGAACATCGGCCTTTATACTCGAGTCATAGATGTTTATAAAAGTATATAAGTATGTCTATCCGTTCCCTAGCATCCATAGTACAAGCTTCGAGCTTAGTTTGGGGCTAGGCAATTGGTGTGTTTTTGCAAACAATTTATTTATTTATTTATTTATTACCTTCACCCTCACTGGGTGCCGCAGTGGTGACCTCGTTCTTGACATCGACGTGGTCCTTATACTCGTTGACATCGGCGAAGGCCATCTCGGGCGCCGCGGGAGTCGCGCAGGGCTCCGCCCCGTCACCTGTGGTGCTCTCGTCCACTTCCATACGGGCTTTCTTACTGCTGGCTTTAGCTGCACAGGATACATTAAATACATAATTTACCACATTATCAGTTATAAATCTGGTTTATTTATACATTTCCTAAAGTTTATTACACAACAAATAAATTGTATGTTGTTGTAATAAGGCGGATGCCTCAAGTTTATTGAATTTGGACAAAATAAATCAATTAAAAATCACTTCATTCTTTGTATTGTATGTATGTGCATAAAATGAAGATGTAAGTGATTTTTATAAGATTTATACTTGCTCAGCAGAATGAGTTAAGTTCACTATTATAGAAAGATAGGATTTTTATCTTATTAAGTGATATAATAATATGATAGATCTCTCTCACCTCCTGGAACTTTCAAAGATGAACTGTCCCCTTTCTTCTTCCTTTTCCGTTTATCATCCGGCTTGATCGATAGCACCCTGATAGAGATATTTTTATTAAACATTTGTCAATACAATCCTACTACTATTATAAAGGCGAAAGTTTGTAAGTATGGATGTATTGATGTTTGTTACTCTTTCACGTAAAAACTACTGAATGGATTTGAACGAAACTTTACCACAATATAGCTTATACATCAGAATAACACAAAGGATATTGGAAATCGAAATCCACGCGGACGGAGTCGCGGGCGACCGCTATTTTATAAATAAATTGGTTGGCGACCCTTGGTTTTTTAGCTAGGGTCTTTGACCACTAGACAAATGGAAATAGTAGAAGTTTCTAGCCTTATTTAGGGCTAGGCAATCGGTGTATTAGTCTAAGGATTATATTAGTATTATTTATTTATTAACGCCTCAATGGTCTAGTCACTAGACCACTAGACTCTAGTGGTTTAAGTACCGGGCCATGGTCTTGAGGTCCTAGGTTCGATTCCTGGGTCAGTCAAAATTTGTGTTGAATTTTCTGAACACAGCACGGGCTTGTGATCACCAACCAAGCGTGGTGATTAAGCCAAAACCCATCTTTGTAACAAAAACATTATTTCAAATGATCAAAGCCTTTGCTGGGGGCAGTGGAACATTTATAGGCTGAGACTTTACTTTACTTTATTTATTCTTTACCTGGTCACCTCCCCTCGTATCGCAGCCTTCACATCATCAGGCAAGTCTGATCCATGACTAGTCCTGGCTAAATGCTTGCTGATTGGCTCATCGTCACTACTGCAGCCCGAAGTGTCGTCGTCTTCGCAGTTGGGGTTGACGTGCTCCGATTTGAAGAACGAACGCCATTTTTGTATGAGGTTGTCGGCTATTTTCTGTAATTGTTTTAGGGTTCTTTAATAAATATCGCTCTTTTGTAAGGAAATAAATATGTTTTTTTTTGTATATTAATTTTAACTTAAGCATTTCTTATATGCTAACTGAGATCGGACGAATTTTTCTTTGTTTATAATTTAAAAATATATATTTGGTAATAAAAAATAAAAAACAATTCAATGAAATTGGTATTTTTATTCTAAACCTTGCAATGATTATCTTAGATCCTTATGTCAATTGAATTGACCTATTAATAATAATAAATTCCTTGGTTTAACACATCCATTGCCGGGCCCCCAACTAGGCTCAAAGCTTGTACTATAGAAGCTTGGGAACAGATAGACATACATAAACACTTTTATAAACATCTATGTCCTATTACCCCTAGTGGAATTCAAACCCACGATCCTAGGTTTTGTAGCCAGGGTCTCTGACAACAACACCAACGGGCCCATCAAACCGTTAACAAAACCTCAAAAGCAAAAGAACATGATAGTAACTCACAAATTTCAACGGCTTCGGTATCCTCAGCATGTAATGGTGTGAATGGTACTCCAGCATCTCGCATTTGGGACAGAGGTCGTAGTCCAGGCATGTCACGCACTTGTAACGGAACCCCATGATAGTCTTCCCACAACTGTCGCAGACAATGTCATGATGAGGGGCAACTACTTCAGTTGTATCTGTTTAGGATATACAAACATATATATCTATACTAATATATAAAGCTGAAGAGTTTGTTTGTATGTTTGTTTGTTTGATCACGCTAATCTCAGGAACTACCGGACCAATTTGAAAAAATATTTTTGTGTTGGAGCCGCAAGCGGCCGCTAGTATATATATAATTTTACTGCCAAGAGGTATAGTTTAGTGGAACTTTCACTTGAACGAGCCTCTCGTCTGGGAAAGTACCTCCACCTTCAGAAGACCAAAGTGAAATAGTACTTCGTAACTAGTATGCTATGTTTCTGCTGGTGAGTGAGGTGAGGTTTATGAAGTGGTTTGCCATTATAAAAAGGAATTAGAAAATTATGAAAAATTCTAAATAAGACTTAATAATATAATAACTGGGCTGGTCAATTGGGATTTATAGGTCATGGCAAACCCTGGGCTCTAAGGCAATGGCCAAAGTACAACTGGGACTTGACAGGCAATAGAATGATGTTATCTTAATAGTCTTTACCTGTATCTTTATTTGGCAAACACAATGTCGGAACGGTGTCTGGTGGCAGAACTCTATTCTTCATGCAATCAACAGTGAAATGCCGAGAGCAGATACGTAAAGTATTTTTCGAGTTATTCCGAGCATTCCCGAGTAAGTCAGTTCTGCCTGCTAAACTCAGCCATAGATTACGGCTGTAAAATTTTAATCATCATCCATTAATAAAATAGAAAGAAAGATAATATTCTAAGCAGGTCTCAGTGAGGCACTTATTTCACACATCTATTCCAGAAAGAACGGATTATTACTATAAAATTATACACACATTGCTTTGGAAATGTAACAAACAGGTACACTGATTATACATCACAATTTCTTTTGTTTGCTAGTATGTAATACTAGTAATACTAGTACATAAAAATGTTAGGTTCAGATCAATGAAATGTATGTGAAAGTGTTTAGAAATATGAATTTTTATTATTCCCTGTACCGTGTTTTATCCTTGGGTAGAGTGAAGAAATTTAAATGGGAGCTAAGTTTGCTGCTGCGGCCGCAACCTTTTACACAGCAGCAATTCACCATTGTTTTTTCTTATCAAAATATCGAGAAATATTAACTTATTGTTGTTAAAGAAATTCCAATGAGAAGTCCGTAAACAAACAACATGAATGAATCAACAATTTGATTGACAGTGACATTATTATTCTCGTTTTATGCACTGAATTGCACTGAATGTTCGCATTATAAGTAAATGTTGCAAATTGTTACATAATATTACAATGTAAATCAACATAATTCGGATCTCATTGCGATACTTTTTATAATTTAATGAACATTTTTTTATATAGAGAATATAAAAAGTTTATGGAAAAGTACACAGACAGATTACCCTAAACGGAACGTGCTTCTTATTGAATGAATGGCTTTGTATTCGCTATTTTATCATTTCCAAAAATGTGCCTAAACATAAGACAAAAGTTTTAGTTAAACCTAAGGGCAAAAAAGTTCGCGGAAAAGAATTCCTTGTTATCTGGGACCTAGGCATAGGGCGGTTGTTAGATAGCGGCGCTTACATCCACGCCATCTATTACCGAGTAGCCGCCTTAAAAATATCCTTAATGTTCCACTACATAGGTCTCTATCGTTTGAAATCATGTTTTTTCGTTAATTCGTTATATACATGGGTTTTAGCTTAATCATCACGCTTGCCAAATCACTGGTTGGTGTGGTGAATACCTAAAACCCAGACTGCATTCGGAACAATCGACACAAATATTGCCCGAGCCCGGGAATCAAACCCAGGAGCTCGAGACCAATGCCTATTCTTGTTATTTTATAATTTTATGGGCATTTTTTTATTTATTTAAAGTTATAAATTAAATTTTGATAAATTTTACACCTTCTCCATTACACGTACGTAGGTACATAAACTTTACTTCTATTTTACACCCCAGAGCATTCTGCAAGAATACACACCCAGAGTAGGTATTTATTTTATATTAGGTACTATTCTACTGTTGATATCATCTTCGTAAGTGTAGCGTGGAAACCAACCAGACGATATTATTAATTTAGTGATTGAGTAGTCTAGCCTATCATTGAGGTATCACGCATGATTACCCTTTGGTTGATTAGCCTTTGCAAATACCTACCTAGATAACTACAAATATCTCCCAACTTTCGTCACTCAAATATTTACCCGAGACGGGAGTCGAACCCAAACCCCTCGGTATGGCCGAACCTCTAAATACTTGACCAAGGAGACTGTCAAAAGATTGGTTTCTAGAATGCTGTGCAGAGCTGTGTGGGTATGCAGGTACCTAAAAGTACTTTAATTATGTAAACATACAAGAAGTTTTCACATGTTTTATTTTTTATTTATGTAGGGAACAATCTTAAAAAACGTGTTAAGTTTACATTCTAATCTACGTTAACTTGTTTTCAAAATTTTAGAAGTGTAGGTTTCTTCTTCCCTTATTTATATTTTTTTATTTTAATTTTTGCTTTTTAAGTACTTATCATAAATCGCTTAACGTCATATTTATTTCTGAGGGTTAACCTCACTCTGCCTAGTAAGTAATTCTTGTTGTATGTGCATAGTTTAGGGTTACAACCTAGCTTTTAAATTTTGTTTTTTATTATATGTTCATGATATGGCTGTAACCTGTTTTGTACATCTTTACAAATAAATAAATAAATAAATAAATAAATAAATAAATAAATAAATAAATAAATAAATAAATAAAAAGGTAAAATCCTTTTAAAAAAAAACGTACCTACATAGCGCCTCTCACTGGCAAGATGTAAGTCTTAGCAATTCAATAACATCCTCAAAATAATCCATTCTTACATACCACTGTCGTAATCAGCATAAAACTCTACGAAAACAAACATACGCACACATAAACAGTAGCAAAATTCGAATTTTTTCCTTGTCAAAGAACATTCGACCGAAAATTCTAGTAACAAATAGAATTCTCTCGTCCCTTTGTCGATTCACGTTTCGAGAAGCGCTCATAATAATTTTATCGTTGTAAGTACGCACGGTCAATACCGACCGCGGCGGGCGACCCAAAACTGTCTAATACTTGCAAGGAATATTCAACCTTATGACACAAATATAAAGTCTTGAATCTACTGAGAAGATATGACATTTTAAGGATGTTCAATGTACCGTGTATGAATATGTGCATTGTTCCAAATATGCCTCGACGGCAGAAAACTGTGGCATTTTTTTGATTGACATGAGATGGTACGTTTCAACATGCTGTCACTGCGATAAGAAGTGACTGTCGCCTCAAATTGTAGTGCCAATTTTAGAACGAAAAGTTAAAGTATGGCGAGGGCACATCGATTTATATCTAACGATTTAAATTTATGTATAGTTCAGACTTTCAGACGAAGTTACAGCGAGCAATGAACTTCAGTACATTCGCCATTTTGTTCGTATTATATGTAGTTGGTATGTAGGGTTGCAGATCCAGAAATATCTGGATTTCGAGCTAAGAAAAATGTGTAAGATAAAAGTGAAATCGAATTTCGTTGAGGTAGATCATGGCTGAAATGGAGTGAACAAAGTTGATTATGTACCTGAAAATTTAAAAAGGAAGAAATGGTTTTATGTTTTTATTTTCAAGAAAGTAATTTACCTTTTAGGTAAGTTAGTAACTTACCTTTAGGGTGAAAGGGTTATTTTAAATTATTCTGCTTACTAACTTCCGGGCAAAAAATACTTTCTTTTAACCATTTATTTCATCTAAGTACTACTTCACTTTTTATTTCCAAGGTCTATTTAAAAACATATTAACTACTTAGGTGTATCTGTCTTGTCCATTGAGGTATTACTACTACGTAGTCTTGTCATGACTATAAAATCACTTTTAAAATAAATAGGTATAGCTATGTTTAAAGCCAGTTTGTAACCAACAGCACCAATACACAATTAGTATGTAAATACTTTAATATCATTGTTATAGTGAAATTCGAACCCACGTCCTAGATTTGCGGTAGGTTCTGTTACCACAAGACCAAACCAACGGCCCTGTAATAAGTAAATTAATACCATGGTAGGCTAGGCAGTAGGTAATGCAATTATTTTTATATAACCTAGTAAAACAGTCCAATAAATTATTCTGATTCAGTATCAAATCAAATATATTATAAACCTATGAGTTGGTAATCACGATATTAATAATCAAATTCATTACAAACAAGACGTATCCAAGTCATACTAGAGGAAATTGACATCAAAAGAACGTATTACGACTTGTTATTCATAAATCATTCCCCAAACAGCTGATTTTACGCGCAAGACGCTCAGCTGTTTACTTTCTACCAGACAATCATAATAATAACAACAAAACGCATCTGCCTCATCCTTCACTGATGTAACGTTATTATTAATAGATTAGATTAAAACGATGTCAAACACCTATGCAAGGACAAAAAAAGAACGAACTAGAATGCACTAGAACCGTAGCCACTCCCACCGACCGATCAATAATCTTCTGTCTCACTCTAACGTATAACAAAACACGCAACGACCGCGCGGTCTCGACTTGCCGCGACGTTTCGAGAAATTTCCACCCACCGCTAGATGTCGCGGTCGGCTCGAGCGTATATAAGCTCGCTGGCCGGCTTCCCGGCATGTCAGTTCAAAACAAGCTCTCCAAGCGAACAAACAAGCGACTACTGGTGCGATAGCACTGCGAATTCTCAACGCTCAACACTTCAACAAGGCGAATTTGTATTCTCAACTCAATTCAACGCGAAGTACTTGAAGAATCTTCGAAGATGTCTCTGCTACCTTTCATCATGGGCTACGAGCACCCTCACCGCCTCATCGACCAGGACTTCGGGCTGGCCCTGACTCCGGACGATCTGCTGACGGCTGCGGTGTCTCCACTTATGTCTCGCGACTACTACAGACCATGGCGTCAACTGGCCGCCGCTGCTCGCGATGTCGGATCCACCATCAAGTCCGACAAGGATAAATTCCAAGTCAACTTAGATGTTCAGCACTTCGCGCCGGAGGAGATCTCGGTGAAGACGGCTGACGGGTACGTGGTGATTGAGGGCAAACATGAAGAGAAGAAGGATGAACACGGATACATCTCGAGGCAGTTCACCCGCCGCTACGCTCTGCCTGAGGGCTGCAACCCCGAGACTGTGGAATCCCGCCTGTCATCCGATGGAGTCCTAACTGTCGTCGCTCCGAGAGTGGCTCCGGCTTTGAAGAACGAGAGATCCGTGCCCATCTCCCAAACTGGACCAGTCAGGAAGGAGATCAAAGACCAGACTTCCCAAGCCAATGCCAATGGAACCCAGAAGTAAGATCCTGAATTCTCCTCTCCTGTGATAAAAAAGCCGTGCTCTGTGTGTTAGTCAATGTGCTTTTTGTTTATGTAAGTCTGATTTTGTTTATTAAGACTGATGTAAAAGATATAATTATTAATTTTAAGAAATAAATTCGAAATATTTGCTACTTAATTTTGGTGTTTCTTTTTTTTACCCACGTTTAACCCTAGTATGCAATGTAGGATAGTAAATAAAAAAAATCTTGTTTAGGCCTTAATATAATCAATTAGAGGATGTTCTATTTGGTAAAATTGAATATTTTCAAATCATTCTAGTTTGTTTACTCTTATCCTCGCGGTAACAAAACTGTAAGATTTAAAAAAGTCTTAACCAAATCTTAGCCAATTAACGTCCACAGACGGACGGACATGAGTTAGAAAAGAATTGAAATAAATACAAAGGAATAATTTGGTAACTTCAAGAATGCGTTTTTTAATAGATAGAGATTTTTATGGAAGGTTAATATGTATAATACGTGCATAATTTTAATTTAGTAGATAAACAGATTAATATCGTGCGAAACTGGGGCGGACCACTAGTAAATAATAAATGAATAAATAACACAAAAATTTCCTTGCACCAAACTAAACTCTAAACTTATCTGAAAATAAATAAATAAAAATATATGAATACCTACATAATTCAAAACATCACATACATTGATCTGACTCCGTTTTAATTAACTTTATTGTTCATGGACACAACTGTTTGTCCTGTGCGAGAATCGAACTCGCGACCTCTTGTATAATAGGCAACATCTTGACCATTACACCATGCGAGTCGTCAAAATTCATTGAGCACAAATACCTACTTAAGTTCATAAATAAACATTTGCCCCTAGCGGGAGTCAAACAAGAAGTTTGTAGCCATGCTATCTGACCACTAGGACGATAGGCTCGACTTTCATACAACATCACCGAATAGGTAATATATGTAGTTAGGTGCTCGTTCTTAACGTTATATTTTTTACGGCAAATTAAATCTTATTTTTACCTTCCTATTATATTATCTGTGTTTATACATAGAACTACCTCCGGAGTGTAAGTAGTGGTTAGAGCGATGTGCGCAAAACCCCGGGGATCGTGGGTTCAAATCCCGCAGGATACACTTTCACTTTTTGTTGGTTTTCACAGTTTGGTTAGGACATTGCAAGCTTAAGAATGATAATTCGGTGCTTCGAAAGGTGCGTTAAGCCGTTGGTCGTGATTCGTGATTCAAATTCTCTGGTTGGTTTCCCTTGTTATAAGCTTTACGGAAGTCAGACGACAGTCGCACCATTATATTCATATTAATTACAAACAAGGCTTGTCAATTCAGGATCGTAGTCGCAGCGTACCCTGGGCTGAGAGACACTATCCGACAATGCAACCGGGATGTATTCATAATCATATTGTTTATTACACTCCATTTTAATTTTTTGATTTTGACTCCATATTACTACTGGACCGATAAATTATTTTTGTTTTCAAATCAAATCAAATCAAATCAAAATATTCTTTATTTATACATATAGGTATCTGCAAGGCACTTATAAATCGTCAATAAAATAATATTGCAATATAATGACTCGACCAACGACTTCGTAAATGCAGTCATCTACCGAGAAGAAGCGGCAAGAAACTCGATAGTTGCTCTTTTCAATCGCCAATTTTTACAATTTTTGTCTGTGTTGGATAGTCCATTTGACGAGGAAGGCTTTAGGCTATTGGAAATCGAAATCCACGCGGATTAGATTAGTAGTATTTGTATACTTAAGAGCTTGAGCAATGAGCATAATATGTGCTACAAATTCCAGAATTCAAATTTAAATTCAAAATTCAAATTCAATAGTATCAACAGTGGTATTACAAAGATGTATAAATCCTACTACTATTATAAAGGCGAAAGTTTGTAAATATGGATGTATGGATGTGTGGATGGATGTATGGATGTTTGTTACTCTTTCACGTAAAAACTACTGAATGGATTTGAATGAAACTTTACCACAATATAGCTTATACATCAGAATAACACATAGGATATTGGAAATTGAATTTCACGCGAACGGAGTCGCGGGCGGCCACTAGTATATACATAATATAACACCATGTTCATGCACACAAAATGGAGGCCCTGAAGGGGGTCAAACCCGCGGGCCCTTGATCTGATAGTGAACTCCTTGATTTGGAATAGAACTCCACACCTATAGACCACTAGCGACCGACCGCGACTGCGTCCGCGTGCATTTCGGTTTCCAATAACTTAAAGCCTTCCTCGTCAAATAGACTATCCAATGAAAAACATTTTATCGCATCAGTATTTCCTGAGTTTAGCGCGTTCAAACAAACAAACAAACTCTTCAGCTTTATTGTAGCAGCAACCGCTACTCCGTCCGCGTGGTTTTCAGTTTCAGCACATATGGGTACTCGTATAAGCTGTAGATAGGCTATAGACTAAAGACTTCCTCTTCAAATGGACTATCCAACACAAAAAGTTTTTTTTTAAATCGGACCATTAGTTCCTGAGATTAGCGCGTTCAAACAAACAAACCAACAAACTTTTCAGCTTTATTATATAGGTATAGATTAGTAGGTATATTTCTCGATGTGTTTGGATTATGTGGGTCGATCAACTTTTTAACCGACATAAGTTTGTCCCGACGACATCGCATTCAAAAACGACTAAATTAAGACAATTTAGAAATTATTTCTATGTTTTGTTCAATTAACAGTTAAGTAACCTTAATAAAAAACCAATGATATCTAGATAAAATGAAGAAGGAAACGTAAAAACTATGGTAACTCAGTATACGACTTTGCATAAGACATAGCTTTCCATACAAATTTTAGCTGTCCCTTCATCGATGTAGCTATATGTAATTGCTAATTTAAGAGTTTTTTTCCTTGGAACATTCTTAAGTCTGCTAATATATTGCTGATAAATTAAACAAGGTTTAGTTCTTACTATGTTAAATATAAAAATAGGTCTTAATTTTAAAGAAAAAAGGCTTTAAAGCTCTGTCCTTAATTCATCTCATTTTGTGGTGTATACTGAGTGACCGCGAAAAAACGTAAAAAAAATTATGCAATACGTCACAAATTTCTAGTAAAGAACGGCGATACGATCTTATTCCTTGCACGCGCGGCGGCGAGCCTTAAATTCTTGCCGGCTCGCCGCCAGTCCGCAGCAAACTCTAGAGGAGTGCGCGTGTATTTATTCAGTGTCGGCAGAGTTACCGGATTATTTCGATGAACGGGTAAATGTTTTTTAATTTCTTCATCAAATTTTGAAGGTCCTTAAGGCTGATTTCCTATTGGTCAATTCAAACCGTTCGCCATATTAGTAAATTTTGATTTACAAGCCATTATGTAAAAAATGTCTGCTGAGTTGCCTGTACACTGCGTTACCAAAGTGGTAACTCCAAAGACAATTTTGGTAACTCTTTAGACATTGTGCGATTTTCATAGACATAGTTTCATGAAAAGTCGTAATCAAAATTACTTTCAGATTGTAAACTTGCTACTGGCGGTGTCCGTGATGGAAAACATGTATAACACACCTCATAAAGCCGCTCAAGTTGTTACCTTATTGCAACAAAGGCTCAGTCAGCGAGTAGTCTCTTCCTACCTTCTCTTTAGTCAGTCTGCTGTATCCCGAGTATACAAACAATATAAAAAGACTCGATCATTATTTGGAGACTAACAACCAGCCGTGGTACCGTGGTACTTCTGAACGAGAGGACCGTTTCATTGTTTCTACCTGCCTGTGAATTCGACACCTTACGGGTGTGGCCGTGCAGGTGAGCTGAAGCGTGTTCGAGATGTAGCTGTCAGCGAGTGGACAGTAAGAAGACGTCTAAAGAAAGCCAACCTGACTGAAACAGATCCAAAATTGACTGCAGGCCTCCGGCAAGCTCGGTTACAGTTTGCTAGAGAGCATCTCAACTCGAGTTTTGGGCAATGGAGGTCGGTCCTGTTCACAAAGGGTGCATGATGTGACAGGTGAGACCGGGACTGCAGGCGTCCGGGAGAGCGATTTTCCCAATGCTGGTTCGCAGAAACCGTTGCCTTTGGTGGCGGTTCTGGCATGATGTGGGCTGGTATCTCGTTGGAAGACAAAACCGAGCTCGCTTTCATGCCTGGATGAGGCCGAGGAGGACTAGGAGCTGAGGGGCACATCACAAATATTCTCCTGGAACATGTTGTGCCCAACGCAGGATTTGTTGTCGAAGACTTCATCCTAATGCAGGACTAAGCTCGATGCCACACAGCGCGCGTTAGGCAGCAGTTCCTTCAAAAAGTCGATTTGAACACAATGGACTGGCCTGCGCTAAGTCCAGACCTAAATCCCATCGAGCATTTATGAGACGAGCTCAAACGAAGGTTATGAACAAGAAATTCAGCCCCATCAAGCCCAGACGAGTTGAAGGCAGCTTAATTAGAGGATTGGGGAGGTATTCCTCAAGACACCGTCGAAAAATAAATAAGGTCGATGAAGAACCGACTACGGGCTGTAATTAGGGCTAGGCAGTATTAAATCCTGGACCCATAATTTTTATACTCTTTAAGAAAAAACCCTGTTTTATTTGTGTCAATTCTGATCTCAACACCTATGAATACCCAAAATCCCATTTTCCCTCATTCAAGTTCAGACACTAATATAAAAAAGTAAACATGGATATTAATAATGATGATATTATATAAAATCTGAAGTTTTAAGCGTCCAAATGACATATCATTTGTATTATAATGTTGCATACTTTTACTTAGAACAATGTTTGAATGCAAAGGTTGCGCTAGAGTCGATTTGGTAGCTCGCGAGTGTAGTTATGTGCAGAAGTTTATAGATTGTTCTTGTCTCTTGTCTCTTGAGTTACCAAAAATGTCTCAGGCGTTACTAGTTGTCCCTAAATTTGTAAGCCGTTTTTGCAAGGTAACAATATGTGTTTGATTTTATTTGTATGATTATTTTAGGTTCAGGGTAAAATAAGATTATTTACTTTAATTTCAGAGAAAACTGTGACTAAATTTTAAGTTTTTAAAGAAGTACAGAGAAAATTAACAACGTGTCTGACTCGTTAGTAACTCAGCATACATACATCTCATATTTTAATGCCCATATATTACAATTACATACAAATGCTGTATACCAAACTATTTGATTTTGCATGACAGAATATATCCACTAAAATAAAAATTTAAGTCTCTTTTTATTCAAGAATTGCAGCGAAATAACCTTGGGTAACTCCGGTGACAAAAATTTGGGTCAAGCTTTACACTTTTGAGTTTTTCAATAAGAAGTAGTTCAAAAAGTTCGCTGCTCGATTAGGAAGCCGTATCTCAGATATATTTAACACACTTCTGAGTAAATTAAATAGTTAAATAAGCAAAAAAATTTTTTTGAAACACGCCGAAATTTTTTGCCCGTTTTGTCGGTTAAAAAGTTGATCCACCCATGTATCTAATTACTTTTTTAGGGTTCCGTAGCCAAAATGGCAAAAAAACGGAACCCTTATAGATTCGTCATGTCTGTCTGTCTGTCTGTCTGTCTGTCTGTCTGTCTGTCTGTCCGCCAGTCTGTCACAGCCACTTTTTTCCGAAACTATAAGTACTATACTATTGAAACTTGGTGAGAAGATGTATTATGTGAACCGCAACAAGGTTTTCATACGAAAATAGAAAAAAAAATAAAAAAATGGGGTGTCCCCATAGTTAGAACTGAAACTGAAAATATTTTTTTTCATTGAACATATACGTGTAGGGTATCTATGGATAGGTCTTTAAAAATTATATTGAGGTTTCTAAGCTCATTTTTTTCTTAAGTGAATACTTTGCGTGACAGACTCTTCCAAAGTGGAAAAAAGTGTGTACCCCCCCTCTAACTTCTAAAGTAAGAGGATGATAAATCTGAAATAAATATATAATGTACATTACCATAAAAACTACCAACGAAAATTAGTTCGAACGAAATCTATTCAGTAGTTTTTTTAATACGTCAAAAATAGAATTTGTACGGAACCCTCAGTGCGGGAGTCCGACTCGCACTTGGCAAATTTTTTACAGTTTTAACTCAATTATTCGCTTCTCAAATCAAATCATCGTTAAGTTCTCTTCAAGTTAATAAAGCATAGAGTAAAGTAATTTAGGTAATTCAGTCATCACAATAAGACACGACTACACGAGCCAATAGTTTCACTTACTCTGAATGTTTTTTTAATCGGAACCTACAAACACTGAATTGAATTTTAAAAATAACTACTAGGTAACTTGTGCGAACTGTTACTAATCTGGTAGACTTTTCGTACTAATCAGTATTTGGTAGTTAATCGGTAACTTATCTGTGTGCCTGCTCAATACTAGCCCTTAATATTGGACAATTTTTAGTTTAATTTATTATTCTGTTTTGATTCTCCTCTCTCATGATTTTAACTAGGTTATTAGAAATGGTTTTAGGGATAAACAAAAACGACTTAATAAATTAACATAATCCTATTTATTGGAAATTCAGTCTTTACATAAATGCCTTCATCAACGAAACTAGAGTAAAATATAAGAGATTACACTTTACATTTATCAGCTGCTTCGCACGATCCTTGTTCATCTTTGCGTTCTTTGGCTTCCTTCCTCACAGGCCCAGTCTTTGTTATTGGCACGATTCTCTCCCCTTTATCATCAACCACCTTTCTTGGAGCAGTTACAGTAAGGATTCCGTCACTGGATAGCTCGGAGACTATGTTTTCAGATTCAGCACCGTCAGGTAAGGAGTATTTCCTCACAAATTGTCTGGAGACGAAACCATGCTCGTCCTCTTTTTCCTCATGCTTGGCTTCAACTATCACGTACCCATCAGCCGTCTTCACAGTGATTTCTTCAGGACTGAAATGCTGCACGTCTAAATTAACCTGGAACTTATCTTTATCCGTCTTGATGGATGAGCCAAGGTCGGAAGTGAGCGATGCGAGCTGCCTCCAAGGCCTGAAGTAATCGTGGACTATCCACGGGTTGATCATTGTTGTAAGGAAGTCGTCTGGTGTCAGTGCCATCCCAAAAGCTTGGTCGGCGAGTTTGCTGCCTCGTTTGCTGGTACATTCCTCGGCGGAGGTGAATCTTCGAGAACTTATTCCGAAGAACACGATGGCTAAGGTTAAAATGTACGATAATCCTCCGAAGGCTCTCATTTTCGCTTGTATTAAATATTCAATAGATTCTTCACAGTCAAATTGTTTCTTGCTGGTGTTTTTTTTGATAATCCTTAAATTCTTTACTTCGCTTGTTTTTGTAAATACGTCGATTCTTCAATATCCCTCTGTGCTGTCACTTGTAAAATTCGAATTTTGCTTCTGTAAATCGCTAGAACACTGAAACTTGTTGAATTCGTATGAGCGCTTGTATTCACATGGAATGAAAGCCGGCTCTCGGGTTTATATACCCGTCCTGACATCTAGCGTCGAGTAGAAAATTCTCGACTGCACCGCCCTGTAGAAACATTTCTCGTGCATTCGAGTTTGTGCCAGACATACTCTATCTTTCTTACTCGTATTAAGACACAATAGAGTGTGAAAGAGATGAAACATAACTGATATCACAGCTGATATGGTAGTGCGACTTTGTACATAATCATCAACATAGTCTTGGTCAGACGTGGCCAACTGAAAACAGTCCACGTTTTCATAATTATCGCATTTTATCGCGTCCTTTTGTTGACTTATTGCTTTTGTTGATAAACATTTCTTTCTAGATATTGCAGTTTCTTGTGAAATTAAATTGAAGTCAGGGTTTTAATTCTTTGGAGCGTATTATTATTTTTGTTACGGGATTTTTTCATCACTTTGTAAATATCTTATAACACTTTTTGATTTATTTATTTAAACTATTTTTTACCGTTACCAATGTGCTTTATTTAATATTAAGTTATGGTTATATCATCCAAAAATCATCTTTGTTAAAACTCATTGAGCATAAGAAGAAGTTAATATTAACATAAATGTGTATTATTCTTCTTATTATTGAACTGTTTATGTAACTATTTGTGTTTTGTCAATAAATGTATTTTCTTTCTTTCTTTCTATTAAATTGCTTCAACTTGACCGATACATATTTTTCAAGAATTAAATTTATATTTTCTCAACAAATCGTAGTTAGAACTATCGAGTTCATCAGTAGTTAGTAGTTTTTAATATTTAATATGATTTTTAACATTTACACATTTAATATGATTTTTAAAATAAGTAATTTTTCTGCAAGGTTTAGAATCCCTGTTGTTATGTAGCGACATCTAGCGGCGAGCGGAAAAGACTTGAATCAAAACTTTGGTCTAACTCTACACGAATATTGGAATTTTTCTTTAGGCTGTAGGGAATATGGTTGATTTTCGATTGACGAGCAATCATTAACGAGCATTCGGTCAATGACTTCGTGAATTTTCCAGTGTTTTCTAGTTGCAGTTTTTCATGTCCTATGTGAAAAAGTTAAAACATATATTTGTAAATTGAACTCTTCTGTCAAGACAATACGATTCAATACACTGAGGTTTTGAAGTATTGATCGAACAAGTTTTTCCCCGTTTTTTAGATAATTGGAAAACTATGCTATGTGGATTTTCCGAGGGAAGGTTGATAAGATTGGTTCTATCTACAAAGCTAAGACCTGGATAGTATAGATCGACTGAATTATAAACTCGATATGTGGCATTGAGGTATAATACCTCGAATGATATAAAAAACAATGAAATTGCAATTAATATTAAAAGATGATGGCTCAAAAAAAAAACCCGGCGGCGGCGTCGCCAGAATCTTCTTATGTCCGTTTTGCTAGAAACAGCGGTTTGTCTGAAGTTTGATTAATTCACTAACAGTGTTTTTGCTAATGAGCACACTTTATAAAATTAAAATAGTTTTACTGGGCTTCAGCCATCCATCTTAATAGTCACCTTTTCTATACAAATATTATAAAGAGGAAAGGTTTGATTTTTGTTTGTTTGTTTGTATGAATTGAATAGGCTCCGAAACTACTTGGCAGATTTGAAAAATTCTTTCACTGTTGGAAAGCTACATTCACCCAGAGTAACATAGGCTATATTTTATCCAGGTACGGGAAGTAGTTCCCCCGGGACGCGGGTGAAACCGCGTGACGGGCCGCTAGTTTTTAAATAAAACAAAGCGTCACTCACCGGTATATTTTTGACGAATGTCGTTGCGCAATCAATCAGTAATAACGACAATTCTTATCCTTATTTGTTTTGTTCGGGAACATAACCGAATACTTATTAGTTTATTTCTCGACCATATTTATAAATAAATTTCTAGCCCCAAACTAAGCTCGAATCTTGTACAATGGATGCTAGGGAACGGATAGAAATACTTCCGACATACATATGACACGCACGAGTAATAATGCTGATGTTCATCACACAAACATTTGCCCTTAGCGGGATTTCAACCCGCGACCCTCGGTTTTGTAGCCAGGGCCTCTGACCACTAGACCAACGGGCCCGTTATATTAAAAAGGAAAGGTAAATTAAAGACAAGTATTCTAAATAGTGGTATATTTTCAAAAATATTGTATTACACGACCTGCATTATCTATTTACAGAATTAGAAACATAATAAAATTAAAAATTTCACAACTGTCAAGCCTACGTATAAACTAAATAAACACATTGGGCTTCCGTTGATACGCTTAATAATTATATTTACAAAATAATAATAAAATACTTTCCATACGGTCTTAGTACTCAGTTCTACGGAATAAATTAAAGGATATATTTAACTAAACTATACCAATTTATTAAACCTTAAAAAAGAAATCAATGTTAAATTTTCTTTTGAAATTACGTCTTAATCAATGAAGATTTTCAACCATGACAAGCCATATGTAGCCTATAGCGTATAAGTTGTCTTCTAAACCAATCGAACTAAATAATAAGACCATATGAAAATACATTAAGATTTTTCATTTTAATTTTTAAATAAGTATCGTAAAACATTATCACTTTTTGTGGAAAATATTTTCGTACGCGTAAAATTATAATTGTTGTTCATGAATTTCATTTTGTAACATGTGTATAAGAAAATGGTAATGAGCAAAAGGTGGGAATGAATTCTTACATTAATCGTATAAAAATCTTTGTACATAATAGGTATAAAACAAACTACAAAATTTGAGCATTATTCTCTAGCTAGACGAGAATATAGGTTATCATGGTCAGTTGATTCCACTTAATATTTTTTTAACATTTAACTCACTGACTAAAGGTCTTAAAAAAATAAAAACATTTCAATCTTTTATTACCACAAGTCAGTGTTTAAAAAAAATTCTTAAAACATTCTTGGGACATATCAACTTAATTTCTAACCACAATTAAAAATACAAAATACACATGCTACAAAACAGAACTATTGTAAAATTAATACAAAATTAAAAGAGAAATTAGGTCCTATTTCGTTTGTATTTTAAATTACAAAAAAGCTTCAGTATCTACTATTTATAAGCATCTTGATTGTTTGTATTCGACAGAGGGCATTATCGCAATTATACATAGTATGCTTCACCTTAAATGATCCCTGTGGCAGATGAACTTTTACACGAAATTGAACTTTATTTCAAGGTAATAAGCTCCACGAGCTGTTTATATGATTTTCTATAGGGTTCTTAATGCTTTAGAATGTATAGATTTTCCTTTGAATCGTCAACTGTCACCGAGATCATTTTAGGTGAAATTATGCATTATGTAATCTACAAAATCTGTACTATAAAATTGTCTTGCATTCAGATTTTATAAAACGGCAAAATAAATAACCCGATCATGCTTCAAGTGAATGCAAAACATTTGGTTATTAAGGCAGAATTGACTGCTAGCGCCAATTTTACAGAAAAAGCGACAATTTTTTTATTGAATGTATGCAATCAAAGACTGAAGTGTTTTATAGTAGCAATCAATTTATCGATATGATTAACTATGCTATATATAGATTTGTAATTAATTTGTGGTATACTTAGTCTTTACGAAATTAAATCACAAGCTTTTGAAAGGATTTAAGGTACTTAACTGATAAACCAGGAGTAGTAGGTATTCAATTACGATTGTAATGATGGAAACATGTTTATGTTTCTGATAAAACAAAACGAAAATAATGTATGTATTTCATTAAAACTTTGACTAGGCCATTTTTGTACGGTCGATTATATTCACTTTGTTAAAAACTAGCGCTAGCAGCCACAATTACCTGCCTCAAAGTACTGTGTGAAGTAAAACGGGTCGTAAAGTTATAGTATAAAACATATTTGTACAAAAAGCATCCTTAATAATAACATGAGTAGGTTTAAATATCAATGTATCGTTTGGGACATTGTAATCAAGCTTATAATAACAATAGTTGAAAAAAAGTTTGTTCTAGATCGGCCGCAAAAATATCTGAGTATAATATGATCCAATTATTTTAGTTTTAACTTGTACGTTTGGTCTAAGACCACAAGGATACGGATTCGACCTACTTGCATATTTAACAACTATTTCGCTACACTGGCTAACTTTACTATTGTAGCTTAAGGATGAAAGCATAATTTTACTTGTAACTTATGTCATTGTCTCCAAGTACAGACACACTAGGCGGAAAAAACGCGACCGACGTTCGGCGTGACTACGCCTGCAATGTATTTTAAATGGATGATAAAGGTGGCCTAGATGTACGGACCGCGCCTCACATATGTGAGGTCAGTGGTAATAACCCGATTCCAAATCCTGTATCATGGTCAAAGCGGACCCCGCACAGAAACGGGATAAACGCTAGGAAGGATGCCACACCATGCAGAAATTGCGTCGCGTAATTTCGTATAGAAAATGCATTGCACCCAACTTTCGGCGTAATTTCATCCTGATGTGTTCCTACACTAAGGTCATATCATATTTCTTCTCAGTTACTTTTGCGGTCGACTATCCTTACAAGAGCACTTTCAAATATTGTACAAGCGATTTTCGCCTTTACAATATGGACAAGCACCCATGGATGTAAATCGTTCGAAATTGTCACTTACAATTTGAAGCGACCCTCGCTTCGCAGTGAGAACATGTATCCAACGTACGTCACGGCAATCATAATAATGCTACATTTCTTGACGACAGGGCATTTCTAACAATTTAAATCCATGCAAGCATCTTGTCTGGTGGTTCTTAAACGAAACAACATAAGGGCGTGAATTGAACGGCTCTTTGGTAATTTGTTTCACGTCGACTGTAGGTTTTTGATTAACTAATATAAATGAACTAAGTTATTACTTTATATACAGAGTAAGTTAATAAGATGTCGCAAGCTTGAACTATTGTAACGGGTCGTACTAAAAAGAATATCTAAATCAGTGGTAACTAACTTAGGAGGAATATACAATACATATTCAGAATATTGATCAGTAGGAAATAAAAAAAACATAGTAAAATTATGAAAGATAGCCTACTACTACATCACATGGACTTTTTCACAACATCACATATGTACATTGTACATTGATCTGACTCCGTGTTAAGTAGCTTCGGTAATCACTTGTGCTACAGTTATCAGAATCAATAATGGTATGACAAAATTAAATGTACTTACATAGATTCATATAATCACCCAGACCAGGACAAACAGAGATGTTCATGCACACAAATGTTTGTCCTGTGCGGGGATCGAACCCGCGTCCTCTTGGTCTAATAGTCAACTTCTTGACCATTACACCAACAAAATTTCTGTCAGATACATCTATGAAGCATTGTGAAAATTGGCCTAACTCTATGTAAGGCCAAAATAAACATTTCAAAAATGAAATTATATAAATTGTCAATTCACATAATCAGCCTATGAAAATGTAAACAAAAAGTGTAGACTGTTTAGTAACCACTGATTTACATATAACCTCAATTTAAGCCTTTAAAGAGATGGTTAAATTGATTTTGGACCTAATCAAAGAGAATAAGGTCCTTTAAAAGGTTTTGGACCTAATCAAAGTGAATAAGGTCCTTTAAAAGGTTTTGGACCTAATCAAAGTGAATAAGGTCCAAAATACATTATCCAATAAAGGATTAAAAAAACCATAGACAACAATACTTAATAAAAGCCCCGTTTCACTTCCCACATAGCTCTCGCCCCCAATGTTCTAACCTAACTTACTAACTACGGTTGTATAATAAAAAAGTCGTAACATCCCTACGTTATATCATTACAAAAAGCTAAAATAATAAAAAAACACATTTTCTTTCAGTCGCCCTTAGGACTTGCAGGCATTCCCTTTTCGCGGCCCAACACATACACTTTATTGTGGGCTACAACTTATGCAACAATTCAATTTCTACCGATTCATAAGTAAGTATAAATTAATAAAAAAATCACCAGGACATTCTTATGAGTTACTAATGCAAATACAAATTATCTATTTTTCCAAAAAAAAAAACAGATAACAAATGTTAAGTATCAGCCTATTAATGTCCCACTGCAGGGCAAAGGCCTCTATCATTTGAAATCATATTTCGTTACAAACATTGGTTTTGATGCTGCTGCTGAAATGCAGATTGATGATCATCCGGGCTGTTTTCGGCAAAAACGGACACAATTTTGTCCGATCCGGGGATGGAGCCCAGGATCTCGAAACCACGCCCCGGTACTTAAACCACTAAACCATCGAGGCGTCAATATTATACACAAACCTAATCAATTTATAAATTGTTATTTAAACGGAAAGTTTCATCATCATCATCATCATCAGCCTATCGCAGTCCACTGCTGGACATAGGCCTCTCCTAGGGCTCTCCAATTAGCCCGATCCTCGGCGACTCGCATCCAGCTCCTGCCAGCCATCTTGCGCAAATCGTCACTCCACCTGGCCTGAGGGCGTCCTACACTACGTTTTTTGGGACTCTTGCTGAAACGCGGTATCCACTCTAGAACTCGTTTACCCCAACGGTTGTCGGTTCCGCGGCTTATATGGCCAGCCCACTGCCACTTCAGCTTGCTAATCCGGTGAGCTATGTCGATGACCTTAGTTCTCTGCCGGATCACATCATTTCGAATGCGATCCCGCAGAGAAACGCCGAGCATAGCTCTTTCCATAGCCCGCTGAGCGACTTTAAACTTGTGAACCAGCCGTGCCGTAAGTGTCCACGTTTCAGCTCCATATGTCATTACGGGTAGGACGCACTGATTGAAGACTTTTGTCTTAAGGCATTGTGGAATCGACGATAAGAAAACTCGACGTAGTTTCCCAAATGCTGCCCAACCTAGCTTTATTCTTCTATTCACCTCGCTCTCAAAGTTGTTTCTACCCAACTGCAACGTTTGCCCGAGGTAGACATATTTCATTATAACTTCGAGAACTGCGCCGTGAATCGCGATCGGTTCCGGTAGAACATGTTCATTGAACATGACCTTGGTTTTGTCCAAGTTCATCCGTAGGCCGATGCGTGCAGAAGAGTCAGCCAGGTCATTTAGCATCTGTTGTAGGTCCTGCAGCGTCTCTGCCATTATGACGATGTCATCTGCGAATCGCAAGTGAGAGATGTATTTGCCATGTATGTCAATGCCACGACCTTTCCAGTTCAGCGTCTTGAACAAATCCTCCATTGCATTTGTGAACAATTTCGGGGAGATGACGTCCCCTTGCCTCACTCCTCGATGCAACGGTATAGGTTTTGTTTGCTGATTCTGTACTTGGACGGACATGGTGGCAGCTTTGTACAAACATCTCATCACTTGGATATATCGCCAATCTACCTGGCACCTCTGCAGGGACTCCAGAACAGATCAGATTTCAACCGAGTCGAAGGCCTTAAAAAGGAAAGTTTAAAAAGCGGATAAATTAAGTTTCAATTAAAGTTGTAACGCTCCAGAATCAGTAATTAGGCCTTAATAAATCTAAATCACTTGTGTATCCAACTAACTCGAAATTACTCAGATATCATAAGTTGTAAACCACAAAACGTGTACTGAATAAAACTAACTTGAACACAATACGTGTGAGATCATTGCGGCGGTGGTATTAAACTCATATTACACAAATCACAGTACGATTCATGAAATAATAATGTTACATAATAATTCCAATAGTTTGTGATTTTATCATTATAAGTAAGCACCCAGGATTTTGAAATAAATACAACTATTAACTCAAAAAATCCTAAGTAATACATTTTCTGAATTGTAATGGACACAAAATTTACAAATGATGTAAACATATTTGAAGGAATAGCTAAAAGGAAATAAACATAAGGTACATAATATCCGCCAGATAAAACCATCAAGGGAATACCGTGTAAGTCCATTGTAACATACAAGTTGAGGATATACCAGGAACATCTAACTGCATTATCAATTTAAATAGTGTTAAAGTACCTATGACAAAATATTGCATCATATCTCTGGACATTATTCACATATCACGGAACTAATGAGTCTAAGGTCGGCTAGGGTTTGAGATACATGAATTGACCAATCACAGAGCACAAAATCTCCATCGCACATTGTGATAGGTCTATTCCAGTGGTTTTAACCTTTTTTCCCAAATTTCTGACTTTACAGAGTCCACCGAATTGGTTTATTGGTAAAATCCGGCGGTTAAATGTAAATAAGAGTAGTTAGACGACTTTTATCCAATGCCTCCAGGACCACCAGTGCTCCACGGGGCATAGAGGTTAATTTTAACTGGCCATAACACTTACATTATTTTTATTGATTTTCGAACCTAATTCAATGCCATAAGATTCAGTTTAAGGTGGGAACATACATATGCCTCTATATCTCATTAAGAATTAACCACTGATTTATTAAAAAAGGTTCGTTCTCATTTGGTGCAAGTCTTTAATCCAATCTATAGGTTTATCAAAACCGTGCTTATAGGATTTCTGTCTAGTATTGACGTGACAACGTCTTAAATTAGGTTGCGGCTGGGAGTCACTTATAAAAAGTCTAACGCTCGGTAACGTTACGATGAGTCACCGAACGAGGGAGAGGCCCGCCGAATGCCTTGCGTCTCTCTCCCACTCAACTATGATAGGTCTGCCGCGCGCGCAGCACTAGAGAATATATTCATATCAATAAATATTCTACCGAGAAAAAGACGTTGTCACGTAAAATCTTCGCCCGTAAAACCGACTTTACAGGCAACCATTTTTTTAAATAAATAGAAGAACATGAAATGACAGAAAAACAACAGTTATCAGATACTGGTATATCACTCAACTCTCACTCTCACCAAGCCCTGCCACCATACATTCACCATAGAACCACGTAACTCTACTATTTATCGTCCTGTACCATAGTTCAAGCTATAAGGCTATATTTCAGAACTGACACGATTGGTACATTACTATACTAGATCACTAACTAATCAATCCACAGCCAAATTTAGTCTAGAAAGTTCTAAAAGTAGAAGGAGTAAAGTTCTTAGTTAATGTTATGTTTTTGAAGAGATTAGAGGGGCGGGGTCCTTTACGGATATAACGGAAACTAGAGCAGTCTAAGAGTGGCGTGACAAACTCCACCCACGGAGAAACCACGCCTACATTAGAAAAGTGGGCGGGGTTTCTTCCCTAATGATTTTGATCTATCAAAAACAGACGTAGATCCTATTTAGAGTCAACAGTAAATGGTTTATTATTATTGTTTAAAAAAACAATGCCACCGGTGTCATTTAAAAGTATTGCCTGACGTTTATTTTACCGTAATGAAATATGCCTAACTAGATGTTAAAATCACACTTATATCATTAGACAGCTTTAACTAATCCAACCACTCGTGTCAGTTCTTTAAAACAAGCTCTATTTAAGTACTTTTAAAGCCTCTTTTACAGTGACGGAAACTTCCGGGCACGTGTTTCAAAATGGTGAAGGCATGGTGAGCGATTTCTAGATATAACGGTATTCGGTCTGACTAGATTCCGTTTCAAAGGTTAAATTGAGTGCGAAAGGTTTGAGATGATTGAGGTCTACTAGTATGTATTTACATTTATCCTAAACAGTTAAGATAGCGAGATTCCTATTAGTTTTTATAGTCCAGATCAAATAAAAGAGTATGATAATAAGTATACTTGATTTTCAACAGCGAATAATAAACACTGTAAGATTTAATATCAAAAGATCCCTTAGGATGTAAACAAACTCAGAAATATATATATATATTGTTTAGTTGACAGAAACATTTGATCGCATCATCAAAAGATGTTGACTACAAAATAGATGATTGTAAGCGACTGATAATTAATAAGAAGTAATAAGAAGTCTTGGAGTCACGTTACAAACTCCGCCCACGGAGAAACCACGCCTATTACAAAAGTGGGCGTGGTTTCTCCCGCCGATGTTAATCTAACAACAACAGACGAAGCCAAACCGAACACCGCATAACCAACATTAATTACGTACACTCAACATCAACATATTGTATATTTCGTTTAGCTCATACAAAATCTAATTACATCGCTTAAATCTAGTAAATATACGTAGACAGTCGTACATAGGCAAGACAATAACTAGTCTTGCGTTAGTAGGTAAGTCCTGTTGGAACGAGGTTACTTTAACATGGCCGAAGCTGTATATAAATTCATAATACTGAATTCATATCTCCACACGGTAATAATGAAATAAGGTGCGTCAGAAATGATTCGATCTCAAAAGTACTTAAATACTTGTGCGATGAGTATCAGAATCAAGGTAACCATACATACTTAAATAAATAAGCTTATAAGAGACTCAGAACAAATATAATGTATAAGTTCTGGACTCAAACCCACGACATTTGCCGTGCCAAGCGCGTCTCGTTCCAACAGTCCACACCTACAATTAATCTTACGAAACAAAAAACAATAATAATAGTAAATACATCAAAAATGTCGCCGTAAGGGTCGGTGCACACTGATATACTCCAAAGAATTAATACCACTGTTTTTAAATTCACTTCATATAAAAGGATTATTTACAAAGTACACAAATATTTCTTTTAAACATTACAACACAGTATGCACACACCTTTATTTAAAAATTTGTGCTATTATTGGGGTATATATTTTTTTTACTCAAATAGTATTTGGCCTTACATTTTTAAAAGGTCTTTTTGAAAAACCTCGTCAATTTTACACCAAAAGTAGTCTTATATAGTGACTCGATATAAAATAACCTAAATTGGATACAAATGCATAATTATATGGCCTCTTCCGTTATCAAAATAAATATGTAGTATATTTTTAATTTAATTTACGTTCATGATATTTTAACAGCTAACCCTTTCTTTGGACACGATTCAGTTTGGTATAACCTTATACCAAATAAAACTAATATAAAAATCTAGTTTGAAAGATAGACAGATCTATTCTATTTTGGATATTAAAGTCCATTCACGGTAAGAAAATAGCGAGTTCCTTATTGTTACATACCTATTATTTGATGATATTTTGACAGCATCTAAAGTCTTCATGGTCAACAAGTAAACAAATGATATCTCATTCATTAACTTTTACCAAATTGAATTATAGAACCGTAGATATATTTGACAAATGTGAATTCTTTTGTGTAATATCTCACTCTATTCTTAGCGCAAGTGAACTTTAATATTAAATGTGGGATGTGTGTTGACCTTATTAAAAATAGTGTTTCATCAACCAATTAACATTACTAAAGTTAAACGATTTTAGACCTTAATAATATCGTCGCAAGATCGTTTCCACAAGGCAAATGATTTAAGCAAAAGCGGATTCATTTAAACCTATCTAAGAGCTAAGATTAGAAACCTACGATCAGATGTATATCACTGATTTGTACACGATACTTATTCAATAAAATAATAACAAAACAATTGAGAAAAAAATAGATTTTTTAGGCGAAAGTTTAAAGTATAAAATTAAATTATGTAGGTAAATTCGTATAGGCAATTATCAAGATTAAAAATAAAGCACCTACAGATTGATAATAAAACGCGACCCGCATAAGCTATTCATTTTCTCTTTCTTACATTGTTCGTGGGAGAGAGATGCAAGCTTCGGTGCAAACTATAGCTATTACGTGTAGTTGTAAACATCAAGTCTATGGGAGTTTGACAAACATTGATCTCGTTAAAGACAGACATACAAAATCTACGATTACTGATATATTATGTATAGAAAAGTGGTGATATTCGAGGTTTACTCGATTTGATAGTTAAAGCACACACTGCTTGACCTATATCCAAAGTTAAAAATATTTAAACCCTATTCCATCGTCTTAAGGTCTAAGATTAAGTGATGGTCGTGAATAAGGTTTTTATTTGGGAAAAACTTTCTTAAAAGTTAATAAATTAAAGCAATTCGAAGTCTTTTGATTACATTACAGGTAATATTTAAAACTTCTAACTGGGCAGTGCTTAAAATATCGCAAAAAATAGCATAGGATATAAAAAATTAAAAATACAATAGGATCCACAGTGTGTGTGCAGTAACTCATTTGAGCATTTGGATAGTTTACCCGATTATAGCATACACACAGAACAGTAAGTCAGGTTTGTAAAAGTCTAAAGATTGAGCTTTTCCAACACTTTAAAATGTGAGCGGGGATACAATCAATATTGAAACAAAATCATTGTACAAATGACGTACACAATAATATGGCATAATTATCACATGGATTATTACCAGGTAGTCTAGCCAAGTTGTCACTTTGACTTTCGTCGCGACTTATATCTCCATTCCGCTCTCACAAATACTTCGTGTGGGGGATGGCAATATTAGTCGAAGCGATTGTTGTCGAAGTAGCTACTTGGCCACCAGAGCTAACCCATAAAAAGATAAACGAAAGAGGATTTAAACCGAAATGAAGACGGAAATAGTGAACAAACCAAGCTTTTTATACACTGTTTGGTATATTTAGTTAAATAAATTAAATAATTGGAAATCTGAAAGTATCCATAACCTTATTGCGTCCGCATCAAATACCTGGGTATAAAGTTTTACTGACCTTTATTGTAACTTCCCCATTTTAAGAAGAGTTAAAATAATCTGACTTACTTTTCTACGCATACACTGTGACAGAATAGGGTATAGAATCATTATTCATTCATTTCAAACCGCACAGTTTAAGGTACACATTCCTTCAGTTTTTAATTAGAAAAATTAATACATTTTTGGTAATTTAGTGCCGTTTAATTAAATTTTAATTTGATTCCATTGCGAAGTCATTCCATACATTCCAAATTTAACCAGTCATAAAGCATCATTGTAAAAACATGCTTGCAAGAAAATTTCCCGTTCAAATCTTTCATTTATTTCATTTCTTAACAGTCAAAGTCTATCATAATACCGACCAAATATCTCACTCCTCCATGCCTCGAAGCTATTCATAACCTTTAAAATAAATATACAAAACCCTAAACGCATACCATAAACTGTACACACCGATCAACGAACGTAAATACATACAGATCATCCATCGACGGTTCTCTTCAATGCCGACACAGAAGGCGTGCGCATACGCATCAATGTACTGTGCGGTTGTAGTCAAAGCCAGGTTGGTTGTGGACTTGCTTAACTGTCTTCGAGGAGATTGTGAAGTTCCGCATAGTTCAGTATGGCACGGTGGAGGAATTCGTATTGTAGCTGTGGGGAAAGTAATGTTTTAGTGATGGTATAAACTATTGATCTACTTTGATTTTACATTACATTGATCGAAACAACTTATAAGGCCTTAACTTATACGACCGCACACTAGCGCCGCCATTATTCTTCCATTAATTGTGATAAGTTTAAGATATTCAGATAAAATAACGCTCTGCAGTGTACTAAGGAATGAAATTTTAGATTTTTAAAAGTTTTATTTTTTCATTGGTCGTCATTAAGGAGAGATAATTATAAATATTGCTAAAGGTGGCCAGTCGCCAGTGGCAGTACAAGTGGCATTGATTAATGATCAACGACCAATATGAATTGATTAAACAACTTTTTAACAGATAACATCGCGGTTTTATTAAAACTACATATTTAACAGTAATATTAGTTAACTTACTGCTAGACGTTTCGGCTGCGTTACAGTTTACACAAGTTGAGGTTGCTGTAATGTAACGCAGCCGAAGCGTCAAGCAGTAATAAGTATATAATCTAGTACATAAATCAGTACCGCGTTTAGTCCCGTTAACTTGCAAAGTAGTTCTATTTAACCCGTCATGCGAATCCTGAACACTAGGGTGTTCCTAACCCGCTCGCTACTATTTGGACGGGCTGTCAAATGGCCATCGCTACCGGAATTTCAAAGCTTGAGCTCGCGCTCGTAACAGTCGCGTAAACCTAAAAAAAAACATTACACCAATATCAAGTTAGC